>JAYKKI010000139.1:1200000-1835000 GCA_039881145.1 Druceiella hillmani
ATCTTTTGTCCTATGACATAAAATTTTATACATATTTATTTCATTTTAAACTGGTATATCTGAATGGGTCTAGGCGGAAAGGTCTCAGAGTCTTACACGTGTAAATTTCCTGAAGGCAAATTTATTATAAATTGTAATAGTAAGAATTATTTGACAATTAATACGCTTCTTGCGGGAAACACAAAATTAATCATTGTTAGAACTTATAATGATTAATTGTTTTGTGGTAGAAACTTCCAGATGGATTAGTGTTCAAATCGTATTCTATTACAATAAATGAACCAAATATTTTTGCTTATCAGTTTTGAAGTTTACAAGTTGTTGTTTTTATTAATTACTCGTAGAAGAAAATGAAAATAAAAATACTGCAAGACGAAAACTAAATTATTGTTGTTTTAATTAACACACTATATAACATATAATACTTTTTACGTCCTCGCCAGCTTCAGTATCAGTGAAGCTATTAAAATTTGACACTCGAATTTTTCTGATTGTTGAGAACTAATTCCAACGTACTAATACTCTGTTCTCTTACATCTTGTCTAGACAGAGATTATTTCGTTTAGATTTAACTGTAATCGTTTTTAGCAGAATCTCGGGCTCGAATTAAAATTAATACTCGTAAATAGGAGGAGCTAATTATTCTACAGTCAACGTATTTGTTAGCCAGATATTCATGCTTTAAAAATATTTCTTATAAATATTTTTCCCTATGAACATTCTACGTCCGCAATCGCATTACTGATGACGTCTCTTTCGTTGTTGTTGTTAAAATAGTTTTGTTTTTTATAGTTCACATTTTGTTTTAAGTTTCGGACGTGCAATTATAATGGTAGGACTTTATTCTTGATGCCCGGTCATTAATCGGAATCAAGTGAGTTTAATACGATAATTTTAATTTTGAAAAAAATACTCGTTGATATAAGAATATTCAAATTACGTAACGATATGAAGAACTATACTCCAGTAATTAATTTTTAAACTAGTTTTCCTGTTAGAACTAACTATAACTTTACGCGTTTATCATTACCAATGATTGCTCAGCCAATATCTAATTGATAAATCGTCTTGCAATAAAATGTTATGAGCTGATTAAACCATTTTAAGCTTAAATGGAATGCATATCAAGAGAACTTTTCATGTTTGTTCCACAACAAATTTGTACACTGAAAGGCATGCACAGTTTCAGCATCATTGGATTATAAAAGTTTGAACTGGTATCCTAAATGACTTTATTCTCGGACCTGTTATTTTCTGCCAAGTTTAAAAGCCGAATATTATTTACATTTTATCCAGAACGAACTTGATCCTCTACTCGCTTTCATTCACCTGAACAATTTAAGCATAGGTTTATGCATAGCCCTCAGCTGCCATACGTGAAGCCATCCAAGCAGAATTGAATGATTGATGAATTTGGTCCATAAGCACCAGGTCCGTGGCTTATTAAAAGACTTTGTCTTCAAAATTGAACGTGCTATTAAAGATGAAATACGTTTTTGGATAACAATGGCGTTTGACATGCTTAAATGCGTATATCATCAGTAACTTTAACAAGGGCAGTTGAGGTATTGTGGCCAGCCTTAAAGACAGATTGAAGTGGATTTAGAGACCTTTGACCATTAAAGAATGTAACGAGTTTACAATGAACAATACGTTCAAAGACTTTAGATAGAATTGGTAGGATAGATATGGGCCGAAAATCCTCGGGTTACGTAGGTATTAAAATTTTAGGTACGGGCATAACATAGGTTTTTTTCCATTCCAAAGGGAAGACAGCAGTTTCAAAGAAAATACTAAAATATCAGCGATGACCGGAGCCATGATATCTATTATTGGTTTAAGAGCACTAATATTTAAGTCATCAAATCCCATGGATTTCGATTTTATCCCAAGAAAATTAGCTTTAACTTCGGACTCACAGGTATCCCTTAGCGTAAACTGATGTTCATTAGAAACGGATGAAAACGAGATAATGTTCATAGTTGCAGCTCACGTGGATGGCGTAGAAAACAGTGAATTTAATTGGTCGATATCCAATCGCCAGATCTCCAAAGTGATATAAGATTTTCCAATGCCAAATACCGAAAAACTTCCAAATATTATTAGGAGTACAATCACCTAATGATGCATAAATATAGTGTTTTTTGGCATTTCGGTACATTTGCGAACATTTATTTCTAAGCACTCCAAAATTCTTCCAGCGATTTGGGTTGGAAACAGTCCTATACTTAGTTTTAGTGTGATCACGTTTGGCCATCATTTTTCTAATAGAATCGTTTAGCCAAGGCGCAGCTCTCCGCTTAATTTTGATGTGTTTTAGGGGAGCATGTTTATCGAGCAGTTTAGTGATACAACTATTGAAAACAGCGAGTTTTTCATCAACAGAGTGATTGATCGCAATTGTATCCCAGTTAATGGATCTGGCATCCTCAAGAAAAGATGGTAGGTCAATACGACTAAAATCACGGAGGAATATGCTCTTTGAAGAGGTTTTAGGGCTACTAATTTATAGAAAATATGAAGGACATGATGGGATAGACCGGGTGCTGGAAGTTAACCGTAAAAGGATTCACTTTTAGGGCAGGTTACTAGGATGAGATCGAGAAAGGAGTATCATTTATTGGCATGAAATGTTGTGAAGGACAGGAGAATGGTGAGGTTACCAGTCTTGACAATGTCACAAAGTTTTCCGCTTCTAATGTTATGCTTGTATAGGCAGGTATTAAAATTACCCAAAATCAATGAATGGGGGTATAAAGGTAGGTAGTGATCAACTATACTTTCAAAATCACCGAAATACGAAACATCAGGAGAAGAATATACGACCCCCAGTAGTAACTTGGCTTGAAAAAAGTTACTTCGACAAATAAGTATTCCATTATGGGCGTGCAGCCAGTGGAAAATTTTGCTATAATTTTGAAGATTAGGTCAGCCGAAGATTTATAGCAACACCACCGCCACGTCTAGAAGTATGATCGTTACGTATTAAAACATAACCTGGGAGTGAGTACAAATTTGATGAGAGTGAAGCTTTGGGCCAGGTCTCACTAGCAAGACAAGCGTGAAGGTTCAGATTTTTAAAATAAATAATGAAATCTTAATAATGACACTGAATACTCTGGGTGTTGATGTGACAGATATGAAGATCTGGTTGTGAGGATATAAAAGCAGATTGAAGTATATCAATGTAATATTAACCAGTAACAAAAAAGAGAACTAGAAACAAATTACACACAAAACAACAAAAAATAAAAAAATGTGTATAAGAAATAAAAATACAAAAAAATAATACAGCTAATATATTGTAACAAGTAAATACAAACAAATAAAATTGAGAATTTGAATTACATTTGATATAACCAATAATACTAAAAAAGAGAATAAAAAAAAATAAATATTTATAAACATGGCAAAGATAAAATGCAAGAGTTTGTGATCTATGCGCGCCGACCATAAATTACAAACGGCACGGCAGTAGACACAGCGTCTGCACACACAATGCGTAAACAATACACTCGCACCCGGAGTGCAGTTAAACTCAATCACGTACTTAATTATCATCTTTATTTTACTTTAGATTACGTGACCGTGTGCGACTTTCGCTGCTATTAGTAAATATGACGTTAAGGTTTACGGAAGACTTGAAATAACATACCTATGCTACTAACTTTCTTTATTTCATATACGATATTTTTCCTCAATTTCGAATATCATATACGGAAAACAAATCACAAAGTTGGACAAAACAAGATGACAGCAATATGATTTTTTGACATATCCCGGATAAAATTCTTATTGTACTTCATTAATTATAAGAAACCTAACGAAGCTTAGAAAGCTTTGTGTCGAGTTCGGCTGTTTATTGCCCCACTATAAGATTTATGATGTGGAAAGGTATTGGTTGAATGTAATTTAGTGACTTGCGAGTAAGAAATGTGTTCTTATCAAATATATATTTGATTAATCAAACGAAAGATTTTATTATGAATAAATTATACAAAATATTTAAATAGATATTGTGTAAACATTTCTTATTTATATCACTGTTATTAAAATGCTTTCAATAATTCAGTTCTCTAAATATTGCAAATAAAATTTTGATCAGTTCTAATTATCCTAGAGGTTTGAAATTTATGCAATTTTGATGACTATATAATAATACTATCGATTTTATATATGATGATGGAGGACAAAGATGGTCGTGGCAACTTCTCGATGGCTAACAGTAAACCCATCAAGTTTGAGCTTGTTTGACTTATATTAACGTAACAAGAAAGTAACAAAGTAAATAGATAAGTATTATGTGGGTACGTACAATGTCACAAATTTTTCAACTACAACAATATAAAGAACGTGAAGCTAAATAAAAACTTTTAAAATAATTGTATTTAGTTTCACTTTCCTCGTATTGTTGTTCATGATAAAAATCTTGCAGTAAATTTTTCAATTATATTTACTTAATAAATTCTCATGAAATTTTAACACATGTTCAATCCTTTGATGATACAAGAATATGATACATTCAAATTTTGATCTATAATGCCTCATGCTTCAGGCGACATACTACGTGCTTAAACCGTGAGACTTAAAGATTGGCTGTTTTCCAATCAAGATTTTGAGTCCTAAAGGGAAACTATGTCACGGAATTTCAGGTTCTAATTCCGCAGTCCTAATGTTGCAAAGTTAGTGCCTGCCCTTATTGTATTGAACTTAAAGATCTACTCTTTTTCAAATATAATGATGAGTCTCAAGCTGACACTTTGTTTTGAACTCCAGGCTCCAACCCCTTTGCCCTAATGCTGCAGGAGTACTGCCTACTTAAGTTGTAAGACATGTTGTTTTTAAATTTGGTATTATGGGTCTAAACAAAAACTCTATCATTAAACTTCGAATACCGACCCTTTAGTCTAGACGCTGTAGGGCTACAGAGTGTTTATATTATGATACTTGACGACCTGCTATTTTTAAATTAATATTTCAAATGTGAAGCAGAGACTATTTCATAAACTCTGGCTTCTAAATCTCAAGACCTGAGGCTACGGGGGTACTTCCTCCTTGGGTCGTAATACTGGAGGATCTGCTGTTTCTTTTTTGGTATTATGGGTTTAAATAAGGACTCTATTATTAAATTTCGGGTACCGACTTTTTAGTTAAGACGCTGTGTGGTTACTGAATGCTTGTATTGTGATACTAGACAAACTGCTATTTTCAAATTAATATTTCAAGTTTGAGGCGGAGACTATTTCATGAACTCCGCGTTCTAAATCTCTAGTCCTCGGACTACGGGGGTACTTCTTACTTAGTTCGTAATACTAGAGGATCTGCTGCTTTAAATTAACATTTGTTCCTCAAGCATTTCACTGAACTCTGAACTCTAATTCTTCGCCATAATTCAGCAAGAGTATGGCCTGTTTAGTGTATTTTAACACGTATCTCCAACATTAATCAATCAATTTGTATAATTCTTTTACATTTGAATGGCTCCAGTAGAAATTCAGATAAAAATGGAAGGAATTCGACCTTGACAATTTATGATACACTATGGAATTCCTAATCAATGAATAGCACAGCTTCATGGTGGAGTTTGGATAACGTAGATTTAATAATATTCAGATAGCAAAATTTCTGAAATTTTAACACTACTGAAGGCGCCATAAATCTGCCCTTTAGTAAAATAGCATTAAAATTATGAAGGTGAAAGTGATGATGATAAGTAGATATAAATAGAAAACTCATTTCAGGACTCTCTTCACTTGTCTTATCCTAACAAAGTAAATAGTAAGTATGTAACGGTACATACAAAGGTATGAAGAAAATAAGCTATTATTAGGTATATAAATAATAAGTAGGTACAGGCATAAACAAATACAGGAAGTGACTAAATATGTGCAAAAACATATAATAACTAGACTTTTAAGAGACAGGAAAATACCTATGTTTATTTATATAAACAAAAAACATAGAGTAACTATAATATGATTAAAACTATAATCAAGCCAAAAGAGGGAATTTGATTTATATGTATATTTATACACATGTATGAATATATATATATATATATATATATATATATATATATATATATATATATATATACACACATGAATAGAGGAAGAGAATATAAGAATATAGAGGATAGAATGAATAGGAAAAAAATATTATACAGATTTATTTAAATAACTTACGGAAAATTTCCATGATTTTTATTAATGTATTTTAAAACGTCGTCTTAAAATTTCAAATGGTTTCAGAAATATTACCACGTCATTTTAGATAGCGCATTTATAGCTGAAATAAATTTCCGTGCTCTGGGCGACTTTTTCTCCCGAATGAAGTGAAGTTTAATGTAATTAAATAATCCCCTCTGGAAATTAGGATGTAATATATCATGCTACACCTTATAAAATTTACTCCTTACAAACGGTATGCGGTATATTTATAAAGGTAGTAATAATTTTTCGTCTAAGCCGCTTAATGTCTTTTAATCGCTATGTTACGTGATTGATATGCTAAACGTAGAAACTCACTTTAGTGGTGAATGTAATATTTTACTAAACCTATACATACATAAGATTCTATCGATTAGATAAAATCATAAACGAATATGGTTTATGCACCGGAATACGAAAATTTTCTTGTAAGGAGAAATCGCGAATCAAAACTTACCAACAAACTAAATATTATCAATGTTTCGATTATAATCTTTGGTCCTATAGGGATTTAGTCCTTTAGGGAAAATTATATTCACGTAATATTTTGAATTTAATAAATTGAATTTTTAAACAATTCATTCAATCCCAGTTTGCAATGTACTGCTCGTAATACGAATTGAACTAAACAATATTGTATTTAAAAATGTAGCATAAAGGGAAAATGTTTTCCTCACATGGAATTAAATATATTAGAATAAGCTACGTTATTTATACGAAGCAATGTTTGTAAATATTCCACAAAAATAATTTAATTAAATTATGCTAGACACTAAAATTTTGATAACACACCTAATATCTTCAATCTATACCAGGCGTAGCCGGGTGGAAACCTTACCAATAGCCGACAAATATTAATCAATATCGAAAATAAGTTGCAATGATTTTCCTGTGTACTGACATTACTTAAATCTCGAATGCCCAATTCCACCCGTAAGAATAATACATTAATATTGATGGTTGATATGAATTAGAAATATTAAAATCAAAGTTGTTATATCGCTTCGACTCAAAATCCATAAATTATATACTTTCATTAATACTTCTTAAACGGATTCCAAAAATGAAGAGGTTCGATCTGTGTCTAGGTTACATAGGATACCATAAACATTGACAAAAATTGAACTTACTTTAAACATCCCTAAAAAATGCAATGCCTAAACGTATATAACAATAAAAAACGTATGATGAGGTGGAATTTTTGCGGTTGAATATCATATCCTAACATAAATAATTCTGAAAAACCACGTTTATCGTCAGAGATTTTTGGATTTGGCGCCCAGTAGAATCTGGCTATTATGTACGCGAATGGGTGGACTTATACATGAGAGATCGAGAGGTGGCGACTTGGCATCTATAATTATTTGTTTCCTTACAAATTACAGCAATACCTTCAATAGCTCTCTATACCTATCACGAACGTATTTGAAGCTTGGCAAAGTTTTTAGTTTAACGGAATTCAAACTAAGTTCCTTTATGCAATTCGCTACGTTTCGTGCATTAGGAAGTAAGGTGTAGAGTGATTACTGATTTAGAAATATTATTCAGTGCCAGTTCGTCGACCTTTATCGTTCGTAACGAAGTATATTACTCACGTGATAGGATAAATTGTGTTATTTTATTTAAACGTTATTCAATGTTATTAACGACTAATAAATTATATTGTCGGTAGAAATAGGTCATATAGGAAGTAGGTTTGAAGAGTTTCATTTAATTCTCAAAAAAGGTGTGGCAATATTAGTGAAAATGAGATAACTAGAATATATTTGCTGTGAAAGTTATTTCAAAAATTTGAAAAGTTAAGTTCGTTATGATGTTTCCACAACCTTTACGAAGGTTCCTAAAACCCTTGTTTTTTTTTCAATTTATTATTCGATAATTTCGAAAGTAGGGGGTGGGCGTGTTTTTGTTATATGTTCAATATGTCTTTGAAGGTATAATAGCTATTATGAACAATTTTTACTTCTTTAATTACTTTCATACTTAATTATTTCTCCTCCTAAAGTTTGCATATAAATATTTTTGACTGTTATCATCTGAAGGTTTTCGTATTAAGTAATTTCTGGAAAAAACTATTGTAATAGACTTGCTTGGCTCTATAGAAAATTCAAAGTACGCTGTCCTAAAAATTGTCAAAGAGAATTTTTTAAAACGTAATTTTTTTTTAAATTTTATTTTTAGTTTCCAAGCCACTGTCTTCTTGGTTTAATAATGGAAATACGTTGTTATAAATATGTGGAAAGACTTTAATTCACTACTTTTAGGTACTCCGTCTCAGATATTTTATAAAATGGCTGTTTACGAATGAATATTTACTTAAATCCTTAATATAATTTATTCTTAATTCAATATCGCTCTTATAATAATAAGATAATTAAAAGTAAATATTTATATTCAATCGCGAATGCTAAAAATTACTTCCTAACTTTTGTTAAGTGAGTAACTTAATCCGTTGTCGTGACCTTTTTATTAGAAATATAAGCCAATATTTCTTATAATAATGCTAATAAACCCTTCGCAGAAGTTGACTGAGTTGCTGACTGATATAGTTTCTTTTAGATGAGTGAACCCCAGCACGAACTTAATTAAAACTAAAAACATATTCAACTCACAGGTCATACCAAGACCGATGTACTTCGGTAATATTAGAATCGAAGTTGGTTAAAGGTATATCTACCTGTGGCAAATCATTCAACTGGGTAGAAACAATTTCGTCAAAGAAGTTAACAGGAGATTTCGTTTGGGCTAGGCAATGTTTTAAGGGATTACATCAGATCTTCATGTTGTTGAATCCAAAATGCTAAAAACGAAGATACTGTTCTTTATCTGTTCTTTATGTGTTCTTTGTTTCGGAAATATTGATACTTACGGCCTGCCTGATCAATAAAGTTAAAGGCTTGAACGATCGATGAAAAGAGAGATATTCGGAGAATCTCCAAATGAGCAAGTCTGACGGAGAACCAAAGTAGTCGCCATAGCGCTTTACACCAGTAACTTGAAGCAGCAGATCACATTTCACAGAAGAACCGACAACGGATGATTTAGAAAAGTTTTGGAGTGGATACCGCGAAACCCAGAGCGCATTAGGAAGCGCCTCTCAGTCAGACTGATGAAATAAAAGTCGCGTACATGTAGACAAACAGAGGAGGAGAAGACTTTACGTTTTTTAATTCGTATTGGTGGATAATAATTTCATTGCTGCGCTAAACGCAATCCTCAAACAACAAGATTTTGTCTTATTTTTATTTAGTTATCATTTGGTATGAATTTACTACTCATAATGTATAGTTAAAAGTAGCTCAGTTTTCCTGCGCTATATATAAGTGATTTAATTTTATGGCTGTTACTACACAAATCTGGGATAAATATTTTATTTGCAAGTAAACTTTTTACATTTTAATAATGTTTCTATTTAATTAATTCCAATAATTCAAAATGACAAAAGTGAGTAGCAATAAAGGGATCGCATATATTTATATTAGTTATTTTAAACAAATTAATTCTGTCATTTGTTTATGAAATATGGCGATATCCATTACTATATGGCTATATTACCTCATTTGCATCTATTTGATCCCTTGCTCATCAATAATATAAACACACAATTTTCTTTGTAAAATAGAACTATGTCCTTATTGCATGTGTTTTTTTTTTATTCGAAGTCTCATACTTTAGCCCATGTTTTTTTAATATAACTATGGATGTGCAATCTTAAAGCGCTATTTGGATCCACAGTTCTTTTATGTCATATAAGTATCTATTTAATGTACAAATCGATTACTAATCTATTAAACATTACAATACATTAAAAATGACCCATGAAATTACTATCTCAAAAATGGTAGTACTTTTTTTTTTATAAAAAATAAAGGTAGGCATACGTCTCAATAGAAGCATGCAAACTTTTGAGAAATGTTTTGAAAGTACAGTTCGGGACACATATAAAAAAAGTGAAATACTTTTAATATGATATTTAAATACATATAATATATAAATACCTATTAAACAAGTTACAAAGTTATAATATATAAAGATATAATATATCACATCTTTATGACCTAATTTCGAATTAAACATATTGTGCATTGGAAATGACATAATGAATTATAGCTATTCTTTTCCTTTTTTATATTATTCAAAGTTTTACTTGCATTTACAAACTTAAATGGTTGTGGACGGCGAAAAGACAGAAAAAGAACTTAATTTTAGGCAAATTTAAATTCCTTTTACTATATTTTTAATGCTTCTTTGTCATCGGCTTCAGTTGTCAAAATTTATGAAAGGCTTGGTTTTATTTACAAAAATAAAATCAATTCTCGATTAAATTGGAATGTTTGAAATACTGGCCTTAGAAGGGAAGGTATTGATAGCTCGATGAAATGCCTTGCTGTGTTTCGATTCAAAATCGTAACGTCTGAGAAATACCTTCAAACTATCCGGATGTTTCGGTGCTACCAAAGATGTAAATCGTAAATTAATGCCTTCTTGTTGCATGAGTATTCCATCACTTCATTAAATCTGACTGTGAAACATGTGGAACATATTAATAACTATATTTACTCATGATTATTTGAAGATACAAAATTGTATCAGGGATATTTCTCTCATTTGTTTATTCTCATGTAATATATTTAAATCAAGTAAATTAATAACTCACATAACCCATCATAGAGAAAGTCAGATGTATAAATTATTGGATTGTTTTTTTTCATTTTCCACTTAACTGGCAAACACAATTCAAAGTCGTTTATAAAATAAAATGATCTTATATTAGATCTTCCTGTAAGAGAAATGAATAAATTGGAACCGAAATAACCTAAAACCTTTCTTACAGGTTAAAGGCTACAAATCGCGAGGTAAGAGATCAGTTTTCATCGAAATTGATTCAGTCGCTTTTCTAAAATTCGAACTTAAAAATAGCATCGATTTTACTTATTTAAGACGAGTAAAACGTATCGTGATTATAAATACAGCTCCGTTATATATGGGAATTAGTCAAGAAATAAATTTGAAGATACCTGATTATGATTTTGTAGAAGAAATAATAATTTTCAGACAAATGTGTTGATGGGAGAGAAAAAAAATTGAATTACAAAGTTTGACAGCAATTTACATTTTATTGTTTTTGCAAGTACTTTTACAACTTGCTTTAATTAACGGAAATAGCAAATGATTCAATTTTAAAATAAAAATTTATAATTTAAAAAAAACCAAGACACGTTAACCAAAACGTCAATTTATAGAAGTGAAATGTAGTTAAACTCAGAAATTTTACTGTCAGATATTTAATACTTCCCATGACAACCTCCTGCCACCAACACCAGACCTTACCGGTTATCATATGAAATCAAAGGACTGATCGAAGCATATCAAATAAACTCAACCCGTTAGAAAGTGTTCCTGTGACAAGCTCTCCTCGACCATGTTGTAATGTTTTCATTAGAATTGCATAATCTTCCAAGATTTTTAATCAATACGACTATTAGAAGTGGGTAGTTTGTTTGACATAAGAGTGTATAATTTCCACACGATCATATAACACAATTACCCTATTTACAACCTGGTATTTTATAAGTGCCTACGTTTCTTGAAATTATTAGTGTAAGTTATCCAAAGTAATTTTATTTGATATTTATAATCAAATACTAGCATTTAAAAACTCTTTTCTGTGATGTACAGTACTCGTTTTTTTGGTACACTCTATATGAAATCGGTCTACTTAGAATGAGTTACATTTTTATTAAGTTACATTTTTCCTGCGTTCTTGAAATATTTAGTTAAACCGCTCTAATAAGTATTGGGATATATGAAGTCTTAGGATGAGCTAGGAGAATATCAAGAATGTCTAGAATCGAAATAAATTTTTAAATGATGTAATTTTTTATTACTGCCGGTGTTATTATCACCGTTGCTCCGAAGAGGTTACACGGAGAAGGTCATAGCCGCATATAAGCTTGAAAAAAAAAATTTCACAACTTTAGTTTTATTAATTTTAAAATTCAAAAGCAAAATATGAATTTGATCTGTTTAAAATTGATGGAGTACCAGATTATAAATTTTTCGACATTTTAGCAATGTTTTGATTGCACGTTGTTTTCTAGCATTATTACATATCCAATGCGATAACTGCATTTGTATTGAAAAAAGAACTCCTTAAATTATTGATTTTGCATGAGTTAAAGACACATGGGATTTTTGCAAAATTTTGATTAGTGAATATAATGAAGACTTTTCTTCCAAAATTTTTAAATAAATAATATTGTGGCAACTTTTCTAAAACTATCTATATATAATGGTCTTTAGCAATATCTGAGTCATTCTGTCACGTTAAAATGATGTAACGCTTGAGAAAACCAATGCCAAACGCCTTTGTTGGAGGCGATACCGACCGAGTGCTAACAACGCGACGATTGGAAATGTCGTATAGCCTATTCACATGTTAATCTGTCGATGAATCGGCAGATAGCTACCGGTTTTCACGGCTTTATTCATGCACTGAGTTTGGCGTACGTTTATTCAGTAGCTTTGAGTGGAAATTTGTTAATGGTATTTCTAATTAAAACACAGTTTAAAGATATTTTAATTATTTTGTAACATCATCCATCAAAGAAGTTTCACTTCATCCTTATGTGGGTGAGGTTAAATTTTTTTTTAGTTAGACACAACCACAGAAAAATTAAATAACACATCATGCGTGCCTTATATTTTGGCGTCGACTGCTTGGCTGGGGGCCATCTCGAGCAAATAGGCGATAAGGGAATTCAGTTTCTCAAGACTGTCTCTATACGATTAAAGATCCACCGTTCCAAAGTATAAATACGGATTGGTGCATTAGGCTAATACCCCCATGGCAAATAGTAACAGCAATATTTCCATCAGTTCAATTAAAACTCTTTAATCGAAAATATTATTGAAATTAATTTCCTGTAGAAAACAGTTAAAAAATGTTAATTTTGTTGCAATTGACCTATGTATCGAGCTATTCTGATGTCATCTACCAATTAATTTACATAAGAAACTAATACTGTGCGGTAAGGGTTGCTATTTATTATGAGTATTAAAGAAGTAATTTAAACAAAAAATGAGCTAACAGCTTCTTCGTTTCGTTAATCGTTTCAAACACTATGGTTTACAAATATATCATCAAAAACACCTGACATCATAATTCTATCTTTATACTTTAAGGTATCTAACCCTAATGAATTAAAAATAAAAGTGGAAAAAGGAAACACGATAACGTCTTTCCTCACATCTTTACGGAACAAAATTTTCATATTAAATGAGAAAATTGGAATTTAAAGAGAATTTATCCTCACATAACGTAACGTATTTTTTTCATTGCGAGGAAAATAACCTTTTTAGCGAAACATAAGGCGCACAAAATGATTTTGCATACATTGCGATTCTGGACACTTTTATAAAGGAAATGCCTAAAAGGTAATATGCCTACTTTTTTTTCCGGTACATGCTATTCTCGCACTCACTATGTATCTTATATGTTATTTTGTTTTCGGCTTTTTTTGTCGGATTACACCCGTAGGCCATGTTTTTAACAGATTAGTTATACGTGTGCATATTTACGAGTATACATTTGTACATAAATTTTCATTTAAGATGAATGTCAAATTGGATGTATCGTACGAAAAAGAGTAAGTAGAATTTAATTGGGGGATCAAAAGGTTATGATGGACTTAAAGAATATATCTAACTGCAATTTAACCTCTTTTTTCGTTTTAGTACGATGAGCTGCAAAAACAGAAAGCCATTCTTCTGCGTGCTCTTCTCTAATGCTCTCATTATTTCTATCTTCATATATATATATATATATATATATATATATATATATATATATATATATATATATACATTTTTGACTTACTCATTATCTAAATTTACAAAATACCTACATTTTTTTCGTGAATTCACTTTAGAATATACTATACCTGCATCTGCTTTTTAAATTGAAAAAAATTATTTTGTCACGGTAAAAGTGACTTTTAAAAATGTTGTTTTGAAAATTTCGAGTGTGAATCCGACTCAAGTTTGAATAATAATGACTACCATGTAGATTTTGCACAAGATCATATCATCCCAACAAAATTTATCTCATTTACATTGAAATTTTTCTTATTCACAACATTTTCATTATCACATTTTAGGAACGTTTTTGCATCTCAAGATGTTTTACGCGACTCCGCATTGTTGACGCATCCAGGTTTCATACATATAATATTATGAGTTTCTTTACTCTTTCATAGCAATTCCAAGAATTTTAATAAATGAGATATTTTCTATATCTTTATATTATATATGTTATATAATGTTATCATGAAACTAAAACTGGCCAACTACAAAACGCCCATGATATTCGATTTTGTAACACAAAAGAAATATGCAGCAGAACGAGCTCCTAAGGTTGAGTGATTTATCCAAGTCAGTATATATTTCAGGACCTATTTTAATTATCAATATATTTATATTATATTAATTATTTAATATATTATAACATATTTTCTAATAAAATAAATCTGTATGTTCCGAATCTCAGAATTTAAGTTAGGACAATTTTCGTTTTACTTGTGTGAATTTGGTTAATGGTTAGTGGGTGAAATTAATAGTTACATATACATAGCTATATAATGACAATGGCAGATATAACTCAATTAAAGAAAAGCAAATATGAGCCTCCAAAAAAAAAAACAACCGAGCTACGAACCTCTTGAAAATGTATAGAATTTTGATATATATTCATTTCCTGTTTCGTGATATTGTACAAGTTTTTACGATCTCTGCTTATTTTCTATAATATAAAAGAAAGCCATAACATTGAATAAAATGTTTTTGATTGTATGTGTTTACTAAGAAGATATGTGTAAAAAAATATAAATAAAAGTAATTTAAAATACGACTGCGTAATTATATTTGAAAAGTGAAAAACAAGGTTTTATACTAAACTTGTTATTAAAAATTCTTACAATGTCATATTCTTTGTTTCATATACTTACATATTTCGACTTTTAAATATGCAGTTATATTTAAAATGAATAGAGGAAAGGTCAGAAAATAGTTTCAACATTACTGCGAAAAAATTAATTTAAAAAAAATCATTTTAGCTTAAGATTGGTAAATTAAGTAATAAATGTTAAATTGCACTTTGTATTCATTCAAATTTAAAATTTTTTAGAGTGTGGTGTGTGTCCAGTTTAGAATTATCCTCGGACCATACTTCTATGCTGACATAATTGATTTTCATAGGAATATAGGATAAACATGTGAATAAAATCTTAAAGAAACTTGTTTCTGCAGAGGTTTTCTTGAAAGAGAATAAGAGACTTTGTGACATGTCATTTTTTTCTTAAATCGTCCATTTAAGACACAGACTAATAAATTTCATGAACCCTTTTTATTTATTAATTTTGGATTATTTGATTTTGGGCATCAGTGTTTATTACGATACACTTTTGTTTCCAAACTACCATCAAGTTTCTTCAATTTATAATATTTTTTTAAAATTATATGTTCAGAATATAATTTGAAAAGTGCAAAACATTACACACTCTATTTTTTTTCGAAATAAAAATAAAAAAATCACCATTTTTGCACTTTCACTGGATATTACAATTTAACAGTTCCAAATTTTAAACATAACAACTATCCTATTTCGAAGCATAAGTACATACAAAGATAGAAAACATTTTCTTTTTTTTATTTGAGCAGAAAGTCATTTTCGCGAAACATTTTTAAACTTATATTCTTTGTATGCATGCAACAATTATTTCCAATTTTCCTTCCAAGTACACGTGCTCCTTACAACTGTTTGCAGTCACATAAACAGTGTGAAATATGAATAAGTATAGTCCTCAGTGAGAACTATACTTCTATATGGTGAAAATTTGAGTCAATACAACTAAAAAAGATTGAATTATCTGCCCCTAATTTTTTGAATATTCAGCTTCTAAATACTTTTCCGTTTCCCGTTTGCATATTTGATTATAGAAACGAATAAATTCGTAAAAAACGTTCTGCCTATTTGTGTGAACGGGTGTAACTTGAAATATTGACATGAATTTTGCGCAAGTTATAGATAGTTACACCAATTTAATTTTTGTTCAAGCACGTAGTCTCAAAAGGTTCTGAAGTTATGATGATCAAATAGTTATGAAAAATATTAAACAAACTCAACCACAGTATAGTGGACATACACACGCGCGAAAAGGTAGAGGTATAATGGAAGCATAAGTCGGTGCGCGCGGAATTTTAACTAAACTATTTATTTGTATCTGATATACTCGTAAGAGCATAAAATCAACGCAATAAAACATTGTATTACATGTCGCAATTTTGCTAGTAATAATATAAATCCAGATCAATCATTAGTTGTTCATCATAATATTCAGTTTATACTAAGACTAATAGCGTGCGCTGATTAGATTATAAATAATATAACTTAAAACCTGCATAGGCAAATTTGAACTTTGCTAGACATAAGTAAATATGTATAACTGAACAAACCTTTTCATCTATGGAATATGCATGTCGGTAGTATAACATTCTATAAAGTATGTGCATGAAATTATTTAAAGTTATATACATTATTATTTACATTTCAGCGGTTTTTAGTGTATATTGCGTGGTAGTTATATTTCAAAAAGGCCCAATATTTGGTTAAACTAGAAGTTTTTACCACGAAGATAGTAATTTTTTTTTTATATTGGTATTTTTTTTTAAATTTGTGATTGAAACTTTAATGTTTTTTTATCTTGGGAAAAATTAATCTTGTTCCAAAATATTGAAAAGAAAATAATGATACAAATTTTAGAATTGTAACGGTTCATTCCCACTCAAAATGCATAAATTTAAGATATTTTTCACTACAAAATATCCCTACTAAAAGAGACAAAAAAATTTAGTTTTTTTCTTAAATTTGAAAGCAAATTTATGAATTAGTTTATGACTTAGGTTATGGTTTACCCCTAAATATGGCATACTTATAAAACCAAAAAAATTTACCATTTTAAAATAAAATTTATTAAGTAAAAATTAAATGTAGATTGACAAAACACGATTCTGAATAAAATTTTTTATAGTTTATAAGATCTATTTGCGAAAATTGAACAAAAAAAGTAAATTTTAATGAAATCCCCTATCTTACGGAAACAGTCCGTCGTGTTTAAATCCGACGGCTGGAATCCAAGACTTACGAACTTGTGCATTCGAAGAAGACATTTTTGCATTTATACGTATATATATATATATATATGTATATATATGTATATATATATATATGTGTGTGTGTGTGTGTGTGTGTGTGTGTGTGTGTATCTTTAAATAAAGACTACAAATCTGTTTAACATCCAACGTTATATCAAACCAATAATATAGTTATTAAATATTATTTCCTATGAATTTTGCTATATTTCTCTAATATAGTTGAAATGTCTACTAATTGGAGTGTCATATTGGGACTGCCTTTATTAATATCATAATTTATGAGTAAACATAGTTAAATCGGGGTAATCGTATTCCTGGTAATCATACCACTGACCAATAACATTGATGTAAGGAGTAAGTTAAAGCATATTAGGAAAAGCCTAGCAGTTGTCAATAGTATGCACAGTAACCGTATAACACTATCGAAGATAATGGAAAACTCCACAATTATTTTGACGGGTAATACCTAGAAGCCGTTTATGTTATTTTAACATAATAATATTATAAAAGTACGTTTAGGGATATTTGCATTTAACATTATTGTTCACATCTGATTTATGTGCTTACCATAGGAGGTGCACAACTATGTACCTTACTTATACTAAAAAGTTTTCTAAAGGCAAAAGGAATCCATTTTCAGTTTTTTTTTACTACGCTTTCCACACATAACATCATAGTCTTCTTAATGTTCTTTTTAATGTTTAAATGACAAATAAACTTCATTACCTATCTTTTATATAATCAACTTAATTTTCTATAAACTTTTGCAGGAGAATGAATGAGTCTAGGTGGTACCGCAATCCACCAATCCATTCGATGTCGCTAAAGTCCCTCTTGAGTACTAGTGAATAATGAAAAACGACTTGGGTTTTATAGTACTGTACTCCAAGTAAATTAATACAGGCTGTTCTAAAACTGCGTTGTGGATCATTTCTTACCCAGTTTTTTATTATGATAATTTCTATTACTCAGCACTATTTTTTCTCTTAATATCCTACTTCATGCAATACCTCATACTTTTCTTAATGTATTTTGAAATTTATTTTTTAGCATTATATATTTTATGGCTTATATTTTTTCAGGAATTTAAAATTAAACTTTTTTTATTAATTTCTTAAATATAATATATCTCCAATTTATGGCTATAAATCGATTAGAAGTCGCCAAGGAACTCCTAAATATTAGTAATTAAACAAAAACAAACCAATACAGCCGCTTTTAAAAGTAGAAACTTCAATAATATTATGATTTATCGTAAGAGCAAGTCAAAAATAATTTTAAATTATAAGAAAAAAGATTTAAAATATATCACTACAATTTATCAGACATTGGAAAAATATATCACTACCTGAGGATCACCTATGATCCATCATTAATATATGTATTTCTGAAAAAAATTTTTGGTTAACAATATTTATCCGTAATCAGTCATTTCATTGAATTAATCCGAAGATTGAATTATTCTTCTGAATGTCTCGCTGAATAATCAGATTTAATTATGTATTCAAAATATCAATACAGAGAAAGTCATTAACATCAGAAACATAATAGAAGTAAATTTATAAATCATCAGACAAACTCAAACCATTAATTGAATACTCCAAACTGTACACGTTAATGCCTCGTGTGCTATAAAACAAAACCCCTTAATTTAATGGGACAAATATTAAATCAAATTATCCTCCTAATTGTGATTTTAAAGGAGCTTCAGAAAATTCAAAGGGTTAGAAATGTTTACATGCCAACGTTCTTATAAACTTTTCGTGTCAGCTTATTCCAGTATTAGAAAGTGCATTTCCACACTTCACTTACAGTTTATACTAATTATGTTATAAAATATAATAATGGTTTTTATAAAATTATAAAATAAGTAATATCGATGACGCTTTTTACTTTACGTATAGATGAGTTACAATAATACACTTTATCATTAAAAACACATTGAAATTTAAACATTTTTATTGTACATATGCTAACTATTTTCGTGATTTCATTCACATGGATTTATAGTTTAATGTCAATATAATAATAAAGTTTAATGCTAAAATAATATAAAAAATAGCATTCTATTTTATTGTCTCTGTGAATTGTTGGCAAGTTTTGCTCTTCGCTCCAGCTTTATCTAATACAGTTCGATAATACTTTCCAAAAATATCGGCAATGTACCCACACGACTTCCTTACAATTTTGTTACGTGAATAGATTCAGTCATAGTCGTTGCCGGTAGCTATCAATATATTTATATTACGTAATACTGAACGAAAATTATTTAGAGAAAAAAATAGTGACACCAGACAGAACTAATATTGGATTTTCCCTTTCAGAACGTATTTTCCTTATTTTTCCTTGTAAGATCACTTAGAAGATTGTTATTAAAAAAAATATATTTTTCAAATTTCGCATGTCTAAGAGCAGAAATATTATAATGCATCAATCGTAAATAAGCGACAGAGACAGACGGACGACTGACTGAGAACAATATGGCTACAACGAGAGCAATACGGTTAGATCCTTCGTGTAGAGAATCCTAACCACGAAGGGAGGAACTCTATCGTATTCGATTTAGTTTTACCTTCATGAAAATTTGTAAGCCATTTGACCTTTGTTGTCCTTTGTTGTGTTGAATTGTCTTTGATGTCCCTGACCGTTTATTGTTATGATACAATTACCGAGAATTATAATAATAGGCATAATATCGCCGATAATAGTAAGATTATTATCTAGTTGCAATAATTGTGACTCTATGAAATAATATAAACGCACAAACCTAAATACAAGTGCGTAGCATAAAACTCGGTTTGGTCATCCATTTCATTTGCTCTCAAGTTATTCGGCCCATTGGGATAGTCTAATTCAATACTAATATTAGTGACATTTATGTAATAAATGACTTAGATATGTATTTTGATATAAATAAGTTTATGAAAAAAAATGAATGTTGTTTGTGCAGTTATTGTGGCAAAAAGAGAAAACAACAATTTTATCTAGAGGTAACTTTTACGCATTTTCCGGTAGAAAAAGTATTTTTATTTACTTGATTAAAAACAGCCCGCAGACGCCAGTACGCCTAATGATTTCAAGGTTTTTGTTATTTTTTAGATGAACACTGCATCGAAGGAATTTTTTAATCGTCGATTACTTGGTGTTATAAAGTAAATACATGGACATATTCCGGCAATAATTGAAGTGAATACGCAGCTGTCATCGATCTCAAATTAATAATGTCAAATATGCTATTAAGTGTATATATGCCAAGTTACACCATTGAAATAAGGAAAAGGTGAAAATAATTTTAGCGCAAAAAATAAGACTTCTGCCATCTATAGGCATTGCCTGCCTCAAATATATATTTTTTTAAAAACTTTCAGTAGTTTAATTTACAGAAGAGTGTAATTGTAACCACTTATCCTTCATAACCACGTAATACTTGCGTGTACATCTTAGATATATTTATACTAAGAAATTCAAGTTATATTGACTCAAAATATTAAGACAAATAAATGAATGATATCATGGAAGCCGTTTCAAAAATACATTGATTTTGAATGACAGCCGAAATTTGATATGACTTTTGAAAGTTAAACTTAATTGTAAGACGATTTTAATGTGCATTAACATAAATTAAAAAATTAACCCTTTTAGTTGAGTGAAATGTGAATTAATTTAATGTCTTATATATTTTTATTCACTTATTTTACTCATTCCAACGATTAATCTAAAGCCAGTATCATTGATTACTAATATAATAATCGTTTTCACATAGTCAGTAAGGCTATAAAATACAGTGCCGTCAGTAATAATAAATAAAAAGTTTTGTTCTAAACACCCAGACGCTACATTAACGCATATTTTTAGACGTTTTATTAAATTGAAATCTAAAGTAATTATAACATGTTTCAGTTTCCATAAACCTATTGCTTCTTTCTTATGGGTAAACTCGGCTCCTTCAGATAAGTTTGGAACCTTTGAGTATAATTTAATATAATGTGCATATGTTATTGTATTTGAAAATAGCAACTCGCATTGTTTCCGTTTCGCTAAACTCCATACCTTCAGTTTCGCTAAAATTCATCATATAACATCAGTGTAACTATTATTATATACATATTTTACATTTACTAGTTTTGGCTTCTATCGTGTGGTCATAAGCACACACTGAATTTTACTTATTTTCAACGTATGCTGGTGTAAATAATTATGAAATTATTATTAACGACAGTTGTTTTCTTTTATTGTGATAGGTGTAATATTTATATACAATTTAAAACCGTTTTCATGAGTTTTTTTTCTTTTTTTATTGCATCAGAATTATTTTAAAATTAATTTTTTTCATTTCAAACCTGAGAACTGTTAATACCCATGAAAACTAAAACGAACCCGTTCTTTCGCATCGCAACAAAGTCACATTAATTTTTTTCAGTAATTTCACGAATCAAACCACAATTTATTGTCATTAATTATTCAGCAATTTCAATTTTTCGAGAATCGTTTATAACCTTGGAAATGATTGGAAATTTTTTAATCTTCAAATTTTCAAGAATAGTTCAAAACGCAAATGTCGTTACTTTACTAGTTTACACGCTCCTTTCTCAAGTCCAATATATAGTATGCTTCTATGTATGTTGTTTATAAATTATAACTTTAAAAATATTGTGAAATACAATACTATTACATAGTATTTAATGATTCGTTACATAGAATTTCAGTATGTTTACGTAGTATTTCCCTTATTATTATTTTGTAATCGTATTTAAGATCATTCATTTTCTCACATAGAATTAAAAGTAGGGGTTTTAATTGTTTGGGATTTTGTTTGTATATTATTTCCTGATAAAATCCTTTAATACATTTGTAATAATATAGCGAACTTCAATTAGCGGGTCATAATAAAGGACTCATCGTACTCAACTATCAACTGAATACTATAGAGTCCTCCCTTCGTGGTTAGGATTCTCGTTGTAGCCATATTGCACTCAGTCAGTCATCCGTCTGTCTCTGTCGCTTATTTACGATTGATGCAATATAATATTTCACAATAGCTGAATATTGCTGCTAAGTAAAAACCATTTTCAGCTATTGCAAAAACAAAGTAAACTTTTGTTTGAATTTTATACAATTTACGCGTGAAAGTCAAATTAAAACTTGTCTTAAGGATTGGTTTTGTTTGGGCATTTCATTTTCCCAAAGTGTTCACCATTAACATAAGCAAACGCTTGTCCACAAATTTTAATTTCTATTACGATAGGGCCGATTTTAAATTATTTCTTTACTTAACGTTTCTTTTCGACAGTTCGCTATTAAATGACTGAAAATCGTATATTACTCAAGTATTAAAATAAAGATTTTGCGCTGATGTAGACAGATTAAACGAACAGCTCTTGTTCCATAACTTAGTGCTCTTTAAACGTTTTTTTTAGCGATACTTAGTTTCTTCCACTGTCTCAATATACGGGAATATTCTTTCCTATGACGTTCCCCCACAGAGATGACTCGGAATATTACACTTAAAATGAAAAGAAATAAAAAATTAAATGTCCTCTTTTTTAAGAACACTTTTTAATTTTTACTATGATTTCTTAGCAGTCATAGGTAACGTCTGGATTATGATCCGTTAGCAATTATATAATTCCTTTAACTACGGCGTGCCACGGACAATGCTAGTCGAATTCCTAGACTACTGTCCTACCACTTAACTTACGTGTTATCCGATTTATAAGACCGTTACCTAAGCGTGTACAGCTGTTTAGGAATATGAATCTTTTGGCAATTATAATTAACATGCGAAGTATGATCCGTTAGCAATCATATCATTCTTAGTTGCCGCGTGCTTCAAAAAGTGTTTGTTAAAGGCCTAGACCATTGTCCTATCACTTAATTTACTTGTTATACGGTTTGAGTGCTTTGAAGTTGATTCTGAAATTTGGAATGTCTATAGTGACATTATGAAAGTTGTTAAGTAAGAGTGTACAATTGTTTGAGGGTATGATCTTTTGGCAATCATAGTTAACATCCAAAATACGATCCGTTGGCAATCACATAATTTTTTCAGCTGCGGAATGTCTCGAATAGTGTTAGTTTAATGACTATACCACTATGCTACAACTTTACTGGCCTGTTATCTGGTTTGAGAGCATCAACATTTATTTCAAAGTTTTCATGCTTAAACTGATATTGTCATGATGCGAGTATGATTCACTGACAATCATAGTTAACGAGTATAGCAAAGGAAATTTGAAGACATTAAATTTTCAAAACTAAGAAGTTAAAAAGACTTGAAAGTTCGCAAAAATTATGAATTATTTTGTGAAGCTAATTCACACAGGCAACAGGTTATTTTGAATTATTTAAATTTGTTTATTTAATTAATAAAAAAAAAATATTTTTTATACATTAACACATTGGGAATATTGATACATATGCCAAATAACTTCTTATTCACATTTCTAAAGCATGAAATGCTTCAAAGTTGCTCTGTGTCAAAATTGGGTAGCGTTGTTGATGCATTGGAATATGAGGCCACAGCTTAAAATATTAACTTTCCAGTACGAGTGGAAATCATATGTGGATGGTTCTATATATACGTATACAGAAAATGTTAGAATATCGGTATTATTTTTCCCAACTAAAATATATTTCCGAGCATATATTTCACGGGCATGGAATATTGTATATTTCTCAAAAATATTTTGGGTTTTATTACTCGGTACTTTCTTAATAATAATTTTTAGTAATTTAGTCCGTTAATTTGTGGTGTAAATAAAATATATAAGAAATATTTGGCCAAACAACTACTTTTTACTAATGAAACAGAGCTTGTATGAAAATGGTGACTTCGGTGGTCCACCAAATCCATATTCCAATGAGAGTAATAAATGAAAATAAATTTCCTTGAATACATAAATTCAAAAGCATGTACGATAATACTTATACACATAGTACCTACATATATATATATACATATATATATATATATATATATATATATAAATATAAATATATATATATATATATATATATATATATATATATATATATATATATACACATATATATATGTGCACACAAAATATTTTACATTCGATACTAATGCAGAAAATCATTTTTATTTCACAACCTCCCCCCTCCCCCTATACATGTACGGAAATCCAAACGAAATATAATTTTAAATTATTTTGACTACTTAGTTTTAGACAAAAAAGTGACTACATATTATATGAGTATTTCAAGTACTGTCTTATTTCATTTAGATGTTAAAAAGATCTGATGGACAGATGAACGCACGGACAGAAAACATTGCCTGACAAACAGTAAATTAATTCTCACAAACTGTAAATAGTAGTTTGAATGTTAGTCGGTAAATCAGATTAAACTATTCACAATTTAAATTATCCTATTATCTGCTATAATTGTTAAATGAAATTTATAAGCAAGATGAGCACAATTTAAAAATAAAACCACTTTTATTTATGAGTCAACGAAAGCATATATTCAAAAACAAAATATCATCGTACAGAATTGTGCATAAACACCATTTATGAAACACGACATGTTTTTACAATTAAAACAGCAATAGTCTAAATTATTTGTAAAATTATTAAATTCGAAACTTTGATACTTTTTTAATTATTATTATTTTGAAAACTTGTTTTCTTTGTTCTCAGAGAAAAAAAAACTTATTTATAATTAGACTTTGTAATACATTTAATCATACGTACAATAAAATCATATAAACCGTTATATATTTAATTGATGAGGTATTATTTTTGGACATGTATAACATTTCTGTGATTTGGCCAGCAAAATATATAATATATTCATTTAAGGAATGATCATTGGCATCATTTAAAGAAAACTCCAAACAAAATATTTTCATACACCTTTCCATTTCTCTTGCAGTTTTAAGTTATAAAAGTTTAAAATTGTGTGTATTAAGGAAGGATATTACGTGCTATCGTGTACCACATGGAATTAATAAATGATCGTACAAATATGCTGCATATTTTAAATTAAAATTGCTTGTAAAATTCATAAACTAGTGTAAATTAATAGCTGACAGGTTTTTTTTAAGGACGACCATCCAGTGTGTGTCTAGTGCTCTGGTGCCTGGTGATATCTCGTATTGGTCGAAATTGAAATGTTTATTGTTGTACTTCATGCACGCATTTCAGTACCGCGTAGTACGAGTATGATGAACGCAGGATCTGAAAAAGGATGTTAGAGTGGGAGAAACTTTGTGAATATTAAGCGATTTGTTTTTTTTATTGCAATATTTAAAATATTAATAGAAAGTTTTTAGTAAGAAACTGTGGGCAGTTGGTAAATTAGCATTGTTAATTTCATTACAGTTCAGTTTTCATATCAGTTAATTCTATATCTGAAAAAGAAAAAGGAGCTCTCTTGAAATCAAACATGTATTCCGTTAAATATTGCAATTTAGCATAATCATAAAAACATGTTAACCCGTAGCAATTACTCGGAAATATCAATGGAAACATTTTTGACTCGCAAACAAAATACGCAAATTTTTTATATTTCATTTATGGTGTGGGACATTAGTGAAAAGAGCTAGTTATAAAGATTCCAAAACATTTTTTGAGTCGTTTGTAAGATGGTAAAAGTATCCATGAAACATATACCCCTGAAAAAATAACGTCACTAGAGCCTTCTCAGAAAGCTATTGCGACGACTATAAAGTTCACAGTTTTTGAAGTATTAACTATATTATAACACCTAAAAAGATATAATAGGTAATATGTTTACATGATTAAAAATAATATTCATATTTTGTATACTTATACCAACAGAAATAATATATAACCTTAACTCTTTATATAGGTCTATATTGACATATTAAACTGGCTTCTATGAATATCTCGGAATACAATAAGACGATTTTATCAATCATTTTTATTATTATCTGTTCTCTAAATGCACTATTTTAATGTCAAACCAAGCGTTAACCGTCCTTCATGTAGTGCACGCACATTGAGCTTTTTGCGGCACCATCCAAGCAATGCTGTGAATATTTCATTTGACTTCATCATATTTGGCTATAGATATCGAACGATATTATCATTATTTAATATATAAAAAAACTAAATGTACTGGTAATTCAGTGCTTTGTTAAGTATTTTTTTTCATAGAAAACAAAAATCTTAAAGCACTCACCGCGGTGAATGTCTGCAAGTGGAGTGTGAATACGATCGCGGCGGCAATCTGCAGGGGTCACTTAGCTCGTTCCATCACGATACGTAGACTCTGCTTAAATTCCGGTTCTTTATCATACCAAGGGCATTCATACGCCGCATCAACTATACGTAAGCTCTGCAACGGGCGTTGAACATTTTAAACATTTAAAATTAATTTCACAGAAGAGAAGTCCGTCACATAGAAAAACAGGTTATTAAAATTACTGAAAAGAAAATATTTTTTTAAAACCACATTCTGGCCGGTAACAAATAAGTTCACATCCACATTTTTAAGTTTAAACTTTCAAAATATTATCCAGACATAAGTTCGTAATTATCTTCAACGAATGCACTGAGGGAAAAAAGTATGCCCCGAGAAAAAGGAACTAGTTTTGGACAACCGTATTTGCTTAATAATACTTATAGATAATTGCACCCTACTTTAACTTTTTAAAAAAGGATACATATTTGGAGAAAATTAATTATCAAGACATTTAAATATTTTCACATTATTAAGTGTTTCTTTTTTTTTACTGAACTCTTAAAAGCTTTCATTTAGTTTGCTCTTTTTCTAATAAAGAAACTAAACTTGGCACAAATAGATACTTCTGGTGATGCATCATCTCACACTCCATCATTATCCCCATATGATGGCGATAATGATAGAGTCAACATCTGATGATATATGCGAAATATGAGATCTCCTTAATCTTTTCCCTGTGAAAGGTAGAACCGTGAAATTTGGGGTCTTTCCCCTTTCTTCTTATAGGTTGAATATCTAATAGCAATTGTCATTATTTGAAATAACCTTTTTACTAGCCTTTTACGTTTTTTTACTGTGACAATTGTAACAATTTACTTGAGGATATGACATCCGGTTGAAAAGAACGGGACGGCGTTTTTTTTGTCGTTCGACAAATGATATTTTGATTAAGTGTAAAACAACATTTTACTGCTTAAAATTGCATTGTATTCTGTAGAGTAATTTAGAAAATATTCAAGTTTATATGTGGCGAATATCAAAAAATTTCTAAGTACTTTATTTTTGAATCCTGAAATGTCTACTTTTAAATACTTTTGGAAGTTTTTCATTAAAATTCATAACATAACTTTATATTTTAGTAATACTATTTTGTCCTATTTATTTGATGGCATGCGAAAGTTTGACTTTCAGCTTTAATCTTTAGTAAGTTTTTTTTTCAAAGAGTTTTTAATATTTTTTTGTTAACTCATTTATTTAAATAGCTGCAAAAAATCGTGATAAATTTCAAAACAAGAAAATAAAGTTTGAAAAAATAAAGTTGTGAGTTTTCTACACTAATTGAAAAAATATCAAGACAGTGCTTTATAATCTGCACCTCGAATGTCTAAAAAGTAATTTTGTTGATTTAGACACCAGTTATTATTTACGACTTCATTCAAGTAAAATTATATTACAATATTAGAATGAAAATGAAATAATGAGTACGTAATTTTCAGTAATTGATAAGTTACAGGAATTTTGTACTGTTCCTATCATATTCGTGTCTAGTGTTTCAAAACGTACCAATTTTCGAGGGACGCATCTCGTTTATCGTCCAGAAAACCCAATTTTCGGGAGTGTCATGATTCTTCCCCGTTATCCTAACGCAGAAAGCCAATTATCACTTCTTTTTGACATTATCAACCATGAAATAATTTATTACTTTAAACCAAGTGCTCAAAAACCACCGGAAAGATCGAATTTCTTAATACGACGGCGGGAAACACTGAAAATAACACGATTGGCCCGTATGTTTAAGACATAATGATGTGAAAATTAGTAACAAGGATACTGAAAGTATCACAATATTACAGACGTCTCTAAATGATATGGTCAGGAGAAAGCCAGCAAGATAAGTCTATGTTAATATTACATTATTAGGTTGCCTTTTGATTATGGATAACTTATATATAATTACTGATGTGAAGAAATCTATAATTACTAACGTGACGAAATTATTAAACATTTTACACTGTTTAAGTAATTATTACCTCATTGATTAGTATGTAAGTGCTGTCAAATATCGCACGCGATTCTATTGATGACGAGTATAATTGTACGCTTGAATTTTAAAACACAATGTATATATTCTTTTAGTGTGTTTAGTCTTTCATGTCCTAATTTTTAATTTTTTTACCAATTTCTTTATCAATTCCAATTTACTATATATTCAATTTATTTCTTATAAATAGTATTTTAATGGTATAAATTAGGTAGCTAATCGTTTTTTGTACAATAATCTAATTTATGTACATTCAAAAAATAAAATTATAAATATACCTTTACAATGATATCGTTGCCGTGATTACAGTAAAGAAATAACTGTATTATCATTATGGTCAAAAACAGTACATTCGATAAGAATCGAAAGTTGATAGGTTCCTGCAAATTAAAAATGAGAACACATTTAATACTTAACAGATTTATTACAAGCTAATTTCGATTGTTTCTGGGACATCAACTTTATTCAAAACACTAAGAAAATTTTAGATTTTTGTCACAAAGTTATCTTGCTTCTGCGACGATTTTTTTATATTTTTTTAAGGTAATGGTCTCTGAGACGAAGGTATGTTATATAAATAAATAACATATTTTCATTTATTACTGGGCTTATATAATAGACGTATATTTGTCTAGGTTACCTGCTTAGAAGGTAAAAGAACACGTCGAGACACGCATAAAATAAGCGTTTCACGGCTGAGTATACCTCTTGAAATTAAGAATTCTGAATTCTATTAATTTTTTTTTTATTTTTCAAATCTATGTTTAATAAGTAGGTTAGGGGTGTACACTGTACCTCACTGTTAATCGTAATATTTCCAAAACGAGCCACAAATATGGAAAATAAAAGATGGAATAACAATTTTGATACTTGATAAATTGTACAAAAAAAGTTGTTCACTCCATTTTACATGTAGTGAGAGATTTTTAATACATAATAACTGAAATATAGTATTTATGTTTTTTTATTGACTAGATGGTCTGGATGCTGCAGAAATCTGCAGCATGATTATTTAATAAATGTGTGTGCTAAACTTTAGAAACTGTAAGATTTATAACGGACGACCTGACGGACGTATGGTTTCCTTGTTTTACTACGGAAACCTAAAAATGGATTTGTTTTTATCAAACTTAGAACCACACCAGTTCCGAAGGTACAGGTTGACAATCGAAACCATAAGGAAAATAAAGCTATTTATCTTATCATCAATGTATTATGTATGTAATAATACTTGTCTTACAAATATTGATACTTCGTTTATTTTAAACAATATACAATTATGTTACATTTATTTAATTAGCTTTCCAGTGAAGGGTAACATTATTTAATATGCCTCTTTTGCATTTAGTGTTATCCAAATTACATAAAAGAGATTATAAATTTTCGATCGCAAACGATAAAATTAAGAATTAAAAAAAAAAGTAAAAATTTTAAATATATGGTAAAAATAATATTGGTATTTGTAAACAGTTTAATAGACACACTACGTAAACATAAATGTTCAGAACTTTATATGTTTTGCTCGAATTTAATAAATATTTCAGATAGACTTAAGTGGTACTGTGGTGACCTGTGGGTCGATACTGTAGTCATATAATTTTATACACCTTAAAAATTCCGTAATATTAAAGTTTGTGTACATTTAATGCAGAGTATTTAATGCTTACCAAGCTAAGCTGGAAGGCGATGATGCAAATTGTGAGACAGCTGGTTGCGAACTGAACGCAAATAGTACCACTGAATATGTTCTCGATTTCTTTTACATACCTTGAATAAAAAAAAAATATTGACAAAGCGTCCAATAATTTTACTCAGAAACCAATAACAAGACCAATTAAATGCAATGATTAATAAAGTATTTTACATCATGTCGAACAGTGATTCCCAAAATCCTAAGAACCCCTGGGATTGATTTCAGACGTTGGTGAGACAAAGATATAGAGGTCAACGTGACTCCAGTATCAACATCCAGACGTTCCCTAAATGACATTATACATTTATCTCAAATCGTGTGTACCATAGAGGTATAATCTATAGTAGTGGTGTTTGTGGTTAGCTCTATTCGTATGCAATTTTCTACAATTTTTCCTATTAGAAGTAACGCATCATGCACATATACGCATTGCTTAGTTCAGACTTGTTCAAATCAAAGATTTGTACGGATCTGTTCTAATTGAATATTATAAATAAGGGTGTTAGAGGTAACTTTTCCAGTTCCCGAACTTGTCATTAGCAACCGTCCAATATAACGGTACTTCGGCCTACGTTCGACATTTAGATGATCTTCACGTAGAATTGAAAACCAGATTCGAGAATGTTTTGACTAGGAAGATATCACAATGGATCATTGAGTCATATGATGATATTGAGAAATGGGATATCATATTACAAGAATAACTAATCAGAGTAAGTACTAACGAAGAATCTGAGGCGCAGTTCAGGAACGCTATCAAAAGTTCTCATTTTCAAGATACACCTGTTGCTTATCCCATATTATGGACTATCAAAGAAAGTTGTTGAAAGATTTTCCCACTTCATACCACTTGGAATGCAATTTTAACGTGGTCTCCAACCTTCTTACGAAATAAAGAAATCGATTGCAAATCACCAAACGTGCAGACTTAAGGCTGCCCCTCACCAATTTGAAGGTAATTATCGAAAAATTACTATCAGAGCATCAGACTCCTGAAACTTATCAAGTTCATTTTTTACATTAATTATGTAAAAAAATTCATTAGGTTCTCACTTATTTCTTCCAAAATCAAAATATCGAATTGCATTTTGTTTCTTTTCAATGAAATTTTCAGTAAAAATTATGCATATTTTCTTTTTATGCACTTGTCCACTCTACAGAAAGACCTATAATAATAAAATAACGCTGTGTCAGCTGTAAGAGAAATATTTGATTTTAATATTTTTAGACAAGTTAAATATTAGATAGGCATGGGCTTTGAAAAAAAAAGGAATCGGCGTATAATTTGGTAAACTTTGATATGGATTAATAATGAATAGAATCGTAAAATACTTTGGTATAAAAAATGAATAACACTTTAATTAATACATAATTATAATTTTAAAGTCACACTGAGTTATCGTAATATACTAGCTTTCAGAAAACTAGAAGCGGTAAATTAAAAATCCCAGATATTTCGATCGTAACAATGGACACCCGAGTTATTGAAATAAAGGCCATATTAGATTAAAATAAAACAGTACCAAGTTATACTTCCAGTTATTCATATAAAACTAATAAAACATATTTTGTCTTAATCAAGTCGTAATATTATTGTTAGCAAACAAAACATATTAGGTACGTTTATGTATAAAAGAGTTATAAATTTCATCCATTGCAAAAGCAATAATAAATTCCATTCCAAGAGTAACTAAATTTAAGAATAAAAATAAACTTTCATTGGGCACATCTTAGTTCATTATGACTATATAACATTTTAAATATTCTACCAGTCTTGAATATTCATGTAACCCATTTACAAACTTATATTTTGTCTTAACAATTTAAGGTATAGTTTCGTTTGTTTCTGTCATTAGTCCGGGGATTAAATTGATACGTTAATAATAGAAAATCTCTTCCTTGAAAAACGCACACACATTTAAAAAATCCTCACGAACGGTCCAAGGCGGTTTTAAAAAAGAAAACAGTGTCAGGAAAGAAAAGGACGTATGGTAACCCTACGCTGAGTAGATTTTAAATAATTTTTTTAACTTTTTTACATAGTAGCAAATTGTTTCGTTTATTTATAACAAATTAATGTTAACTTAAATCGCTTCTAAATTACAAGTATAATTATTACATAATTTTGTAATTTGGGAAATGGCTGTTTATGTTATATTTGACCGGTTTCCTTTAAAATAAATTTATAAAAATTACTTACTTCCTAATGCCGTCGTGGTGGCGCACGCAGTTGCGCAATTGGTCGTTATGCGGTATTTCAAGTTGATCTTCTGCAAAACGGAAAAACCTTTATGAAACCAAAATGGTATTTGTTGGCCCAAAGGACAATGACCTTAATTTCCGTAAAAATAATATTGACTCAGACTGAATAAAGTCGAATGGTTTATTAAATACACTGGTCTACAAAATTTTACTTTTTGTTTGCCTTAAGAATAAATGCTATACTTTTTTACTAATTTGAGATCACTGAATATAAAAATACTAAACAAATTTTAAGGTTAGCTCTTGTTTTAAAAATATCGCTAATATGAAAAACTAGGACTTAGAGTAAAATTTCATACAATGTGCATATTTATTTAAAAAAATAATATTTATTCATTACTTTTTAAAATTTTTTTACGTGAAGCTGAGAATTTTAAAACATTACCAAATTATTTAATCTTTTTTACTCATTAATTTATCTTTTTTTCGTTTGTCTTTTGTAATCAGTTTTAAGAGTATGTGTAGTCAAGTTTCAGCAGTAGTCCGCTAACATTTACGCATTCCATCGACCTTGGTATCTCTTTTCCATTATCGATATGTCTTGATAAAATCAATTATAATGTTCATCACTCACATCACCGCATTTAGGAGGATAAAAATCGAAGGAGAGTAAAGAAAGGGAATTTTTAGGGACATATTGCAACGCATCAGCTGATACTTTGTAGGCGATTATTCACGAGCTCTTCATAATTTTCACATATCCTATTGCCCAAAAAACCATGAACAACTGCCTTAAAATATTCCCACGCCTCTTTTCTAGGACCTGTAAAGCAGAATCGAAGTTTTTGCCCTTAAGAAGCTCTCGAGTTTGAGGTGCGACGAAGATTCCCCCTTTTATTTTGTCGCCGTTTAGACATGGAAATTTGAGCTGAGTATGATATAGCTTCGAAAATTGATATAGCTTCAAAAATTGACTTCATGTTTACATATGTTTCTTCGGCATGCACTGAATGACATAACGGAATCGAAGGTTGAGTATTACCGTTGTGGAGGAGAACAGTTTTTAAACTCAATTTTGAGGTGTCTATGAAAAGCCTACATTCCTGTAGATTGTATTCAATCTTAAGCCAATTTAATTAAGTCATTTATATTATGATAAAACAAAAGCCAATTTGCAGATTCAAAATAGCGCATCAAGTCTCTCTGACGACTTCTATATAAACTAGTTTTAACATCTGGTTGTAATAAATTCCATTGTCTTGATCCCAGTAATTCTGCTTTATCTTTCGGCAATTTTAGGTCTCGTATGAGATCATTGCGTTTATCTTTCGAAAATCTATGAGGTTCGTCACAAACGATGTTTTCGTCCGAAAACGCTAAAGCTTTCGGAGGAAATCTTTTCGAAGGAGGCTTTTCGATTCGTTCTCTAAAGTAATTTCTTCATCAGTAGAAGTCTTCGGCAGGTTGAGGAATGGATGGTTACAACAAGTACTACAACTAAATTGTGGTACCGAAGATTTATCTTGAGTTTTAATTTTAATAACAAAATAATTAAAGTAAGCTGTTTGTAAACGCTGGGTTATTGGGCTCCTTTGCGTTACCACACCACACCATTTACGTTACCACATATGTAACAAAAATTGTCTGCACTATTTATATAATTACGTCACATAATCAACATTGTCGTAAATTTTCAATTCCTTATTTAGATTTAGGAATAAATTAGCGTTATATACTTTAATGATTCTATTATCATACGTAAAGAAGAATAATCGCTGCTTAAACATTTTCGAGCAAGCAAATAATTTCAAACGCTGGCAAATAACTTCAACTTATTGGGTTGTGGCACTTAGTACCTAATGTGCCACAACCTAATGATGAAAGCTCAGCACAGAGTACCTCCAGCTGCGCGCAGGCCAATGAGATGAAACCAAATATAAGCATATCCACGCTGACTGTTAATAGAGCGTCGATTGCTATTGTCAATAACTGGCACGAGTATACGATAATGTATCTGTAAATAATGGCATAAAATGGAAATTAATGCGGTGAGAATACAAGAAATAAATGAAAATTACTAACATTTATACGGCACATGTCACTTCAAGAAAAGTTTGTTTCAAAGTGTAACAGACAATGTACTTAAAGTCAATACAAATATCATTTTTTCAAGTACAAATGTTAAATTTTTAATGAAAATACTTCTGAACTAGTGCGTCTACTCCGTCCTCATTAACAAATACATTTATACTTTAGAGTCAGAAAGGTTAAGAGAGAGAAAGGTAAAATATATGATTTCTAATGAAAGTCCAAATATCGATTTTTATATAGCTGAATATTTAACAAGCAAGGCTTTCATAGAAACTATGTTAATTTTAGTATGAATTACCGCGAAATAATTTCATATCATTAATCGAAATATCGGCAACTGAATACTAACTCATCTGCAGACACATACAAACATATCTGCGACAGTTCTAATATATCTGATAATATTATATGACTCTTTAAAGCGGAGATTGTTTATGTTTTATTATATTAACTATTTATGTTAAATATTTTTTTTATTCCTAATAACTAACTTCATTAACTTCTTCAAATACTATTTGAATCCAGTACAATAAAAATGACCTAATCATATTAAATATTAAATACAAAAGTGCCTTGCTACTATTATTCATTTCATTTAGATGCCAGGATGTTTTTCTTTCAGTCGAAAGAAGTTTAACATATCATGAATGTGATAAATATGAGTGAGTAATGATGAAAATAAGTCGTCGCCAAAGTTCAGTCTTCACCAAAGCAAGTGCGCAGCAAAATCAAAGTAAGAATGACTGTATTTTTCAACTCACGTGGACTAATATCGTAAGTAAACACCAGAAAATCAGGCAATTAACAGAGAATGCTATTTAGAAGTTATGCATCACTAAGCTATGCAATGATGATGATGTAAAAGTTTATACCTACTGTAAAAATGCGGTAACTCCATCACAATAACGCACCCGTCCATTGTTTTCATATAATTTAGACTATCTCGGAAAAAACAAATTTCCTCAAATACACCCTTCTTCCTAGAATCTTTTTAATTTTGCAAATATTAGGAACATTATTCATAGCTTCCACTTTGAATTAAGAGAATACGTGATGAAAAAAGATGGTCCTGCTGTACTCTACACAAAAAAGGCTTCCAGGCATGTCTCGAAAAGTAGTAAGTCTGCTAACTTAATAACTAAAAAAATAACTAACTTAAATAATTTAACGTCTGTCACTTACGCGTATTTGTTACTCAAGCTTGGTAACCCCGTCTTCAGCGGTAAAGTAATATCACCGGACTTATCTAAAATGGGCCCAGCGATCCACGTGCAAGCTATCGGAACTATAAACAAGATGTAAATGATAGCCTCCATTTTAACAAACCGCATCCATTTTTTTAGATACTTATTGTTCTGTTTTTCGACGCGGCTGAACAGAGGTTCTGTAAGTAAAATGGATTGTTATAAAAAAATTATCAGCGTATTATATTTACATAGTTTAAAGACAAAGAAGCCCGTGATATATTGAAATATACTGAAACATACTACATACATATATATATATATATATATAAAACTGCTGCAGCGAATTTAGACGAGAAAATGTAGTGATGTAGTGAAAATGAAAAGTAAAAATCTTTGCAAATGGTATGTATGTAAAAACTTTTATTCAAATATTATGATTAATACTTTAAAATTTTCAAAATATATTTATATTGTCATAAGAAGTTTTAGGGTAACTTTTATTTCATTTCGGGATTATAAAACACGAGTTTGCTGGAACTTCCACTCAATTTTTTATTAAAATTTCTGAATTAAATTTCTAGTCAATCAGAGATTCGAATTTATGTTATAAAATGAATACGTTGCCGTTTGCTACTACCCTACTAGTAACGTAAATCACTAGTGTATTTTATCATAAATAATATGTGCTCCCTTACTGCCTAAGAGATTTGTTCAAACCCTTCACGTTATTAAGAAACTGGAATCAATAAGATGCTTACCGTCTAACATGTTTATTAATTGTCCGATTTTGTCCTGCCTTCGTATTATGTTAACTGTTTTGTTGGCTTGAGTTACTAAGGCAAACGTAAGAGCAGCGGCTTCTGTTATTTTCTCCATATCTCCCACATTCTGAAATTGATTTATCATTAATGCATATATTAATGAAATATTTTATAATTTTTATTGGTTATGATGGTTTAAAAACGAGTAAGTCTTTTTTAGTATTAACGCAAGTACATTTTCATTTAGACTGTATTACTCACTCATGTGAAGCAGGAAAAATGAAATATGTTATTATAATCAAAGAAAAAAGGAAAATATAAAATAAAAATGCTACAACTAATTAAGATATATCTATTGGGAATTATAAATTACAAATAAATATGAAGAGCGTGAAGTTGAAAATTGAAAGCTACGGAAGTTGTACACAACATTTGGTATCTAATGGTACGTAACATTTATTAAATATAGTAAAGCTCAAAATGTTTCTTTACAAGAGTTGATAATATTTACTAACGTAAAGAAATGATTATTATTATTATTTATCACATTAATCGAAACGACCAACTAATTATTGCTGTTGTTGTTTCCTAGTTAACTGTACCCGACTTGCTGTAACTATAAATAGCGATTATTAAGAAAAATCTTCATAGTTACTCAATTTTAGCAAATCTTACATATAATCCAACCGTACTTTCCGTTGAATGATATATAACGAGAGTCACATTTCGACAACAAAGATCCGTCACCGCTGAAATATGTTACAAACAAATGAAATCTGTTACAAATTTCACTATTTGCTATTTTTTTAATAACAGGTTTAATCATGCAGTCATAGAGAAAAAAAAATGCAAGTTAACTTTACGCGCGGTTGAAGTAAAACTTATTTGACGATTGTGACTGGTATTACTAAACGGATTAAACTTAAAATAAATGTGTCATATAAAAATTTAGAAGTATTTAGGGACAATGCAATAAAAAGTCATATTTATATCGAGCATCACAAAGGAGATGACACAATTATTACCATAATTTAAATATGAAACTTTAGGTTTATGATAAATAAAATGACAAAGTGTAATTCTGCAAATTTGCAAAATTTCTTGAAAAAACCGCCTCTTTTTTTATATCAAATCTCGTTGCTGATTGAAGTGAAGAAACTGAGAGTGAGAAAGAAACTTCTACTAATAGCCAATATCTTGAATAACGGTTGATACACGATAGACCGTTAAGGAGCTACATTGGTCATGTCCAGAACTCATCATCAGACCCTTATCTAGTCGGTGGTGCAGCTATTTTGCAAAGTAACAACTACTAGTAGCAAATAGCTACAATCACTGTTGATTTACTACTATCCGTTAAGGAGTTCCATTGTTCATTTCTGGAACTCATCATCAGACCTTGATCTGGTTGTTGGTGTAGTTATTTTGCAAAGAAACAACTACCAGTAACAAATATCTTGAATCAGGATTGATTTGCTACCGGTCATTAAGGAAATATATTGTTAATCACCAGAACTCATTATTAGACCCTTGTCTGGTCGATGGTGCAGTTAATTTGCTAAGTAACAACTAGTAGTAGCAACTATCTTGAATCACGGTTGATTTGCTACCATCCGTTAAGGAGTTCCATTGTTCATTTCCGGACCCTTTCATAACATCATCATATTTATATAGAACCAACTCGCTAGTATACTCTTTGAAATTAAATAATTATAAGTATTAAACTTTATTAAAATTTATTAGGAATAAATTGAAGTATATGATTATGTGTAAATAATGTATACATATACTTACAAAATTCTGCTGTCAGTAGATGCTTTCAAATACCAGAAAAAAGTTTAAGCGAACTATAAAACTTTGCTGATCGTTACTTCCCTCCGAAAACATACCTAAGTTACTCTCATATCATGCCTAAAAAAGTTTTACTTCAAATAAAAAATACGTCAATGTAAGTAATTACGAAAATGGAAAAGTATAAAATGGGCGCAGCAAGAAGATCCTTGTTACTAGTTGCCTTCATTTAGTGTGGGATAATATGATACTACTCTTATAGGTAAACAAGTATGATGATAGATATAGAAAACTAACACAAACCTTGGTTTTTTTGTTCAGAGGCAGGAATTAAATTGACGAAAATATGTTGAAAAAAAAATAATTAGGTTTACTAAGGACACCTTCATACTGTCGACGAAAAAGAGGCACATCAATGGAACGATTATTATAAATTTAAGTAGTATACTGTTTTTAATATAAACAAAAGTAAACATACCAGATAGATATACGTAACTTGACTTAGCAGAAGCATAAAATATCCGATAGTGAGCACCACGCAGGAGAAGATTCTGTAGTAAATAGCCTTTTTCGTCTTGCGATATCTTTCTGGGATCCACACGCCCATGGCAGTTAGTATGTAGAAATACAAGTTTAAGCATTCTCTCGCACGAACTACTTCCATTATTTCTGAAAAATTAAAATGTAAACATTTTGGCAGGTGTCTAAAAATATATAAAAAGTTTCTTGTTTTTATGAACAAATTTTTCTGTCATTTTTTCACATCTTATGTAAATTTATGTATTGTTCCCTAAATTTATGTATGTATCCTTAACACATTAATTAAATATCAGACTTTCCAATAATTATACTGGGTTCTTCAAATCTAGCCACTAGTCACAATGTTTAGTTGGTGCATACATGTTCAGATTAATTAGGAAATAAAATAAAATCTAGTTTACCCTGTGAAACTTCTTAAAACTGAAATTGAGATCTAAATAAAGTTATATAGTTATATCTTTTTGGAGCTAATTTGTTTCGAAATTTCGTTTTATTTCTTAAATCAGTTTATTAAGTTTTTAATTAGTTTATTTTACTGTTCGCAGCTTTACAAATAATTTTAAATCGGCTTAAAACATTTTGAATTATTTTTACGTATTTATTTGTAAACCAAATTTCCGCCTGTCGTAAATTTGTGGACTTAATGATTAACTTCTCACACAATGCACACATCCTTACAGACATTTTTAAATCCTTACTGAAGTATTTCAGAATTTACTTTATGTTTAGATTTTGCACTGCTTCTTCAATTATAAAGATAAACCATTAAAAAAATACTTAACAACGACCACATTTATGTAACTAATATTTAAGAAGCTTAAATCACAAGCCGTTTAATATATAAAACTGTGAATGTGGTGTAGTGTATTTTGCACTTATATCCCATTTAGAATATATGTATATTTAAGCTAACGATCCAATAAATATTTTATGTGTAAAGCGTTGTCCACATTTAAATAATTGGGAATTTACGGAAAACTTTGAATAAAAGAAATATAGGTCTCGACAGGATACTCCAAATAGATGGATTCAATCAAATTTATATAAATATGAGCGAACCCAAGAACTCCAAGCATGTAAGTGGAGATTACAATAAATAAGGAACCTGTAATTACGAAGGGCTTAGCGATGTTAGTTACAAAAGTTCTCTTGGTTCATTTAATCTTCACAGAGTTTGGAAGGGTGGTAAATGTTTGGATATAAGAGTAACTTCATCACAAAAGAAACATTTTTAAACCTTAGAGTGGGTTTGATTTAATTTATTTATATATATAATTTATTATTTATTTGTATATGTATATATATATATATATATATATATATATATATATGTACATATATGTATATATGTATATATATATATATATATATATATATATATATATATGTATGTATGTATATTTATATAAAGACTACAAATCTGTTTAACATCCAACGTTATTCGAAACCAGTAAGTATAGTTAATAAAATTTATTTCCCACGAATTTTGCTACATTTCTCTAATATAGTTAAAATGTCTGCAAGTGGAGTGCCATGTTGAGACGTGTCTGCCTTTATTTTAATTTAATATCATAATTTTTTATTAAACGTGTTTAATTCGGGGTGATCATATTTCTGGTAATCATTCCACTGACCAATATCATTGATATAAGAAGTGTGTCAAAGCATTTTAGGAAAATCCTAGCAGTTGTCATTGTATGCAAGTAACCGTATAACACTATCGAAGATAATGGAAAACCGCACAATTATTTTGACTTGTAATATCTAGTCGCCACTTCTGTTATTTTTACACATATATTATTAAAAAGTATGTTTAGGAATAGTTGCGTTTAATATTATTCTTCACATCTGATTTATGTGCTTATCATCGATGGTGCAAAACTATGTAACTAACTTTTACTAAGAAGTTTTCTAAAGGCAAAATGAATCCGTTTTCATTTTTCTTTACCACGCTTTCGCACTCCTACTCCATACATAAAATCATACTCTTCTTAATGTTCTTTAAAGTTTGCCGAATATATACTTGTGGAGAATTACAAATAAAGTTCATTACCTGTCTCTTGCATGTAATCAACTTAATTTTCTATAAACTCGAAGAAGAATGGATGAGTCCTGGTGGTACCGCAATAGATGTCGCTGAAGTCCGTCTTGAATACTAATGAATAAACAAAAGCAACTCGGCTCTTATAGTACAGTTCTCCGAGTAAATTAATACAGGCTGTTCTAAAACGGCGTTGTGGATAATTTTTTACCCAGTTTGTTATTAGACTCAGTACTATTTCTTCCTCCTAATATCCCACTTCATTCAATATTTTTTTAATGTATTTTGATATATATTTTTTATCATTATATATTTTATAGCATATATTTTTCTCACGTGACAACGAGTGAGTCCTAAGTGGCTTCACAATCGATTTAGAGGTCGCCAAAGAACTTTTAAATATTAGTGATTAAACCAAAACAAACCAATTCAGCCACTTTTAAAATTTCGTAATGCGCAAATTGTTATCCAGTTTTAAATTATATAAAAATGATTATAGAATTTACTGTGGTATTGTTTTCAAGGCAACGTGAAATTATCAGATTGACATTTTCTTATTAAAAATAACGGCGGAAACTTCAAGAATATTATTATAAATTATAAAAAAATAAATTGAAAGCCATTCGAGTCATTCATTTTTTATAACTAATTTGGACATTAGAAAAATATATCATTACCTGATGCTATCAATGTATATATATATATATATATATATATATATATATATATATACATATATATATATATATATATACATATATATATATATATATATATATATATATATATATATATATATATATCCGTAACTTATAATTTCATTAAATTAATCCGAAAACTTTTCTCATCGTCTTACTGAATAATCTGATTTAGTTATGTATTCAAAATACACAAAATACACAGAGGGAATTATTAACACCAGGAAAACAATAAGAGTGTATTTATAGATCATCAGCATGCACGTGGTAATTTGGAGAGGATTTTTTACCAGGGAATCAATAAAATTGATGAAATGAGTAGAGAAAAAATACCACCTTTACGTATTCTGAACTTTGTAATAAGTGTCGTTAAACAATTCATGAGTGAAGGCTTGTAATGGAAATATGAAATAAAACTATCCTGATGTTCTTTTCGCACAAGCTTAAACCATTGATTGAATACTACAACCTGTACACGTTAATGTCTCGTGTGCTATAAGACAAAACACCGTAATTTAATGGGACTAATATTAAATAAATGTAAGCTCCTGAAAAGGAGCTTTCAAAAATTTAAAGGGTGAATGTTAGAAACGTTTATATGCCAATGTTCTCATAAACTTTTCGTGCTAGACTATTTTAGTTATTGGATTTTGTGCCGTTCCACATTTAAATTTCATTTTTGAGTAATTATGTCTATAAATATAATAATTGTGTTTATTTAATATAAAATTATATAATAAGTGGTATCGATGACGCTTTTTACCTTATATATGGATGAGTTACAATATCACATTTTATCATTGAAAACGCTTTTAAATTTAAACATCCTTATTGTTCATATATTGACTATATTCATGATTCCATTCGCATGGATTTAAACTTTAATGCCAAAATAATAATAAAGTTTAATGCTAAAATAATATAAAAAATAGCACTCTACTTTAGCGAGAAAATTTGAAAATGAAACATTTTTCCCGGATGTTTGCTCTGCGAATTATTCACAGGCCTTGCTCTTTGCTCCAGTCTTATCTAATACGATCCCTTCACAATTTTATTATATGAATAGATTCAGTTATGGTTATTGCTGGTAGAAATCAATATATTTATTACGTAATACCGAACGAAAATTGTTTGGAGAAATAAGTCCAAATGACACCAGGCAGAACTAATATTTTATTTTCCCATTCGGAACATATTTTCCTTATTTTATCTTCTAAGATTACTTAAGAGTATAAATAAATAAAATATAATAAATAAATAAAATATACATTTTTCAACTTTCGCATGTATACGAGCGAAAAAACCTTTTGGTTTAGTTTTATCCTCATGAAAATTTGTAATGAAAAGCCATTTGACATTGTCCTTTGTTGTGTCAAATTGTCCATTGTCTTTTGTTGTTTTTGATATACCTGACCGTTTATTGGTATGATATAATTGCCAAGGATTCTAATAATAGGCGTACATAATATTTTTGATAATATTGTTGTTGTCAGTTGTAATAATTGTGACTTTCTGAAGTAGCATAAACGCGAAAACCTAAATAAAAGTTTCTAGCATAAAACTCATTTCATTTGCTCTCAAGTTATCCGGCCCATTGGGTTAGTCTATCGAATATTGTTATTAGTCGTTTTTACTTATTAAATAACTTAGATATACATATATATATGTATATATATATATATATATATATATATATATATATATATATATATATATATATATATTATGATATGATTAAGTTAATGAAAAAAAATTAATGTTGTTTGTGCAATTAATGTGGCAAAAAGACAAAACTACAATTTTATCTAAAGGTAAATTTAGAAGCGTTTTCGCGTGTTCGCGTTTAAGCGCGTTCAAGTAAGTTAAATGATAAGACAGCGGCCTAGGCATTAAACGAACACTGTTTCAGACATGCACAGATAAAATAATTCATCCCGACACTTCCCTTGGGAAAGTAGTCTAAGTTTCGCATCAGCTGACTTGTTATAATGTAATCTATATTACTACTACCAAGTATTAAGAAGACTATAATGAGCCTTGAACAGATTTCTTTTACTATTTGATTGTCCTTGGTTTCCTTTATCGTGATGAATTAACAAGCTGCAAACTATAGTACGTGAATATATATATATATATATATATATATATATATATATATATATATATATATACATATATATATATATATATATATATATATATATATATATATATATATATATATATATATATATACACACACATATATATCATTCTTGAAAAATTTAAATTGCTGGAAAATTAATAACATTAAATTGTTTTTCAGCTCGTGAAATTACTGGTTCGTTTTAGTTTTTGGGAATTAAAAGTTGTCAGGTTTTAAAATGAAAAAAATAAATTTGTGAAATAATTATAATCCAATAAACACAAAGAAAAAACTAATGAAAACTGGGTTTAAATTTTGTGTAAACGTTAAACTTATCACAATAAAAAGAAAACAACTATTGTTACCGTCGTACACCGGCACACTTGGAAAATAAATAAAATTCAGTGTCTACTTATGACCACGCGACAGAAGTGAAAACTAATAATTGTATAATATGGATATTAGTTCAGCGAAACAGAAACAATGCGAGATTATTATTTACAACTACAATGACATACGCGTATATATATATACATATATATATATATATATATATATATATATATATATATGTATATATATTTATATATATATATATATATATATATATATATATATGTATGTATATATATATATATATATATATATATATATATATATATATATATATACATATACATATATACATATACATATACATATACATATACATATACATATACATATACATATACATATACATATACATATACATATACATATACATATACGTATACATATACATATATACGTTACGGAGCTAAATCGACGACTGACCGAGAGCAATAGGGCTACATATATATCTTTCGTGTACGGAATCCCCAAGAGGAGTAGTAGACTCTATCGTGTTGAGCTGATAGTTCAATACAATAGAGTCCCCTATTATTAACCTATAATCGAAGTTCGCTATATTATTACAGATTTATTAAAGGATTTGGATTTCTATGTGAGAAAATGAATGATTTTAATACGAATAAAAATAATAATGAGGGACATAAAATGTAAACATAATGAAATTCTATGTATTGCAACATTAAACACTATGTAATAATATAGCAAATCGCAATATTTTTAAGGTTTTAATTTATTAACGACATACATAGAAGCATACTATATCTTGGACTTAGGGAAGGAGCGTGTGAAGTAGTAATGTAACGAAATTTGCATTTTGAAGAATTCTTGAAAATTCGAAGATTCGAAGAAAAGAAAAATATTTTCAATAATTTCCAAAGATGTAAAAAAGTCTTGAAAAATTTATATTGCTGGAAAATTAATAACATTAAATTGTTTTTCGGCTCGTGAAATTACTGGTTCGTTTTAGTTTTTGGGAATTAAAAGTTGTCAGGTTTTAAAATGAAAAAAATAAATTTGTAAAATAATTCTAATGCAATAAAAACAAAGAAAAAACTAATGAAAACTGGGTTTAAATTTTGTGTAAACGTTAAACTTATCACAATAAAAAGAAAACAACTATTGTTACCGTCGTACCGGTACACTTGGAAAATAAATAAAATTCAGTGTCTGCTTATGACCACGCGACAGAAGTGAAAACTAATAATTGTATAATATGGATGTTAGTTCAGCGAAACAGAAACAATGCGAGATTATTATTTTCAACTACAATAACATACGCGTATTACATTAAATTACACTCAAAGTTTTCGAAGTTATCCAAAGGACCCGAGTTTACCCGTAAGAATGCAACAATAAGTTTATGGAAACTGAAACATGTTATAAATAGTTTAGATTCCAATTTAATGAAATGTCTAAAAATGTTCGTCAAGGAAGCATCTATAAATAGTAGTTCATTTAATAGTTTTAAAAAGTGCACACGGTGCCTCTAAAGAAGTTTTCACTTTAATAATAGTGTTTAAAACATAACCCTTTTTATTTATTCTTACTGACGGCACTGTATTTTATTATCTTACTATGGGAAAACGATTAATACATTAGTAAGCAATGATACTGGTATAGATTAATCGATGAAATGAGTGAATTAAGTAAAATAAGTGAACAAAAATCTATAAGACGTGAAATGAGTTAACATTTTACTCAAATAAAATGGTTCATTTTTAATTTATGCTAAAGCACAGAAAAATCGTCTTACAATTAAGTTTAACTTTCAAAAGTCATGTCAAATTTCGGCTGTCATTCAAAATCAATGTATTTTTTGAAATGGCTTCTATGATATAATTCATTTATTTTTCTTATTATTTTGAGTCAGCATAACTTCAATTTCTTAGTATTAATAAATCTAAGATGCATAGGCAACACTTGTCATCGTGAAGGATAAGTGCTGAAAATTACAAACTTCTATAAATTGAACTACGGAAGGTTTCCTATAAAATATATATTTGAGGCACGGTAATGCCTGCAGATGGCAGATGTGTTATTTTTCACGCTGAAAATAATTTTCACCTTTTTCTTATTTGAATGGTGTAATTTGCGATATCATTACGTCCACACTTAATAGCACCTTAGACGTTATTAATTTGAAAGAGGTGACAGCTGCATACTCGAGTGCACTTTAATTATCGCCATAATATGTCCCTACATTTACTTTATAACACCAAGGAATGGACGATTAAAAAGTTTCCTTCGATGCAGTGTTAATTTGAAAAGTAACAAAAACCTTGACATCGTAAGACGTACTGGCGTATACGGACTGTTCTTTATTTAAGTAAATAAAACATACTTTTTATAACAGAAAACGCTTCTAAATTTACCTTTAGATAAAATTGTAGTTTTGTCTTTTTGCCACATTAATTGCACAAACAACATTAATTTTTTTTCATTAACTTAATCATATCATAATATATATATATATATATATATATATATATATATATATATATATATATATATATATATATATTATTCTTTTTATTGTGATAAGTTTAACGTTTACACAAAATTTAAACCCAGTTTTCATTAGTTTTTTCTTTGTGTTTATTGGATTATAATTATTTCACAAATTTATTTTTTTCATTTTAAAACCTGACAACTTTTAATTACCAAAAACTAAAACGAACCAGTAATTTCACGAGCTGAAAAACAATTTAATGTTATTAATTTTCCAGCAATTTTAATTTTTCAAGAATGATATATATGTGTGTGTATATATATATATATATATATATATATATATATATATATATATATATATATATATGTATATATATATATATATATATATATATATATATATATATATATATATTCACGTACTATAGTTTGCAGCTTGTTAATTCATCACGATAAAGGAAACCAAGGACAATCAAATAGTAAAAGAAATCTGTTCAAGGCTCATTATAGTCTTCTTAATACTTGGTACTAGTAATATAGATTACATTATAACAAGTCAGCTGATGCGAAACTTAGACTACTTTCCCAAGGGAAGTGTCGGGATGAATTATTTTATCTGTGCATGTCTGAAACAGTGTTCGTTTAATGCCTAGGCCGCTGTCTTATCACTTAACTTACTTGTTATCCGGTTTCAGTGCATTAAAGATTGATTGATTCTGAAGTTTCTTTTGTTTTTAATGACATTATCAAAGCCGTCATGTAAGAGTGTACAACTCTTTAGAAGTATGATTCTTTAGCAATCATAGTTAACGTCTAGATTATGATCCGTTAGCAATCATATCATTCTTTAAGCTGTGGCGTGCCTCGGACAGTTCTATTTTAATTCCTAGACCACTATCCTACCACTTAACTGTAAGACTGGACAACTGTTTAAGGATATGATCCTTTGTTTATTATAATAAACATCCGAAATATGATCCATTGGCAATCATACGATTCTCAGCTGCAGCGAGCCTCACAAAGTGTTTATTTAAGGCTTAGAACACTGTCCTACCACTTAATTTACCTGTTATCCAGTTTGAGTGCTTTAAAGTTGATTCTGAAAATTGTTATGCCTATAGCGACATTATGAAAGCCGTCACGTAAAAGTGTACAACTGTTTAGGGGTATGATACTTTGGCAATCATAGTTAACATTCGAAGTATAATACGTTAGCAATGGCACCATTCTCAGCTGCGGCAAGCCTCAGACTGTGTTCATTTAATGCCTAGACCATTTTCCTACCACTTAACTGACTTGCTGTCCGGTTTGAGTGCATTAAAGTAGGTTTTGAAGTTTATTATGTCTTTATTGACATTGTTAAAGCCGCTACGTAATAGCCTACAATTTTTTAAGGGTATGATACTTTGGCAATCATAGTTACCGAGTATATCAAAGGAAATTTGAAAACATAAAATTTTCAAAACTAAAAAGTTAAAAAGACTTGAAAGTTTGCGAATTATTTTTTGAAGCTAATTCGTAAAGGCAACAGATTTTTTCAAATTGGTTATTTAAATTTGATTCTATACTTAATAGAAAACAGAACTACACATTAACACATTGGGAACGTCGATACATTTCACGCATAAATTCTTATTTACATTCCTAAAGCATGAAATGCTTCAAATTTGTTCTGTGTCAAAATTGAGTACGTTGTTGACGCAGTTGAATATAAAGCCACAGCTTAATAAATTTACTTTACAAATACGATTGGAATTCATATTTGGATGGTTCTGTACATACGTACACACAAAATGTTAGAATACTAATATTATTTTTTCCAAGTAAAATATATTCCCGAGAATGGTTTTCACGGGCGTGGAATATTATATATTTCTCAAAAATATTTTGGGTGTTATTGCTCATTACTTTCTTAATATATTTGTTATGTAATTTAGTCTCTTTAGTTGGCGCTTTGAATAAAATATATGTGAAATAGTTTGGCTCAATTCTGGTTCTTCTTTCTCTCAATTCGGCGTTATTGAAACAGAGCTTGTATGAAAATGGTGACTTCGATGGTCCACCAAATCGCTATTTTTCAATAAAAAGAATAAATTTCTTCGAAAAAATAAATTCAAAAGCACAACTATTTCAAAGAAGTTTCTTCGACAGTACTTACATACCTACATACTTATGCACAAAAAATATTTTACATACGATGCTAATGCAGAAAATCATTTTTCTTTCGCCCGCCCTATGCATATACGGAAGTCCAAACGAAATATAATTTTAAGTTATTTTGACTACTTAGTTTTAGACAATGGGTGAATTTCAAGTACTGTCTTATTTCAATTAGATATTAAAAGCCTTTGATGGACAGATGAACGCACGGACAGAAAATATTGCTTGACAAACAGTAAATTAATTCTCGCAAACTGTAGATAGTAGTTTGAACGTTAGTTGGTTAATCAGTTTAAACTATCTACCATTTTAATTATCTTATTATCTGCTATAATTGATAAATGAACTTTACAAGCAAGATGAATACAGCTTGAAAATAAAATCATTTTTATTTATGAGTCAAAACAATTATATAATTCAAAAAGAAAATATCATCGTTCAAAATTGTGCATAAACACCATTTATGAAACACTACATATTTTTACATTTACAATAGCAATAGCCTAAATAATTTGTGAAATTATTAAATTCTATACTTTGATACTTTTTTAATTATTATAATTTTTATATATATCTCTTTTTCTCTGTTACGAGAGAAAAAGAACTTATTTATAATTATACTTTGTAATACCTCTAATTATACGTACAATAAAATCACATAAATTGTCATATATTTAACTAATGGGGTTTCCTTTTTCGGATTGCATAGCATTCTTATGATTCCGTCAGCAAAATATATAATATACTCATTTAAGGAATGATCGTTGGCATAATTTAAAAAAAATGCCGATAAAATATTTTTATACACCATTCCATGTCTCTTGCAGTTTTAAGTTATAAAAGTTAAAAATTGTGTGTATTGAGGAAGGATATTAGGTCCTATCGTGTACCACCTGGAATTAATAAATGATCACACAAAAATGTTGCATATATAAAATTAAAATTGCTTGAATAATTCATAAGCTTATGTAAATTAGTAGCTAATAAGTGTTTGTAAGAACGGCCATCCAGTGAGCATCTAGTGCTCAGGTGCCTTGGTGATATCTCGTATTGGTCGAAATTGAAATATTTATTATTGTACTTCATGGACACATTTCAGTACCGCGTAGTACGAGTACGATGAACGCAGGATCTGAAAAAAAAATTAAAACAAAATTGAATGCGATATTAGCTTTCAAAAATTCATGCCTCTTGTCGCAAGATGAAATAGGCATCATAAAACTATTCAGTCATAGTCAATTTTTTCCTGTATACTTATTAATTTCTGTGTGGGAGAAACTTCGCGAACATTAACCGAATTGTTATTGCAATATTTAGAGTATCGATGTATCCATGGCACGTTATTAGTGAGAAACTGTAAGTAATTGGTAATTAAATCTTGTTAATTTAAGTACAGTTCAGTTTTCATTCCAGTTAATTCCATATCCAAAAAGGAAAAAGGAACTCTCGTGATGATAAACATGTGTTCCGTTCGTCTATCTTTCTGTTATGGCTGTTTTCATCTGAAACTTTTTGAAGAAGAAGCTTGAAATTTGGCATAAGGTAAAGGTTACGAACTCGAACTGAGTAAGAAAATAATTTTTTATATCGTATTAACAAAGTCCTAGAAAAATTCTTTTTTTCCAGTATTTTTTGTGAGGTTCTAGAAATATGGTTGAAAATGTCTGTCTCATAAATCGTTTGGCGTAGAAACTTGGAATTTGGCATATAATAAAGAACACAAATAAAGTAATCAAAATGTTTATACGTTGTTTTAAAAGATAAAGTTAACTTTTCCAAATGTTGTATATGATAATGAAATGAAATATCTTTTTGAATGAAAATTCTACATACATATATATATGTGTATATATATATATGTATGTAGAATTTTCATTCAAAAAGATATTTTTGAATGAAAATTCTCTTTCAATGACTAAAACGTATTTTTGGCGGTAAATGGAATCCAACTCTTATTAAGTTCTTTTTCATTTGTTACGTTTTTTATTTTACGAATAAATTTTAATTAAATTTCTGCTGTTTGCTGCATTAGTTCACTTCTGTTTGCTGTTCTCATGGTTGAAAAAAACGATAAGAGCTGGTAAAATTATAGCGTTGCTTGAAGAAGGCTGCAGGCAATGTTGTGTCTCAGCAGTTTAATGTAGCAGCCGTTCCACCGTCCAAAGAACCTGGCAACGATACCAAGAAACGGACTCCGTCAGTAGAACTCCGTCGGTTCTGGAAGAAAACGGTGCACTAAGCCACGGGACGACCACTTCATAGTCAGTCAAGCGGGAAGGGGAAGGGGAAGGGGAAGGGGAAGGGGAAGGGGAAGGGGAAGGGGAAGGGGAAGGGGAAGGGGAAGGGGAAGGGGAAGGGGAAGGGGAAGGGGAAGGGGAAGGGGAAGGGGAAGGGGAAGGGGAAGGGGAAGGGGAAGGGGAAGGGGAAGGGGAAGGGGAAGGGGAAGGGGAAGGGGAAGGGGAAGGGGAAGGGGAAGGGGAAGGGGAAGGGGAAGGGGAAGGGGAAGGGGAAGGGGAAGGGGAAGGGGAAGGGGAAGGGGAAGGGGAAGGGGAAGGGGAAGGGGAAGGGGAAGGGGAAGGGGAAGGGGAAGGGGAAGGGGAAGGGGAAGGGGAAGGGGAAGGGGAAGGGGAAGGGGAAGGGGAAGGGGAAGGGGAAGGGGAAGGGGAAGGGGAAGGGGAAGGGGAAGGGGAAGGGGAAGGGGAAGGGGAAGGGGAAGGGGAAGGGGAAGGGGAAGGGGAAGGGGAAGGGGAAGGGGAAGGGGAAGGGGAAGGGGAAGGGGAAGGGGAAGGGGAAGGGGAAGGGGAAGGGGAAGGGGAAGGGGAAGGGGAAGGGGAAGGGGAAGGGGAAGGGGAAGGGGAAGGGGAAGGGGAAGGGGAAGGGGAAGGGGAAGGGGAAGGGGAAGGGGAAGGGGAAGGGGAAGGGGAAGGGGAAGGGGAAGGGGAAGGGGAAGGGGAAGGGGAAGGGGAAGGGGAAGGGGAAGGGGAAGGGGAAGGGGAAGGGGAAGGGGAAGGGGAAGGGGAAGGGGAAGGGGAAGGGGAAGGGGAAGGGGAAGGGGAAGGGGAAGGGGAAGGGGAAGGGGAAGGGGAAGGGGAAGGGGAAGGGGAAGGGGAAGGGGAAGGGGAAGGGGAAGGGGAAGGGGAAGGGGAAGGGGAAGGGGAAGGGGAAGGGGAAGGGGAAGGGGAAGGGGAAGGGGAAGGGGAAGGGGAAGGGGAAGGGGAAGGGGAAGGGGAAGGGAGCATCGCTCGGTCACCTGGTACTTATATATGATAGGAATTAATTATGTATTACGAATCGAAAATAAACTTTTGGGTAGATCTTAAATTCTAACATAATAACTATAATAATATCTGTGTACTAACATAATAACATTTGTTATCATGTTATTTTGTTGTTTTATTTCTCTGTTTTAAAAGTTCTACTACACAGAACTTTTAAAACAGAAACATACTTTTGGCTCGAATGGAATACGAATTTACGATTTTTCACTTGATATTTTTTGTAAGTCATAAAAGGTATTTTGCAGTTATTTTGCACCATACCTTAATAGCAAAAGAAATTTTTGAATGATAATGAAGTGCCTAAAAGACGTTATATTAGCCAATCAGTTAATATCTTACGCAATGTACGTAACTTTCCATAAAAAACCTTTTTGTTTTATTAGGTTTATATGCAATAAATCCGCCTTTATAGGTCATAAGTTTTTTCTCGTTTTAAGTTATTACCAATAACAATACTCAATTATAAGAACTCCGTTGTAATTTATTACCTATAGTCTACGTGGATGTAGATACGCCGTGACAAAATTCGTTCCTCGTTGAATATTGTAAACATTCGGCTGGAAAATTGAGTAAGTACAACTTTAAGATTGTCCGTGTCCTTAAATTTGTTTTCCCATTAATAATTAGATAGCATGTAAAACAAATAATAGTAGGGGAGTAAGTGGTCCGGAGAACATGATAGGTCAGGAAGCATAGTCACTGGTCAGAACTCAGTAGATCGATACGTACGCCGACCCACGTCTAAAGATGAAGGAGTGTTGGCTCACGTACTAGCGAAACAAAATCTTTCCACTTCTTTTCGATGCGTGAAGTAAATTCTCTATTTCAGTAGAAGAACATGGCGATAGGTCTTTAATTTTTTAAAATTTAATGTGGGAGATTGCCCTACATTTGAATTATAGGAAATAAAAATACTAAATGCTTGCATATTATTTATACCTTCTGGAAAGTTTAAATATTTACGAAATATTCAATAAACGCCGACCACTTTTAACGGTAACTTGTTATGCTTTTTAATTGAGAGGTGATGGATAAAACATAAATGCAATTTTCATTCCTTTATATTAAATAATTCCCACGTACCTCAATACCAGTTTCATGAAATTATGTAACCATGGCATCGCTTTACTCTCAGAAAATTTAACAATAGAATAACACAGTATAGGTATGCGCACATCAAGTCATTTTACTGAATAGAATAAAACGAAACGTGTTTACATGTGTACGCATGTGCGCGTGTGGACGTGTGTGTGTGTGTACCAGTACGAATGTGTGTGTGTGGGTGCGTATGCGTGTGTGGGTGCGTATGCGTGTGTGCGCATGCATGCGCGTTTTTGCACATGAGCGTGCGTGGGTTTGCGTGGGCATGAGCCTGTGCGTATGGATGCGCATATACGTGTGTATGTGCGTTATTAATGGAAAAAAAAAAATTTTAACATTAAATAATTTAACATTAAGATTTTTTAGTTTTTCCTATTTAGAATAATATGATGAATTACGCTTTTAAGGAAAATTATGTAAAAAAACACTTTATCAATATTATCATTTAAGTGATATTTGATATAGATTAGGTCTATTGCATAATCTTTGAAGTTTTATTTTTCTGGGAGTAGTAGGACTTGCGGTAGTATATATGTATATATATATATATATATATATATATATATATATATACATATATATATGTGTGTGTGTGTGTGTGTGTTTATTCATTACTAATTCTTTACAGTTCAATATTTTACTTAGATAGTGATTATAATCGATAAGTGACTGTATACCAACAACGGAATAATTCTAACGAATAACAGAAAAAACAATTAGCACGTAGCCAACCGATCAATAATAGTAATCTAATCAGTAACTCTACGGCCATATCATTAAAAGTCATTGCTGAAAAGGAATGGATGAGGATAGAAAATGAAATATCAAGTTAAAAGGATACTTTCTGCATTAAATAGGTGAGATTTAAAATAATACTGCGAACTAGAGAACTACGAACTAAGACCACGTGGGAGTGGTATCGTTCCAAACGTACTTGCTTCTATCTTATAATTATGTACAAACGCAACAAGTTTACATGACTATGTCGTCATTATATATTTGTTTTCATATAAACGTAGCTTATTATTCAGAATCCGCTATAATACCAAGTCTATATCTATTTATAAAACATCATTTTTAGATCGGATTAATAATAAAATAACATTTTCGGTCAAAAAAAAATCGCCTCCAGTGAGTAACCAGCTTCAAAAGTTGATTTTAAAGAGAAACAGCTTCAAACGTTGCCTTTAAAGAGTAACCAACATCGAACGTTACTTTGAAAGAATAATCAGCTCTAAACGTTATTTTTAAAGAGTAATGAACTTCAAACACTTTGACTTCCATAAAAAGTGAAAGTCAAAATACAACTCACCTACTTTAGACATTTTGACTTCTTAAAAATACAAGTCAAACAAAACTTAAAAACTTAAGAATACAGCGATTTTAGAAAAATCAAAAAATCTAAATCTGAAATCAAAAGATCAAAAAATACGATTCAATGACTTCAGACACTTTGTTTTCCCTGAAAAGTCCAAGCCAAAAAATAAGACTCAGTGACATCCGACAATTTGGCTTACCTAAAAAGTACAAATCAATGTTATATGTGAACTAAATATATATATATATACATATATATATATACATATATATATATATATATATATATATATATATATATATATTAATATATATATATATATATATATATATATATATATATGTATGTATATATATATATATATATATATATAATTTTACTACAGTTGATTCTATTAGTTTGCATAATATTCTATCTCTTTGTTTTACAAATATTGAGTTAATTTTTTTGAGCCTATGTACACGTGGATAACTTTTTTAACTTTATGAAAGTTAAAAAAAAGAAATTGGATAAATATAAATAATGAAACAAAAGTCTCATATAAAAAAAAAAAATTGTTGCTGAGAGTTCCCTAAAAATATTGGGATCTTGTAGTCTTTGGTTGTGCATTGCAACATTTTTCGTTGTCTTCTTTGCCGAGGTGATATGGTCAACGGAAATGAGAAAAAAATTCGTGATGATCAGATATTTTTAAATGACCGCAAGTCATTAACTGATATAAAAGCATATATTATACAATTATAAGTTATATTTAATAGAAAAAGAAATTATACAATGAACGGTAATATTTTAATTCCTCATTGGCAACGAATTTCTTTTACCGTTTTGCTGAAAATGTCCATTTCTTATTGGTTTATGAAAATAAAAACAGGGTATTTCATTTAAACATAATATATTACATAAAATCTTATTCCAAAGACCCACTTATAAAACTAGTTCGTAGAAGTGAGGTGATCCCTGAAGATATTTCTTTTAGACAAATTATAAATTGATAACCGCGGGATCCGCGTGTAAAAACGGAGAAAATTACTTAATATTTAGTAGTTAACACCTCGTACAAAAGTTCCTAAAGTCGCTAAAATCAAATTAGCTATTTATTTCAAAATAGGTACCGTCGAGTGGCGTCGGGCATATTCGAATTTCAGTGATATCGTGTATCTTACCTCAAAAATTATAACGTACACATTGGCAACTCAAACATTCTTGCAGATGTGTCAGCTCAAAGTGGTGCGAATTGACATACACACATGAATCAAAAATGATATAAATTATAACACATATATAATTTAAAAGCAACCAAAAATGTTACGTCCCACGCTCGGGCAGTAGGACTAAAAAAAATTATGAACCTAAAATAAATTGAACTGTTTTCATTATGATCAGTTATTTTTCACATAAAGGTTGCACTTTATATCATACTACTCTAAATCAACTAATCATGTATAAAATACCATTGGGGCATTACTTCTGCTAATATCGCATATCCGGTGAAACAACGTCATAAATGAAAAACAATTACACATATCCCAGCATGCGTTATAGGCCCGCGAATCAGGGCACTAATGTTTCTGATATTTTTAATATCATCCACGTTAATTATGATTGTAAAATCATAGAATTATAAATCTCTGTCACACTGCTATAAATAAAAAAAATATATTTAATATTTGTGACAGTGTCGACGGAACGATCACGACCACTCTGCAGAGTGTAGCGACAAAGAAGAAGACTGTATCGCACCGGATATGTAATATATTCTTCTCGTAAATACACTTTCACATAAATTAAATTGATTTCGTTTTGCATCTTACTTCTTTTCTTGAAATTCTATTAGTAATTACTACAACTTCAGCACATAATGTGAAAAGATGAATTGTGGGCAATAAGAATTTGAAACAAGCTACAGGTGATAATAAAATTACCTAAAAATAAAGAGACATGTACTCGGTTGCTCGTTAGCTGAGCGAGGACATACAGACAAGACGGGGTCGGTAGACCTATTTAATATACTGGATGTGTTAAAATAACATTACTTTTACATTTAATGGTTTTTATTTAAAATCATATATCACATACATTTCATAAGCAACCTTGTTACTTCTTTTGTATTCACCATAATAATATTATTATTGAATATATTTGGCGTTAATTTTGTAGAAATTCATTATTCTCAATTAAATGAAACTGCGTGATGTACTGAAGATGTTGTAATACAACGAAACCTAGGTCATGGTAAAGAACTTACAGAAAGTAGAAATAATACTACATCAAGTAGTTTCAATTAATTGTGAATATTATTATTATTTTATGTTTTTTGACTAAATTGCATATGAAAAAGATAAACATTCTAAACTTATGACAATTATTATATTATTTATACAACTTTGTATATATATTTTTGGGATTTAAAAATATTAGTAATTGTGTAATGTTTGTTGTATCATTGTTATCTACCTTCAATGAGTTATCAATTTATTCATTACCGTTTTTGAAAAATTAAATTCAATATCAGAATATAACTTTATTCTTTTGTCACTCAATATATACATTATCCAAGCCACATGCCGAAATATTATTTCCTGCATGGATTTTTTCAAGTTTTAACATTATGTATATATATATATATATATATATATATACATATACTTATATATATATATACATATATATATATATATATATATATATATATATATGTATATATTGTATATATTTTAGACCTATTTAAGTGTTCCTTATGCTACCTTAAAATGAATAATATCGGAAAAAGAATTCCGAAATTAATTCTTCATTTTTCACTATATATAGATTTTAAATTTATCGTTTTAATATTTAAAGTTCCTACTAATTTAACTCTGGTGATAACATTAATATACCACATTATTCTTTTTATATTGTATACAGGACCACAAGTTCTAAAAATTTGCAAATTCATCAAATAAAATTACATCAAAATTTGCAGATAATACGCTATCAAATATGTCGCAACAGCCTAAACTTTGCGTAAAAAAACTGTAGTTAAATTTGTATCCTTTTTCTACTCGCAAATTTAAAATAATTATGAAATTGTTATTCGTAATTAATATTTAAAATATATATGTAATATTTAAAATATATAATAATTAAAATATTCGAATTGCTTATTCGTATAACTATTTTTAAAGGAAACTTTCGTAAGTTAACATTTTGATTTGGATGTTTCGGTAATTTTGACGTGATTTCGTAACAAATCAATAAAGAATGAAATTTTAAATCATAATAAAACTTTACCTGCCATAAAAATTCCTTTCTTTATATAATGACTTCATAGAAAGAATTCTTGACTTTAATCTGCGTTCGAACTTTACAATATTTACCATTTAATTGAAGTGTTGTAGATATACTTCTTTTATAGAAGACATAATTTGTGTACATTCAACGAATTAAAACGAAATTATTTCATAGTATTTCATTATAATCCAGGAGGCGAGTCAGTGTAAATAAAGGAAGAAGGGTAATTTTAAAGGAAATCTTGTTAGATAAGTATAAATCACACCGGAATCTGTGTATATGTATATACGAATGTAAGTATGTATGCTTGCAAAGGCTTGTAAAATCTGAAGGGAATTGATTACGAACTGTTTCATTGGTTACTGCTACGTGGAACGAATGAAGTGTGAAGAACGAGTTCAAAACTGTCTTTCGCCCTAGAGTTACGCTGGAGATGGATAATCGGAGAAATATTGGCAAAGAACTAAACTTTTGGTGGTTATTTCTCAGTCATTGTTAGATTATAATCCACATGGGGAGTTCTATATTTAAAACTTTACTAAATGCCTATCTGACTTTAATCCATTTTGTACACATTATCGATAACATTTATGATCTAAAAAAATTTTACTGAATAATATTTATTGGCATTCAGTGTTAAACAAAACAATAAATTAATAATTACAATAAACGTAATATTATTAGCATACTTACAAAAAAAGACAAAAGCTGATAAATATGGTTAAAAGGAAGAAAAATATGGGGTTTTTTTCGGTACAACCTGTGCTCATAAAATTTATACACTGGCGCTCGTTTAAAGCTGGCTCACATGGTTCTTCCCTCGTCTACTTAATTCAATTTTATTTCAGTTTTATTTCAGTCTGGTGTTTCAGTGTTAATAAATAAAGCGGTAAATTTTATTAAGTTTATTTATAAATACACTTCGTGCCCCTCATTAACATTCCCGTCCCAAAAACTGATTTTATTCAAATAGTGAAATATGCGTTGTACATACAATTATTAAAAAAGTAAGAAAATAATGTTCAAAGTTTTTGATCGACGGATAAATACAATCAATCATATGAAATTAAATATTTTTCTTTATACCATTCAAAGTAAATTTTTTTTATGGTCTGTTATATGCATCTAAATTGATACATTATTCAAGACATCTGGTATGGAGAATTTACTAAATAAAAACAGTGGGTTTTCTTGTTAATACATTTAATATCAACTAAATGATAGACCCCTATTTATAGCAGATATTTTGTAGCAGAGTTAAGCTTGAAATTTCTTTGAAATAAATTGTAGCTTATTCAATTTCGATTATCACCCCATATAAGTTCAACTAATACATAGATTTTAAAGATGGTTGTGGTGGATGGTGGATGATATATTTTAAAAATGGTATCAAATAACTTTAAAATAAAAGAAGGTATAATTTTTGACCCAAGATAAGTTTTTCCTTTTATTCCATTATCGAGTGTGTTGTTTAAAATATTTACGTTCCACAATGTGCATTCTAGACATTCTAGACAAACGTACGTACCAGGTAAATGACTTCCTAACTAGACAAGTTACAGAAAATATAACTGCTAAATTAAGCAGAAGAAAGTTTTAAGGAAATACAGAATCGATAATTAGATTTTACTCGTATCGGACATTTAGTTATGAAACCGGTGTTCAACATACATTTTAAAATTAGTATAACTCAAAATATTTACGTAGTATCATGCAATGGTGGATGTAATTCCTTTCATTATATATTAAATTTATCAACATTTGCAATGATATTCATGAGAAAACACCTTGGGCTAACGGTCCATTGTCAACAAGATCATTATCTGCTAGGAATAAGCGAGTTGACCGCTTAAAATATATTACTGTCTATGCGAGAACTTTATAAATAGGCTGAAACAATGCCTCTAAAGACAAACTTTGTATATATGCTCACCTATAACAACCATTCAACTTTACAATACCCACGTAACTTTATTCAACGTTTAAAAGGTATACGACTGTAACGCAATCCAAACCCATTTTTATTGACAATCAAATATTATGCACGTATATGTAAATAATATATACATATAAATATATATATGTATATATATATGTATATGTGTATATATATATATATATATATATATTATTTTTGAGCACAAGATGTACCGAATAAAGCTCCAAATTTTTCTTCGTTTTAACCATATTCATCAGGTTTTATTTTTTTTTGTAAGTAACAGTTTCAGTTACTAATTACAATATTCTTTTATATATTTTTAAGTTTAAAAAGTCATTATTGAGGTTTTGTCCAATAGCAAAATGTAATCCCTTTGTACATAAGTGTCTTGGGATATAACTAGTGTTTTTCCCGTTAAACTTGATATTTTTGAGTTTATTCAGATTGACCCTCAAGTATGCGGGCTTAAAACACGGTGACCGACCATTATGTTGCTTCCAATAAAATCTGTACCGTTAACCAAATTGTAAGGAAGTGAATTTTCTAGATGGTAAATATTTTTAAAAGAGTGGAAGATTTAGCATAACGAATGATAATAGAAGTCAGAAAACCCGTTTTTAGAATTTTTGTTTGTCTGTCTTTCTGTTAGGTTGTTCGTCAAACACGCAACATTTACTGGATGGATTTTGGCCAAATTTGATATAGTAATAGTTTATGATAATTAAATGAAACTACGTGTGTAGTGTTATTTCTACTTTTTTTAGGTTCTTTACTAATATATTTGCTAATAGTCAACCTGAAGATATTGTGTTACAACGAAACCTAGGTCGTGGTAAAGAACTTAAAGAAAGTTGAAATAATACTATATCTCGTAGTTTCATTTAATTGTGAATAATGCATTTCTACAAAATTACCGCCAAATATATTCGATAGTTTATGAAACCACATATGAAAGAAAATAATTCAAATAGCTTCCATTCTTTCGAATTTCACGCGACTTAATTCGCGGGCATGGCTAGTAATGCATAATTCCGAAACTTTAAGGAAATTTCAGGTAAATTTAAATATAATTTCTTGGAAGGAAATTTTCTAACTGAATGGAAAACAGTGTATTTATAAAATAATTTAAGCATTCGTACACACGTTGTATTTATGAGTAGAAATAAATAGTGAAACTAAAAAATAAAAATTCTGGGTTTTTGTAAGAAACAATTTATAAAAAAAAAGTATTACAAAAATATAAGTGGTTTGTTACTGTACTAAAATGTAAATAATATTTAAATATAAAAATGTATATCATAACAAAAATGTTCACTCATCCATCCTAATTGAAGCCACCTTAAAACCTTCCGCAAAATGCGATATTTTAAAGCGCGAAACGTAAAAAGTCATTAGAATCAAATGCAATTCTAAAACTTAATGCGATTTCTATGAAAAAAATACAAAAATAATTCATGATAACTACTTATTATAGTTTGATAAATAGAAGCATCACACGTTTTGTTTAGATAAGAATGTCGTACATCAAAAAACCTTATACATCACTCTAAATTAGACAAAATGATATCTTCGAGACTAAACGCTGAACAAACTGTTGCATAGAAAAAAAAACAATGCAAGACATAAAACTACATAATTTCGATATAATTCCTGCATTACCGCATTGTTTATATTGGGCGTTATAATTGGTAATTTTTTTTTCACACCGTTATTTTTTTGCAATTTTGATTTGTGTGAAAATAAATATGTAAATATATTTTTTATGGTATAATATGGTAATTCAGTTATTTTAACTATTTCATGCAGGTGTGGATTATGGTCGAATTCATTTATAAACCTCAATATTATATTATCAATTTTTTATGCGTTTTAGAAAAATATTTGAATAATTTATACGCAGGACGAAATTAAAAATACAAAATAATTTTACGATGTATTACACGATTGTAACCACGCGATATGTACATATTTCAATTATTTTTTATATTTATATTATCATAAGAAAATCCATGTATAAAACTTAAATCGTATAGCTATGAAATGACGAGACGACCACGTTGTGTAAAAATGACAAAGGAGACATACTCTTACCAACGAATAAGAACTTAGCCAGACTAGAGTTTAATAAAATATTTTTATTAATACAATAAAACATTAACGCCTATATTTTAATATGTACTTTCTAACTCTCTTTTGTTTTTGGAAGCGCTTATCAAAAATAATCATTTTAGGGCTCCATACGTTACAAGGAAAAAGAACCACTTTGAAAAATGTAAATACGTTATCTATCTGTCCGGCGGTCTGTATATTCAGACCCTTTTTCTGTGGAACGCGTGGAGGTATCAAATATTTAAGTATATGGTCTCTTGAAGTTGTAAAAGAACCCAGCTTCTAAATTAACATATTTTTTGACACTCGCAAGTAAATCAAAACCTACACGTCAATTGAGTTAGGGTCGTAAAATTTAGTAATATATAGAAAGATAACATCATAAAAACTTCCGGTTGACCCAGAATCATACAATTTGGCAAGAAGCAAGGTCTAACGGTACAAGTAAAGAAAAAAGTCCGAAAATCTTGAATGTGAAGTTATGTCACAATTTTGTTAAATTATGCCTGTGAAAGATATAGTAGGCAAAATATTTTCGTTCTATAAATTTAAATAGCTTAATAGTAATATTATGTACCAGTAAAATGAATGACACTCGTAGTGCGAGTTCCACTAGGGCTTGACAGATTTTTTATAATACACTGACTTAACTAATGGCATCATTCAGAAATTATTATTCACGAACTGACTGATATTATTTTTTAATTATGTTAGGAAATATACTGATAATAGTGATACTATTTTAACTATGTTGTGTATAAAATTTCGATTTCCAACCTGACGGGAAAAATATTTAAAATTTACCTAGTTCCAAGGTTTAAAATAAGATTGCGAAGCTGATAACTCCCTTATTTCTATTAATTTTCAAAATTGTTTTCGTTACTTGTTTTTTATTTAATCTGTATTTTCATGATATTTAATTAAATATCAAAAATTTGGAATTCCAATATGCCATCGCTCGTGAAGTCCTGTTCACTGCTAAGTAATTTTTTGAAAAAGCTTGAACGTAAGTTTTGCTGAGTAAGCGAACCACATATTGCTTATTTTCTTGCCTTCAATAGTTTAGATTATTTACTTTCAATGAGATGGCACATTTATATTACATAAATATATATATATATATATATATATATATATATATATATATATATATACATACACATCCGGCATCGTAAGAACAAAAGGACGCAGTATCGCAATTATTTTTCGATATAACACTCTGCGCGACGGAAAGAACCGTCTTCAGTACGCCCAAGCAATCTATTTCTGGTGTAGTGACGTAAACTGTATATAACTACACTCTCAGTGGAATTAGTTCAACGTAGCGATGTCAATGTCAGTTGCATTGTACATTTTCTGCATCCTCGCACTCGAGTATGTCCAATTAAATGTCATTCATTATTTCCAGCTGAGTTAGCAGTATAATATAGGACAGGTTGTAGGAATACGTTGGAAAATATATCTTTATTAAAGATGTATATTGAAAAAATTGAATGATTCTAAAATTTCTTGATATTATTTAGACTAAACCTTTGCTTTTCTGAAATACATGTTATAAATAAATTTGAGTAGGTCTTTGCCTCTTTAGTCGCTCTTCCGTTCATGTAACCTACAACGATAGGTGCCATTTGAAAGCCATGTAAATTATTTGGCGCCATTTTTGCGATTTTGAATTGATCTTATGGTCTTTTGATTGGTCATTTATAAGGTTGTAATCTGCTCAATTCGACGAACCGGGTTTTAGGCATGGGAGTTTGCGCTCGACTCTTCCTGTTAATATTTTGCTTCCAGCCGGAGGATTGCCTATACTAGGTGTGGCTAAACGTAAACGAAAGGACGCACTTTTTTTTGTCGTCGATTCGTACCCGTTTTACCAATTCGAATAGAAGTAAAATTTCAATTTGGTGAATTAATTTTATAAATTTCACGTTTTAACTTCATAATGAAACTAAGCGTTTTTACAATTCCAAAAACGTATCTTTGAACTTGAAGAGAATTTTAGACAGTACTTTTTCTATTCCTCTCATCAGCACGGCAAATTATTTGCTGATTTTATCAATTTGATGTAGCTTTTAGGAAATTATTTTAGTTGTTTCAAATCAAATGCGAATGCACTAAAATGTTAAATTCCCGCAGATGTTGATGAGCAGGCAACAGTTTTTTGGATCATTACTTCCCCTTTATTTTCCTGTAGTTTTTTAATAAAATAAAATGAACTAATCGATATAGAAAATATTAAATTTTATTTAGTAAAAAATTATATTATATTCTCCCCAAAACTTAGTAAAAAATTACCAGCATCGTGAAATAAAATATACCCTCGACACGTTTATCAAACTTTACTTTTAAAGCTTTTTTCCTCCCTTCGTAACTAACAACTTACTAACGCTTTTCCAAAATGGGGAAGGGAGAGCTCCGCATCTGCCTGGTATTCTCCCATAGCTTCGTCTCAGCTGGTTAATCTCGGGACAAAATCATGACAGGAGTTTTGGAAAAATGATTTATATTTATACAATATACTTATTAGAAAACAAAATTGTTTTCGTGGTGTTTAGCGGCGGGCGAAATATTGGTTTTCTCGAGGGTCAAGTTACTGACTCATTAGATTTCCAAACGTTAATTCTCGTAACATTTATGGTTCAATAATTATAACGTTCAATACGCAATTCAATTTTCTCTTCTATTCAATTGATTTTCAGCCATTATTACTGGTATTCAGCTCAATTTACCATTGTTCTAGGAATTTAAGCGCAATTCATCATTGCTCTAATAATTTAGACTTTGTACGACTGTTTATGGAACATCTTATTGTTGGTTACATGTTATGAAACCAACAATAAGATGTTGCATAAACAGTCCTACAATTTGTTGTGAAACCCCCTTTCACAATCCATGGCCGCCACTATCTACTACATATACCGTTTCCTGCTTGTTCGTATCTCAAAATGTATATTAGTGCTTTAAATACAAAAACTTTTGTAATTAATCAATTATACGATGGCAAAAATATCAATAAAGTAAATGAAATTAAAGTAAGGTTATAATGAAATAGATAAAAAATATACAGACAAATGAGATGATGTAGTTAAGTTTATCGTAAACTTTTAGAAAAAGTTTTTAAATTATGCTGCAGCATCTAAAAATATTAGATGACCTTTTTAATATTTTTTAAAATCGTGGCACTCCATTATTTTTTTATGCTTAGTCAAAACACTTATTTGGAACAGAAATTCCAATAGTAAGACCACCTAAAATCACCTCAATTTATTGTGATTTATTAGAATTAATTTTGTTATTTGAAAAAATTATTCACTGCAGAAGAAAAAGTAGATTTTCAATAAATTGTGAGTGTACTGATTTCCATCGAGAACTCGAATCAAAGAAAAGGTTAAATCGTATTCTGCAATCATCACGTTTTCTAAATAACTTTGCCCCATATATTTGGGCAAAGAATCTAATTCTCTAATGGTTTATTATTTTAATTTCTTACCACTTTGAAACTCTCGGAATTTGAAAACAATCATATCAGGTACAATATTACGCAAGTAATAGGAAATATAGTATTGTTTAGTTATGTAAGTGTAGTCGCCATTCTGCATATTTTAATATATAATTTAAAAGAGGTCTAACCTGAGTTGCAAATTATTAATATTTATCATGTCTTTGAAAAAAATTCGTTGTAATGGAAGAAGGAAAATAACCAAACATTCTCGTAGGCAAATAATAGTGAAATATTTAAAAAAAATTTCCATTGACAGTTTTTTTTTGTGAGATGATAATTGATATAGTATTAACGCATATATGTGATCGCAAATCCATAAATAATCTGCATATAATTAAGTATTTTCAGAGAGATTGATATATATATATTAGAAGATAGAAATGAGAATCTTGCAACTCAAATCATTTATGAAATAAATACCATGGTGAGTGATACAAATTATACGAAATGAACGTGAGTTATTTGACAGAGGGCTTAATGACAGTGAGTTAGTCGACTGTGAATGCAGAGCGGGGAGTAACTCGCATCTATTTTATCCCGTAAGGGACACCACGAAACAAGGATTCATTAATTTGTGTGTTACGATTGATATAAAAGAAAAATGTCTTGTTAAAACGCAATTTTGAGATTTCATAGGTTAGTTAGTCGCTAAAATACCCCTAAAATAATAATAAAGTAATGTAAGAAAAAACAAAACGTTAGTGTCGCAAGGAAAGGAATTTTTTTTGGAAAATTTCAAGTATTGGAAATTTTTCAAATACTTTTCAATAATTATCAATTATTTTTTCGTGAAAAATGGTAATATCTTTTGATCTATATCACCCATGTACTTATGTTGCAATGTATAGCTATATAATTTTTGTTGCGAAATAATTAGTTATATTTTTGCAGTTCGAACCGCCATTTTGAAATTCTTCAATCGATTTCGTACGTTTATAAATTTAACCTATTTTTACATCTTATCTCTATTAGCACCAAGGTTTAACCCGTTTACGTGAAAACACTTCGGAATTTAAGTTGTAATCTGTTGTAATCAGTGTAATTTTACAATATTCACCTAAAAACTATTATTCCTCTGATTCTACTCATTTTTTAACAACGTTAAAAAATGAGTAGAATCAGAGGAATAATATATAATAATAATTATGAATTCGTAATTTGGATTAGAAATACAATGCATAGAATATTAAGTGATGATAAATTTTCATAAAAAATAGATCATTTTGTGATTGCGGAGACTTGACCGATTATGCTTTTAATTTGTTTACTTTGAAATCAAAGACGGCAGGCATTTATATCACAAGTAATTATGGAGCCCACAAAGTTAGACAACAATCGGAAATTAGATTATGACAGATGTAAGTGGAAAATATGCTGCATCAAAATGTTCTGTACTGAGGAAACGACCACATTTTATTACAAACTTCAGGCATCATTTATTAAGTTAAGTTTACACCATTCCAGCAATATTAAGTGTTATGTAGATTTTTAAGAAGTTCTGAAAGAAACGGTTCTTCTTTCGTACTGGAGACTGTTAGTAGGACATCTTCATGTCATACCAGGTTTCCTGTGCTCTATGCAAAAGAACTTAGGTATTATGGCTCAAAAACTGCGTTTTCATGTAAGCATTTTTTAGAAAGGATATTGACGAAAATAGGTTTGCTTTACAACAAATTTCGGCACCAAATATCTTTCTTATTCTAACTTGATATTAATGTTTCTAAATATTGTGTTATAATATAAAATGTATTCATATGCAGTTGATATATCAACCTTCATGAAAAGAAAACTTCGTACCCATTTTAAGCATATTGCGCACACGGAGTAGTCTAAGAATTGGCTTAGTTAAATTTTTATGGAGAACCATTTTAAAGGGAAAATTTTGTAGCAGTAGCGAATAAGTCTTCTCAATTAAGTTATTCCCGCTTGTCTATTAATAATTTCAACAAAGTAAGTAGGTAAGTATATTAGGGTCGAATTTCATCCACCGAGTAACCACTAGTATGAATTATTGTACCTAAAGCTTAAAATGTTTAGAATGGATGAGACCATTACCACCAACAATACACCGCACTCTGGATTTTATTCTTTCCTCAAATTAAATTTAAGTCCGGAATCTCAATTTTTCGCGTGATAATATCACTTAATGTACAAGTAACGATGATGCTTGCTAATTGAACTGACGGTTTAAGATAATCAATCTCCATCAACGGCCAGTATCAGTCCACTGTCGGACATAAACCTCTCCCAATCCTGATCTTTTTCTCTTCTCCTGTAATCACTGCCAACTAATATTCCAGATCGTCGCTCTATTTAACTGTACAATGTATTACTTTACGTTTGCCTACACCTGGTCTCTACTTCAGAACACAATTAAATTAAAATTGTTGTTCTAATAAATTTTTTATTGTTAAAAAAATTAAAATATTTGAAATTTTATGAATTATTATTTTTTGAAAATTTGTTTAGTGAAAAATTATATATTTTTTTAAATTGATGTTGCCAAGAACTTCTATCTTAGTTAATAGCTTCTAAGCATGAGAAGACGTCTTTTCTCTGAGTCGTCGATTCGTCTCAATTTTAACGTCTTGAATGGAAGTAAAACTTCTAGTTGGTGAATTGGTTTTATAAATTTCCTATTTTAATGTCATAATGAAACCAAGCGTTTTGAAAATGTGAAAAACATATATTTCGCTTGAACGCGCCTATGATCCTCCTGTTACACATTTTAGTCTCTCAAATACTTTGCTAATTTCATTAATTTTACGCAGCTTTAGAAAGCCGTACTTCAGTCAGTTATGAAAAATAATTAGATGTATCTGCACTAAAATACTAAAGTTACATAGATATTGAAACAAAGCACAATATAGATGAGCATGCAATCCTTCCTTCAGATCATTCCTTCTACTTTGTTTCATTATTATATAACCATGGAATAACATACCGTATAACGATACGAGGAAATGATCTGATCGATAAAAAAATGATTTCCTCCTAAATATTATTTAATCTAAAATTCTATTATATTTTCACGAAAATATAATAAGAAAACCCTGTGACCAGCATCATGATGTAAAATCTACATTCAAAGCGTTTATCAGACTTCACTTTACAACTTTTTTACGACAGCACCCCTTTTGTAGCTATCAATTTATTACTGACGCTTTCTCGAAGTGTGAAAAAGAGAAGTATATTCACCTGCCCACATCCATGTCGCCTACGTCTCAATAAAATAATCTCTTGTCAAAATCATATTGGGAGTATTGAGAAATGATTAATATTAACGGCATGATTTGATGAGAAAAAAAATGTTCATGGCGTATTGCGGCAGGCATAATATTGGTTTGCTCAGGGATGAAGTACTAATTCTTTCTATTTTGATACAAAAATTAACTTAAGGTTTTTAATTTCCCTCCTATTTAATTTATTTCTAGCCATAACTCTTATGAACTTAATTTTATATTTTGTCATGATTTTGATTAATTATTAATGTTATTAGAATTTCGTATCAACCGGTTATATATTTATATGTACTAACAAACATGAATGAAAATGAATGTGGTCTATACAATAAAAATATGGATACTTTTGTATTTATTTAGGTATACCATATTTTACATTAAATATGTAATTCATTTTCCTCGATACCTTTACTCTTTTTACTCTTAACATTCCGCAAAATGTTTCAGAGTAAATTGCTTCCTTTAATTGCCTATTTTAGTAATTGATTTATTCATATCGCTAGAGGTGTATTAAGTACGTATCTTATTTATTTTAAAAACACGTCCTGTTCCATATTTCATTGGAGACCAGCTCTTATCTACAGTTCCACTCTAAAGGAATTGTTATATTAAATTTTACTCTTAGAATGAGTTCCACTCTCGCAAACTTAACACCTCCGCTGCCTTCGCAATTCGTATCCATTCCTGCTTCCCTGCCCTCTGAAACACATTTAATAATATAAGCCAAGGTAATATCAACGATGGCATTGATGTTGACATACAAAATTTTCTACCACGTAAATATGGATTCAATAGGACTTAAGATATAACTGAAGAGAAAGAAAGACAAATATTCAGGTGACGTGGTGTACTTGAGTTTATTTTAAATTTGGGATAAGATATTTTAAATGTTGCATCATATTTATAATTTTGATGCAACATTTAAAATATCAGCCGGAACAATATTTCAGTCTGATTATCATATATACTGCTGATGCAGTGTCTTTCTTTAAAGAAATATTGGTGCAAAGTACTTATTTGTTGCAGGAAGTTTCTTAAAGTATAATAATGTTAATATTTCTTTTTACTTTATAATATTAATGTTAACAAGGTATTTTATCAAATAAAAATATAATCAAAATATGTTGGATAGCAAATATAATTTTGTCTTCAATTTATATGCACAAAGTGAATGTCTATGAAGGAAACGTTTTTTAAACAGTAGGATTATTTAAGTGTTTCTAAATTTCAATCTTGGTATGGTAGTAGTCCGTGTTTATAATCGTCCAAATAAAACAGCATCGAGTTATTTCAAGTTACAGAAAATTATTGTGTTTTTTAAAACATTTCCATTACGGTTGCAGAACATAAGTTCAGTCTTCCTGAAACTTTGTGTACGATAATTTATTTAAAGTATTCATGGTAAAACACGTATTTCAGAGAAATGGAAATTGTGTTTTGAAATCAATCTCAAATTAAAGAAGTTTTATGTTTTCTAACACTCAGTTTTTATATAATCTTAACTTCTTAAAATTTCCATATTTGCTATACCATACCAGATTATGCCAGTAAAGGGAATTAGAGTATTGCAAGGAAGATATGCACTATGCAATTTCTATACGAGTATATTAAATTCGTTTCTAGAAAGAAGTCGTTTCTTCCAAAACACATATTAATAATATTTATGACGTTCTGGAGAAAAATCTTTAAAGAATAACCAAACCTTTTGGCGAACAATTACTAGAGAAAATATTTTGAACTAGTTCCATTAAGAGAATGTATATTTTGATAATTTTAATGGTGATAGCGTATAGATGTAATTACATAGATGAAAATTATCTGCACATGAAATTATGTTATACCTTTTTACTTGTCGTCAAGTTATAAGTTATACAAAATAATTACGTTTTTTTATGAAAATTACCTACAAATATGTAATAAAATAATGAAGGAAAAGAGTTACGTAATTATAACCTAATATTTATAAATAGCCTATGGGAATTGCGATTAGTGAAATTGTGTCATTCTAAAGTGTTTTTATTGCCTTGGTACAAGAAAAAAACTTAAGTAAAATTTTGGACATGGTAATTTTTATGCGTTTTCATGTATTTTAGTTTTATTTTTCTCTTTTATATATAATTCATTATGGTATTTTTAATGAACTCATTAAAATGTTTAATGGTTTTCAAAATAACCAATTACTAAACTGAATCCTTATGGAGGATTAAAAAGGATTACTCGTATTGTAATAGGTCCACGAAATGTGTAATTTAAAATGAAAAAGTAAATGGAATTTTTAAACTAGTGGTTAATTTTTTTATTTATATATTTGTTGATTGCGTTTGGAAAATATGGTAACATGCTTAATAAGTTAAAATGTTGCGAACGTACACATTTTAAGAATAATTTCACTTATTTTTATAAACTTGTATCAGATATAAGTAACAAACATCGCTATAATCAAATAACAAAAACGAATTTTATTATGGTGATTTTTGCCATTTTATGATAGACAAAGATAATAACTAAAATGTTTTGTCTTTCTCAGTTTGCGTCTGTCCTCAGGGTGGCCAAACAATCTGTACCAGGACTTCGTGCAGATACTATCAAGTTATTTGATTAAGATTTTTTTAATTTATTTTCGTGAATTCTCTTTAGTCCTTTATTTTAATTAATAAAAAATAAAACGTGCCATTGTGCCCGTTCTCCTTCCCCGTTCCCCCTTACCAAGCGCCAATCATAAAATTTTTTAATTATACACATTTTTAATTATATTTAAAGTTGGGTTAATAAATTAGCTTAAACATCATCACTTTTCTAACTCACTTTTTTAGTTTAAAACAGTTACGGTAGCTTATCCACAAAAGAAAGACGAAGACTGTGCCTACATTTCTTCCATACACATTAATGGTGTATCTGCAACAGTTTTACCGTCCGTCAATAATACGCCCAGAATAGGCATTTGACTTTGACTACATTGACATTATTAGTTATATTTCAAAAAATTATGCGACTTATATGCACACTGTACTACATTCTGTCAATATTTGATGCAAATAAAAATCTTTTGATTTATATTAAATAAAAATACATTGTACCAATATTTGATGCAAACCATCAAATATTGATAGAATATTTTTATACTCGTTCAGTTAGCAGACTGTACCTAACCATTACCTTACTACAAAACCAGTAGTGTCGAAGTGAAATCACATATTCGTAACGAAACTGTATACAAAAATATATTACAACAACGAACCCCGTCAATAATTTCGACATTATTTCTGTTATTACATAAATGTGGATAAGTATTTAAAGATGGGATTTCTAAATTCTAATCTCAATTTACTTGAGAATTAGATACCACAACGACTGATGACAATGCAACTTAGCGACAGGGGGACTAAATAGGCTGAGATTGCAAAGTAGGTCTGTGTCTTCTGTCTAATATATCGCGTAGGATACGTTGTGAGGTTACGACGTTGCGGTTTGAGTACGACTGACGGCAATGAAACTAGATGTCATATTAAAATCCAAATTTGTTATGTGATACGTAATTAATTATTGTTAATTTGATGTTAGTTGTGTACAGAAATTATCAATAAATGACATGTTAATTAAGTTACAACTAAACCCCTTTTAAGCTAAATTTTACTTGACTATAATTTTGGCTAGCTTAGCACCGTATTCATCTTAATAAATTATTACCATGGGTATTTATTCTGATGTTTATTACATAGGAGTTGTGTGGGATATTTTTTGTCTAAAAATATATTGTTTCGTGGTTTTATCGGCGTAGAATTATCTTATTATGTTCAAATCAACTATTATTAAATTCTATAAAAAATTAGTTCCTAACAATGTTTCAGAAAATATTACATTCTTTCTTTTATTTTCTCTGGATAGAAGTATAAATTGACGTTGAGTTCTGCGTTATCTGAATAAAGTAAAATATAATTGATTACGAGAAAAATATTTTTCTGCTAAGTTTATTCTAACGTTCTCTCAAAGGTTTTTCTTTAGGATTAATTTCCGATTTTTGCTGCGTTGCGTAGAGAAATAACAATGTGAATGAAACTTGCTGTATTTTGTCACATTGAGCTGTTCTACGCTGTCACTAAATACCTTCATTCCGTTTACGAAACGACATAATTTGTAAAGGTCGGCGGTATATCAACGGGAATACTCGCATTAATCAGTCAATAAATAAACTAATTTGTCTCTGCTTTGCGGTGTTCCCCGACTTTTTCACGTTTCATATCGTTAATTGGCTCCCATATATCGTACTTTTATGCTACATTATTTATAAAAGATCTCAGTATATGCGCTTTCCAATATAAACATTAATTTTGAAGCCCGTCGCGTAGTTCTAGAGGATATTGCGAATAAACTAATAAACAAACTAATTTATCCGCTTTATGATAAGTTGGATTATGTATCAGAATAGAAAAGGACACATTATTTCAATGCTTTTACCATTGTTCACTATATAACCTTTTAATAATTGTCTTCACTTTACAGCTGACAATCCATTGTTGACGCTTTTCCGTGGGAATGGAAAACGTGTATATTTGCCAGTCTACTCCCACATCTCATCGAGTTTATTTCGCGTCAAAATCATGATGGAGCATTGGAATAATAATCCATATCTGCAACATAAATCGATGGAAAAGTAATTTTGTTTTCGTAGTGCATTGCGGCAGGTGAAATATTGGTTTACCCGAGAATCAGTTTAAAAATTTATTAGATGTCGATACGCACATAAACGTAATGTTCTTAATTTTGCATCTATTTCTTTGATTTCTATGTGTAGATAATGGTTATTAACTTAATTTATCAACCCGATTTATATACTGTTTTAACGACAAAAGTATATATAACAGTATAAATAATGTTGAGTTGTTTTTCCTTATGTGTACAGATAATTACTAAAGAAAATACATATGTCAAAAACAGTGTGAAGGGTATTTTTGCATTTATTTACGTATGTACCTTCTAACAAACTAAATCATTAATTTTCAAAGAGACAGTTTTCATTATAATAACATTCTGAGAAACATTTGAAAGATATTACTCACATGTAGAATCCAGGTAAGATGCTACATGTAAGTTATTTCTTTCGAACGTCTCTCAGACTGGCAGTCGACTTTGATTACAGAGAGGTCAACGACATGCATCCATTGTCTTTTGCGGTTTTATTCGCTTAACAAAATTAAGGGTTATGTTAGTGTCGGTTCATGAATATTACCCGTAAATTAATAATAAAGTAAGGAAAAAAAAATAAACGCCAGTCGGACATAATAATTTTGTGGGTTTTTAATACTTATTTACGTCGTTAAATGAATACGGAGGTGCAGAAATGTCAAGGACCTATAGTTATAAATACAGTTTGGGTCGTTTCTATTTTTTGAAATATGCGATGGAAAAATAAATTAACCAAAAATAAATTAACCACAAACGCGTTTTAAAAGCTCTTTTCCACAATCGTGGTCTCTATTCAAGAGCAGGCGTACCCCAACGATTGTCGTCGTTCGGCAAATATGACGTATTTTGCCGATTATATTATTTCCTTCAGAGATACAATGAGTATAGGTTTTTTCATAGCCATGTTTCAAAAAACTATATTTTACAAATATTTCATAGCCACATTTTACAAAGATTGCAAACATATGAAGAAACATGAACTTATCGATGGAGAAAATTTCATTTTATTTGGTAAATGAAATCGATTATATTTTCATGAAATTTAATGACAGGATTATGCCTTTGTAGGTTGTGTAGTATAAAATTTACTTCGGATATGTTTATTAAACCTTATTTTACAATCTCCTTACATCATTCTCACTTTGCAGCTGACTATTTATTATCAACTTTTTCCCCAAGTGCGACAGCAATAGGTGTATATTTGCCTGCCCATTCCTACATCGTCTTCGTCTCAGTGAATTAATTTCATGTCAAAATCATAAAGCGGATTTTAGGATAATAATTAATATTTACAACATAAATTGACAAAAAATGAATTTGATTTTCATGGAACAGAGCAAGAGATTATAAATTCGATTACCCGTGGGTCAGATGTCAATATCAGATGTCGATGCGTCAAATCTCGTAACATATAATTTTCCTTCTCTTTTATTTATTTTTATTTATAATTTAATTCCACTTATGAGTTATTGTGAATATCTTATCAATGTTTTAAAAGCTCTGTTCATTTAACTATATGTTCAATGTTTCATTGTAATAAATGCAAGCAAGAAAACATAAGTAGTATAAGCATTTACGCACATCGGGATATCTTTCCAATTATATACATGTAACCTATTTTGTATCAAAAGATATTGTTAGTTTCCAAAGGTATATGGTTTTTTTCAACACAAGAGTATAATTTTTATTTGATTTGACATAATCAAATCAAATAAAAATTATAATCTGGTCATAGTGTAGTGTACCAGTCAGTGTGGAAATTAGATAGTTGATATATTACTGTTGCATAACACATCTTCTAATTTAGAGTAAGTCCTCTTCATAGGTCACATTATTTGAGATGGAGCAATAGTAGCTAAACTTAAACTAATATTTAACATACGAATAATTTTCACACCACGTTCAAAACTTATTAACTCGCGTTATATTTCAACAATTCTTGGATAAATTCATGATCCTATTTTTGCATATTTTGGTAAAAACATTTTAGCGGTGGCAAATGTCATAAAATCTTCATCACTTTTGCCCCAAGCATTTTTTTAAAGTAAAATATTTACCGTGGTATAAAAGATAATTCCTTCCGAAGGACAAACTTTCTTTATACGCTTTTAAAACTTTAATTCTACCATATACCAATATATTAATAAAGTTAACGATAGTAAAACTAATATAGATAAAAGTGTAGCAAGTTTTCTCTGACTGTGTCATTCGCAATATTTAATACGAAGGACATAACATTTACAAGTATATTTAAGTTCTAAGTAGCATTTATTGTTCAAAAAGCTGCATTAGTGTTTAATGTCTTTAATGTCAATAATTAGTTTATGTATTAGGCAAAAAAATTTTGATGAATTATGCTGTACTTCCATTAATTGGTTTTACGAAATATTTTCCTCAAAATATAAAGAACAACATAAAAAGGAAACTCAACCGCTTGTGAAAATATAAAATAATATATTCATAAAGGTAATATTTCATTCGTTAAAATGATGGAGGGTTTATTAGCGGATTATTAGTATTCCTTTATGTTTATATTTTAGATAGAAAGGTTCTTAACGAAAAATTAAATTAAGTTGAATGATAATATGAGAAAGAATCGTGAAAAGCTAATGAAGTAATTAATGTTACCGGTACGTATGGTTATATCCTCCTATGAATATTGCTACGAAGAGTCGGTCTCTTTCCATCCATTGGTAGGATAATATACTATTTTTAGACGGGTACGCGAAACTAATTATAAAAGCTGTATAAAATATAAACTTTCCATAATTTTCATGAAGTAAATTTTTCTGTTGGTAAATTTGGTTCGTTCCAACTATACGTAAAATAAATTAACCTGCTGTAAACGTTCACCAATAACTTGATTTTCCCTATATTTTTATTTATAAACGGAATACCGGCCAAATATTACGAAATGAAGTAAAAATCACGAAACGAACAACGTTTGTAGAATCCGATTAAAATTTTATATGAAAACTGTAGACATTACTCTAAGTGCTATATCTTTTTAAGACATTCACGATAATTTTACGTTTGTGAACTATACAGGCACTATATCATAAACGTGAAAAACAATATTAATATTTATAAAAAGAAAACCTGAACATTCATAAAGGGAGTTCTGTTCGTATTTGACAGATTGTTTTTTTTTTAATAATCAAGCCAAATAAAAATAAAAATTACAAATCCTGGAAACAATCTTAAAATAAAGGAACGTTTTAAAAAATTTTAATACTGTCATTTTAAAATTGATATCAAATTTCTCGTTTATTCGTCTGTACTTTTTTATTTTCTAAGCGTTATAAAATATTTTCGGTGTAAATTATATTAAAATAGGTAACAAAATAAATTTAATAATAACATTATATTCATGAATTATTTCAATTTTACAAAATATGTGAAGAATGATAATAGTGGTAGAGTTAATAATAATAAAAATAACGATAATAATACTATTACCATCATCGTCATAATTCAACTTGATAACTAGCATGCGTTTTTTTTGTTTTGAATACCCATTTGCGCGTGAAGGCCTCCTCCATCTTTTACCGCTGACCCTGTTAGCGGATATTTTCATCCAGGTAGTTCCTGCAGTGGCCACGTTGTCGTTTATCCAGCGGCGAAAGTTGTCATACATCAGTATATTAATGACCTTTCAATAATCTTTCATAAATATTTATTTGCCACTAACGCACAATGCAGATGACCGGCAATAAAAGGTCTGATAATATTCTGACAAAATAGAACATATGATAATTAACACTTTAACGCTCACATCCTACAAAAGCCGGTCCTAAAAATATTTTGGCGAGTTTCTCCTATCCGAAAATTGGAAACAAGATAACGGAGAAAAGAACAGAACATGCAACTAAAAATGCACAGGCAGAAGATATTTGATCGGTGGTGAATGCTTCCTGACATATATTTTGAATCAATGGAACATCAGTCACCGTCTTTTCCAAATATGTTAAAAAGTTCATCCTTTAATATTCTGGTGATTTGACGTAGTTTATAAGATTTTTATGTATAAAAAAAATCAGGAATCACCATCCATTTGATTAAATATTTCAAACAGAGAGTATAGCAGTATAAGCATGGCAAATATGCCCACAGAGTCAAATATAAGAATCGCTGTTTTATAAGGTACCGTTAGGAATGTGTTGAGGAGGACAAAGTGGTTTTTAAAACTTTTTCGCTGAAATAATAAGAAAAGAGAGATTTTAAAAGCTTAATCATAGAAAACATTGTGAAACATGATTTTTTTTTGTGAAATATTAATTATCTTTTCTCTCCAAAATATATCACATAAATTATTATTTCTTAAAAGAAAGAATTATTACATTTTTTGGATCCTCAAAGTGATAACTTCGGAAAATTTCTCAAATGAAGCTTTTTGCACACACATTGCCCTATCAATATCATTAAAGTTTTTGGCTTAGCATAGTAAACATTTGTGTGTTTTGCAATGCGTGAGCATAAAGTTTCGTGATTCACTATGTATCTTGAAATTTTCAGTTCAAGTTAGCTGAGATAATTTTATTTTAAAGTAATAATCAAATGTTAGTACCGAAATTTTTGTCAAACCTTTCAACTTTAAGATTATATAATTAGCAAGTGGGAATGAATGGTTATAAATAACTTTAAAGTTTGTTATTTTGTATATTGAATTTTAAAATCAAATATAAGTAATGGAACCTCAATCTTTTTAAAATATTATCTAATGTTAACCGAGTGGATAGAAAGCCTAAAATAATTATTCCTCCATTTTACATGCATGAGAAGATTTAAAAAAAAAATATTAATATGATTAACGGCATGCTAATGGACGGCTTACCATTTTCACAATAAATTTTTTACTTGTCCTAACTACCAATTACAACCGCATTTAAACTTATTTAACGGAAGAAAAATATAAACAGAGAAGGAGATATATATAGAGAGAGATGGCTGTTTACAACGATTTCTACTTCATGTTTAACATCAGTTGGCTAAATAATTCCTGGTGACAATGTCCTAGCTACAAGCAATTGTCAAACATTATTCAAACATAAAGAAGAATTTGTACGACATTTTTACCAGTGACGTTCATTAACCGAAATCGAAATAGCACTGAACTTTACGAACAAGGGACGAAATTCATAATTAATACATCCCACCTTCAAAATAGAACAGAACTAACTCAAAAATAATTAAACGGCCTCATTAAATATGTTCCGTAACTAGTAGGTTATCAAGTACTAGCAAATATGTAATTACGTATCTTTGCCTTCTGCTTTAAATCAATACCATCCAAACTATTAACAGAAGACATCAAATATTAAATTATAAGTTGCTTCATAAAAATTAATTTTGAAATTTTCATGTTCATAGATTATAGATTGGGAATTGTAAAAAATAATGAGGCTATTTTGTCAAAAATATTTAGGAAATTTCAGGGATATCAATAATTTTACAGAACATTATTAGTATTTATCATTTTCTTGAGTTCTGATTTACAACGTAACATAAACTAATGATAAAAATAGTGTTGAACAAAAAACTGTAGTAATCATATCTTGGTTCAATTTTAGTTGAGGGGCTCATGATTTCAATCTATCAGTGAGGTAAAAATCTTAAGAAAGTAATATTATACAATTCACAGATTTTTACGTATCTAATTAAGCGAAAGTAAAATAAAATATATCAATTCTCTTACATTTAATTCTAGGCAATGAAACTTCTTGGGTACCCAAATTATGAACAGTGAAGCTTGTTCAAAGAAGGATTGACAAATAGTCAGACAAATATTCTGTTAAAAAATTATGCAATATCACAATAAAAAAAAAGTTATGTGATCTAATTTAATACTAAATTAATCAACCTCATATTAGATCACAAACCATTGTTGGTTATTTTTTATTAAGAGTAAAAGCTTATCAGAGTTAGGACTAAAAAGAATAACCTCTAGACACTAATTTGTCAAATAACGTAATCTTGGCAAGGCATAAACACGTAGTAACTTTATTTTTTAAGCATATAAATTTATTACGTTATTTTTAAGCAATATATTTCGTGTATATGGAAAAAATAATTCAGTTTTCTGCTTTTACTCCCGGAAATGTTCGGCCCATTACAATAAACTTAATATTCAATAGTCACAGATGGTGAGGGGATTTACTTAAAATAATAGCTACCATCTGTGAACTAATACGAATTATCAGTAATTTGTACAATTTGAGTCCAATTACTTTTTCTTTGATTTTATGGAACAAACATTTAAATATTTCTTTAGTTCTTTTTTTAATTTCTTTAGTTTTGTGTGGAAACTTTTTAGTAACATAGCTCAAGGGTGGAATGATATGTTCCCGAGCTTGGAAATTTATCGTTTTCTTCTTTTCGGTGAACACTATCAAATTAAAAAATGCGTATTATATAAAACGATCCTTTCAAATTGTATAAGCCTTTGATTTAATGCTCATACTTGCGTACGTGCATACCTACATAAATAAATACATGACAAACTCCGATTTGATTCGTGTTTATCAAAAAAACTAGCTTTGAAAACACTTCACATAATTTCATTTAAACCTGCTAACGTAATACGCAAATACGAAAATTGAAAACGAACAAAATAAAGAAAAGAATGTAAATATTGCATTATTACCTATAAAAGGGCCGTGCTGAGAGGCATCGATATATCAAGCAATCAATTTTAGGTGACGTTTTTTAAATCGAGAATTTCCAAAAAGACTACGATAATTGGTGAAGGTATAATGCCATCACTCCAAAATTTAAAAGTTCGCGACTTCTACTCCACAATAGGACATTTCCTTTGAAGTAATACACATTTTCCTACTCTGCAATAGATGTGCTACTTGGAAATGCACCTTTATCTAGATCGATATACACATACATACATATATATATATATATATATATATATATATATATATATATATATATATGTATATATATATATATATAAATATATATATATAGAGATATATATATATATATATATATATATATATATATATATATATATATATATATAAACTGTTTTATACGTAGATTCGAAAATATTTTCCCAAATGTAATGAAAACCTAAAAATAAAAATGAGTACCAAAAAATTGAAGTAAATTAAATCTATACTGTTGTATGGAAAAATATGAAAACACATTAAATTTCGGAAATAATTGTAAAAAATTTATATTAGATATAATTTTTATTAATTTTTATCGTACCATTATTTTTAGAATTTACTCTCTAACCAATTATATTTGAGGAAATAATATTAATAATAAATAAAATTAGATTAAAGACTCCTAAGACTTTGCTAGGATCCACTTTAAGTTTTAACAAACACGGAGCACTCACCTAAATAGGAAAATGGTTTCAATTATTATAAAAATTTGCACTATTTCTACAATTTTACGTTTGTGCGTAGGTAAATAACGGAGGACAGTATCCGTATGTGTAAATTATTTTACTCATTAACTAAGCAGAGTGGCGATCAGCACAAATTGGCTATGGTGAACACGAGATTCTCAGCAGACAACTTAATGGTAGGCTTTGATTGCAGGGCGGGGGGCGCCTTGCCCTAGTATGTCGCCTGCAGTTCCAAGTTGCTCTTTATGTGTCTCTGCTTGTACTGATATGAGTGACATTTTAAACGGTATTTTGCAATGTTACGCAAAATTTATTTCCTAAAGAAAATTTTTCTTCGCCTAAATGGTATTTTAAGAAAATTAAATTTAAATTAGTGTTGGATTCACGTTGCCAAAAAAAAATATATGTATGTATACATATATTTATATATATATTTATATATATATATATATATATATATATATATATATATATAATATATATATATATATATATATATATATATATATATATATATATATATACATATATATATATATATATATATATATATATATGATGAAAAATAATAATATTCGTAAATAGTTTAATAGAAACATCATGCATCCTCAAATGTTTGTGTGCTTAAATGTGTATGAAATCCACGTAACGCGAGTTTTGCTCGTACTTAACATGTCTTTTTACGCATAAATTTATTTTTAATTTTTTTTGGTAATTATTTCTATCTAGTTATCATGATATGAATCTAATTTAGAAATTTTCGTTACTGCGTGGCTCGCCTTAGAAACCTCAACATTTTTTAAATACATTTTAGCTGTTTTACATTGCATGTGTCTTGGCAGCGTGTTCCCACGTCTTTCACATTTTGTAAGAAAGCATTCTCTTTCTTTTCTTTTTTAGACCAAGATTTTCACGGGAAAATTTTAGATATGAATTTAAAAAACGTAATTTGATTGTTGTATTGCAACTCAGTTTTAATAATTCGTTTATTGAAGATATTTGGCGTTAATTTTGTAGAAATTCATTATTCACAATATAATGGAACAACGTGATGTAGTTTTATTTCTACTTGCTTTAAGTTCTTTACCACGACCTAGGTTTCGTTGTATTACAACATTTTCAGGTGTGCTATTAGTAAAGATCTTTGAACAATTTATTTAAAAATATTGCCATAATGATTGTTTGGAATTGGAATTGCATGTTCTTAAAAAATAGCAAAGTTTTAATATATTGGTGACAAACTAAACTAACAATTAATTTTTACACTGTTTCAATAAAACGATTTCCTTTTGGATTAAACCTCACGAAAAAAATATTTTTCTTAAAAATATCATAATTTTTGTTTGAAAACTTAAAAAACATATCCCCTCCTCCTCCAAGTCTGTCTTTAATTTCAAAAAATGTACAATTTCAAACAACCTTTAATTTCAAACAATATATAATCCATCAAAATCTGATCTTTCCTTGATAATTAACAAATTTTATCGATTTTGCCGCTTCATTGGCCTGACTATTTAATACGAAACAGCAAACATATACACAGGTTGAATCAAACTGTATTCCCTAATGAAAACGTATGACTTTTTAGCACTACTCTGATAATACGGTAGTTCAAACAAAAACAATAATGTATTTAAAAAAGAAAACAAAAATAACGCAAGCAGATGAAGTGTAAAGAACACCGTTGCGTCCTAAATTATAAAGGAAGCAGTGTTTATTGGAAAATGTGTATTTTGAAACCGGCAGCTAGAAAGAAGAAAAGAAACAGCTTCCCTCCTAGAAATGTATGCTCCTGAAAAAAATAATATTGCTGCATCACTATCTAGTGCACCCATATTTGTTATTTATTGCTAACATTGCACATTAGAACAGAAGTTTATTTTTCTCCCAATAATGTTCATGAAAATTTATTAAAACAGATCAAAAAAATAGTAAAACAACCTATTAATTTCTGTTGGTAATTAATTTTTCAATATCAATTAAAAATATTAAACATATTGGATGAAAGCTGTACAAGTTTTATTGCAAGACTATTAGAAAATATTGTTTTGAGATAAACGTGTTTGAAGTTTCGAAAATTATTTTTGACACAAAACTACCAGCTATAAGCTACCAAACGCTTATTTTTAAATATGTTTATTACGATATTTTATTTCTGGATTTTACATTTTCAAACGGTATTAAGTTTTCTTCTTCTGAATCGCACAGTAAGAATTTAGATACTTATTACATCCTATATAAATTACAATAAATGAAAATAACATTAATCAAGCAATCTTATATACAGATATTCAAGGAATCTTTTTGGAAACGTTCAATTAGCAAACTTGAGCATTATGACATTTAACGTACTATTAGTGTTTATATAAAATCATATACTAGTAAATAATAAGCATACTGAAACACATATAACAGCATATCAATAAGATCGCTTACATCTCCGTTACTATATAGAGATCGATAGGTATTAGCAGCTAGAATTCTAAACTAGAAATTTAATTTACTCGTGAGTAATATGATATAACTAGGCTAAGATTACAGAGTAGGCGGTGGCTTATGTATAATATTTCTCGTATAAGACGTTGCGAACCGACGATGCTTTCGTTTGATTGTGTCTGACGATAATGAAACTAGGTGTTATATTAAAATACAATTTTGTCATGTAATACGAAATTACTTAAGTCAAACTTTATCTTAGCTATTTACGAGGATTACAAAATTATAATTATTAAATACATTGATGGAAAGACCATTTTTTTATTTTATTGTAGATTAAATATTAGATGGACTCAGTAACTTGACCCGCAGGCCACACTTTTTATATAATTGTCATGAAATCTTTGGTCTTCCATGTAAGTTATTCTATCAAAAATTAAAAATGTTAAAGAATACGTAAATGAATTAAAAGTGTTATTAGTAGTTCATCGGTTGCTTTGAGTTCTGAATGTGGTGAAGTATAAAATATAGGGATAAATTTACTTTATTACTTTTCGTTCTTCCATTTAATAAAAATATTATTTTATAATCTCAATATGGAACTTAATTCTACATTTATTGAACTATATTTAGATTGGTTCTCTTTATTGACACAAATCAAAACGGTGGCGATAAAATAGAAATTTAAAATAATTTTATTGCTTAAACTGAGAAACCTGGAGGATACAAATAATGAATTTATAATGATCATGAAGAATGAAAAATATTACTTTAAAAGAAGAGAAGTTTAATGAATTGAAAAACGAAATATGGAAAATACATAAATCACCATGGTTATAGATATTAAGTTACGTAATTCTGTAAGTTTCGACCACCCGGACCAGTTACTAAAATGGAATAAATTTCTGAGGGGAAAACTACCGACCAACTACCGTCCAAGTAGCGTCCCATCTCACGTCCCTAAAATAATGTCTTTATAATAAGGTCACTGCTTTCGGGTGAAAATGATGATAAATAGTTTTTTTCCGAATTCAAATCCCAACTGGGGCTTTTGCCAGTTCAGTTGATGTCGGAGATTTACTGAAATAATGTCGTTTCGAAGTCTGTCCCGTCTCAGTCGACCAGTGGACATAGGCATCTCCAATATACATATTATTGTAGGCAATGCCCAAAATTGCCATGCTGAGCACACCGTAGTACATAGCATCTCACACCAGAGGCGCTGCAGCCCGTCACTGATCTGTGCCATGCAACGCGATTTTAATCATGACTCTAACCCCACTCCCCCGACCCTATTATTATACTCGTACAAAATTTTTTTTTTCATTCACAATCTCCTATGATCGTGTAGCCATATAACAATTTTTCATTAAAGCGTTTAAATGAAAAGGAATTAATTAAAACATGTGTTTCATTTCATAAACACGACGTTTCATTTCATAATCACCGGTGAACATCGGTCGACACTGACGTATGTTTTCAAATGTAACTGATCCTTACCAAATATTTTAAAAATTGTGTGCAGAAGTATGTACGCCTGAAATGATACTTCTTCGTTTTAAATTTAGTGTTGATGAAAATATTAAAAGTTTTCAATTCTTTTAATAACCAAGTATAAAGTAAGTGGAAGCTGCCAAAAAACTCTTAAAAACATAAAAATTTCAACCTTTATCTTTGTTATTTAAAATATATGTTTCATCGAAAGGTAACTTTTTATTTGTTTACATTTTAGATTATATTTGTTGAAAAATACACAAAAGGGAATCTTCTGTATTTTATAATATTTGTATTTTCTATTTACCTAGGTCTGTATTTTAGAGTTGAACATTAAATTAAATAAAAATTATGAGTATTTACTCATAATTTTTATTACGAGTATTTATTCATATTTGTTATCTTCTTTTCTGCATAAAATACACAAAGTAAGACAAGCGAAATAGTTATATCCTTAGATTTACTACTCGCCAGTGTGGTCCATTAGACTGTTTAGGCAATATAAATATTAAAATTTTAGACCACATAGCAAAGATATTATAACAAGGTTAACGACACCCCTACGAATTATATACAAAACAGTGACGCATTCTACACCACACATTAACAATTGAATGTAGCGTAGTGCTTTTTTCCCATTTCCGTCTCATTACTTGTGTATATAATGCTTATCATGTTTGTCCTATAGTTACTACCAGAGTAGGTGTAGGTTACATAAAATATAAATGACGAACTATCGTGACAATATAAAAGTACCACAATTTCACGTGAAATCTTCGCTGAATATCCTGCATTAAAGAAACATAGCATTAAGAGGTTAAATACTTGTATTATTTCGCATACATTTTCCTCAATTCCGAATACCATACGCCGAGTTAAGCTTAATATGTCTCAGTATATTTTGCGCGTTCAGCTGTCAATATGTCGTAAAATGATATAATTTATGACGAGAAAATGTATTGCATGAACGTAATTTATGAACTTTCATTGATTTTTTTCTTCTGAGGTAATAGTATAGAATGACTAATCGTGTGAAGGACTGTATTATGAACTTAATGGTGCTACCTTGATATTGTTACAAAATAGATAAGAGATATTATTTGTGAAATTTTCTTTTTTCATGTTATTTATTTTAACTAATATTTATATTATTTTATGTATTGAATATATTTGGCGTTAATTTTGTAAAATTCATTGTTTACAATTAAATGAAACTGCGTGATGTAGTATTCATTCTACTTTCCATAATTTCTTTAACACGACCTAGGTTTCGTTGTATTACAACATCTTCAGTTGGGATATTAGCAAAGATCTTTGCCAATATCCCACCTGAAATGTTGTAATACAACGAAACCTAGGTCGTGGTAAAGAAATTAAAGAAAGTAGAAATAGTGGGGTTAAAACTGAATGACTCAAAATGAGATTAGCACAAGTTCCTTACTTTATAAAATTATGTTTCTTAGCACGCCATATGTTTTTCAACATTAGTTTAAATTCATGTCTAGGTTTAGTTTTATTTTGCTTAGTATATTCAAATATTGTCACTGAGCTTAAATGAGAACATTCAGTTAACCTTAATTCACCTGACCATTAGTAAAACGATTTTAATATCCTGAATACGGAGATTGCATTCGAATGAGAAAAGGTTTTTAAAAGAAACGTATCTTTTTGGATCGAATCCGACTCGACTTTCATTTTCATCCCAGTTTTATCTCTGTTGGAACTTATTATATATTCTGTTGGACTCTGTATTTAATGAAAGTAATTCAGTATGAAAACTTGGTAAACATATGCAATAAAGTTTGCAAGTAATAGTAAATATTTTTGTCTTTACGCTTTATTAAATTAATACAAGATATTACCTCATTTCTTTATTTTCTTACATTTTTGTGACTAATACATAACAATCCACCTATTCGACATATTTATTAAAACGTTGTTTAAAAGTTACAGAATATTTTGTTACAATGTTTCAATACGATAAAGTGAGCTTAGTTAATGACAATTAGCGTCAAGCTTTCTAGTGCATCAGATCAAACAAAACGGATTTAAGTTGGTTGGGTAGATAATAGTTGTTGCTATTAAAACTTAACTTCAACTCGCTAAAGCACTAAGTAACTGGTAGTAAAATGTGCGTTACATGTGTTAATCACGCACATAATCTTTAAAGAGTCAGTGCACTACAAACGGGAGTTTTATTTTCTAAGCGTGAACTGAATACCGGATAGATTGGGTTTTGCTTCTAGAGAGTCTACGACAAACGCAGAAATTTACTGTCGGAAATTATATCGACGAGATAAATGTTTGCAACAATTGTTTCCAGTGCGGTCCGTTTTAATAAGGTATGTTTCTTTATTACGCGCATTCACGCATGCATACATGTATACACGCCAGGAGGAACACGCGCGCTTATGTAAACATGTTACATATACACGTACATCTTCTTTGGATTGTGAAAGTAGATAAAATTTAATAATACTATCTCCCAAAAAAAAGCCTTAGTCTATTTAAAGTTACCACGAAATGAAAATAGTCAAGTATGTGACCTCTAATTTAAACGAGGTTTTAAATTTTTAGAAGTTTTCATTATTTTTTCTTTTCTGAAACACAGTGAGTGTACCAAACGTAAAATTTCGGCGTGGAAAAAAATTAATAACCAAACACTATCAAATTTATTACGAACAATATCACATTATGTGGCACATAAAGTGACAAGTTTCAATTAATATTACTTCAATGTAACCACGAAATAATATTGAAACATATAAAAATATAACATTTGTTACGTGCGTTGTTTTCAGCCAACAAAAAATAAATCGAAACTTCTGTGCTCTCGACGCGCTCGTAAAATTCACGCCCCGCTGCTCCCGTGTCGCTTGTTCATCACAATCACGCCTGGCGTCCCTGGGAAACTGGTAAGAGCGCGGCTTTCCCTTTGTTCCATTTGTTTATGTAACATTCAACATCGTTTGGATTCAGCTGACAGTTATTCTTATAAGTGCACTTTAGCATTAACATGAATAATTTTCGGCGTCAATACATGCCGAGTCGGTTTAATATCTGCTTTGTATGAAATGTTAATTCAATTTTTTTTTATTTGCCTTAATTAATATTTTTTTATTTTGTAATCTAAAATAGTAATAAGAAGCTATGGAACAAGTTCATCGAAATAACCTAAAGTTGACTTACAAAGCCAGAACTGTTAAATCACCTGACACATTTTTAATAATTTATCCACTATTTTTAACAAAATTTAAGATTAGAAATGCTATAAAAGTTTTATTTTAACATTTGTATAATAAGGGTGTATAAGTTTGAGAAATTTAGTTGGTAAATAAGTACTGATTCATATTATTTTTTGTTATTGTGAGCCTAATAACACTGATCGGTTTTTGAAAATGCTAATTAGTGTGATAATAGGTTTTGTTCATTAGAAAGTATTATATATATATATATATATATATATATATATATATATATATATATATATATACATATATATATATTTATATATATATATATATATGTATATATATATATATATATATATATATATATATAGGCTAATAAGGTTTAACCCCGAGTCGCCGCTAACAATTTTTGTTATAAAAAATTAAAAGTTACACTTCATTTTCTGATGCGAGCTACTAAATTTAATTTAAGTATACACCCTTATAATCTTCTACTTATCTCCATCTGGTTGGCAGTAACCATATGCCTTTCTTTTAAAATTTCGGTGACTTCGATTGAAAAAACTCTGCAAGGTCATTCTTTAGTGTCGAATTTATTTTTCATGTAAATGGAGCACCATTTACGTGAAAAAAAAATTTGATATAGATATATAAACGGTAATCAGAAGGCACAATGTCCGGCGAATATGGTGGATGAGTTTTATTAACAAATTGAGTAGTCAATTAACAAATTGAGTAGTCCTTGTTGACTACTCAATTTGTTAATTGAACGGTCCAATTGATCACAGTACATATCGGCATTAATTTTAAATCGCTTTGGAAGCCACTCTCGATGAATAATGCCCTTGATATTCCAGCCGCACCTGAGCTTATTTCAGGTTTGGATACTGAAACTCCTGTTTCTCCTACACCCAACCCTTGACGTTTGCGTATATGGTTAAGGTGCATTGTAACTTACTTCTCATCGCCAGTTACTAACTGATTTGAACCATTTAATACCAGTTACGTTTCAATGTCAATAACTGTTGACAAATATCAAGTATGCAATGAAAATGATAAGATGAAAACTCGTGGAAAAATATCAAAAAACAGTATTTTGAGACTTTTCCCAATTCGTACAAATGTGTTCCTATGGTGCCATGACTGCAGTGTAGCTTATCTACCAATTAACGGGTCATCAGTCGAGGATACTTCTCAATTATGACAAATAATAATGAGAGCTCCCAGATGGTAGTTCTCATTCCTGAACTTTCTGAACTAAAAATTAGTGTATGACACCGTGGACCCGCCATTGCATGACATATATCATTAGTGGCATCGTGACCCATGCGAAATTCATAAATGAATAGTAATGTAAATCACATAAAGTAAAACTTAAAACTTTTATATAATTCACTTAAAGTTTCGACTCTGATTATTGTCAACTGACTGCCCTTTGGCCTATTTATACCCTACAGTAAAATCTTCAAGAAGTTTCCCGAATGTTTCTAGAAATGTCCCGAAATTGTGGCTAAAAACTTACTGGGCCAACCTAATATTATAGGTGCATCGCAACCCATGCGTTGACGCAGGAATACACCTGGTCGTAAATAGAGTAGATAAAAATATTTACATTCTTGGTTAAGTAAAAATTGCTTTTATCAATTTTCATTACAAAACAATAAAGTGATCCGAGACTATGTGGGTGTACCGTATCGAGTATATCTGATGATGAGCTTTCATTTCAATTTGCGTCTAGTTAAGATTACTCATATAAATGTAAACCTATTGAATAGATCTGGTCATTGTAACTAAAGTTTTCTTATGAAGATTTAGTTGGGCAATGTCACTAGTATTTTCATTAGCAAATAAGGCAGTAACAAGAGAACATTATTTCAGTTAGTAATTCATGTTGACTATTCCTTATGGATGTTTGATACTCTTAGTTTATTTCAGCGTATTGATTAATTAAATGTTGATTTAATAAGATCTCAAATGTAAGTAAAGTTTTTTAATATTTTTACTAGCCTTTATTCGATAACAATAATTACTCATACATAAAACAGTTTTTTCCACCGTAGCAATTTGGATTGATTTGAAAAATATTTATTGAATTACTGCCATCACCTCCAAATAAAACTAGAAAACACAGTATAATATTATATAACCTGTGCCACGTAAAATTTTCCTTTAAAAAATAAAGATTTTTTAAGGATCCAAATTCGGAGGAGCTTCATGATTAAAGTATTTTAATTCAATGAGAGTACTCGCACGCTGTGTAATGTTCATCCTCGCGAAAAAAGAGAGCGGCGTAACTTCATGGTTGCACCATAATCCGATAGCACCATATCAAGCGAACTTCCTCTAGCATTAAGTATATTATTAACTATTAATTGTTGAGCGAATAGAAGAATGACATAAATTTATACGCACTTCCATACTTTTTCATATGTGTATATGAAACTTTAATATAATTTAAGCTGTTAAATTTAACTTATCACGTTTTGAAATAGATATTGATCAACAATTAAGGGTTTGGCATTAGTTCAAATAGAATCAGAAGGATGTCTCTCTTGTTTGGAATCTAAATATTTTTCAAATAACTTCATGTGTCACTAAACTGTATGTGATGATAGCCTTCGAATGAAACTATATTGAAGGACTAAGTGCACGCCGGAATATACGTAAAGCCTTGTTACTTTTCCACATCTTAAAAACTTTTTGTTGAAAATTAGAGCCGAAGGGGCCAAGCCCCTTATAAAAAATGGAATTTCGGATCAATTTTAAAAGATCTATCCGACGAGGGCATCTTCGATGGGTTGCACGAAACAATAATTCACTCCCTTTACATATATATTGAGGTTAGTTATTCTTTTTTAAATATTTTTGTTTATAATTATTCAGATCTCCATATGAAGCTTCTGGTTAAAAACTTCATGGACAATGATTTTCAAAGAATAATTTCACGCACGAAAGTCATGCGTATAAATACTTTTGAGGATTATAAGCTTAAAGCTAAAAAAATTATGAGTACATGGTAGATGAATGCACGACGTACTTGCCGAAATTATAAAAATTCCACATATCACTTCGAAACCTAAAATTCGGTTCAAAATGATTTCAGCATCGTAAAAGTGGGTATACCCAATAATTAACTTTAACTTTTTTGAGTACTTAATATGATCCCCTTGATTTACATATGAATGTTATTGAGTGTTAGCTAATGAGCATATGAGCATCAAGCAGTGTCTAAGAAAAACTGATTTGACAGACGGACAGACGGACACATGCGTGACCTTGTATGAGTTCCGCTTTCCCATTTGAAACCCGGAATTATAAATATTTCATAAAAAAAACTTTTTAAATGCTAATTTTAAAGAAATTAATACTTGGCTTCAATTTTACTCCTTTGTTAATAAAATAGTGGGAAGTGTTTATGTTATAAATGTATGGAAAAATCTGTATTTTACTACTTTCCCTCAGCTATTCTCAAGTCACTTTAAGCGCATGAAAATGATATACAATAACTCTTTAATGTTATGTATTCTTCAATATCACTCCTGGTATATTAGGATAATTAAAAGGAAATATTAAACGTTAACTCCTCATTAGTAAATCAATACTTCATGTCTCTTATTACCTGTGAAATTTTACATCTTTTTGCCACCTTTCAATTAGAAGTACGTGCCAGTATCGCTTCTTTGTAACAACTTCATCATAAACTATTTCGTTTATGATAAGTATTTAACTTAACCAATTTATCAAACCGATCTGAAGTGAAATAAGTTTTGTTTTTAACGACCGATTGAAACTCACTTACAACAATGTAATAATGCCTGACAACCGGTTCCACTCTCCTGATAAATGACTCCTCAAACTTTGTCAACAAACCACACCCGCCCGCTTTCCGTCCGTAACTTCTCGTTCACTATTTGGCTTCTGCGACGTAAACGGAAACAATAAGGCGATCACGCACTCCATCCGCGTGATTCCCGCTGGGGGCGGGAGCATACGTGGCGCATTAATCATACTCTCGCCCACCCATGACAGTCACCGGAACGTGTAACTACTATAATCATGAGCAATCCACATTTTTCTGTGAAGACTGCTTTGAAAACAGTTTGTAAACGAGAATACAACTAAGAGTTGAATATTTCTTTTAAATTATTGATTAAATTGATATATTTCTATCATAAATAAATTACACAAATTAATCATTTAAGCAAACCTAACATATTTTGGGAAATCTGAAATCCATTAATGTAGATATATTATCGATGATTCATAAAACATTCATAAAGTATCGCCTCGGACAGTTTCATAGAATGAAGGTCCTTCTCTTTACCTCTTTACCCGTAAATAAATCCTTTTATGGACTCGCTGCAAATTATTTGCTCTACCCAAAAGTTAATTGACCATTTCAGCCCAAATTACTTCATACCGAAGTGTTAATTTAAAACTACCCCTTTTAAAATTTCGTGATTAATTTTTAAAACATATTTTAGTAAATCATAACATTAAGTGTTTGTATATATATATATATATATATATATATATATATATATATATATATATATATACGTATATATGTTTCAATAATTTAACATACTGAATATATGAAATAATACTGAATGATATATTAAACATACTATATCTTACTTTTATTTATTAAAGCAACATATTTGTTTGAAGAATTAAAATTTTTTTTTATTTTTTACAATTATTTTCTTCATAACTCAATGGTATTTTTACTTCTCGTAGATAAATTCCGGATAAATTTGATAACATATTCAATTACAATCTGATATAAAGCTAAACGTAATTTAAGTTTCGTGTAAATAAAATGCATCTTGCAAAATGAAAGTCCGGTTGCCAGATTGGAATCCTTATTCTTGTAGACTTATTTTCAAAGAGGTTAGATTACATATATAATTACAATTTACCATTGTCAATTTATATGCTACATTTTAAGGCAAGTAACGTATCTATATTTAAAATTAAACTTAACTTATAATATACAAATAAATATGTTTGCAGTAAGTTTTCTTATAGAAGTCGAGAAGGCTCAAGGAACATCACGAATGTTTTTGACGAAAATAACATGACAGGAGTGGAGACAGCGAGCCTCTTATCAGTTAGTCGTTATTTCGTATACTAATAATTTGATGAATTAAATATTACATTGTGATCATAATCGAACTTTTTCGATATGCTTGACCAATTTACATAACAAAAACATTAGAAATTACTTTTTTTTCATATTTCCTATATAATTTAAATTTACGGACTCCGGGTAGTGTAATGGAGATACATAACAAATACTAATTGAGATGGTATGGATCCAAACTGGCTGTAGTGCTTAAAAAAAGAAATTTATATGTGATTAAGTAATTAATCAATTTTAAGTAAATTTTGACGCGGTTGTTTAGTGTGGTTAGTTGCGTTTCTGGAAAAACAAACCTTTGACACCTTTTTATTACTTAGGTTTGCGCAGAGCAAAACTTTTTTTGGAAGAGAAATGTATTAACTAAATTTGAAATGAAAGAAACTTGGATCCTTGAATCTCTGTATTGTATTCTGCATTACTATTTTAATATGTTAGTTTACTGTGAGTTCGTTGAAAAATTTTGTACATGAATTACCTAAGCCGATTATAACGTCTTTTAAAGTTTTTCTCACTACGCCAGCAAGGTTAAAATTATATGGAAATATCTTGCGTAAGCCACTTAAAACGCCTTATGAAGTGTACGTTAGTGTGCGAGCGAAGAAGAGAGTGGGCAATATCTGAATGTGTCAGTCTAAGTTCTGAATTTTAATTTAAAGATTTAGGTCCTATTAGACGTTACTGTAGCATGATAATTAATGTGAACAAAGAATGTAAGACTACAACAGTAGATCAATAGGAATATACAGAGCAATTATTATTAAGGTTAAAACGTCAAAGTAATGTGTAATGCAACTCATTTTAATTATGCTAAAAGTCATCAGGCACATACTAGATCAAAACACATAATGTTAGAGTTCATTATTTTAGAGAAGCGATCAAAAATAAATAAATTATGATCGAATATATTTCAACTCAGGAAATTCCCGCTGACTTTTAAACGAAGGTCTTTTGTTATTACTTACTGCTTAACGTATGTATTATAATAGGTATTGTCATAATACGATCACGAGGAATGTTGGATGCCAGTTCTTTGTAGAATTCATGTATTTACAAAGTTACGGGGGTTTGCAGTTTAAAAATGTTGTGACTTCGCAACTGTGTGTGATTTATTTACGGAGACTCCTTGATAAATATTTAAGAAATAAATATAGTTCTCTGCAAATTTAAATATATATTCCAAGATAATTCAATATTTTTTTAAAACAATAGCAAATTCAAATAAAAGTCAAAATCAAATATCGATATACGACTAAGACATTGCCCTAATTACATTTCATACTTGAACAGAAATATATGGCAAAGAAAGCTCAGATGCGATCGAAAAAGAAATTAGGTATTGCGTTATATTAAATCCTCTGAAAATTTTATCCGCAAGTTTATGACGTTACTCGATGAGGTTTACCGGAGAAATTAATAAATTAAATAATAGTTATATTAATATATATAATGTTATTTTTACTTATTATATTAATAATAAGTAAAAATAACCTCCAGTTAATTCTATTTTCTCACCATGTTCTATCAAGACGATTTAGGTAATAGTAATTTTCTATTATTCAGTTCTTTTACTCTTACATTCACTTGGAATATTCACCATGCTTTGGTATAACAAAATTTATGCATTCGTATATAATATAAGCACCTATCAAACATTTTTCAGATACTTTCTGGATTTTTTTATGTTGTTTCTTTATATTTTTCAAATACTTTCTGGTTTTTTATGTTGTTTCTTTACACTTATTTTAGTTTACTTCTGGTTTGAAGAGAACCTGACGTTTCCCAATAAATATATATATATATATATATATATATATATATATATATATATATATATACATATTGCATACATATACATATATATATATATATATATATATATATATATATGTATATATATGTATAAACTTGACATATATACATGTATGTACATATTGCACTTGGAAAATGAAGATTGGTATCAATCAAATGCTAACTAAAAAACAGGTTCGCCTACTTTTGTAAAATAATTGTTAGTTAACGAATTAAAAACTTCGTACATGAACACATCCAATAGCAATCGGATCAAGAATCTGCTCATGTAAATGTGTCATCTGCCACCGCTGGTTTGAATTTTGATTTTCTATCAATGCGCTGTTTCGTAGCGTCTTTGATTCTATTCAGAAAATATTGTAATCGGTACAGATAATAAAAAAGCACTAAATAGGGTTAAAGATCGCAATTTTTACTTGAATCGAATGTATTAGTTGTCTTCATAATTACACTTACTTTGAATACAAATCTACATCCAAACATATTATACAACAAATCTCCCGCTCCAATCTATCTGTATGCAAATATTTTTTGAGAAACTACCGAACGAATATTATTCTGGTTTTCATTTAGGGATGTACTGGTTCATAAGGAAAGTGAATGGAAGTGGGACTAATGAATAGTTTGTGAATATCACTTAATCTGTTACGATGAAAATCCATGAAGTCGGAGAAAAAGTAGTAGTTGTCGTCGTGATGTGTTCAAGGCATACGGTCTTTGACGGGTTCGATTCCCGGCAGTTCGTCAAAATGAGCTTGGAATGATATTATAGTTGACTGTAAAAGATAAATCTAGTAGCAATAAGTCTGCCATATGATTTAGTTACATACATTAAAGTAGATAAATAAATAAATAAGTAAATAAAAAAAAATTTTCAAAAAGGTATTTTGGCTTGCGCTGATATCTGTAACGTAGTAAACGTTACAGATATGTGAAAACAGTGTATGTAAATATTGCTATTGAATGTATATAAATAATAAAGTAATTGTGTATGCAACCGTATATATGCTCATAATAATCATTTTATTGTTTAAAGGACATATTTGTCCCACTCAATATTCTATAACCCATAGGGGAAAACTGTCCAAAATAAGGATAAATTAATGAAATTAAATTTAATTTCAATTTACAAATTTTCCTCTCAGTTGATATTTTTCTAACAAATACTATAAAAGTGATGTCGGTGGTGAGAGATGTAAAAACATTAAAATGATTAAACGAAATCGAAATTTTGCGAACACTAAGATCTCGTTAGTTTCATGAAAACATATGGTCAGTTATTGATGGCTATGATCTTAGTTGCTCCTACGGACAACAAGTAATTATTGTTGTCCGTGGGGGGTCGCCTTCATAAATTTAATATAACTTTATAAATAATGTCTTCGTTTTATCTTTTTTTTCAATTTTAAGGTATCGTCCTTTAAGAGAAAAAATGAATCACTTACGCTTTCTTCCTTCCATCTGTTGGAGCCGTCGTTCTCGTTGATATAGGAATTTGAAAATAGGTGTAGTAATAAAGTATGTTATCCTAATGCATCTCAGTGGATGAAACTTAAAAAAAATTATATTAATTTATTTGTGGCAAATTAAGTGCTTACGAAAACTCTTTCTTAAATTCGATAGCAATATGTGAAAATATTTCTTGTGAAAATATGTGTATATAATCATGTGAAAATATTTCTTTCCTTTCATTAAAATATTTCGCTCATAAATTTATGCAGTGTATCTTCACTTCGGTTTCTAAAATTCAAAAACTGAATATACTGAAATAATTTAATTTAATACCCCTTATTCTTGAAAATACTGAAATTTAAATTATGAAATGATAACCAAGTTTTTAGAAATTTACCCAAAAATAATAGGAAAACTATAAAGATTATTCTAGATATCATTGATTTTTATATGCATTAAACTATTTGTTAATAGCAGGTTTCACATAAAATTGCCTCTTAAAATCAAATAGTTTAGGTTGTGTGTCAATATGTTAAAAAAAATAAAAAATACACTCCATTTTTCTCCTAAGTACTTAATGAAGCGCTAAAACAATAATTTATTGTATTTATTAAATCATTAGAACTAATTTAACATTTTTATTGACCAATATTTTTAATTTTCGTCACCAAAGTTTTTGCACAAATTTCGATCTTCGTTTTTAACCCCTTGGGGCGAATAATTAAAAATCCGTTTAGTGTACGTCATTAAATAATCTACCTTCCAAATTTCAAATTTCTAAAACCATCGATTAATGAATCAGGAAGAGGTTCATACTTGTATATATAATTTGCAGTTTCAAAATTCATGAAGAGCAAATTTCACAGCCGTTTTTTTATTTTTATATTATATTTATTTTTATTATTTTTGGTTTTATTTTTCATCAAATTTATTAAATCAAAAATAATAGAAACTTGTGTGGTGTTTTCAATTAACTTCATTAACACAGCGACTAAGACGTCCTTTTTTTGCTAAAAGTTACTCATAGCTAAAGTTCAAGCTTAATTGTTTTCCAAACAAGTTATTTTTATTTGAAAGCAATTTACTCTATTCTCTTAAAATTATGCATAACAACATGATGAGCAATATTCACGAAATTATTACTTACCTATAATTTATTGAAAATGAATTTTAGCGACTAAGTCGATGTTAAATTTAACTTTTGTTGAAATTTCTCAATCAAGAGTGAGTGACAGTGAGTGATGCGGTTATTCGGATTATCTTAGAAGTTAGAGAAAATTGTATGATAACCTCGGAAATAAAGTATAGTTTGAAAAAATTTGTGACATTTTTTTTCAAATAAGTAAACTGCTTTATTTAAGAATGCATTCAAAATTCTTCAAATGTTTGCTTTAGATGATTAAACTACTATGAAATAATTTTTAACAGAAATCAAAAATGCATTTGCTATCCAAATATCAAAATTCGTAATACCTCCGCAAAATTATTTTTCACCTTCTTTGTGCAAATTTTTATTCGACAAAATTATAACAAAAGTAAAAATTAACATCAAATACACATTTATAAACCTAGAAAAAAAATGAAAAGAAAAAAAGAAAGTTAATGAAAAATTTAACAGTAAACAGTAGACAATTTAAAATTTTTGTAGGCACCAGGAAAAGGCTAATCTGTATTAATCCATTAATACTTATGTATGCAGAAACGGTTTCAATTCTTGTGTGCGTGTGTTTACCAACTAACTACGGCATGCCAAAGAGGCTGGTTTAGTAGGATTTTGTTTATTATTCCATGTATGTATTTGGGTGTGTGCAGATGTTACTCTAAGTCGCTAGCTGGAAGTTACAATACGTTTTGAACAATGAGGTATCGTTAGAATTATCTTATTTTTCCTGATGTCTTCACAGCGAGCAGGTGACCTCATGATACGTGCAGTATAGCGACTGGGAGGCACCACTTAGATCAAGGTGAAAAAGTGAAAATTCAAAATGGTCACAAATGCAGACGTAATAATACAATTTTGATGAATGGATTTCAAAAATACATAACAGGTTACATAAATACGATACATTATATACAATAAAAATATAAAAATTTAACAACTTTCCAACCAACCTTGCTTACTAATCTTACTTTACTTTATTCTAGGTTATTAGGTAACGTTTCGAGCCTTATTACCAAATGCCAACTAACGATTTTGAAGACCAGAAAATGTGAGCATGAAACATCTAATTTTCAATTTATGGTTCTTAGCATTTCGTAATTAGAAGAAAAAATTCGAGAAAAAATTGTTTATTCTACTAATGCTCCAATTCATAAATAAAAGTCTTTTAAACAACTCTTCAAAGATTTAGAGGCAACATTTTACCTGAATTCATCATAAAATATACTAGAAACTAGCATTAAAAAGCAAATTGAAAAATATCCGCATGAAATGTCTAGAAACATTATAGAATTATCGACAGGTTTTAAAAATTGTTTCGAATTTGCTTTCTAAGCTTCTATGTTGTCACAGTCGAGTTTCTCTCAATTAGCGGCTTAATTTGTTAAAACTTTATTTATAAATATATTCACATTCAATAATAACCGCCATAGGAAAACTCTATGAGGGTTACGCTTTAATCTATGCGCAGATTCCCAAAACGGGCCAGTTAATAAATTCAAATATGTTCCAAGCTATCACCATTGTCAGTTCTTATTCCTAAAATTAGACATGACTTGGATCTAATGTTACCCATTGACTTTACTGACGCCCAGTTTTAAAGACTTGAGTCTACTGCTCGAGCAAACTTTTAGCTGGCAAAGCTCAAGTAAATTATTTTACTCATTTTATCTTCAAGGTTATGCACTCCTTTAGGCAGCTTTAAAATGTATAGCTGTATCAATTAAGACTTACGTCTATCAAACACAGTGACTGCTTCTGTTTAAGGATTAAAGTGTTTTTCGGTTTTACATTTAAAAATTAATTTGTAAATTGTTAATATAATTATTATAATGGAACGGAAATGATTTCCATAAAATGTAAATATAATTTAATATACACAGTTTTAAATATTTAATATAATACATCGTATAATTTAATACATCGTATTTGTGAACTTTAGTATTTAAATTTACACGGCCATAAGTATGACTGGTAAAGATCAAAAAAGCACAACCGTTTAAGTAACCTCATGTTGAAGTTAACTTATTTGTTTCGTTTATAATTTTAAATTACGATGTCTTATCTGGAGCAAATTTTATACTTTATTTTATAACAATTGAGTTCTATCGTTGATTTCGATAGAATACTGCTAATTTTTGCAGAGATATAATTATTCCACTTTTTTTCTATTAATTTTATCACTAATTTAATAATATAGATTTTAACTAAAACTCGTAGTTTTATAACCGATTTATTAACTCAGTCCCATTATTAAAAAAACGATATATCGTCATTTTTTCACAAATAATGAAAGTCTCATACATTTTCTCAATAGTTTATCGAATACTGGTGTATTGCAGTATACTTTACTCTTTGACTTCGAGATAATTTATAATCTAGTGAAGTTACAATTTTGTTTTAAACCATTGTCGATTTACATAAAATTGAAAGTTGCGAGACGAATTGAACACGTTCTAAATTAAACTTTGAAAGTGTAAATAAAGTGAAACCAGAAAACGCAATTTGGTGTCAACATGTTGATTTTCTTACTTATTCAAGGTTTCGGTCTGTATGCGTCAAAGTTATATATAAATATCTCACGGAATTCGAACTTATGACTTTGAATTGTTTGTTGAAATAAACTAAACTTTACAGATATTAAACTTATTAAATGAAAAATATATTCGGAACATGAACCAGAATTCACTATGCTTCAAAACGTAACTTACACATAATTAATTACTTTAAATGGGTTATTAAAATACTCAGTCCCTGAATACATATTAATTACGACATTAATATGTGTTCAATGGTTTTGGCCAGTTCGGCGTTAAAATAATTGTGAAGTTAGGTACGAATAACTTTGTATAGTTACAGTATATTACGATGTACTCTCTTGTATAACTGAGGACGTGCCGTGATTTAGGTGCTAGTTATGTCAGCTGTTAAAGTCGGAAGCAATAAAAATATTTTACAAGCAGCACTTGGATTTTCATATCAACATAGACATAAGGTGTTCTCGTGATATCTCTTATCAGTTTTATATTACAAGAGAGTAAATTTTTAAGTCAAACTAACACTTTTTCATTGTCTGGCCTCCCAATGTATTTTATTTAATAATACAATTTTTTTGAACAAGGTTAGCCGTTAATTAACTTGCTATTATTAACTTCCCTTCTGTGTAACCGTGTGTGTAAACAAATTTAGAATGTAATTTTTATCAATTGTATCAATTTAACACCATCGATCTGATATAATAATAAATTATATTGATTGCCATAGGATCGTTTCAACGGTTAATCGAAAATGATATAGCTTGAGTTCGTTAGTTTTTATCTAAATGAATCTTTCTTCTATATCGTAACCGACAAGATCCGATGATGGAAGAGGGAGGTGATTAATAGAATTTCTCACGGTTCAAGACTGAACTCATAAAGTATGGACTCGTTTAACTTATTTCAATGAGTCGTTTTGTTATATTGTAACAAAATGAATCAAATGGCGTTGGAGGCAGGTGGCTATGGCTACATCTCTTTGGATAACAGTAAACTTATAAAGTTTTCGATCGTTTCACTGCTCCCATTAAGTCCTGTTTGTTATATAATGTAACCATAACCTTTTTGAAAATTACAAAATTGTAAATGTTTAGTTATATCTAATCGTGAATTTATAAAATCACGTCATTAAATAGGTTCGCCAAAACCCTCCCTCCTTTTTTTCATAACTGAAAATCTGTACTTTTGCGATGAATTTTTTTCAGGTTTTCAGCAAATTTTTGAAAATATACTATCTAACATGATGGTAAACAATATTTCCACACCCTTATAACTACTTCTTACAAACTATATTCCAAATTATAGGGAAAATTATAAAAAAGTCGTGTTGAGTTGACTACACTACCCCTACCTGAAATGTCTGCAAAGTATTTTTCCAAAAAAAATAGTGTGAGACATGGACAGACGGACAAGTAAATGATATCCATTGGTTCCGTCTTTCCAACACCAAAAATAACGCATTAATCCTTTATTGATAAAATTTTATGAAACCTTTGTTTGACGTCACTGCTTTTTAGTTACGCAGCAACAATGTACATCACTATTAAAATTAAGCCATTTACTTTACAAAATTCTCGCTCAAATCCCTGGTTTATTCAATTAATATTCTTTTATTAACAGACCGCCTACACGTTCCGCATTTTGCTTATTCACAAAAATACTAAACTATTTGAGCCAATCGCTCGAGTTTGTATTTATTATAAGCCCCGTCTGAGGTACATCTGACAAATTGACACTAATATTCAAATCGTAGTAGTTAATTCGATTGTAAGTTTACCCACAGTGAGCGAGTCGAAAATGTATATACATTTGCATACAAATGTCTTTACAATAAAGAAAAATGAGCACTGATATCAAAAATTATTTACATCCGTTTATCATGTCGCTGTGGAAAACCTGACTAATTTTCTCTAGATAAGAAAATATTAGGTTACGATTTCAATTTTTGATTTTAAATACATAATTTATGTTTTACTAGTCATTGTCTATTCCATTATGGCATTTGATACTAATTAAGAGTTATAAATTAGAGTTCTCGCATTATTTGAGATAACTACTTTTTACTTAAATTGTTTTCATTTATTTAAACTTATTACGGGAGCAAGTTCTTTCAATTAACTAAAATTGCAATATAATAACATATATTTTTATAACCCATATTTTAAAACGCGGCATGGTGTGATTTAAGGGAGCGTGGGTTTAGTTGTAAACGAGAATCGTCCCAAGGCCATAATATTGAATTTTCGTAACTTAGGTTACTTAACTTTTTGAAGAAAATGAATGCGTCATCTTATTTGTTAACATCAGAAGTACTAGAATTAGTAGTTTAATAATTATGCGAAAACATAAAGTCCACCTACATACATATCTACATACGTACAAAAGTTACTAACTAATGGACCCACCATTTCCTTTTTAAAATTTAGGGGTAAAAAATTATGAGATAAAAGCAGACAAGTTCTCATAGAACTTAGTTGGAGAAATGGTGTTGATTTTTTTAAAACTTTGAATCTATTTTAATTTTTTTCGAATGTAATATCTGTCACCACGTTTTAATTATTAATCATGGTTACGCAAAGAGAAAACTGCTGCGTTTTTATTGATCTTAACATTTAGCAAAGCAATAGATGGATGACAAATTATGGTAGTTTTGCATTTATAAACATGTTCGATGCACTCAGAACTTTTACAAATTCATCTAGCATTTTATCGTTTCTCTCTATGTTACTGATTTAGACCAGATATAATGTTGTATGTGTGGGACGTCGTAAAGTTACGCTAATTTTTTTGTAGGATAAAATGAGATTTTTTAAAAATTTTGTTTAGAAAATAAGTAGAGAACTTCTTGATATAGTGAATTATAAAGTTTCCGCTAGAGTACTTGTAGTTTGTCAAATCATTTTATATCAAATCATCATTATGATGCGTAGGAAATAATAAGTTTATTTTCATAACACAACAAATACAATTTCCAGTTCATGTAATTAGCACATAAGGCCACTTGATCTAAATACGAGGAAGCGTACAAAACAATAAAATGAATAATTGAAACGTAAGTGGGCAACGCTTATCCGGATATTAAGTCGCAATTACGGAGCACAGACGAGCCTCTAATGAGAAGCATTTGCTCAAAGCTTTTGCTCATTAATGTTTCAAAACTTCACGTTGTAATATTTCATTCAGAAATTTGTTACCCTCTACGTGTTATTGTGTAGGTACGAATTAGGACATAAATATTGAACATATACGAAGTCGCTTCCTGTTACTTCTAATTCTGTATGGGCATTACATCTTTGGGAGTATTCAATTTTAACAATGCAATCATAATTGACGTATTTGATTTAGTTATAAATATTTTTAATATATTAAATGCAAGCACCGGGCGCAAATTATAAATTATTTGTTTCAGTTAAGACAGAAGAATAGCAATAGTAACTTGGCTGAAAGCGTCGTTGTTAGTTCAGTGAGTTTGGGTTTGATTTAGGATTTCATTTAATTTTTAGTACATGACGACAAGTACTTGATAACATTTTTTCTGATTCGGAAAACCTATTTTCAAGATATTTTTTCTTAAAATTTTAACTTACATCTTTCATAATAAAAACAAACTTCTAAGGTAAGAACAGCTTGAATTTAAATTTCTCTGTTTTGATAGAATCTATCTTATGCAGTATCTATATTTTTAACTAATATTGTACAATAGTTGAAAAACTAAACTTTTCGTATGATAGAATGTAAATTTCGGCGCTTAAAAGTACTAAAACCGTGCGCAGAATGCAGAAAAAAGATTGCTGTCGTATTGCTGTTATTGGTATGATTACGCTGTTTGACAATTTAAATTAGTACATAAAATGTTTGTTTGGGGATCAATATCTTGAAACATTGTTCTGTGCACTTGGTTACTGATCAACATTTAGTTATTTGAATAATTTCATTTTAACTTTAAAAATGGTATCCAATATTTTATGAACCCAACACGATAAGAAATTATGTAACAATGTGAAAAAAACGCATAATTTGTGGGAACATCTCACCACACATATTGCATTTATTAATTTTTTTTATGACAAACCTAACATCTTTTACTTTAATAGTGAAATTTTGACGCTATGATTCGGGTATTGGAAAATTTCACATTGATGAGAGTTTTTGTTCTAAGTTTTTCTCTAAACCAAAAATTTTATTTGTAATCGTCTTCATCGAAAGTTAGCTTTTAATTTGTAATTCTTCCTGATAAAGCGCGTGACTGTTAAATCTCATCTCTTTAAAATGGCTTAATTTACTTCGTTCGACGCAATGTGCAACGCCAATATTTCTGTCACACTAACCATAAATAATGAAATTTTTACAAAATTGAATTAAGCCTAAAAGTGATAAAGTGTGTATAAATTTTATGACCATCGATGATGGAGTTGCGTTTACGATGTTTTCAACGAGTATGGCCAACATTTACAAGCTGACAATTTTACAGGGAAAACGAAAATTGTTACTTTGCAAATAAAAATTGTACACCTAATATGCAAATTGAAAATTTATTGGTAGCTAATAAATAACACTTTCTTAAAATTAATTTCTAACTAACTGGTGTTAAAACTTTTATAACTAACATGTAATTAAAACTTTGATACTTTACGTGTCAATGAAAATTTATGTGTAAATTGTAAATTAAACTTTTGTTAAAATTTATTTTTCTGTACTTTTCAAATGTGCTTTTGGTTTGTGCTAGAAATCGGAAAAATAGTTTCATAGATCTGGTCAAAATAAACGAAATTCCGTTTACTAGGAAATCACTGTCTTGTTCGCAATCAAAAAATTATATAAGCCTTGCGCGTTCAAAAAAAGTAGATGTCGTATTGTTGTAGTTGCAAGATTAGGTTATTTGTATGTAAATATATCGGTTTAGATTTATTTCGTAAATTAGGCTTAGGTCATTATTTTGGTGAGACATTGTTCTCTGCATTTAGTTGTTGCTCGGAATTTAATTACTGGAAAAAATATAACTTAATTTTTGAAACTTTAATTTTAATATAAAAACTTTTATTACGTTATTTCATTTGACACAAATTTTCCTTTGACCACGATTTTTATATTGGAAAATCTACTTTGAGCCGAAGTTGTCAATGGGGGATGTTAAAAAGACTCCGTTTTACAATCATGCAAAACCATAATCCGACACACATAAATATTTACGGACACTCTTTCCCAGTAGATTCACTAACGATATATTTATAGAGTATTCCTAGAAATTTTGTAGATCAAATTATAATGTTTACCAATCATTATAATTTGCTCTTTCAATTGATAATCCATGTGACGAAATAACAATGATTTCGGATTTCTGAGTAAAATTATAAAACTATTTTTTTTTTACTATACTTATGCCTTCAAATCTCTATTTTATATGACCCTTTTAAATTTCAACATAAGCAGTTTTGGTAGAATGTAATATCAAAATATGTGCGGTTTAATATGCTTTACCAATATACTTAATTCTAACTTTCTACGTGCTTGAAAAAAGCGGCTGTGACCGAAATACAGATGGATATGTCAGTATTTATATAATAATATTGTGGTATTCATTTTGATACACGGACTCCTCTAAACAGAAAATTTCTGATCAGTTATTATAACATATTCTTTTTCTCAGACCCTTCTTTTGAATCAATGACAAAAGCGATATGCTTTATAAATATACTTAATTCTAACTTTCTATGTACTTGAAAAAAGCGGCTATGACCGAAATACAGATGGATATGTCAGTATTTATATAATAATATTGTGGTATTCATTTTGATACACGGACTCCTCTAAACAGAAAATTTCTGATCAGCTTTTATTATTAAATCAGTTATTATAATACATTTCTTTTTCTCAGACCCTTCTTTTGAATCAATGACAAAACTTCTCATTACGTTTAAAATTGACAGCACTCATACAGTGTTAGGACAACAGGATTCAATTCTCTGCCACCGCTGATAAGCATTTCATATGTCCAATAGTTTTTAGTCTCATTAGGATATTACCTATAGTATAGTGGTCATCAAATATATATATATATATATATATATATATATATATATATATATATATATATATATATATATATGTGTAATGGTTTTATTTCTATTTTTTGTAACTGAATTTAAAAGTTGCCTCATTACCATTACCATTGCCTCATGTGCCGCAGTAATGTGCATCAGCAACAAAGTTGTAAAGTTCGTGGCTTGTTATGTTTATTGGAAACTTTTGTTACCAGTAATAAGATACAACAGTTTTCATCGAAACGTTTTCTTTCATTTCATATAAAAAAAACAAATTTAATAAAATATATACACTTATTCATATTTGAACTTTTCCTGTATTGTTCTTTGTTTTCCTGTATTGTTATTGTTACATATTTCCATAACTATGGGCACTTAAAATTTTCAAAAAATTATATTAGAATATGGTAAATTCATTAAAGTCCTGCCTGATGCTAAAAAACAAAGTGTTTCTCTCAAACGTTTGTAAGGTAAAACTGACTTAAGAAAAACAGTTTGGTTTTAATATTTTAAAATTGGTGTAATAATTTCGAATAGTTCCAGTTCATTTTAATTTCGGTTCACACGGTTTCTAGTTAGTTAGTAGTTTTAGTTCAATATTCTATCAGGCATACGTAAACAATTACGAAACTCATATATTTTAAATGAAGTCCCATTATTAAATTAACGCAAGAGAGAAGTCCCTGTAGCCAACCCTTTACTTAAATTTTTGGTATTTTTTCTTTTTATAATTTGCTAATAATATTGCCGATTTCCGAAAAAACTCTGTCTATGAGCAATCTTTGCCGGCGGATGAGAGTCGGTTTGCTAATGGAACACTATCGACGAGAAATACGATCTTGCTGATCGTATTTCTCGTCTACTAATACGTTCACAAGCATATAAGCTTGACTTCTTTTGTTTTGATAGCTGAAACTCTGAGGATGGTTTCATAGTTTTATCGGTCTATAGATATCTGAGTTTAATATTGACTATGATATTTTCAAGAAACGAACACAGAAGTGCGGGAAAAAATTCGAGCATTATTGTCATGTGTGTAAATATTTTCGACGAACACGATGTTTTCTTCAAATGTGAGCCAAAATAAAATATGGACAATTAATTTACAATAAATATTCCGGTAATCAATTACTATTTTACCAACCGCTCATAAAAATAATTAATCCAAAAGAAATCGACTTCAAACATCAAAATATACAAAATAAAAAAAAACCATACAATTTTGGTAAAATCTTGATTAAACGAAATTGTGCCTTTTAGGAAACGCTTCTTAAAACTAAATACCACTATTAAGATATTATTCCATATTTACATTATAGTTTTTTTAAATAAAAAAAAATTTGAGAAAATTTTTTAGATTCTTCGATATTTTATGTCATTTTATCACACAAAATAAAAAGCGGAATAATCCCCGTGAAAACAAATCGTAAGTAATAGTACCCCTTTATACTTAGTTCTTGGCTTTTCTTGGGGCCATTAATAAATCTCAGGCTTAAATTAATCAAAATCTGTCCAGTCGTTGAGAAGAAAATGGCAAATATAAGCAGGCAAATACTACATAGACAGGTTTAAATTTTTTAAATATTCGTATAATATATTGTACTGAGGGGATCAAAATGCTGTAATATTACGTTCGTAACATTTTAAATATATCACTTTAGTATTTCATATGTTATACGCTTTAATATTCGCGGTAAACTGTTTCATCCAGTCGATGCTCAAAGTCGACGACGTGTATCATAATAAACAGATATGTAAGGCCAAATACAATGAATAATTTAATTAACGTGTGACGTCAAATTTTTGTTATTAAATGGACAACATTATTACATTGTTTGTTATGTCATAAAATTGTTTTTTTTAAATTTATGATAAATTTCTGAATAAGCTATAATTTGTCATTTATAAATAGTTATATCTCTATTCTTATTTTTGTGCAATCATTTTTTTCTTCAGTAGAAATAATCAGACGTAATTTGCTCTCTAACTTCGATGGGAATTGCGTTTAGTTTTCTTTATTTATAAATAATTTTGTTGTTTATTCCTCGGTGAAGTGGCGCATTATATTTCCACCTGTTACACAAAAAAGGCACTCATGTTTTATTAATTTCAATACCGCCCAACGCAGAGATTCGACCATAATAAGAGAAAATAACATATGATATTTAATAAGATAAAGCCCACGCTTCACGAAAATTGGTTCCACCAGAAAGATCGCTGTAACCTTGGTAGACTCTCACCGATTCGAACGTTACGAGTTTAAACGCTCTGATAGCGAAAACAGCAAATTATATGACGAAACCACATATCTAATGGAGACCGTAGACAATTAGTCGGCTAAAAATTTTACTATCAAGGTTGTCTTCTAAAAATCGGCAATGATCAATGTGCAGATGCTAAATATTAACCAACTATAAAAGTTGTTCGCTCGTGTTACGAGGAAGTGAAATTAATTTATGATATTTCACGCCTGAGAAAGATACACCAGGATAAATAATATATATATATATATATATATATATATATATATATATATATATATATATATATATATATGCGTGTGTGGTAAAAAATAATAATAATATTTGTAAATAGTTTAATACGAATACTATGTGTCCTTAGTCATATATATGTACGTCAATATGTACGGAATCCTCGTAGTCCAAATTCTATTTCACTCTTATGAAATTGCTTAGTAGTTCATGTTCGACTATTACACGCGTTGCAGACGACCAACAATAACTATTTCGAGAATAAACGGAGAAGTAGAAGAATGATATTCAATACATTGACGAACATGCCTCATAAAAATCGGTCCAAGAAAAAAATTCGGTCCAAGTCGACTCTCGCCGATCCGAATGTCACGAGTCGAAGCACGCTAACGAAGAAAAGGGTAGAACATGCAACTGACTAAGCGCTCACGGAAATGGAGGACATTAAGTTAGTGGTGTGCGACGTATGGCAGACAATATTTGTTTATAAGTTCGAATGTCGAAATTTCAAAATTTGTTTATAAATGCCAGTGGTAATGCGGGGAAAATCTTTTCAATAAATAAAACATTCCTGACTATTTAAGAAAAATATATAATATAAATAAAAATACATACCCATCATGACTTCGGAAGAAATCCCACCATCTAAATAAATAGATACAGTAGTGAGGTTGTTACAACCACCCGTGAAATATATTAAAGTACAATCCGCTCTTAGACGTATGATGAAATACTCAAAATTTTAAGGTCTGACTTAAATTATGTAGCACTATTCGCTATAGACGAGGTTTCAATATTACCGAATGTCACTTTGACATAAGTATATCTACGTTTACCTGAAACATTCGACGTTATCAATAATGAAGATTGCAGGTTGAAGAATTCATATTTTCTTTCTTTAGGAGACCTCTTGGAAGAGTTCCTGTGCGAGGAAAACCGTTTTTTGGGAAACTTAAGTGAAAAGAAGCTCCTTCGATCACTCAGCGCGTCAACCTGACGACAAACTTATCCAAAATATGATGAAGCTATTTGCCTTTTTAAAATTATAAAAATGATAAATCTCGTATCAAAAATACCAAATAAACGCAACGTAATATTTAACCGTTTAATTACTCTACACGTCAAGTTCAATAAAAGGAACAATTACTCAATATATCATAATATTTCTCCACACTATTGGAAATGAGCATAGTTTCCATTAACATTGTTTAACTGTGTTTGAATTCAAACTTGACATCTTCATTGTAATGTTATTGACCGTAGAATATACAAATAAATTTGATGCAAAATCATTTAACCTAAAGACAACACCAAATTGAACTATTATCATTTGGCTTCTCGCCTTTATAACATACAAGCGTCCAATATAAATTGCGCCTGCGGAAACATTTCACTGGTTGAACGTGTGGAAAGTTGTTTTGTGGACATCTTTATTAGACCTGTAGTTTAAATGTGACGCACTGCTTAATGTTCCCATATTACGAACTTTACTACACCTTATCAGCTTCGCACACTCATGAGATTATGCAAAACATGAAGACGCTCTCGTATTTCGCTTTATTTAAATAACTTCATATATCTAGCGTGCACAATGCGAATTTGGGGGAATTCTCGCCAAGACTCATGCTACCGGGAAGTTTGTTGTTTTTGTAATAAAGTATAAAGCAAATAATAACATCTTTAAACTCAAGGAGTCATTATAAATGTTATCTTCAAAATGTTTATAGAGTGTCTTGCATTATGAGAATGGACACAAGATTGATTTTAACCTAGTATTTATTTATTTATCAAAATTACTGTGAAATACACGTAATGAGTTCATTATTATAGGTGCAATATATTTCATAGTATTATAGATGCAATCTACTTCATCTCATTATATTTTATAATACATGTTTTTCTAAAACGTAACTTGACCCTATAAATTTCCATCGACACGATTTTTTTTCTAACTTACCTGGAAATATATTTTCGGGGTACATAAAAAGAAACATTTAGAAAATTTAGTTAAAAAATATTACGAATGACTAAGTTACATGCCTACGAGTGAAGGCACAAAAGACATGACGAAATCATAAGGATTGTTGCTACGAAAATACCAACAGTATTTTTGTACTTATTTGTTGTTGCGAAGGGAACAACCGACGCGTTACATATTAGGTAAACTATTGTAAATTGTCTTTAAACGTAGTCATGCAATATTTTCTTTGCTCCGGTCGCTCTTATATTAACGCCCATCACAGATTAACGGTATCACTGAACCCTGCGCGTAAATCATCCCCGTTTGTATTTAGTAGCGGATCCGTCAGTGACGCAACTGGAGACATTTAATTAATATTCAAATGCTATACGAACAAAGGGAGAATCGAGTTCAAAGCGAGGCTGTGAACTCGATTGTCCCTTTGTTCGTATAGCATGCTGGTAAACTCTGCGAATGAAACATATTACAGGTTCTGTTCTACCACAGTGATATTATTACATAGCAAATTAAGAATTTGTAGGTACGTTACAGCTGTAATTCCATTTATTTTCCTTACGTTTCAACACGCGTTTATATAATGTATAATAGCTTTTGATTCATTTCCATTATTGACTCGGTATGTAAAAAAAATTATGTTACATGGTCGTTATAATATATGAAAAGACACCATATTTATTTCGTTCTGGAGATTAAATATGGTATGTTCTTTTAGATATGAAATATTAACATTAATATTAATGAGATCTCAAAACCGGTACACTTCTTTCTTCAGGACAATATAAAGTTAAAAATCCTAAATTCCACAATCACAAGAGTATTACATAATTTGCCTGCTACGTCACAATCACAACTCTATAACGACAGCAAACTCAATCGTTACTTTGGAATGCGCTCAGCATCTAGTACTATAATTGTCTAAAATTCGTTAGTAGGGAGCTGAGATCTGATAGTATATCAAACATATATAGTTGATTATGTACAAATATTTTGAATATACTTACTAAACTCGAACCTTCGCGGATTTCTTTTCATGCGGAATGATAACTATTTCAAGTAGTTAGATACAGGTTTACGAAGGTAAATAGTTCACTAAGGATTAAAGCGCGCCATGAATGAAATATTTTACGAATTTTTACTTTGGCAAAAAACTTACAATAGAATTAAAATACACCTTTAGGCATTAGCACTACGTGTGATTTAATGTGGTGTTCCCTTGTATTTGCTGTTCAACTTGTTGAAAATGCGGTATAAATATTTGGGAACCCAAATCTTCTTCGATAAATATGTCTTAATTTAGCAAAACAGGAGGCAGTTTCTTTATTTTATATTTTATGACTGTAACTTAATAAAAATATTTGATTTGCAAATGTTTTAATGGAATTTTACAAAAATAAGAACGGTTTTGCTGATTGTCTGGTTTTTGCTAGCGAATCGTTCAAAAAATACTAAGTATATTTTATGAAATTTTCATTATTGAAGAGATTAAAATTTTGTATATCAAATAACGCACCATTTTCTCATGATTACGTTTGTTTATTACTTTCACATAAACATTACATTAAACAAAATAAAATGGACCATTGTATTGTTGAGAGCCTTAAAAATATGTTATCATAATATTTATCTTCAAACCATGTCGGCAAAGAGTAATCCACCTACTCGTTGATCATTCAATATGTACGTCTTATTATTACTAACAATAGGTAGGAAAAGTAGTCAAGGCAAATGACTACAAGAAGATAGTTTTAGGTATAGATATGTTAAACACCATACTAACCGCAACTATATGCCCAACAATAAATGATAAAATATAGTTTTGTCAAAAATATTCAAAGCGCTAAACAGAATGCGTAAAATTAATTGTCAATTAAAAAGTTAAGAATTTTGTACATATTTTATTCAAGAATTTTATAAACTAAACTTTATATTTGTGTACTTACACAAACATGAAGAGTATGAATATGCATCAGTAGAGAGCACTAAACGTGTTTTAAATCGCATAATGGAATTTTCACCCGAAATTTAACAAAATGGATTTTTCTGTTTTACCTATTCAATATAGGTTTAGTTTTTTCCTTCAATTTGTTTAAAATTTTATTTTGTTGTTAGTATTTGTAAATTATTTATTTTTGTGGGTTTACTATTAAGCGATATAAATTTGGTTGCAAGTACGTAGCAATATTTTGCACACCGTGGAATGGATTTAAAACAATTATTTTGATTCCTAGTGTTATATTCATAAATACTTCGTTACGTCGTGAAACTATATTTGTTCGATTTCCGAACGTAACTAGTGCCTTCTTTTAGTAAAGTTGACAGAATTGAATGTCACTGTCAGTGCGCGGTGAATTGCTGGTGTGGATATTTGCTGGTTAATGAAAAAATATTAAAAATAGTAATTTTCTGTAATTATAATAGCTTAAATAACTTCCAAACTGCAACTTAGTGTATCACGAAGACATAAACTATATGTAATTCACCGAGTCAGAAGTGTGATGACTAAAAACATCCATGATTATTGCAAATCATAACCTTGACGGCCAATAGTTCTTAGCGATGTGTTATACTGTGCAAGGGGAGTCATTAATCACCTATGCGAGGCTACTTTGATCATTGATCAATGTTACCCCATTAAATACATTCTTTTGACTTGTTCAGTTCAAATGTCGTTTTTTTATTGTTCAATATGTTTTTTTTCATTATTTTAGCATCATACCAAGAATAAACAAAAGCGTTTAGACTCCCAATAATACCGGAACTACACCGAAGGGGTTTTGAATCGGGCAATATCAGATGTCACTGAAAATTGATTGACGATATCTGGAGCATCTGAAAAATGTGATATTCCATATGGTATTTAACTAGTATATTAAAAACTTCGGCAAAAATGCAGAGTGGGAATTTCCCTATCGCTTCTATATTTGCGCATGTTTGCAAAAAACACTCTTAGAAAAACAAGGAAGGTCAGTAACTAAGTTCACAAATAATCTTCCAGGAGTTGACTAAGCATATTCGTTGCTTAAAAGATACAAAACTGAATACTCTTAACGAATAGTTTCTAATATAAAAAAGCGAGAGCCGCGGTGTCTCGCGAATCGCTTGGCGAATAATTCGACAAACTTGAAGATGTTCTTCAGAGTGTCCCGTCTACTAACATCATCAACTATGACGAATCGAATATGAGCGACGATCCTGGAAAGAAAATTGGCATATATAAACGGGGAGTTAAGTACCCCGAAAAAGTCATTTCTCGAAAAGTGCCACGACAATTATGGTTTGCGTTTCAGCAGATGGCGATCATTTACCTCATGGAAGGAAAGAGTATCAGTTGGCTCGCCATGTTGCGACCACCCTTGTTATTCGCAAGGTTCTCGTTTTAATCGAACCACTAGTGGGTAGTTAGATATTCCTATATCTAGAAACTGGTTCTTGACATCTTTTTTGCTTCACGCAAGAAGATTACCAATTAACTCGCAAAAAGATGTTATTAGATGTCATTCTTGGCAAGCGTATTGCTACTAAGGCAATACTCTGATTATTGTTAAATTACATTTTCTAATTAAACAAAAACTGATTGTTGAATTAATTATATATTAAGCAAAGTTTTCATAATATATTCTTGTGTATATTAGTTTAATTACAGTTTCTGAATAAAAAGTTGATTATTTTGTAAAATACCTTTATTATTCTCGGTCAAAATAACCTGAAAAACATAAAATACATTATAAATCCTAAACCTTTAGACGGCTTTAAAATGTTTTTGTATATAATTTGAAATCCGTCTAGAGGTTAAAATTGTCTAAAGTAATCCTTGTAAGGTTTTCTCAGGCTTTTTTACTTTTGTTACGTTTTATCAAAAGTACCTTAGTTAAAAAAATATGAATTTATTTTAGTCTTGTAATATACAATCTTATCATAATATGTAACATTATCTTCCAACATGGTTACGCCTACAGCTTCATACAAATTAATTTCTCATTTGCTTCATTCCATTGCCGGTATAAGGCACGAGATATTTGGTACTATGTATTCAATCTATGTAGAGCTACACACATATACACACACACATATATATATATATATATATATATACATATATATATATATATATATATATATAATATATATATATATATATGTACAACTTATTTTTTATAACGATAATAAATATTTTTTGTAATCTCCAGTATATTTCTGAAGAAATACTACCTCAAAATACAAAAGATATTGATTGTTCTACATGTTGGTTATCTAAGAATGTAAAAAATAATGTGATTATTAAAATGCCAAATTTTAAAGAAAAATAGTTGTGATATATCTTTATGTTATGAAACCCTAAAAGTACAAAAATTTGTGGCATTTCATAATTTTTACACGATGAGTGCATTATTTGTGCCATACGACAAACTGTAAAGTGTGAAACGTTATGTTCAACTTAGCATTTTTGTATTAAATAATGATTATTTTTTGAAAAGAAATAGAATTTTTAGAACATTTATTTTCTATGTATCTAACACGGTAATACGGTATCTAAAGCTGTTAAGAAAGCATGGCTGATTAACACTTAGCGTCATTAAACTTTTAAGATGTTTGAACTTTTTGCGGAAATTCTGTGATATATAGGTTCAATTATCCTCTGGTAGAGGAAGCCCTAATTCTTGTTAGATGGTTTCTTACTTTCACAAAATAATGGAAGAAAAAATGTTTCACGTGGATATTTTTATTGACGTTGCCTCTTCCAAATTAATTTTGCTTAAATTTTTGGGGATAGTTTTGAAAAAGATTTTAAATTTATTTTTTAACAATATAGTATATTCATTGATTTATTTCTTATCTCACGCTACTTATTCGATTGTTTCCTCTTTTCAGTCTAGGAAGACCAAGTGCCTGCGTTGTTGACAGCATCTTCTCCTGAATGCTGCACAGTTACCTAGTAATCTCTAACAGTTATCATGTTATACTACATACATGCAATAATAACTAGTCATCAAAAAACGATCAAGGTGCAAGTATGGCTGGCGCACCTCTTTTACAGTTAAATTACTTTATTTATTATAAAAAATCCTTAATGTAGATTCAACAGCCCACTAAATATTAAATAATAGTTTATTAAGTAGGGTAAACATAATACTTAAAAGTTTTAAATTAATATTTAAAATTTTATTTAATTTTATTCTTTAGTTAGTTTTTAATTAATACTTAAAAACTATGAAATCTAAAATCATTGTTACAATTTTCACATTGACATTGACATACATTGAAACAATTTATGCGAAAACAAATTTGATCAAAATATTCGATGTAGACACGCGGTTTTATCGCCTTCATATACCTAATACCATTTGCGGTCGCTGAATATTGTCTGCTATCATAAGAAAAATTATAATTATATGTCAATCTATATTAGGAGCTCTGTATGAGGTCTCATATAAGGATATTGATTTTTTTCGCGAACAGAGATCGAGTGGAACATAGTTTTGAACTGTATATTGACAAATATGATTGCTGTACTATGTATATAGAAAATACGTTTAGACGTATTTTTAAATTTCATAGAAACAATACTATATGGAATTCAATAATTTTATATGAAATTTCAAAACTTGATGACACTCCCATCCAAAATAATTAAAAGTGAGTAAGTTATTTTATTTTTTCGTAATCATTTTTTTTTTTAATTTGTGATGCGGAAACCAGAAATGCTTTCTATAAGTTTTTAAAATTTATGTTTATATTCCAGTAATTTTAAAACATGATTACTTAGATAATTATTTTCTTCCCGAGTAACCAATTTAACAGAAAAATCTTTCATATCTATGTAACTAGCTGTTTTCACAACTTGATTCCCATGGGCTTTTAGACTTGTTTAGACAGGTTTTTTAAAATTAATCTAAACGAAGCATGAAATATATATATATATATATATATATATATATATATATATATATATATATATATATACTTAATCAAGATAGTAAGGAATTAGATTACGTCCACAGAATTTCTTCGAAGAAGCGTTTGTTACCCAAAAACCGTTACTGTTTTTTCGACTATATTACAGATGGTAATCCATGGAATATATTAACAAATGTAGACATTTTCCACAAATGCAGGTATATTAGTTACTGGTAAAAGACCTAACTAATTACATTGTTTACAGAATTCCTCTATACTTGTATGAACATTTAATCTGCATTAGGTATACTACTTGGGTTAAGCAAGACGTATGTGTAAGTACCACAGTTTCAAGAAATTTCATACGGGCATAATCATCAATTTTTAAATGTTTAAGATACCATGATGAACCAAAAATTAATGTTACTATCTATAATTTGTCTGTAATTCAAGTGAGTATTTCAGTAGATTTTGAGTTAACATTATTTATGCGAGCAGACAGGCAGACAAATTTTTTTAACATTATTTTATTTTAGTAATCGAAAACACAAAGGAAAAATTTGAAATGGCAAAGAGACATTTAATTATTTTTTAGTTTTTAAAAGTATAATTTCGTGCTACTCATAAATAGTGATAGTGAAAAACACTCGGCGAGTGCAATTTCTTTTATTTGTCCCGGCTGCAATTTTTACCACGATCGCTTCCACTATGAACTTTTTGCCTAATGTCGCAATAGGTGTTTGTTGAGGTTCATAAACGTCGCAAATTGATACTTAAAAGCAAATTTTGGTGCAAAATACGCTCAGAAAGTATAAATAAAATATCATGTTAGATTTATAGGTAGTGTAATGAAATTATGCACATTTTCACACATAAATAAAGTTTATGTAGCTGTCGGTGATTTTCAAATAATTTCTTGCTTTTAGACAGACTGAGATCCTAGCAGGATATCTAAAAATAAAACGAAACCATTGTAGTATGTTTATCTGTCTACTTATCTCTTTGTTCATGAAAAATTCAGAAAAGTTGAGGTGGGTGTCACCTGTAAATGGGACGTAAACTGGAGCACCGTCACACTTTTCATCTTACATCTCAAAGGGTTTCGCAGGAAATTGGATTGTCTCCGCAATACCGATGACGGGCAGCTGTGACCCATAGCGGTATTCAGAAGTAGGTAGAAGAAGGGAGTTAGAAGCACCAGTCTTCCGTATGGGTTATAAATTTTCTTTATTATTTGTGTCTTATTTAACATAATGAAATAAATTCGTTTCATGAATTGCTGCAAAACTTTTCCAAATTCTATACGAATTAAGAGGTAAGTCACGAGTCACCAGCTCATCGAAATATAATATCAATGAACTGGCCTTTCAATATTGCTTCCTTATATTGAAATACTTGCTGTATCACGCGGTTTCATCCGCAAGGAATGATTTCTTAGTAGGCTGCTAACACCAACCCCAATAAATACCCTTCCCCGCGGTAAATAAATGCCCCCGTTTTGTTCGCTAAATTTTTATCGGTAGTCGGAGTTGAAGGTTTATCTGAGTGAATACTCATGATGATCAGTAGATACTTAAACTAACCTCTACCTTGCAGTCTTTAAGCTTTCTTCTCCGATTTCTGTATCATTTTTATGATACCGCAGCCGAATGGCAAAACTGAACCTTTAAAATTTGTTTGTCTTTCCATCCGTATATCATAACCATTTTGCTAAGAGACTATTGGGAATATACAGATAAAATTGGATGGGAGTTATCTTCTACGAAACGCTATATAATGAAATAATTAAATTATGATTACGAATAAATAATATTACTGGAGTGATACTCCGTATATGTAGCTGAAGAATGAAAAAATCTGGTTACTTTCAAACTATACCCATAGAGTCAAAATATACCTTATTGCATACTAAATAGGTTTAGTATTGTTTGGTGCTACGGGACGCTTGGTGCGCAGTATTGGTAATTTTTGAAACAGATTATCACTATTCCTCCTCTTAAGAATCTTAGCGAAACATAGCGTAATATACAGGCTTTAATTATTTTTTTCGAGTTTTTGGGTTTCCAACATAAAAAAAAACAATTTTATTTTGAATTCGACACGTGGATCTGGAGATCTGTACACAAAAACAAAGAAACGAATGATTTTTTTTGCTTTATTTATTCGTATAGGTGGTAATAAAATTATCTTTATAATAAAAAAATATTGAATATATTCGGCGTTAATTTTGTAGAAATTCATTATTCACAATTAAATGATATAATTTTGATGATAAATATTGTACCATCGACTCCGAATTAAATTTCGGAAAACGATACAAAATATTTGGTACAACAAAACGTGCATAAAGTGTAATCTTCGCCCAGTCACGTGAATATCAAGACTAGTGGAACAACTCGAGCAGCCCACAAAGCACCTGCAAAAGCCGTCACCACCTGGCTGAAGGAAGAAATTCGGGAATCGACCATCAAATGAGACAACATAAACCTCTATCTAAAGGTAATACACTCTTCCCTAACATATCTCCTTCACCTGATATAATTTGATACTTTAGACTATAAAATTAGAAATTATGTCAGTGCCATAATAAAAAAAATAACACAAAAAAAATTAAACAAAATTAAGAAACTAAAAGCCAAAACCCAGAAACCAAAAATCACACCCAAACAAACGTTTTATCCCGGAACAGTAAACTTTTCAAAATCAACATTTAATAATAAAGAACTAGAACTTTTAAATAAATGATTCAAATATAATATTCCTACCGCACCATCGACAAAAGGGGTAAATCACTAGTAGTAGATACCACGACTGCATTCAGTTACTAAACACAAAGTTGCTGAAATAATATGTAAAGAATACTCTAAATCCAAAACACACATTAATGACGAAATTTTGACACAACGTATACTCATCCTATCTAAAGCCGATAAAGGCAACACTATAGTTATTCTAGACCAAAGTGAATATAAAAATAAAGTGTACGATTTCCTTATACCAGATAACTTCACAGAACGACAAAGAGACGCCACCACGACATTTGCAGATAATGTAAAACAAACAAAAACCTGTAATAACCTGTAATAAAAAACCTGTAATATCATATTTCCTAACGAATTCGCGAAATATGAAGTTACAGAAATTAACCCTAGACCCCCAATACTCTATGGATAACCTAAAATTTATAAACCAAACATACCCATACGAAATGTTGTCTAATACACAAACGCACCCTCAAAAAAATTAGCTATTCACCTTAATAAGATCTTCCGAAATAAAACCGGATTTGTGCCTAAATATACCATTAAAAACTCTGTTGATCTCTGTAATAAAATTAAAAACATAAATCTAACACCTAATTGTAAATTAGTATCACTCGACGTAGTAAACTTATTTTCTAATATACCACCAAAAGATTCCCTAAATATCATTTCAGATATAATAAAAAAGAAAAGGTTAAACCCCATTGAAGCATCGAAAATTAGAGACCTCTTTAAAATATGCATGGACCAAAATAATTTTCTATTCGATAAAATTTTTTTTCAACAAGTTAATGGCCTTGCAATGGGCTCCCCCCTCAGTCCCCTTTTAGCCGAGTTATTTATGAACAATCTAGAAACCAGATTCTTAAACAGTAAATTAGCGACCAATATATTATACTATTATAGATACGTTGATGACATCCTTATCTGCTGGAAAGGTGCACAGCGACAGTTAGACCAGTTTGTTAACTTTGCCAACTCCCTACACAATAATATCAAATTCACTTTAGAAGTAGAATCCGATAGTAAACTAAACTTTCTAGATATAACAATAGAACGCAAAAATAATAAACATAAAGTTAGTATATTTAGAAAAGACACATTTCAGACTCCATAATTAATGGTTAATCTCAACACCCTTGGTCCCATAAGTTAGCAGCCTTCCATTCCATGATTCACAGAGCTTTAACCATCTCTCTAGAAAAACCTAATTTACGTTAAGAAATAAAAACTATAAAACAAATCGCAGTAAATCATAATTATGACCTATCAATTGTCACAAAACTGTACCATAATAAATTAAGAAAAATACTAGTACAAGAAATATACCTATATATTACAAATAAATACAAAACGTAAGAAACTTAATATCCTAGAAACATTAGAAATAAACAGACATAATATAGACACCAAGGTTAATAAATTAAATGAACAACTAAATATAATATCATCACCCATACTTAATATCTTTTAAACATAATACCATTAGACAACATTGATACTACAGTTTACTTTAGAAATTGTTTCAGCCCACATACACATATAAATATAAGTATATAAAAATTAAAATAAGTAAATATACATACATAAAAAATTTTAAAAATTAAAAATTAAAAGAAATAAATAAATTGAATAAATAAAATTGGAGATATATAGAATTACCTTGTCCTTACTTTCAGATACCCTTGCTATTATATAAATATATTACCGATAATAACTTCCATTTAATTTGATTACATACACCGGAACATTTGCATTGTATAACCTCACATAATAACAACAATTGAATTTATTACCCTCACTAAAATATTGGTATATCATATAACTCTCGGAAATATAATAAAACCTACACCGCGCCCCTGCAATAAACTCATTAACATAAGCAGTGGTAAAACCCGCACAAACCCGGCTTCCGCTATTGTGTTTGAATAATATAAATGCTGTTGGATGTTCCTAAGAGTTAATCTTTGCTAATATCCCACCTGAAGATGTTGTAATACAACGAAACCTAGGTCGTGGTAAAGAAATTCAAGAAAGTAGAAGTAATACTACATCACGTAGTTTCATTGTGAATAAAAAATATTTTAAATTTTTAATATTTATTATCATTTGGCTTATATTATAAAGCAGCAATCATTTTACTAAAAATTGCGTACACTGTTAATAACACTTATAAAATAACATTATGTGAATGGTGTTTATTTTATACAAAGTACTATTGCGATGCTTAACGGTAACATTATAATACAAACTATTGTTGAATGCTGTAGAACAACTGGCACTTTGAGTAATAACACCGAATAATACTGATATTTCTAAATTACCATAAATAAATTTCTGGCACGCATACCCTTCTATAATTATTAATATTGACATCACTTTTATTCAAAACTATAGTAGATCGCACCAGCAGAAAATTAAAATAGAAGAGTAATTTTATTAATAGGGTTTCCTACCTCAAAAGGAAAGAAACAGGAAAGACCAATCATGTGTTCATCCCTCTGGCCATTTGTCATATTTCTTTTTTTTCAAAATAGTTTGACATAAACATTTAAATTTGACACAGTTATAAAGCACACCAACCTGTATAGTAACTTATTAAAATATTCGAATGGAGATTTTGCAGGTGGTAAAAAAAGTAACCGGTTTTTAATATTTTTTTGTTTCTTTTCAATATAAATAAAGCAGCAACAAATCATGATCCCAAAATTATTCGTTTAAAAATTTTTGCAAGATAAGGTTTAAAAATAATGCTTAACATCTTTCCAAAACGTTCCCAGAAACGGTTTGACTTGGAAATTTTAAATTTGGTTTAAAATCATTTTCAATGGCATGTATCTAAGTTGACACACGCGATAATTATATGACAATTCGAAAAGAGGTAAATAAAATAGTATTTTTTTTTACTGTATTTTTTGGGATATTAATTGACGGAAATATTTGTAATGATTCAAAAAAATAGTTCATGAGATATTATTGAAAATGTTCGAAAAATTATAGGTCCCACAATCTGACCCTAAACTGCTGAAATCAAAATTAAGAAAAAATAAGATTATGGGAAGCTCACTTAAATTGTATGGCAAAAAAATAGCGATAATTTTAAATTAAGTAATTTTCAGATATTAACGATGTTTTGTCCCTTTGAATGATACCCTAGATAATATATTTGTGTGATGTAAAATAAAATTAATATTTTATATTCTAATAAATATTAGAAATACTATACGCCGTTGAGCGTTAGAGCGTATACGGAATTCTTGTAACGCGAGTTCTAGTTGTTTTATTTATCAGTGGCAAGCCAGAAAATGTATAATATATAATTTCCAGCTATTTAAGATCAATGAAATTACTTAAATATTTGCAAAGTCGTAACATAGATCCATAAATTATGTTAGAAATTAAAAATATATCAAATTAATCTTTAAAATCATTCTAATCAGACGTTTAAACTTTTAAATAAGTGAAAAATAAAAACTAGTATATTTTGGAAGGACTTATTTAGACTTTTAAAAAGTTCTAACTTTGCATTGAAGTGAAAGGAAAGTTTTAAATATTTTAGAATATTTTGAAACGTTTTGGTTTAAAATATATTTAAGAGCGATACACTTTTAAAAGCCACATCATTGATTTTATTGTTATAAAGTTGGTAGTCTAGTAAGAGACTTGCAAACTTTCATTAATTTTGTAACCATTTCAATCAACTGGCAAAACCACAGTTGTGAAATAGCAACATCAAGCTCATCACTTGATATTTGCACCCGGCGAACGATTTCGTTGCTGGGGCAGCATTTACTTAATTCATTAGCATAAACCTTATAAAACGAAATGAAGCTTGTGATTGGGGTCAACGATCTCTCGGGGGCGTGACCTCGTTTAGAGTGCAGTGCTACTAACAAGGTTGAATGTGGCGGGATGTATATTTATTTGTTGGCGTTGTTTTGATACATCGTATTCAATGTTATTTTATTTTTTTGTACGAGTATTAAAGCCACCTAGACGTAAGGTTTTTTGGTGGAAGTATTAGAAGAATTAAATGAAACAACGTGATGTAGTATTATTCCTAATTTCTTTAAGTTCTTTACCATGACCTGGGTTTCGTTGTATTACAACAACTTCAGGTGGGCTATTAGCAAAGATAATAACCCACCTAAAGATGTTGTGATACATCGAAACTGGGTCGTTGTAAAGAAATTAAAGAAAGTAGAAATATTACTACATCACGTAGTTTCATTTAATTGTGAATAATTAATTTCTACAAAATTAATGCAAAATATATTCAATATTAGAGGAATTATGAATACTATATTGTCTTAGGCTTTTTTGATGAAAGCACTAGAGGAATTATGAATAATATACCGCAATAAATATATTGTCATCTATGGACGAAACTCACGAATTTCGGTGTAGAATTTTACTGGCAGCCTATCTGTCATCATGTCGAAAACTAATCTTGAATATATTATTTTGCGTAATGCGCATGATCTTATATTGCTACCTAATCTTTCATTTTATAACATCCAATATGTTAGGCAATAGACTATTATTAACAAGTAGATGCAATTTTAAATTTTATGGAAACCAAAAATTCATTTATTTATTTATTTATTTAATAAAATGATGAATTTCTCCCAATCTGACAATTTATCATCGTATTGAAAATGTGTCCTGCATATCTCTTTCTGCGTATTCTTATCATATTGCTACATAAGCTTTCACATTGCTACTCAATCATAACTTTGCAATGTGTTATGCGATGGGCTAAAGTTATAAAGTACGTTAGAGTTTTAATTCTTTATGAAGCAAAAAAATTTAAAGCATTTATTTATTCCTTTATTTGTTTCTTTATTAACATAATACATTTATGGAAATCATGGAATTCGGTGTAGAATTTTGCTCGCAATCTGATATTGTATCATAATATCGAAAATGTGTCCTGCGTATCTCTTTTTGCGTAATCTTATCACATTGCTACACAAGCTTTCACTTTGTAACAACCAACGTGTTATGCAACAGCCTGTGCGGTACAGGATCTTTGAGAAACTAAGTTTTAAGGAATGCAAAAAAACTGGAAATATATATTTGTTTACTTAGCATATAGACTGAAGTCATTGATTTCGGTATATAATTTTATTCGCGGTGTTACGTTTCACAGTCATGTCGAAAACATATCCTGCGTATCTCATTCGGCGTAATGCACTTAATTATATTATGTTGCTACCTAATCTTTAATTTGTTATTTCCAAAGCGTTTTACAAAAGACTAAAAATATCAAGTAAGATGGAGAATACTAAGACGTAGTCAGATTTTGTTGAATATATTCACAATTAAATGAAACCACGTGATGTAGTATTATTTCTACTTTCTTTAATTTCTTTACCACGACCTAGGTTTCGTTGTATTACAACATCTTCAGGTGGGATATTAGCAATTTATATTGAATATATTCCTCGAAAAGCTAAGCTTTAAGGAGGCCAACAAACTGAAAATATTTATTTACTTATTAATTCATTTATTTAGTTAGTAAAACGATAGAAGTCATGAATCTCAGTGTAGAATTTCACTCGCGGTATAACATTTTGTCATTATGTTGAAAACGTGTCCTGCATATCTCATTCTGCGTAATGCGCGTAATTCTATTATATTGCTACCTAAACTTTCACTTCCTTACATCGATATGTTATGCAATAGAATAAAAGTCTGAAATAAAATCAAGAATATGAGATAAAATATCTTAAAAAAGATTCTAAGAATATAGAAATACTCATTCATTCCTTTATTAATTTTCCTAGTAAAATCCTTGCTTACACTTTATAGATAATGGGTTGAAGAAGTTTATGTTTATTTATTTTTCTAGTCAAATACAGTTTAATGATAATGGATTGAGCAATCTATTGCAAAACAAATAAATAACATTAACCCATCACAAAAACAAGTAATATATAATGAACACAAATATAAATTAACCATGCTAAACACAATGAGCCGGACGTAATCGGTAAAGTCAGCAATCGAAAAATAGAACATGTTTAGATAGTGCAATGTCTCCAATACCGTGGTGAATTAAAGGCAACATTTGACGAACAAAAACCAATGTGTAACTACATTGGTGCATGCAAAATGTAAAATAATAGATGTCTCTATACTAGATAACTGTCCGGTGCGAAAAACGATGCTAATCCCAACACTAATAGGCCGAGATTTATATTGTTTTTTTTCTTTTTTTCGTATAAGACTATCCCTACAAATTCCATCTTTGGAAATATATGCTAAGCCATTCCTTTATTTTACTTCCATCTTTCTCATCTTATAGAAAATATGGCAAAGTTTCGAAAGCATTGAGTTTCAAATAATTGTTAGCGAATGCAGCAAATTAAAATTCATACTTGACATACTACAAACTGGTCGCCACACATTCGTATCGAGCAAATTTGCAATGTATAAAATATCCCCTCGGATTTATAAAGAATTCTTGTCACTCTACTGTATTGCATGCATTTTGCTTTTATAAAAAAATACGTGTGGCACTCGGGGACTGCCGCGGTAAAGCTATTGCATAGCATTTTTTATCAACTTATGCAAATACGTGTCTTTATATTTATCATGACATTAAAATCGATGAATCTTTAATAACTTCGGGAGTAATGCATTCATTACGCTGTTCATAAATTTGAAGTTGTTGGTTGTGAAATTGATTTTCTTGTAGCGTTACATTTTCTATATTTTCAACAGCCCTACATTGCATGACATTCTCTTCATTACTGTCAATTTTTGTCTTTTTCTGTCAAAAAAATGAGGAAATCGTAAAGTTAGATAATATTGAGGCATATATTACAATTTGTTTTTAAATATTATTATTAAATCAAATTACATATTCACGTAAGATTTTTCTGCATTACGTTGACGAAATTTCCTTTGAAGTTCAGCATTTGATTTTGGTACTGTTTCTTCTTTTTATTTTATTTTTTTTTCATTTTTCTTCAAATCTTTCTGAAACTGATAATATGCCCTTTGACGTTCACAATTTCTTTTTTTTTTTGCTCTTTAAGTTCTTCTTCTCTATAAAACGAAAATAATAGATATAATATATTACGCAATAATAGATATAATATATACAAAAAATATATACAAAAATATTACGAAAATAATAGATATAATATATACATAAATAATAGATATAAATAATTAGGTATAAATAGTGTAATTACACACCAAATCAATTATTCATTCAAAAAATTTTAACAAAAAGAACGATATTAAGATTTTGATCATCGAATTTCGCGCGATGAACATTTATATAGATATAATATCATAAATACTTTCTCTGCGCGGCATTAATGTGTATAACCTATACACATGTGTGTGTGTGTGTGTTTGTGTGTATAAAAGAGGGCTACTTTTAAGATCGCTCATTTTAATATAAAAAAATTAGGTTATTTTTATAGCAGTAATAATAATAAAATGTATGTACATAGAGTACTCCCTCATTTTCTTTCACTATTTTTTCATCACTTTCTTCATTAATAAATGCACTTTGTTTACTCATATTTAAAACACTTTATACACAAATTTTACGCGTACAGCTATTCACTGTTGTATATAGATGATAGATACCTATACACCTATATACTTTCTCACAAACAGCTGCTTACGTATTCGTCCGATTTCGGACCAGCTCGTGTCGATCCGTGCGAACTTCGTACAGTCTACACGCATACGTCTAGTCGTACGCACACAAACACCGTGCCGAAATCTGCCGAACTGAAACGACGTTAGACGATGCACGGCTTTCAACGCCGCACCGCTGTGCCGGTCGAAGTGGGGGGTGTTAGGTTTATTTTCGTTACGGAATTTCTTGATTCGGTCGCCGCGCTCAAAGCCCGAGATAAAAGCTATGCAATAGCTTAAAAATTATATCATTATATTTTTGTGTCCTGAGTCGGTGCCAAAGAACAATTGTATTTTAATATAGATTGATATACAAAGCGAAAAAGTTTGTTTGTTTGCTATATTTACGAAATTGTTAGACTAATCTCTGAAAAGGATCGCTCTAATTCAAAAGTTCTTTTTGTGTTAGAAAACGCATACTTTCAAAACTATTATAGTTTACATATCATTACTCTACGATTAAATATAGGTAAAGTAGTTATAAAGCAGGAAAGTTTTTGTATGCTTTGATTGTTCGCAATGATATCCAATATTAAATTTTCTATTTAAAAAGTACTTTATCTTGATTTTAATTTGACGTCGCTTTCATTTTCAATTTCCTTCAGCAAGGGATTTCTGAGAATTTTCTGCAACACAGGAGGAAGCTCCTGTGTTGTATATATTTTAATACATTTTTAGACTCACATTTTCCAATTTTTAATGTAATTATTTTCACTATTTCAGTTTACACCATGATTATTTTTAGATTGCATGCTCAATGATTCATGACCATTCATTAAGTCCTCATGACAAGCTCCCTCCTCCATCATCATGTCAGCTCGATGGTATGGCCATCAGATATACTCAATGAATTGTCACCATATTACTCTATTTTTTCACAATTATTAAAACCCACAAAATTGGAAATCGATATGACAATTATAAGTGAAAATCGACTTGCTGGGTTTGTTTATATGTATTTTTACATATAAGTGAAGCTGCTGAAAGCCTGTTGAAAAATATGATAAGAAGATAAAATATAACATTTTATCAATTGGACGTGCATTTATACTATAAACACGGAATGATTCTATAAGTATAAGCTTCGTCAAACCACAGTTAAATGTGTGCCTCCACTAATATTCTGACCGAGTTTATAATTTCCTACCATCTCGCAATCGAACGATATAGGTCATTAGCCACATCATCATGTCGGACTCAATAGTATTTGATTAATTTATAATAATTTGTTTTAACTATTTCACTTCTATTTCACTCTTTTTCATATTATCGATTGAAGCGTTATTTAGTGTGGGATTCAAATAATCACCAAACTTATACGAACGTCTCCTAAACATTTCGGATATTTCATTAAGTATTTTAATCAAAACCATAACTATCTCAGTGATGAAATTTTCACAATAATTTGTAATAATTACTTTTTTACATCATCAAAAGAATGGTTCAGCGCCCAATTCACCACAATGCATAAGCTATAATTTAAATGGAATTATGACAATGTTTAAACGGAAAAATAATATTTTCATATATAATCATACAATGTGAAAAATAATTGGGTTTAAATGTGAAGCCATGACCCACACTTTATTAAAGAAGCCAAAGCAACTAGAGCGGTGGGCAGCAAAAGTGATACTTTTGTCAATTCGTTACATTGAATACAAATAATTCGATTTATAAATACTTTTCGAATCAGTTATTTTTAATTCAGACATCTGGTGGTGTCTGTTGTAAGTTGGAAAGCTGGTTTGCAGTTAGATTGGAAAGCTTAAACAAGTTAGTTCCTCTGTGAACTTAAATATTTTATACTTATGTCAAATCACTTGACATAAATTTAAGAGTTAAAAGAGTGAGACAGATTTTTGGAGTTTAATGAAGTGTTATTATTGTTTGTATGTAAGATAGGTATATTTGAGTACGATGAGCCAGAAGGGCTTATAAATCACAAAAATAAATATTTATTTAAGTAATTGAACAATTTCGGTAACAAATTTTGGCAGCAACTTTAAATGGGAACCCCGAATCAGAACCAATAAATTCTTTAGTTCAAAGTGATTTCTAAATGTTTGTCTATAGACGTATAATACAAAGTAATTTTCGTTCAATGCGTACAGATTCTTAAGGATGACGTTTCTATAACATCTTGGTAATAAGTTCTTCCTACCTAAACGAATATCTTATAATATCGGGTGAACTTCATTTATATTACGTCATGTTCATTTTAGGCAGCCTCACTGCATGCTATTTGCAATTATCTTTGTCAGACTTTCTGTATTTCTAGGGACGTCCCCAATTATAATTACCCTCTTGAGGAAACAACTGCCCCGCATTTCTGGAACTCGTTGTGAACAAACCATATACATACAACGCTAGTCTATAGTGTTCGTTGTCAATGAGAAATTGAAGAAATACAGCGAGTGAATATAATAGTAGCCACTGGCCGTAATTTCTTTTTGCAATACTTATAAATTACATTATGTAACAGTAATGAATAGTGATTGATTTTACAGAAATTATATTTTTTCTTCCTGTTAGTTCTATATTAAATATATAGAGTCTCGTATGTATTTTGTTTTCGCCATCTCTCTCTAACAGTAGAAAGAAAAATCTATCAATTCTACGTGTAATGTACATAGGAGCACATAAGGGCAAAAAATATCCGCAAATGAGGTAGTCGCGAATGTGTCAAATATACATGCGCTATAGAAATGTTCGAAACTTGAAAAATACAAGACTTCTCAAACTCGTGTACGAAACACGTGTTGTATTTTTTATTACCTGTAGTTTTTCAATAAGCGAACATTTCTTTAGCAAACCTGACATAACGACTATAGCCCGTTACCAATAAAAAAAACATTTGAATTGTTATTATAACTTACTTTCCTTGAACTTTGAGTATGAATAATGTTAACAATTAAATTTGATAATATTGTACCTTTTTATTATATTATTATAGCTTTTTATATATAAATGAAACTAGTATCGTTTTCGAGTAAGGAATTCCATTTCTAAGTAATACTTTCCCTATTTTTATAGTTGCACCCATTGATTTAAATAATAATAGAACTGACGTGTTTCATTTTATCGAAACTTATTACATAGTGCATTTGACATATGTTTCTTTGTTTTTTATGTATCAATATGAAACTTATATTATTTTGCAATATTTAATATATAATTATCCAGTTAAATTCTGAAATTCTAGAGACATAAATATATCTTAGAATCAAATTTATCTCCGAAACCAAAGCACAAAGTACTGGACCCACAGATTCTTTCAATCTCACATTCGGATCCCAAGTAACAACAATAAAATGAAAAACAATCTGCAAATATTCCAAAAGCAATGGAGCTGAGCATTCTAAACGTCAAACAGATAGATAAAAAGCGCACCTTAGATATAAGGAAAAGAAGTAAAATTTTAGATTTATTACATTATATATATTCTAAAGTGGTATTGGGTCATGCTAAGTAGATAGATTAGGTGACAAGAGGTGAACTAAAGTAACGTCAAAAAGGTGACGCGCTTCACGGCGACGATCCAAGTCACGGGAAGGTGGGCAGACGGTACAGTAGCTACTACAGGAAATGACTGTGTGCAGAGAGCACAAGACTGTTGGAAATGCTCAGACGGGACTCATGTCTAGAATTAAATTAAGTCTAGTTGTGTAAATAATAAATGAAATAATTATTAATTACTTGATTAATAAAAAGAAGAAAATTAAATAGGTAAACATTAATTGACAACATTATTAATTAAGAAAGAATAAGTAAAAAGTTCCAATTATTTTATTGTGTAACTCGTTCCTAAATGTATGTTGATTCTTACATAAAATATTCATCAAAAACTTCTTTTACCAACTCATCACGTTGGAAGTTTACTATTTTACTAGTATTGGTTTAGATTGTGGTTAATGTGAGTACAAAAACGAACATCTGAACAAATAATCGGAAATCGGGATATCACTAATACACACTTACATTTGCATATATTTTGCAAAGGTAACTTGGAAGATTGATGGGTTGAGAATCGGTCGATGAAGTTGGTCTAATTTAATGTGACGGATCGATTTTGTTGTTCAAACAAAAAGTTGTTCCTGGTTGTGCGCTTTGCTATTTTCAAAATAGACATTCATCAATAAATTATACGATGGTATCATCGTATAATTATTATTCAATTTATTTAAGCTGAAAACGCTATTAATTTATGTAACGTATGGATATAAGTTCTGAAATAAGGGAACTGTCACAACTCGAATTTGTATATTAGGTTATCGTATTTAACTAATTTACTTAAAAACAAACGTTTTATTTTTCACACCACTTTTTTTTAGGATCCTGAGTCTCAGAAAAAAAAAAAGAACCTTACACTAATACTTAGGTATTAGCCTATTCTTCACAGCCGATTTACTAATAAAAAAATTTGAAATTGTCTTCATTTATTAATCATGTTAATACATATTTTCCGTAATTCGACTAAAAATAATTATTTGGTAATTTTAGAGGGGGAAAATTTAAAGTTTGAAGTTTTCTTTTCGTTTTGTGTGTCGTATGGGGCATTGTTTGGAAGTATTATTTATAAGAACATCAAGAATACACCTTTTAGATTTATTAAATAAACTTAAATCATAAGCTAAGAAATATACTGCTAAATGTGCAAAAAAGTGAACCCCATCGGTTATTGCCGAAACTATTGAACAAATATAGGGTTAATAGGGTAAACAAGGGTTGATAGAATCTGACCAGAAGATTACGGTATAACTATAGTCTGTAGTTTTAAAATTGACGATATTTTCACGCCTGTGGAAGTTATACCGCACATTATATTAATACTGTTAATAATAACAATAACATTTATGTCTAGTTTAATAGAAGCATTTTGTAACAAAATTTAATTGTTACTATTATACAATTAATTTTCTTCGTTAAATCCAAAAAAAATACCAACAATTCATCTACATGACTAAAAGTTTTCTTAACCATTTTTAAAAGATTTTCGAAGTTATTGTTGAAACATGAAACTAAGAACCATTAATGTTTACAAATACATATGGACCAAAAGTTATTTTGACATTAAAATAAGTGATTATTAGGGACTTCGCCAAATTTTTACATCGTTATTAGCTGAATTAATTCTCGCTCAAAATGCCGTGTATTATGCAGCCATTTATAAAGTAAATAACAAACGTAATTTACGAAATTAATAGGTATTAAGCCGAAGCATTAAATATGAGGGAATCTGAAGCGTAATGTGGTAATTATCGTCTCTCAAGTAGCGGTTGCCTGTCGAGTATAATACCGGATATGTTTTATGCGTCGCAGTTCGAACAGGAAATCGATGCCCCATTCCGGAAATGTAACAACGATATTGTAAGTTTTATAGGTTTATTTACGTTGTGATTACATAAATAAGTTTATGTGGTTTGTTGAGCATTGTATTTGTTAGTTTGAAAGGCTACGTTAACAAGATTCCAGGAACTGGAATATTAATATTCATTTATTCGTCTTAGTTTTTGATTCTATGCTCACTGGCATTATTTTAGTTTGACAGTAAATTAGAGGAATGTAATACACCTACGAAATATATTTAAATAAGTGATTGGTTACTGTTATGAACACAGTTTAACGACGCGCCTCAAAATATATAGAAGAAATGTGCTTATGTAAATATTTTCAATCACAAATTTTAGAATTGTTCACATTTATGTTAATAGTAGATGTCGGCTCATTACAAATTAGTAATTTATTATTTTTAGTAGAATTGAGTGGAATACATTGAGTATATTTGAATCATGCAGAAGTTTACTCGGTAGAACTATTTATTATCTATAATTCGCAATACAGACGCACTATTTTTGTAGGTGTAGAGTTGGCGACTGAGAAATGGCGACATTTATTGGATACTGTGGGTGCCAACTTTCTGCCTACTTTCCGTAGAAGGAGATAATGCTTCGTTTATCCTAAATTATTGCAATTATGGACCTCCTAGTGCCACATTTATTTAATAATACCTGACATAATTGTGTGAGGGGGCATACATAATATTGTGAATATCTCAGAAACTATGACATGTAGAGTCATCATTATAATTTACCATAACCCTTGTGTAGACTTCTAAATACCCTGTTCTTATTTAAATTGTTGTTCAATAGTTTCCAAAATGAAAAGTCGTGGATACTTTTCTTCGCATATTTTCCAGTATTTCTTTAAATGTACACTCCTTAAATGTCGAAAAAATTATTTTGGAGTTCTTTTCTAACTAGCGTTTTTGATAGTTCAAAAAAATGTTATATTTGATATATTGACATTTATCGCAGTACCGTCACGCAAATTCCATTGAAGTTCTCACTGCCGAATTAAATATCGTAACAGGATATCGTCGTCGCACTTCTTAAAGTTAAGTATTCTTGAAGTAAATAAATCTTTATTACAATATAGCTAAGTCCTAAAATTACCTATATTATTTTGTTTTCTCCCTCCTCCCACGGTCACTAAACGTGTTTACACCGTTCGTCAAACAACATCCATTGTCGTGGACGGCGGTATATCATAGGGAATATTCGGGATCATCACTAAATAGACAAGTAAGTTTCACACTCTTCTCCGCTTTCTGTTACAATTGTTATCATTCATTCACCCCTATAAATCATAATGTATGACATGAAGCTTATAAGCTTTCTCAAAGTATTGGCTTTCTAGTACAAAAAGGGGTTTTGAAATCGGATGTGTGGTTATAGAGATTAACTTGAAAAAGCAAATAAAGAAGTCACAATTTTTCTCCCTATATTAATATATTTATGCTATAAAATCTCAAAACTGTGTTCATTAAAGCATAAATAAAATCTAAAATTATTCTAGATTTTTTGCACTAATACTATAAATTTTAATACAGTTAATTAAAACAAATGAAGGTATTAGAGAGCAATATTCTCTGAAAAGTTGGTGAGGATTATGAAGTTGCTAAAAAAAGTTAATTTTTACGTATTTTTTATTCATTAATAATGTTAAAAATAAAGGTAAATAACCAAAATAAAATAATTTCTCTTAAAAAATTGGTTATTATTTTGATTATTAGTTTTATATGTTATTTCTTTTAATCGTTCGTAATTCTTTCATAATGTCCTATAAATGTACTGATTTTATTTACAGTATGTACCACAGAACTTCAAGTAAAGTAGCAGTAACAGTAGCAGAGGTGAGCAAATTTGTGGAGATAGCTACACTATCCTTAAAGGATTTTTTTTTAATTATAATTCACAATTTTGCTTAATTTCACGTTGCTACGTATTCGTATTACCGAACGATTCAATACCTAGCGAAAAAATCTTGAGCCATTTCCCTCTCAGTATTTTCCTTTTAAATATTTCTCGCAAAGCGTGTGGAATGTACGTGAAAATCTTTGTGAAATGTACTTTTACTGTGTAGGAATATTTCAAATTCTATCGCAGCAACGCAAAAAGGGTCCGGTTGGAATTTTCCTGCATTAAATGAAATTGTATTTGCTTGTGACAAAGAACCTAAATCCGCTTAGGTAAGTCAAATCATATTTATATTATTGCATTTATTTAACATAATGTACAATATCAGACATTAAAAAACCTGTCAATTTCATCAGCTCGAAACTTTTTGTTGAAATTCGTGTAACAATTTTATTAACCTTTTAAAATGTTTCTTTCAGAATTCAACAAGCCACGCATAAATTTCTCACAGTATTTGTATGCATAACTTTTTCACGGTGTGTTGTATGCTTCCAGTATACGATCATCCAACTAGTCTTTTGCAGTTTTCGGGTGTGCTGCCTTAATAACCAGGCCTGTCAATTCATTGACCAACAAAGCTAAAGCAGTATATAGTTTAATATTTAATATTTATATTTAATAAAAATAACAATAAATATATATATAATAAGGATAATGGAATAAAAGAATATATTCGAAAATAAAGCATACATACACACACTCAATACACAAATTCTTTTTATCCATATGTATTTACTTATGTTTATATATGTTACAAATTCCTTTGTTTAATTTCATCCTTATTTGAGTGTGAAAATGTTGACCATATTCATCATGGTTTCACCAATTCCGCAATTATAGATTCAGCCTCTTATCTAATCTCGTTAAGCAGCTATTTCAAAAACTTAAATTGCTGTATCACATATTCCAAGGTATTTTTATTCGATCCGTTGCATAATTTGGTCCATAGAATACATAGTGGCTCTATTCGTATTTATGCCCAGTAAGAGGTAGCAATTTGCGATTGGCGCGAGTTGTTTTCCTGTGCGAGTTGTTTTGCTGACCGGTATATTTCAGTTGTTGTTCAACTTCGTTCTTACTTAGTCTAGTAACTATGGCTTTAATATATAGTCATCGAACGCCAAGTATGAAAACTCTGTAAAAAGCAAGTCAATCGATTATATTTTTGACCACTTCATAAACACTTAGCAGACCCCGCTGAGCAGTAGTTTAGGTTTCATCACCTACAAAATCTGGTACTCCAATTGAAGCTATTTGTTCGCAGTTTATAATCAAGTATCCTGGTGAAAAATAAATTAGATAGAGAGAAGATGAGCAGATTTTCCTTTGTGCATGGTGTATATTTAATTTTAATTGCTGTATTTTATCCTACTACATATAACCGCACTGTATCCTACTATATTGTAGATATATATATAAATATATATATATATATATATATATATATATATATATATGTATTATATATATATATATATATATATATATATATATATATATATATGTATTTATATATATATATATATATATATATATATATTTATATTTAATTTTAATGACCTGCTGTATTTTATCCTACTACTTTTAACCGCACTGTATCTTACTATATTGTAGATATGTATATTTAATTTGAAAAACCTGTCGTATTGAATCTAAATAACATTACATATTATGGTATAGTTATAAATAATCACAAAATTAAAGTGTCGCAATTTTTTTATGTCTCAAAATTAGCAAAGGGCGTATGTCAATTCGTTAGTATGTCTACACCTATTCAGAATATTACGGCATAGATTAAACTGAAACTTTTCATTTTCGAATAAGAATTGTGATTATACCAAATATGGACTGGCGCCAAGGTAAGGTGATGTGTATTAATTACTTAAAAGATTATAAAATATGAAAGATTTTGAATATTATGTCAATCACGAATTACCACTTATTTGATCTGTGATCTAAACTCGGAAATATGATCATATTCTTAATATTGAATTCTTAAAAGATTCATGCCTTTAGAAGCTTTTCTGGTGTTCTAGTGAAGTGAGATTTAAATAGCACACATCTCCAAACAGAAGAAAAAGTCTTAAAAAAATTCAAAGACTTAAGTTTTGAGGGTGTTGAACCGTTGGAGACGTTTTCACAAGTGCGTCCTATTGAAGAATCGATGACTAACACCTTTTGTTTTTATTCGATTTTTAGGAGATAGAATTCCTATTGCAGTCGGATACATTCATTTGTTTTTTACATCTTACATTTCCATTTATCATTCTTCCATGATACATTGAATATCGGTATTTTCCTCCCTATCGGTAAACGAAACGCTCATGGCTTTGCAAAATTATAAACTTTTGCACCATTTAAATTTTGAATATAAAACCATAATAAATGGCGAAATCATAAAAAGAGAATAATTTTTCTTACACCAAAATTTATTAGGATGTTAAAATTCTGAATTGTGTATGAAAAATACAAATAGCAAAAAAAGTTCGTATTTACGTACAAACGGTATATTTTTTCAAGTTTTCTTTATAAATTAGATAATTAAAATCATCTTTGCACCAGAAAAGTTATGACCCGATAATAACATGCTGACAAAGTTTGATATGAGGGGGCCAAATAATAAAATTCATTATTCATATTCAAATACCGAATGTAAATACGGAAAATCCCTAACCAGAGTATTTGCGCTTGGACATAGAACCTAATTAATTAATAAAAAGTTGGTTGAAGAAAAGTTGATTGAAACCAAGTGTGACACTAAATAAATTAATACTGTTTTCCGAAATAGTTTCCATGACATTTTACCTACAGTTTTATTAGGCACAATCACATAAAGAAACATTCAGCTCACTATTTCTTAAACATCTCTTCTACGGCCTTTTCGAAGGTGGTTATCATTTCCGGTATCTGGGTAATTTATAAAAATGATCAAGCAAATCCTGAAAAATTCTAAAAAATTATCGAGCAAAAATTGTCACATATTAATTTCATATTGAGGTGGTACACACAATTTTCAAGTGGTGGCCAATTTTTAAAAACAAATGACAAATTCAAACAAAATATCTCCCTTGATTTTTTAAATTTCAATTGATTTTTTAATACCCTGATTAGAAACAGCCAGTTCCAAGGACTTAACATGCTAGCCCCGTAATCGTACATTGCTTTGTTTTTTTATAATTTAGCTTATTTCGAACTTTTATAGCTAGTTAAGTCACATAATTATTTTTTCAATTGTAAATATTGTAATTACCTAATACCTTTCAGTTTTGAATATATTACAAAGACGGATAATCCAAATTCACCACCCGATGTTACAAATGCGATAAGTAAACAAGAAGACCGCAACAAATATGTAAATACACAAGATTGAACGGCGAGGGACGCTTTCCGAATCTTGCGCTGTTTACTTGGTGAACTCTTGAAGAGTAAATACGAGGAAAACCCGTGCAAATTTTCGTTCAGAATTTCAAACAGAAGTAAAGTATGGAAGTGGTAATGGTCGTGGCCGTTGCAATTATTTGAGCTTAAGACACGAAATACGGAGCAGCTGTGTCTTTCACTAAGTACTAGTAAGGTTTCTTTAGAAATTGTTATTATAGATACATAGGTATTCTATAGTTTAAAAAATGTTATAAATCTGTAACCTTAATTAAATGGGGCGATGGAACAGCCGACACTCTGACAATGAACAACAATGCTATTCCCCTTGGTTTTCAAACTAAAAAATACTATGCTATGTCATTTTAAAAAACCCTGGTACCAAACAAATTCTTATTTGTTTATTAGTATTAATTTTTTGATACCTCAACCAATAAAATTTAATATGTGGAAAAACCAAAGCAACAAATGGTTATACTATAATGTACAAACAATACTAGATAAGACGGAAAACAAACAGAAGTTTGAATAAGCGTCACTCTAACTAGTAAATAGTCTCCATTCCTGATGCAGATAATGGAGGCGAAAAAAATATATGAAATAAGATTTCTATTATCTCATCATGAGCCAAGAGGAATTCACTGCCGAAGACAGACTCCTTCCCATACATATTCACACCAATACTTCCCGTAAAACTAAAATGCACACACGGCCCTTTATTATAAGCATATAGTTAAATTTAGTTAACGACTTTAGATATCGTATATAGTTAAATTTAGTTTTCGTCTTTTGTATTAAACGGAGGGGAATATTTATTTATCGTTCGAGAAAATAATTTCGAAATAACAATAAAAATATAAATAATATTAACTGAGATTATTTTACACATTTTCAATTTTGTGTTGGTTCTATCACTTCCGCTAAATATGAATCAAGTGTAATATAATTCTATAACGTTGTAATGCACTTCGCGTGTGGTAAATTATGTGCGAGGCAGTAAGAAGTCCTACCTTCTATAAAAGATAATGTGCATAGCACTAATATCAAGTTGTAGGCTGAACAAACGAATGGTGAGAACAAGTATTCTAATTTTAGTGACCTGCATATTACGGATCATTTAAATATATTCTTACCAACTGCCGAAAAAAATAATTCACCGCTGTTCGAAGCCCTTTTTGAAACGCTGTAATTAATTGAATTCCACACATCATTTTATCTATACCCCATTCTAATAATAGGTATCAGAATTTTTTAGCTGTGATGTGACGTATCAACATTTAGTTTATAAAGTTTTGTCCGCGACTTCAATCGGTTAGTATTTATGCAAATCTACTCCTCTTACTTTTATACCTCTTGCACATGCGCAAACACTCCATCTACCTGACTTTAATGCACAACTAATACGTTATTACTAAAGTATAAATTGTATGTGTATAAGGTCAAAAGAACTTTTGTAACTAAATATATTTGTTTTCCAGAAGTTAAATTTATTCTCAAAATTATTCTTAAATTGTTATCATAAACCTGAACATTTGTACATGAATATCATTTTACTTATCTTTAAAACGCTTATTTTGTGTTACTTATTGATCATAGTTAAATGCCGTCTTGACTGATTTCCTCCAGTTTTGGCAGCGCTTTTAGTTTTTACATGTGTAGGTAATTTTTTTGGACTTATGTTTTTATAATTTATAGCGTAATTATATACAGCCAATTTGTAATCTAATATATACGTAATCTATAACCGAAACATACGAAGCCGATAATCGAACCGAAGAAATAATATATTCTAAATTTTAATGAAAGCCGTCGGACTGCGTCGGCGAAAAAGAAATGCCAACAAAAAAAATTGTTAACGTTTCACTTTTATTATATTAATAGATATTTGGTATATTTTACAAGAAACAGTAAAGAGAAAGTTCAGAGTTATATAAAATCAACACCCTCGTTGTTTATATTTTTAATATATTGCTATTAATCTGTTATCACGATTTATATCAGTTTTATTTCTATTTGTATATTGAGGTTCTATTATCAGATATAACATAAGATTTGGAATTCATAGGATCTGCTGGAAATATTTTGAAAACTAATGAGTAGATTTCAACTATGAGAGGCATTTAAAATATTCAAACTCTAAACACAATGTTTCTGCGAAACATTATGCTTTGTTTTTTTTTTTTTACATTTTTTATTAATTCAAGTCACACAATTTAAAAATTAATTTGAGTCAAATTCCTGGAAAAAAAAATCCTAAAATATTTTTACATGTTAAACTATGAGATACAGTCTCTAACTCATCCCATTTACTACACTTGCCATCACATTACAATTGTTAAAGCAATATATTAAAATACAATAACATTCATTATTAAATTTTAATTTATTACAAAATTTTGTTATAATTTCTTTACAAATTTATTTAAAGACGTCGATAATAAACGAAGGAAAATATAACTTTAAATTTAATTTACTTCAAGGACATTTCCTCAACAGCTATGATCCTCTAAAAGCTGATTATGTGCTTGTAAAATGACGAATCAAGTAGATAGTTTATTTGATGGATTAAGACAACCTATACGTTAAGTTGCAAGAGACGATTATATTTTTGCTTCCTAATGCAGCTAGGACAATATTACGAAATGACAATATTTAAAATCATTAGCGGTGTATGCCTGTAACAGTGGTGACATCCTTTACATAAGAATATACATTAAAAGTAATGTAATAAAGGGGTAACCATTAAGGGTGGGATTTAAAAACTACAAAACAAAATAAAATAAATAAAATTTTTTATATATCCTCGAAAGCACCTCGTAGTTGCCCGGAAAATTTTTAACTCATAAGAGAATTATATTTTATAAACATACTAAAATTTAAGTCTTGAATATGGTATTCAGTTTTATTCCTTTTAAATCTAATTTTTCAAAGAAATATGTTAGTTATTTTAAATCCGAGGAGTTATTTAGTTTCATACAGTACTTCCTTTAGACTAAAGAACTATAGGAATATACATTAAAAGACTTTAAGGTAATTCTTTAACATAAATGTGTTAGTCATCTAAATAATAATGAAATGTATTATTGTCATTCATGATAAATTATGAAAAAATTAAACAATCCAGATCAAACTGATTAATTTGCTGAAAATATTGGAAATCAAATGGTAGCAATCCTTATGAACCGTTATTTCAAATGTTTTACTCTATAGATAATTTTTTTAATCGTGCTTTTTCGTTAGTCATATACTAATAATCTGAGCATTTAACAAGTCGATATCACAATTCCTACTATCTATCACGACAGCTTTCATAAAAATATTTATCTTAATTTATGAACAACTTTCAATAAATTCAGTTTTATGTCGAAGCATAAGTTAAGTTAGAAGACGATGCCGTCGCAAATTTTAGCTTTATCTTAGCTACAGGATGTGTATACATGCAAATAATTTATTTACTACCGGTGTATACAGCCACGTGCTGTAGATGAATATTCACTTGGCTTTGCTATTATCTTCTTGAACAAGGCGTCCAATAATCACAAATCACGTTGATTTGTTGACGGAGCTTAGAAGCTCGGAGTCGTGAACATGGACTAGATACGTGGTCGTGAATCAGCGAAATGCTGAAATATATTTCCCCGGCTTATGGCAAGGGAATATTAATTAAGTTGAAGAGCGACAAGCAATCAATAAGGAGGTCATTTCAATAATGAAGGTTAGTAGTATTTCTTATTTGCAATATTAAAATAAATGGAGTCTATTATTTAACCCTAAGAATTAATTTATTTACCAGAATTTTTATCATCGCGTTATAATTTTTTCAAACAAAGATGAGTTTTAGTAATTCTACTTCAGTCGAAGATAAAATGAATTAAGAAATATTATTCAGATCATAACACTACATGGGTTTCCACCAGTCTCCTTTCAGATGAATCAAGAGGGTTAATTTTCCGGAAACCGCATAAATAAAAGACGAGTCGACAAGTGCACTTCGGCAATACGGCATTTTTTGCAAGTTTATAAAAAAAAATTAAAATAATTAATTTCAAGCTAACCTATAAACATAATAGTGTGCCAACGAAGGTCTTGCAGGTACGCATTAAAAGCGTAAAATTATTAAAATACAAGTATTTAGTTTAAACTTTTGCGGTTTTGTCTCAATTTTCTATCCCTGAACGAAGTAATATAACTAAGAACTTTAATACTTTTAGGTGAATTTCTTGAAGAAATATACTACTTCGGAAATCGGGACTTTTGAATTTGGAAATAATTTTGCTACATCTATATAGTGGAAAGCTTGTATATTAGGTATATAAGAGTTAAATTAAATATTTTCGATGCTTTGGAAACCTCGTTTTTATTTGATCAGATGATACATAATACTCAAAAGATTGGAAGATCAAAAAATTTGGCCCACTATTTTTAAGATGATGCATCAAGGTCATGGTATAGCAGGTCGTTCCAATGTATTTTGATTACTATAAATATTTATTTGAGGTGTGGTACCTTGAGCTCTATATTTTAGTACTTGTATCAATTAATTTTTTCTAGTTTATTAATCAACATTTATAATTTCTGTATTTTGTCTTCACTAAGTAAGATAAAGTTGTGCCACAAAATTAACTTCTTATCTATTAGAAATAGTACGGTGTTATTTATATAATAATATTAAATTAAAATTTTAAAAGAAAAACTAATCGAGTCTCTGCTAGTTCATTAATTACATTCTTTTATTTTTTTTAAAAATGATTATTTCAGATGAATATTTCAATTCATAAGTGGATTTCCTATTCAGAATTATTTTTTTCTTTATATATATATATATATATATATATATATATATAATATAATCAATAAAAACTCAACTAAATTGTTGATTGTCCTTGTAGTATTATTTAAATTAATTATTAAACAACATACTTTCAATTAAAATATTTCATAAAGAAAATACAGTTCTCCGTAATCGTTAAGTTTAATTTAAATTGAATATTTTACTATAATTTGGGGTTAAACTTACAAAAATATTATAAATTAAAATTTTACCAAATTAATCAACGAGAAACGTTTTCTAGAAATCGTACAAAACAAACGAAATTCACGTTGGTAATTTAAAAGTAATTTTTTTGTTATTCCCAAAAATATTGTGAAAATTTTCAACGCCTCAAATATATACTTTTTTAAATGATTGTTTTTGACAAGACTACAGATTTATAACTATATTCATAACAAATGTAAAACTGTGAGCTGCTTAAATCTAGCAGAGACAATGTTCGTCCGTATTTTCTATAATATTTTTATGAAATGAAATTGATGTTCAAGTGATTGTTTATCACAGTTGTAGATTTTAGAATATTCCATATTGCATTTTAGAAAAACAGGCACAAAAATAAACATAACGTCGTTTATATAACCACATGATTGATATTTTATCACGAAACAATATTCCTTTAAAGCGCAACCTCATTTTAACCAAGTAAAACCCAGTTGCAGCAATGTGACGTCGATTGAAATTCAAATACTCGCAAAGCATTTTTGCGCATCTCAGATCCACTTTGTGAAAAACGTTTAGGAAAAAAGGAGGGAAGGAAACACGTTAAAATACGTTTCCGCTTGATATTCATTCTTCCTGTAACACGAGTGTCTACTTAATAATTTCCAACCGGAAATTGTGAAAAATGGTAGATTATAATATTTGAAAGGAGAATTGTTTTTGATCGTAAAGAGCGAGAAAAACATAACTTCAGCTCGCAGTTTTGCTTACTTGATCCGCATCACATGTCTTGTTGTATTCCCTGTAAATAAGATCATAAATTTGAAGATATTTGTATGACTACTTCATTAACATTTCATTACCAATGGATAGAGAACGAAGCAACGAGCGGAAGCTAAAGGGAGGCTAGGAATAAAAGTATCAAGTGAGTAAACTCAAAATACACACCAATGAGGTGAGAATTATATGACACAATATGAAATTAATTATTAGGTGAGAATTATATGATACAATATGAAATTAGTTACCAACCATAATAAGAAGTTTTACAATAATATTAACAATAATAACTTGAATTTGTGGGAAAGGATTAATAACTAGGGAGACATATCCATTAATTTAACCGGCTCATTCGTCGCATGATTGTCGAAATTTTTTTTATATAATATATAATTCTGCCGAGTATAATGCACGTGCACAAAAAAAACTAAGGATTTTTTTGTTTCTTAATGAACCGTAGTGTGTAATTTGAAAATGTATGAATTTCACGGCACGTTACTAAATTGAGTTTTATTTAAATTTTATGAAAATTTATTTTCTAAAAAAAGAAATGGAAATCATTAAAAATACGTTAGTTACAATATAGTTACGAATTAAAAACGTAAATAAGATAGAATAAATACAATTAAACGAGAAAATATTTTATTTGAACTCCACATAAAACAAATAAGAAAAGTTTTTTTAAATCTAACTTCATTAAATTTGAAAAAAAGTCATAGATGTAAGTTTTCTACGTAAGACGCTTTAACTAATTCATTTGAAGGGAGAATAAATCGATTCAAATTAATAGCGAAATCATTCGTTTATACGCTGCTGGTGCATTTCCTGGAGACCTTTCTATACATTTAACTTAAACTAGAGACGTGAACTTCAAAGGATATCGAGAGATATTTTCTCTCTACTTTACACGTCACACAACAGTTGTAGAACTGCTTTAATATCGGCATGGATTTTTAGTTAAATTCTTTATTTATGTATACAGTTGAGAAATTGGTTTATTATAAAAAAAATTAGATAGCATTCCAAAAGGCTCCCGGTAAAGTGGCTAAAAATTAAATATATAATAAAAAATAATGTGAATAGCCTTCTAAAACTAGTATTTTAAATTTATATGCAACTGATTTTCCACAAACCACATAATATCTGCATCTAATCTTAACGTGAACAAACCTATAACACGATTACCAGATTTATTAGAATTATGGAGCCAAAAACCGATTTGCTGCTCAATTTGTCCTATATAAAATGTCCAGATAGACAACAATAATTGATAAAGGTCACATTACGGTTCAAATAACTCTATGTTTACCATATGACCTTAACTAATATTAAGATCGTGAGTCACGCTCTTTATATATTTCGTAAGTAGGTATGCAGGTATGGCAGTAGGAAACGTCCCATAAACGATTAAATAAAAAAATATACAATAAAAGCTACAGTACAAAACATGGCAGTCTTCGATAATAATTTGCTACAATATTGAAATAGCATTATATAGACTGATACTATTATATAGCATTATATAGAGTGATACTAATATATATGACATATGTATTATGGATATATGCGGATCAACCAAATAGCGCAAACTCTTACGTTGTCATTTTAGTAATGGGAACTGACAAATAAAATTCCTTATCCATATCCATATATATCTATAAATAGTCGAATATATTATCGCATATGGGCAGGTAGGATCGCCCTGAAAAATTAAAACTTCTCCCAGTCCCATGGTTTCAGTTACTTTCTCTTTGAATTATTTTTCTTATAAAAAGTAAACTTTTAGGACACAAATTTAAATATGATTCAGGTTTAAAAAGTTAAATAATTTTATGTAATTAACAAAAAGGTAAACACGTTCTTGCGTGTTATTTTCGAGTATCTAGTGAGATTCGTACAATTTAACTGTTAATATATTTTCGAAGCCTAAAATAATGCGTGTTTAGTTAAATTGTTAAAATATGTATCTCAGTTATTCATGTTATGGAAAAAACAGATTATAGTAAAAAACAAGAAGAAATATACTTATTTAAGCCATCGAATAGATAATCTTTCCTCGTTTATTAATGGTTCATTAAAATGTTTTAATATTTTACTCATCATGGAAGAAAATATCATTGCCTCAAAGAGGTTGGATTTCTACTTGTTGGTTTACGAAAAGTATTGCATTTTTCTCCTATTATCTAATGGAAATTCCAATGCATACATATTTTCTATAAGCCCATTAGGGAGCCATTTGTATAAAAGTCTTCCTCAAGCAAATGTTAGCAGTGGAACTTATTCACATATCGCTTCCTGTCCTTAAGCATATTCACGTCCAATGGTAGCCAACCAAATTCACTTTCCCTTAAAGTGAACTGAATAAGGTCATGAGCCCGGTAAAATTTGCAATCTTCGATGGTTATCGGCCCTCTTTCACACGAAGGGCAATGAAAATATAGATGGATTCCAGCTATTATAAAAAATAGTCCTAAAATTGCCTGCAGAGTTATCTTTACCGAGACAATATAAAGAAAATTTATAGGGCTTTTAGACCTGCCCATATAACTATTTGTTCAAGAATAACCGTGGTCACAATATTATTATAATATTCAAAATTTTGTAATAGGGATAAATAAATTTAGAGGAAAATAATGGATATTGTATCTAAAGGATATTAAACACAAAAGAATATAAAGAGCCATATTTATCTTCATTAAAATTTTGCCTGTTTAAATATCTATGTTGTTTGTCACTATTAAAAATTGCCTACTAGAGTGTTTGAAACGATCTATTTCGTGAGTCATCATTTAAATATCCGTATTCTTCATTGGGCGAATGCAAATACTATATATATATATATATATATATATATATATACGTATATATATATATATACATATACATATATATATATATATATATACATATATATAAATATGTATATATACACATATATAATGATAATGAATTTTCTATACACATAATAAAACAGTAACGAGAAAAAATCTGGACATAATATTTATATTCAAAAAAGTACTTGAAACATGTTACGTATATGATACAGACCCCAAAACAATACATTTTGGAATTTTTGTTTGTCTGATTGTATGATTACATGTTCGTCAATCACGCAAAAATTAATGGATCGATTGCTATGAAATTGGTATGATGATAATTTATCATCAGGTTCGTAATAAAAAATTACGGCGGAAAGATCTTCATTTCCACAAAACTGTAAGTATAGGAATATTAACATACATTTGATAGCGACAAATAATTTAAAAATAATTTTCGTTAGAGTATAAAAAAATAAAAATTAAAAAATTATTTTATTTGATGATATAAACCTCTATTCGTGTTTGCAGGTGCGTTGAAAATAAATATTTTGCCTTTATTAAAAATGAGACCTGCAATCTTCAAATTCGGAAGGAATATGAAAAATACAAGTTAGAATAAAAAAAATGATGGATAAATATGTTTTTCCATCAAATAGCCCCTCGCAGAGATGTACGGGGATGTTAAAAAAATATGTCGTGTTTTCAGAAAACAAAATTAACAGATTTTAAATTTAAAATAAATAGAAGTTGAAATAGCTGAAAAATCTAAATAAGTTATTTTAATAGTAAGATAAGTCTCAACAAGTGTTAGAACAAAAATAGGATGGTCGTTTCGCGCGTAAAATATAAAATATTATTTGGTATTTATATATAACCGTATATTAAATAAAATAATTAGCTAGGATATAAATAAATTTAAAACTAAACGTAAAGTTATACGATGTCGCACCATATTCAGCAAAAGGAGCAGGCAACTGCTATATATGGTATCAAACAAAACACGCTATCATTTTGTTTTTTAAAAGATGTATAAGAAGCCTTATGTGCTGCATAAATCTATACCCATTGAAAATCTGATTGCGATTTATCTGATAATGGCTAATAGTTTGGGGAATTTTAATTTTTTTTATAGAATTGAATTCATTTCATATATTTAATGATAATAATTACAATTACTTGGTTTTGTCAATATAGTTTTGATTATGTGTTGTTGTATTATAATAAAACTAATATATTTATTTGATAAATAAAAATAAGTAAAAATTGGATATTTTAGATAAATAATAAAAAAATTCAAATATACATACATACATACAATAATAAGTACCAGATCAAATATTATACCCATTTTCTTGGCATCGCTGCAGTTGGAAAAAAAAGTCAGCTTACACGATATATTTATTGGTATTGTTTTAATCAAATGAATTGACACCCTGTTTTCAAAAGCATTTCATTGGTTAGTATCATCAAACATATTTTAATTTGATTCATTAAATTTCAATGCTGATATTTTTAAACGTGCTATCGTTTCGTTTTATCTGTGGTATATTGTTATCCATTAATTTGATTAAGTTGTGCCGCTGATATTTTTAAGCGTGCTATCGTTTCGTTTTATCTGTGGTATATTATTATCCATTAATTTGATTTAGTTGTGCCGCTGATATTTTTAAGCGCGCTATCGTTTCGTTTTATCTGTGGTATATTATTATCCATTAATTTGATTTAGTTGTGCCGCTGATATCTTTAAGCGTGCTATCGTTTCGTTATATCTGCGGTATATTATTATCTATTAATTTGATTTAGTTGCGCCGCTGATATTTTTAAGCGTGCTATCGTTTCGTTTTATCTGTGGTATATATATATATATATATATATGTATATATATATATATATATATATATATATGTATATATATATATATATATTTATATATATATAAAAATATATATATAACCTATATTAATTTTATTTATTTAATTGAGCTGCTGACTCAATAACTCATTCATTAACCACTTTCACAAATATAATTGGAAATAACAAGACCTGATCTGTACATAAAAGTGTTTTTACAAGCCTGAACCTGATTTCAAAGATTTCAAAAAATATAATGAAAATTAAAAATGTATGATTAAACCCGAGTTTACATTTTTAATTTTAATTGACATATATTTTTAGCATTTCATTTACAGCGTTCCACAACTGGAAATTTTGTAACGTATTCATTATTTTTGGACGTAAATTATTTAAAAAAAAATATATTCGTTTAATTTTACGTGACGACTTAAATATCTAAATACCTTAAGTAGACATTGAGGAATGAGTTACATTAAAAAACTAAGCTGAAGTAATAAAAACTTGTGGAGCTATTGTTTCGTCATATAAATATTCGATGGAATATTTTAATTGCCATTATAGTACACGGATTGAATACATATCGTAGTGCCAATTGTTTTTTCATTAGTTTACACTTAGGCATAATCATCGCCAACCTGTAGAAAAAGATACACGAAAGCTCAGTTATAACATTTTTAAAAACGCCTTCTCATCCATGGATAATGTTTTTTTCAGAGAAATTATGATATCTTATCAAAAATATATGTATTACATTAAATTCATTTAATAATTTCCAAAATAACATGGAACTTTTGGACACGAAATGGACTCAAAACTAGAAATCGCCGTTAGAAAGGCGATAAATCAATTCGATTAGATTCTCTTTGAAAAATGGGGCTTAATAATGGCTTATTGTTTGTACCATTGTGAAAATTGTCACCCATAGTATATATCATATATAAATAATATATCCTATATAAAATTATCACCTGCACTCGTTAAATAAGTAAAAGTTCGAGGGAGTTTGTTTCTTAATATGTATCGATAATTTCATGAAGTTTTTTGATGACGTTCAGCATGGTAAAATTAACTCAAAATGTTTAACATTTTTAAATTTTTTATTACAAAATATCGTAATATTAAATGTATTTGAACTTGGCAAAATGAATTTTTTTTGTTTAATTTTTTCTCCTACTTTAAATATTGAAAAAGACAACTAGTTCAGTTAAAAGGCGTTAATTAAACATAGTCATATTAGATTGTACTTCGAAGAATTAATATCGAAACATTTAGTTTAAAATAGAGACAAAGTCCTTCATCCTCTTAAACATTGTTAAATATTCATTTCGCGAATTATATCAAAATAAAATTAGCGAGAAAATAAAAAAGTTTACATATAAGCAACTATCAAAAGTGAAGTTAAACAATATAATATTCCAACATAGATTCGAATTAATACAGTTCTTTCCTTATTGATTTTTATTCAAGTATAGATTAAACAACTAATGAAAGTTTAACCACAGCAGGCCACGATAACTTTGCCACCTCCGGTAATAAATTGTAATTACACTATCGTCTATACACCCACCAAGGTCTAACTTCACAATATATTCTCCCTCTTTGTACACCTACAGGTGTTATGGGTTTATGCTCGATCACAGCGCGAACAGCGCCAAGAAAGATTGTGAATAAAAGCGATAATTTTGCTCAAAGCGCTCTCCCAATGTCATAAGATCAAACACCACCTTCAGGGGTAGAATGAATACGCACTATTTGATGTTCGAAGAAAATTAGAAGGAACAAAAAAGCGTGTACCATTAACATATTACAATGCATTGAACATTCAAAATTACAATTGCGTATAAATATGTTAGAACTGTTTGGATGGAGTGTATGCTGTAGAAGAGCTGATAAATTGAGAAAAAATGTTCGCTAAAAAACATTTTTTCTAAAGAAGATTTGTAAAGTCCTCTCAATATTTCTAAAACTTTATATTCCTTTTCAAACCTGTTATAAAGTTTAATAATTTTGTTTTAAAATATGTGCAAAATAATATATTTTGTTATAGGCGGCAAAAGTTCCCCACACTCGCATACCCTCACGGTATGCGAGTAGGTGTGCCTATTCTGGGGTTGAGAATTGTAACACATAATTTATCATTAAATTCCTTATTCTTAAGAAATAAATCAAATAAGTAAGTGTCTTTTGTGTTACTTAGAGAAAAAAACATAGTACACAACCAAAGTCTTTATTTTATTTCAGGAACAACATCGATCGGTCATCATTAGTTAGACCAACTTCCTCGGCCATTCCCGAACCGATCAATCTTACGAGTAACGTTGGTGAGGTGTATATAAACTTGTTAATTTATCTGTGTTTGTATGTAAATACACACACACACACACACACACACACACATATATATATATATATACACACACACACACATATATATACATATATATATATATCGAAATCGAAATCTAACTTAAATCTCAAGCATTTTCAATCACAAAATATTAATTTGGGAAGCAGTAACCCACAAGGCTTACATTAAAATGTTACGGGGTAGATAGAGAAAAAAGTTCAAAAATTATTTCTTTCTTTTAGTTCAGTATTTCTAAAAGTTTGTTTTTTTTTCGTTTTTTGTACTATTGTATTTATATTTACTTCCTTCAATCTTAAATCGAAGGACAGGATACTTTTTTGAATTTGATTTATATTATATTATTACATATTATCAGAATATTTATATTATATATTAGAAGAGTAGCATAGTTGATTAGCGGGTCTCTTCTTGATTTTGCATCTGTGGGCGACTGAGCACTCATCCTCTCCATCACATCAGTATTGCAAAGCATCTTTACGGTAAATTTGGAATAATCTAATCAGTCTTGATTTCTGATTCTGTTTCATTGAATCAATCCATATTTTTTTATTAGAACTACATACAACTGCCAAGTTTTATGATGATAGAACTGTTAAAAACTTATTTAAACACGGTCAGAATACCTTGTTCCTTTATCGAGTTCACTGTCTAACTTCGAGTTCTATTTAATTAAATTAGCTCAATTACACCACTTTATTCTATTGTCATCACAATTCCCCTCATCTGCCAAATTTTAGGATAATCCAACTATTAGAAGCCCAAACGCGGTCAGGATACCTTGTTCCCTTATTGAGTTCAATGTCTAACTTCTTGTTTTTATTTAATTGAATCAGCCTAATGGTATAATTTAATCGTATTGTCATCAAAACTACACATTTGCCAAATTATTAGAAGCGTAAAAGCGGTCAAGGTACCTTGTTCCGTTATGACAACCTTTTAATTCCAAGATCGGTGGGTATTTAATATAACTATTTCATAACATTAAAAAATATATGATCTCGAAATCATATTATATGCTCTATAATCACAAATAATTCCAATCCAATCCATCCCATTATAGATTACGAAGGAACAAAATAAGGGTAGTAAACATGCATTTTTAGGGATCCATGTCACAAACGAAAAAACGGAACCCTTAAAATATCACTCATATGATCTTCATCCTTCCATCATAGTCGTTTTTTTCAGAAACCGCTTAACGTAGAACATTAAAATTTGGCATTGTAATAATACATATTAACTCGTGCTTATATTAGAAACTAAAACTCAAAGATATTCGTTCGGGAATTTTCGGAGAGAAAATGATATATCCCAAATTATTTTTCTTCTTTCTTATTAAGCGTGAAATAAAGCATGGAAAGGCCAGTTATCCGGAACTCAAAAATGTTTTTTTTAAATATTGCGTATTGTAACTTTAAAGATAAACTGATAAGTATTCCAATATATGTCCCTCGCTTTATTTCCTGTAGGTGTCTCAATTTTTTATATATGTACCATGTTTTCAAGCCTATTAAAACATATATTAGACATTATATTTATGGTTTTTTCAATTCATAGTTGATTTTCTCAAAAACCATGCGGCGTAGAAATTTTAAGTTTATAACAGTGATATATCGTGTCAACCCACATATTTCGCATTTGGAAACTTTTTTCAAATATTCATATCGGAATTAAAGAAAGTATAAGTTAATAGTTCAAATTTTTCTCCAATTTTACGTCTTGTGAGGTTTCAATTATAAGGACTTGTTATGAAGAATATAAAATTTTATTTTCGAAATTTTTAACTGCGCATTTAAAATTTAAAAAGATATTTTTGGAAATACATCCGAAAATAAAGCAATGTTCCCTGCCTCCCAAAACGTTTCATGAAGAGTGTTGGTAAAATTTGACCAGAATATGACAGGAAAATTTATGGCGATTATCCGCGGGCATACATAATATATATTTATTCCTGCGACACAGTAAGTAATGAGTTATATTGTGAATTTATATTTCTAAACCATTTCATTAAAATACTGTATGTATGTAGTGTAATTTTATATATTTATATGTGACTAAATATACACCGAATGCTTTTAGTTTTAGTTTTACTAGTACTTGACAGGTTATTTTGTATACAAATCTTATACACTTTTAGCACTTTCTCCAATTTGGATATGATGCTGTGGGTTAGAGATTTCTACAATCTATTAGATAAACTTATATTAGAGTTACAAGTCGGGAGTAACAGCAAAACTCGTGCATTGTTATATGAAAGGGAAATACTAATCAAATCTATGGTTTAAAAAAGTAATCAGATCGATCAAAATCGATCTGATTACTTTTTTATATTTTTTAGACTTCAGATTTAATACTTTATAGAACTCCAGTAGTGATTGCTATACTTATATGAAATTTGATAGGTAAGATAAGCTTTACTTTCTACTACTACATATAGAAATTTTAAATTTATATCAAAATACAATCAAGCATTCGTCTCTCTACATACTAAAAGTCATATTTTCATTAGTTGCTGTATCTGTTGTACGGAGATGTTAAGTATCTGCGAAGCGCTCAGAATTAAGGGTGAAATATCCGATCGCGCGATTCGGAACTTGGTAGTGCACTTCCTTGCACCCGAATACGATAATTATACAGTCGATTCTTCAATCTCAAAACCACCTTTATTTATATTATAGCGTTAGATAATTTGTTTCATTACGTGTCAATAGTTAAATGATCCAAAGGAAATCTTGCTACATTTTGGTTAGGATAAATGTATTGAATTGAACGTAGATTCGATTAGGTTATTTTAATATTTGGAAGGGAAGTTCTCTTAATAAAGACATTATGCTATTTCTTATAATAATTTTCTTTACAAACAGGACAACAATTGACAGTTAAAAACGGTCGAAAAAATAATCAACTGGAAATGGTATATTTACGAAAACCCTTATAAAATCATCAAAGTATGCTGGCATTAAATATTACACAAAAATTATAGGAGACGATATGTGCTTTTAGGTACCACGTAGTTATAGTCTTTATTAAAATATTATCCTTATTTTATTTTGATCAATGACTCAAATATGATCGTTATATTCATTACATAATATAACGATCATATTTGAGTCATTTAAATAAATTTATTAATTTGGAAACATTGAGATATTTCAAATAATTTATTTTTGTAACATCCGTACTACTTATGTAGTTCTGCGATCAACAGGTATATATATATATATATATATATATATATATATATATATATATATATATATATATATATAACTTTTATGCTTTTTTCAATAAATATATTAATTATTATCATTAACTTACACTGATATTTAAACATAATTATGAGAAATGTTGGGAAATTAATTAAAACTACGATACCTTCCTACTACCGACTAACTGAGTATGTTTACGTAGAATAAAACCTATACCAGATAACTACTTATCAATATAAAATGAAAGTAATAAAAGCTATGTAGATAAGATACGGTAAAGATGATATACGTCTTTTTCTCAGGAAAATTTACTAAGTGAAATTTTATTTCAAATCTTTGGAAATAGAGTTTATTCATTAACAAATTATATAAGTAATATTTATTGCCACATCCATACAAACATCATACAATAATTTTAATAAATTCATTTTAGGAATAACAATAAACAAATTTGTTATTTTAAAATTGTTATAGTATAGCCGGATCAAAATTATGGATTAAATGTCATAAAGATCTTTGACAAATTTTAAAGGACGTCAAAGATACCTTCAGTTTTCATTAAGATATAAATAATACCAATCTAAGGAATCTCCAAATTATGAGGAATGCAATGTCTTCTGACGATTCGAACGTGACCTTTATCAAACCTAGATGTTGTTTGTTTGATGCAACATTTTAGTCAATTAAGGTAACTCCATTAATACAGAATATATCTTTAAACAGTTTTCAAACAAAAATATAAATAAATGTGTCGTAAATGACTGGCATCACTCTGAAAGAAATTACCTTTTTTTACGTGATAGATTATTTGACAAGTGATAAGTGTTTTTTTTATTCAATACTGTACCATCAGTTATACCTGTCATTCAAGGCTGTACCATCAGTTATACCTGTCATTCAAGGCTTTACCATCAGTTATACCTGTCATTCAAGGCTGTACCATCAGTTACACCTCACGACATTAGTACGAAAAAATAAATCTGTGTTTTACATGTTATTGGAGATTCGTAGTGATATGTTATTGTAGATACTAAGTGATTTATCTGGTTCGTTAAATGCAAAACTAAAATCATGTTTATTTTCTTTCTTATAAATCAAGTATAATGATTTCATAGCTCAAAGAGAGAAATGAAATCATTACAAGTTTACTTATGACTCAACTTATCTGCTTTCGTAGCATTTATTTTTTTCTCGGAAATTGTTTAATATACATACTTGAAAGTTTGCATATTTTTCTAAGGACACATTAACCAAAATAATATGAATCTAACCTTATACTTGGCTGAGAATTTTTGTGAGAAAAACTTCATACGATAAAATGTTTTTTTTATTTTCCTTTGCGTGGGCATCATTTAAAATAGCAAATTATAAGGACTCCAGACATACTTTTCAAAATTTCATGTTTTAGATTTACAATACAGATATTATTGAAAATATTCCCAGAACACACATCCCACTCCTATTTCTGAAAGTCTTAAACTTAAAATTTATAAAACTGTTGGGCTTGTTGAATTTAATCTAAAGGTGATAGGAAAATTGTAAAACCGATTTCGGTTTTTAAAATTTTTAAGAAATTAGCCATGATTTTCCGCCAGTCAAAAAGTACCACGAAATATATTTATAGGAGAAAAAATTATGCTAATATTGTTAAGTAGTTTAATGGAAATGCCACACTTCCTGAAATATTTAAGCTTACATATGTATTTAAGTACGTACTACACCATTTCAATGCGAGTCCTGATCGTACTGAACGGGTCATATATATATATATATATATATATATATATATATATATATATATATATATATATATATATATATATATAAATTATATATATATATATATATATATATATATATATATATATATATATAAATATATGTATATATACAATCCCTATTTATTTATTACATAAATTTTCGTTGTCCCTTTTATTTGAGACCAAACTTATTGAATATATTTGGCATTAATTTTGTAGAAATTCATTATCCACAATTAAATGAAACTACGTGATGTAGTATTACTTCTACTTTCTTTAAGTTCTTTACCACGACCTAGGTTTCGTTGTATTACAATATTTTCAGGTGGGCTATTAGCAAAGATTTTTGCTTTTGCTAATTTTTTTCTGAAGATGTTGTAACACATCAAAATTTAGGCCGTAGTAAAGAACTTAAAGAAAGTAGAAATAATACTACATCACGTAGTTTCATTTAATTGTAGACAAAACTTATTGATTTCGTACAAAGTAATGTTTTCGTTTTGCATATTGATGGATATTTTACGGTTTTAAAATTTGTAATGATTAAAAAAGGAACAAATAAATATAACGAAATTATGAAAATTTGGTACAACAAGGCTTGAACAGGTTCTCACATCACAAATAAATCAGACCCAAGTTCAATTAGGTAAATATGCGAGTGGATATTTTATGAGATCTACATTACTAGCCAGTAGGATAAACCATAAAATAATAAGTTGCATAAACGTGTTCGGGCAGAGAATAAAATTTGTACTCGCGAGCTCTCATATTTTTATTAGGGGTGAGAAAGGTTCTCTAATGTAATAAAGAAAGTTTTTTCTACGTAACAGTTTGAAATTGATCACTAGTTTTTAAAACTCCGAAGAATAGAAAATTATCATACCGACGATAAAAAAAAGGAAAGATAAAAAAGATAATAAAATAAGAAGAATTCTCTAGAACATAACAACCTTATAATTTTTTTCGAAGACATCGTATAATGCGTAATGACTTCAATTTACTATGACTTTATGTGTAAGACTCTGTCTTATACCGAAGACAAATAGATGGTACATGATTTAGAAATACTTTACGTTTAAGCGGTGCCTTATATCTAAAAAGATAATAAACTTGATAAAAATTGGTAGAAAATGGAGTCGTTTCGTTCAGGTGTATATTTTACAGTGCCCTAGGTGAATAGTTATAATAAATAATGTTTATAATTTGTTCGTCTGTAATAATTAGAACTCCATTAATTGGCATATAATTCTCTGTTATAATATTTTACGAATATTTCTTCCCCCCCCCCCGGATACTAGGAATTATCTAAATATTTTTCAGTCACTCCGTACGTTTGTTTAAATAACTCTGCATTAAGCAAGCGCATATAAGATATGTAGAGAGGAACAAAACCAGATTACTACTTATTAATAAAAACTGGTTTTGATAACGGTACAAATTATATAAATGAATGTATTTGCTTTACAATCGCATGTAAATGTAATACTGAAGAACTTGCGCTAATTTCAGAAACTCTCAATTATTTTCAGTGTTATATGAATTCAATTTTCAGCATTCAATTTATATCAAAAGACATAATTCGACTTAAAACTTAACAAGAGTACAACTTAAGAATTAAAACTTACAATGATATCTGTTAAAAACGAATAGTATTTATGGTTTCAACAAGGGTGCTAGGACTTACTTTCGTAAATATTTACGAACAGTATTTGTTTTCTTTTAAGTACAATAATTTTATTTTATTCGAACTATTCAAACAATTTTCTATATATTAGCATTTATTTACATTTCAAACAATTTTCTATATATTAGCATTTATTTATATATTTCAACAGCTTGGTGCAACTGTGCCCCTATCAATTTGCACTTTATGTGGGAAATAATATTTTTAAGATGTCAAAAACCACTGTAGACCGATTTTTGTACCATTTTAAATAATTAGTCTACATTTCTTAATTTAAGTTATTTAAAAATAATAATTATTCCTCAACTATTAGTAATGGCTGTCCAAATGTACAGAATCATTATTTTGACTATCACTAAATTATTTTCAAACAATCATTTCTTTCCCTTGTCTAGAGTGGCTTAAAATTTTAATAAATTTATTTAAAATATTACTAAGTGACTGGAGAGTAGCCTAATCTAACGTAAATCTTATGAATCAACGATAAAGAACTCGAGTCTATGCTATGACAAGTACTCCACAAACGCAATTGTATCGTGTCTAACTTGGAATCGACTCCGAATTTTTTGATGTTCGATGGAACTTCGGTAAAACTTCAATGTTTTTTGAAGATCAAAATTAGCCAATAACGCAAATATACTGGTTAGACTTCTTCACTCTTTAGATACTTTACCAAAGTACTTAAATTATTGCATAGGAATATCAAGAAGGTCATAAAAACCACTTTGAATAATTCCGTAAAAAACCAAATCAGGCTAACGTTTAATTTGTTTAAAAGACCTACAATTTCAACAACTGACAGAATTCTTAGAGAGGAACTGGAGATTAAAACTTTATTGATTAGGCGTTCAAGGACGACAAACTGCATAACAGTATTAACCATAATTTCCATTTTGGGGTAACGAAACCAGATGATTTATCTTGCACTGGGCGACGCATCACAAGATGTAAAGTATACGTATATTTTAAGCGTATCAGTAAGAGTCCCAAATTACTAGTAAATTGCGATCTCTCTTTATATTGTAATACGTCCATAAATCCATACAGAACTTCAAATAGAATTCCTAATATTTATCGAAACTTGAAACGAAGCTGTAATTTCCCTGATGACCGGAGGTAACTTTCATCGGTCGGGGTAGAATTTCGTTAGCTACCTGGAAGCGATGAAAGGATGTTGCCAAGCTTTCCTTTGCATTGAGTGCTTTGATTAAAGATGTTTTCGTATAAATTTCTTTTGATATAAACAATAAAACTGAAAGAGAAAAATGTCAAAAACTGGTAATATGTTGCAATAGTGGAAAATTATTGACAATATTTTAAAATAACTATATAAATAAAATTTACGATATTTCCGTTTTATTTGGGAGCAATGTTTTTTGGTACTAATTCTTCTCCTTCTTATTTCATCCATATCATATGATCGGGGAAGAAGGCGATTCGTGGCACTTTCCCATACATTGTTGAGGGTGTCGTGCGGTTTAGATCCTCGTAGATGATATTTTTCTATAATAAGCGATCATTTTAACTCCTTCGACACTCAAAAGTTGATTCAGGAGATTTCCACTTTTGTATTAGCGAAGATTCTCACGTAATACTTATTGCATTTAGGTGAAATTTTCACCAAGGTGCCCCAAAATATTTCACTATTCGAAATTTTTGAATTCCGAATCCGTTCCAGATGTTTTAAAGTGAATTTTAAGAATTAAAAGATTTTAGACATTGAAAAGATGCATAAATATTTATAATAATGTACATCCGCATATGAGGTCGTTGGGGTTGACGGAAAAAACAGATTTATTTTTAAGACAAACCAATTTCTATAGTAAGCATTATAACCTTAATGAATTAATTTGATTTATTTTCATCGGTATCTAATGAAATGAAAAAGTATTTCATTACTTGTTCCTATGATTTAATTTTTCACGTTCCTTTCACACCAAGTGACTATTTTATAAAATTCCTGCTGAACCATACGCGCAAAATACTGCGACGAATAACTAAATGACGTCTGCATGAACATTATGTTATCGCTGAAATATGAAGTTACATGTCGCTCATTCATGTACCGCTAACTATTATTGTGTAATGATATACTTTAAGAGTTATTCACTACATTAAAACCAATGATCATTAAAAATTAGCAACAGTCTCAGGTGTTGATTTACTCCGGTCCTAAAAAAGCGAAGCGATTATACCATTCGAGTGCCAATAATTAACTATATTCACCAATCAATATGCATAGTATTCCTCGAAGCTGCTTGTACAGATGAAAAAATAACAATGAAAATCTTTTCGTATTTTAAGTCATCAGCCGCAAATTAAAATGTAATTAAAATATAAACATTTGGCTGATAACTATTTTGTCATCTTTTACCTTTCTCTAAGCTATTTTATCTATTGTATGTATTAATAACATCAATCCCCAATTACGTAAACATTAGCGTTATCTACTATTATCGCCAGCGTGTGTGCCCGGGCAATATTCCTTTCTTGAATATTTCTATTGGGTTTTTGATTGAAAATTCGAGTAAGCTCAATCTTAAGAAAGCCTGCGTTTTTAAAATACGTTGTGCCTAAATAATTAGGCTGTAAACTAAATAGATGATATTTGGAGGGTGGAGGATTTTAAGAATACAATGGGTTAAGAACCACAATTCCAGTAAAAAATGTTTTTCCTGATTGACTTTTGCTACCCGGGGAATATGTAAAAAATATGCTTTGCTTTCATTTGTAAGAAGTGTAGCAACCTTGCTTAACTTTTTTCAGTAAATATTAGCTGCAATTTTGCTTTCAGTTGGAACTGTTTCCAAACTATTCCAATTACACCTTACTATATATATATATATATATATATATATATACATATATATATATATATATATATATATATATATATATATATATATATATGTATATATATAAAAGAACCTTTTGGCCAATGTCACATTAAAAAGTACGTAACTCCCAGGCACTCGTGCTTACGCGGAACATTTAGATATTTCACTCATATTTCCTCTCTTGTAATAAAATATGTTAACCTTCGTTAGTCGTCGTGCGCATATTGTTCGTTGTGCACTATTGTTCGATCGATTTTTGCTATAAACCAATCTAATGAAACTAGGCCACTGTAGGTCTATCGTGAAATTCTCATATTTTGTTTGTTGTCTCCGTCGAAAATCTTTTGGTAAATGAAGAGAAGTTCAAACGAGGCACTTTATATACCCGCAAAGATATTCGTAGATATTCCAAAACACTCCAAAAATTCGTCGAATAAAAGGAGCTGTTTGATTAGTTGCGAATCTAGTAATAGATAGAAATGGAAAATCGCTATACGCGCACATTACTCGAACATAAAATGCCGGCAGGAAAACTAAAATTCAATTGGAACAACAAGAATATATATGTTTTATTTTATGTCTTTATTTAAAACAAGAAAATAAACATGGTAATTCGTTAAAAATAAACATCTTGAAAAACTAAAACGTGATTATGTGGAAAACCATTTGCTGACTAAAAATCAACCGACCAGAATTTATTTGTGTTTTGTGTTATATAACCACGATTTTGTAACTGACTTTTATTGACGATTTTATCTGTACGATTTTGTAATAAATATTATGTAATTGGCTTTATATTTGTAGACATGATAAACATAAAGAATTTAGTGCGAATCAAATTGCCATGTCAATGATTATGCAGTTATTCATAAAATATTGGATTTTATTTCGAAAATTTTGTTTGTTCAATTTCATATATTTGTTTTGTTCAATTTCAATTTTTGGTTGTTCAGTTTTATTATCAGTATTCATATTAAGTTTTTAAAATATATTTTATAGCCTTCAATTTGATACCAAATACCATATATTCATATCAAATTTGTGTTGTCTTCAATTTTCCTTTCCTGTTCGCCATAATGGTTTCAGCGTGACGTGACGTGTCATACGTGTGATACGTAATATGACGTGTGGTACGTCTGATAAGTGACGTGACGTGACGTACGACGTGTGATAGCCTAAAACCCTCATATATTTAAGACAGGGCGATGGAAATCTTGTTAATTTCTCTAGTTCTATCCTCAAATAAGGTCATCATAATAACTGCAGTTTTATAAAATAGATAATTCTGAATGTCCGAAGCCCGTGTAATATATAAATACTATTAAAGGGCATGCATCTAGCGTCTTTAAAAAATCTGTACTTTTATTATTTTTTTGGAGAGGATATGGAAAAAATATATTTAAAACACTTTATTTACTCGTCCTTTAGATACAAGAAGAAAATATGTTACTATTTTTGTCATTCATTTATCAATATTATTAGAGATTATTCACAATGTTGAAAAAAAACATTTTCTCTCTCTCTGCATCTAACTTCTTGCAAGGTAAAATAACTAAAAGATTGAATAGTATTTTTCTTGTACAATATTTGGTTAGAGTATACAGAATAAAAACATTTCATTTAACAGCACGAGTTAAAATTAAATATTTTTATTTCAAGAAAAATTGTATGTTTTCTTGGTTCCTAAAAATTGTAGAACGTAATATTTCTGAATAATAGCTCAACAAGCTATAAGTATAATGGTATGTTACAACAATAATTAAATTGTTAGAATTTTTCAAACTTATTGGTCCTCAATGAATTTATGATGCAGGCAATCACATTTTCCAGCATTGTAAATAACTTTTAATAATATTGATTAACGAAACGATTATATTAATAAAGCATTTTTCCTTGTAGGTATTTAATGAACCCATAAGAAAAGTGCCATATATTGTATTTTCTTTTTAATATTTAGTCCAAAAATATATTCGAAAGACAGATTTTTTAGGGCATTGAATATAAATAACCCCCATAATTTATGCTATCCTATAAAATACCGAACCAAAAACCTGTACCTCTGAAAAACTTGAAACTGTTATCGAATAACATGGTTACGTTTCTTTTATAAAATTACATGAACGACTAACTTAGTTTTATGAAATATTATACATAAAGCAAGAAAGTTCAGGAATATAATCTGCATGAATTACGACCGAAGTGGCATCTATAAAACTCCGTTTAAGTTGTAATGAAATTTGGAAGAAAATAATTTCTTCTGAAATTCCATAGTCAATAAAAATATATTTTCAATCTAAAATTCATATAAAAAGCTAATCTTTTGAGCTATTTTAAATTAAAGCAAGTTTCTTAGCAACCATACAAATAAAGATCTAAATATATACTTTTGGAGGTGTTAAGTAACAGACATTTTACGTAGGCTGGTAAGTTTTTTTTTAAAAGACTTGACATCTGTTTTAAATATTTGTAAACATTTAAAACAAACGTCGAGTGCTTCAAGTCTTTGCAAAGTTGTAAAGGAAATTTATACTATTTTCATAACGAACTACCTAAACAGAAGTACTTTTATACAAAAAACAGCATTATGCGTCTGTTACAAAAGGGTACATGAAAATGAAAATATTTATTTCATTCATCTGTGAAATGTTATTCGTTAATGTTATAATATATTCATTCAATGAGCCAGTGTGTCAATGTATATATATTTTGATGCAAAAATGAAAATTTAATGAAACAAATAAGTCAACCAATTTCAATTAATTTTTCATACGCATAATAAACGTTTCGCGTCAATAATAGGTTAAACATATAGCTCAACAGGCCGTATTTATAGGAGCTAAGCAACTGACGTAAACTCTAAAAAAAGTTATGCATTTCCAAAGCTAATGAAATTAGATTACTTGGAGTAATTTCATTAGAAAATACTAATAAAAACTCACTCTCGGAATTTTTCCACATTTTTACATAATTTTGCTTGGGAATTAATGGGGGGGGGACGAGGTGTGATTCTCATTGCCGGTTACTTCGAAAGTTAATAAATTTTAAGCGGAGTTAAAAATTAAAAGTGAAAAATGAAACATAAACTTTAAGTTAAAAAGCGATTTAAATTATTTCCAAACAATGGTGTACGGTACAAAAAAGAACACGAACATTTTACCGCCTATTTATTGAGGTGTTAATTGATTTATATGTGCCTGCGAAAGTTTTATTCACGTAGGTCTAAAACTATATAAACTACTAGAATATGACAGATGAAAGAACACACTTGGGCATGACGAGATAATAATGGTTTTGTGTTTGACTATGGAACATTAAACATGAAATCACTCCAACCGAGCTTATGTTCACGGCTATCGATTTTTGAACGCAAGCTGTATTTGGGTCAGTATTGGCTTCATTCAGATGTTGTGCATTTTATTCTTGCTCATATTTGTACAACGATACAAAACAAAACTTTATGAATATTCTTCTTGATGTGTAATACAGATCCCTTCAATTCGACGTAGGAACATATTTTATACCTTGTGATATCACATGGGATCGCAGTTTAACTAACGATATTTGCATGCTTTAAGCCGTACGGAATTACCTATACTCTGCGTATTCATTCATTCGAATATCTTACTTTGTACACGAACAATACAAATTCCCTGCAACCAATATCAACCGAACAAGAATAGCGAAACGGAAACAATGTAACATTTTTAATAATATAAATTATGTGATAAAATCGAACCTATTTATTTGGAATCAATAATATCTATGAGAAATTTATACACATTTGAATGAAATTCATCATGAAAATGAATGAAATTCATATAGTAATAAATTTCATATATTATTCAAACAAACACGGATGTAATTAATTTATAACATAATTTGCAATCACATACAAAACACACCACGTGATAAATAAAGATATTTGTTTGAAGAGAAAATGTATATACTAATTATAAAAGTAGACCATATATTTTGAGTACATCATGGAAATAGAATAAAGTGAACCCTTTTGTGGAATTCTATTAGCAAGTTATATCTTCAGGAAAGATTACATAAAAAGGACATCTGAGCAGTAGGATGAAACAAAAATTCCATTGCTCTAATGTATATTTTATGTTATTTTTATAACCAAAAACCGCCGATAATCCAATTTCTTGCATTAAACCATATTTATATATGTTTGCACTCAAAACATAATTGTTGACGTAAAATAACAAATTTTTAAAGAATGTATGAAAGAAAATTGATTATCATTTTAATTTAATGAAAAAAATAATTTTTCATAAAACGAAATAAAAGAAGAAGAAAACAAAAATATTAAAATTCGTACTCAGACTTTCAGCGCGTCCTGCTCTATGAAAAAATTGTATTTAATGAGTGAATATAATTTTTGACACTTTCTGCGAAAAACGGCGTAAATACATACATATATACGTACTACACAACTGATTGAAACTGATAATCATCTTCAAGCATTTTAAAACTAAAAGGTAATTTTTGGCCTCTGATTATAATATCTTAAGTGTTTTATAAAAGAAATAAGGACATTTTTGAAATGAATATAATAAGAAAATCATTATTCCGGGCTAAAGTTTACGTTGAAATTATTATTTCCTGATGACATCCAATTTAAGATTTCCTGGTAAAAGTTTTGAAGCAAAGCTTGTTGCTATACATCTGATATGAAATTATATTTAACTGAGCGAAGAGAAAAAAATTATTTCGGTATAATTAGCAACTGACGAGATAAATTTACCTGCTCGCAACCGCCAAATCCGGTATTACCTGCTGGAGGATTTTCAGTGAAAATTAAATTTTCCATTTCACTACAAATAGATCTATTTGGTAGTCAGAGTAGGCCTAAAAGATTTACAATTTCAGTCGTTATTAAATAAGTGATTATTTACTTATGATATATATTTGTTATGCCGATGCTTTTAAATAATTTCACTTTTTTCTTTGAAACATCAATAAATGACAACTTGGTAGTAAAATTGTATTATATCAGTCTAGCCAAACACACCGCATAAATTCGATTGGCAGGCGGAATATATTTTACTCTTCTAGTTACAAATAATAAAAAAGTACGTTAATGTAACTTACACTATGTCAGAGCGGTAAAAGTAAATATAGAATACTAAAAAATAATGTGTGTGCTTCAATCATTTAATGATGGTTGTTTTCTTTTTCTTTCATAATTTTAATTCAATAGAAAAACCGTTACCCGGTATCTTTATAAAGACGATTATTTGTCAAGTGTATTTAATGAAATCTTAAAAATACTTTAAATTATAATATTTAGATTTATTTACTTTAAGGACAATACAAACATGGAGAAAAGAGCATCTGTTTACTTTCATTGACACTGTGAATGGTTGGAAAATCGGGAAAAATATTTGCTACTATTTACACCTAACACGAGAGACAGGATCTCAGGTGACACTTCTTATAACAAATGAGATGTGTCTTACCTAAATTGTTACATTCTCAAATAGCAATTTTATTTTACGATAAACTACAATTGCTTATACTGGATCCAAGAATTTAGCAATTTTAAAATAGCTTAGCGGAAAGAGTTTTTGTCAAGTAAATATATGAGTTCCGATGAAATTTGATAGATACATTTTTCATTTGTTTTATAAGATCAATACATTTGTAGAAATTTATCCTTAGTACTACGCCGATAGATCCTAGACGTCAAGTATCTATTCACTTCAAATCTTATCATTGCTTTACAATCCCTTAAGCACAATCTACAACTTGATCAATTTCGTATGTTCACAATTCTTCCTTCAAAAAGGGTATTAATCCAAAGACTCTTTGGGAATTTGGAATGCTTTCCTGAGCATATGGTCAAGTCAATTCCATTTGCTGACTTTTTGATGGTCAATTTGAACTTTATTTTAAACTTCTTACAAATGTTTAATATTTAACACAGCTATTGATGAGATTTAGAGTCGTGGTGTGAAGTTTTTTGTTACCTATCATATTTCGCACCTGTATAACATTGTCGTCTTGATCTTGGACCGTAAAATGTTTTTATTTGGTTACTAATTTTAATCATTGTAAAAACTGTATACGTTTTGAATATACTTGGCGTTAATTTTGTAGAAATTCAGTATTCACAATTAAATGAAACTTCGTGATGTAGTATTATTTCTACTTAGCCCACATGAAGATGTTGTAAGCAACGAAACCTAGGTCATGGTAAAAAATTTAAAGAAAGTAGAAGTAATGCTACATCACTTAGTTTCATTTAATTGTGTATGCATTTTGTTTATTATAATTAATTACGTTTTAAATATAAAAAAGTTTTATTTGCTTAGCTATTTAATACAAAAAAAGAGCAGCAGTAATAACGCACAACGAACGGATCAAGTATATATCCATTTTACGTATCTGCAGATTCCTAATATGTATTTTTATGACAAAAATGGGAAGAAAATTCCATGAGTAATTACATTATTGAATTCCCATGAAGAAACATATTAAATACGTCGTTTAATAAAGGAATGAAAATAGTATACGTACCAAACACTAAAACACTATAAAAATAATTTATTTTATTAACTAGTTTTTTCCCTCGACTTTGCGCGCATGAAAAAGAAGAAAAGTGAGTGTAATATAAAAATAATAAACTTATGAAAAATCTCAACATCGGAAATAACTGAGTATCTTAATGTGTTAATATCTTAACCTTTGAGTAAGGGTTTTCAGTCATATAAAAATTCTAATCACTGCTAAAATATATTTAATTCTGTTGAGTAATTTAGACGTAAAAGCGACAAAAGCAATTAAAAAAACCTACCAAATACCTGTAGAATTAAAAGATCTGCTTACATTTAAACACTTATTAATATTTAAGGGTACCTAGTATTTCTATTAAACTATTTATGAATAATATTTTTTTACAAAATAAATGTTTTATATATTTTTCACAAAAATAAAAACATCGTGCATATTTCAAAGAATTAGAAGATTTAGGATAATTACTCTATATTTAATTTAATCTTCCATTAAGATTTGATCAATCATGGTTTTCCGCGATTTTAGGTTCCGTATTTCCCCAAATAAGGTTCGGATTATTGCTCTAATTTCCATATTTTCACAAATATGAAAATTAAAGTTACAAGAATTTTTTTTATTCCTCATGCCAAGCCATTTGAAATGATACCCCATAGGATTCTGAAAACAAAAAAAAATTGGTGTTTCAGTTTCAAACTCTTTAATTACTATATGAATATTTTTTAAACCTTAGCTATTACAAAATATGTGGGTGAATAATATTTATTACCATGCCAAGTTCAAGATTCTGTGTTAGATAGATAATTTATTTTATTAGCTATATATTTTTGAGAAAAAAAACAACCAAACAAAAATTGTACGCCCTAATTTTTGGGACAATAATTATGTCAAAATGTGTAAGTCGAATGATAATTGTAGACGTTAAATAATATATTACTGGACAGTTCCTAAGAAAATTGCTTTATATGATACTTGGGTGATCATATAATAATCCTTTTTCTTAGTTTCAAGTACAAAAAACTAAAAAATAAAGTCGATTTCACATTTATAATATTATCTAGCATGTGCTAGCTAATATTATAAATGTGAAATTGACTATGTGAATTAACTACATTATTTTATGTAAAATTATTTGCATAAGGAACCTTTTTATACCAATAATGTTATAGTCAATGTTTACATCCACGTAATAAAGGTTTAAAAAAAAAATTTAAATTTGGTTTCAACTTTTGGAGTAAAATTAAAAAATAAGGAAAATACATCAAAATAAATAATACATCAAAATACAATCCAAAGTACATCCTACGTTAGCGACGTGGTCCAAAAAAATTCCTTACTTTTGACAAGAAGTAGTAGGTTCAGAATTTTTCATAAACCAAGCTCTTAGTAAGTTATTAGTATTCTTGATGGCAAAATTCGTCACTCTTAAAATAACGATGGCTGATAATTTAAACGTCTGTGTAGGCCATTGTACAGCACGGGTCAAGCGATGGAAATAATGTTTAGCCGTCATTTAAAATACCTTTCAATGATACTTTATGTGGCGGGACAAGATTTATTTCGTTATATTTTTATCGTAGGTGCATGGAATAGAAATTATAAAAGTTTTTCAAAGTCGTCTCAGAGAGAAAAAAAAGCAAAATAAATTCTTTTAATTCATTTTAACACTTATACGGTTATTACACAGTGAGAACTTACAAACCGAAAACTTACTGGCAAGCAAACAAGCGGAATACCAAAATGAAAGTACATAAAAAAGATAACATATGTTATTATGGCAACCAACCTGCGGCTGAATAACATATGTGCATGACCGGCCATAATCTAATGAAATAAAATAAAATCTGCGGACAGTTTCTTGGTTTGTAAATTAAAAACATTTGTCACTGCCGCTGTAAATGCGACAAATAAACAAAATACATCTGTTACGTAATCAAAATGAATAACGACGCGTTAGTTTAAACCAACTGGCTTTTTATGATATTTGGCTGAAAAATCACATTTAATTGTTTTTAAGACATCGAGGGAATCAAGATATGAGTTTCGACCAACTGAAATTACTTGACTGAAAATTACTTTTCATTGCGTTTAGGGCGTCAAAGAAATCAACGATATGAACTAAGGCCGACTAGCGTTATTTAATACTTGGCAGAAAGTAATTTTTCGTTGTGTTTAGTAATAGACCAACTGGTGTTATGTGATACTTGGCTAAAAATAATTTTTATTGTGGTTAAGACATCAAGGATATTAACGTATCGTAGTATTTAGGACGTCAAGAATATTATTGGTAAGGGTACCAAAATAGAAAAAAAACTTAATTCTTAGACTAAGGTTGAAATTTAAGTACAATAACAAATGCCTGCGGACGAAAATAGTTTTAATATAGAATTATCACGAATAAAAAAATTATTAAAATAAAAAAAGAGACAACCATGTATCGAATATTGACGACTATGCATCTGAAATGCTGTACACGGGTAAGAAGCACGCATCTAATGAGGATCTTTTGAAGGCTCATAAATATTAATATTTTCCACCTGATATTTGCACTCCAAAATAGCTAAAATAATTCAGACTGTTTGACAGTCTAATATATATTACAAAAATAATTCCATATCCAGATGTTTATATTTTTTTAGAAAAAAAAACAACTTTTGTTTAACTCTCTTGTATGCCCTAATCTTTGACCATAATTATGTCGAAATGTGTATATCGAATGATTATTGTAGACGTAAAATAATAGTTTGTATGTCCATGTACAGTATATTATTCAAAATTATTATTTTGTTTGAAAGGCATAATAGCTAAGAGCTTGAAACAATGAAAATAATTGTCTATATTTGTAAATAGTTAAAGGATACACTATTGACACTGAAATGTTTCAATTTTGTGTATCTAAATGCATACTCGTACTATGAGTTATGCTCACACTTAAAATAATAGTTTTTTTTCGAAGGAATTTCTAACAAGAGAAAATCTAATATTGAAATTTATTGCTTTTTGACTATAGAATGATGCTGAAAATTTCATAAGTTTTGAAAAAGTAGTCGATGGAAAGATATAATTAACGTTTTTTTCTTTAAAAGCTATAGAAAATATACTCGTATATAGATCGAAAAAAAACACATTTTTTTCTCTGCCATTATTATCAGCAACGCTACCGCATACGCACCCCCCCCCCCCTCTCATGCCCCTTCCCAATTTATCTTTTTAGAGCATTAGGGCCTACTCAAGCGTAACACTAGAAACATATTTAATTTCTGTATCACGATTGCATACTTTTTTACTTATGGCCAAAAATATGCGAGAAATAATAATCTTAAAAAATACTAAGATATTCGTTACTAAACAGGTAAAATAATGTCATATTTATAGCTTGCAACAAGGTTTTTCCGAGAATAAATTTTTGCTTCAGTTTTTTATTTTATTATTTACAAAAGAAATAATTATGGATGAGAAATTAATACAGGCCTAAACATTTTTACTTTTTCAATAATTTTTATCATTCGGATTTAAAAACTTTAGAGAGCTTATAAAATCAAATTTAGAGTAAATATACGTTAGTCTAGTTAATTTCTAATATAACACGGGTCTTGAATTCCTTTTTTATAATATTTCAAGAATTTGGCAAATAAAAGTTATTTTTAGTAACGAAATTTATTATATTTTTTATTTCTTATCAAGCTAATTAAATATAGGCAAATAATAACGTCGTTTTGGAAATAGAAACTTTCTTATTTTGCTAACTACATATAATTTTTATTTATAATAGATAATACAGAAAATTGTAGGTGAAATTAAGAACAAAACTAAAAAATTCTATCTAAATATGCATGAAATCACACTAAACATGCGGGCCCATGTGGGGCGAGCATGGTGTTAGCGTATTATGAAAATAAATAAAGAAATTAAGTGTTAAATTGGATAAGAAACAGTTTTTAAATGCATTAGGAATAAAAATCCCATCTTTTATAGAAACCGACATATCCAGTCAATTAGTTAATAGCGATTAAACTAATCTCCATTATGAGGAAAAATGGCTAAACATAGCCATTAAAACCGATGAAAATTTGAACGCCATGTATAATCAATATTACATACACGATTAAAACAATTCAAGAAATTGGGTATCCATGTTTACGGAAATATTTCAGTCAAAGTTACCGTGCTGACCATATTAATTTTTATCCACGACAAGATTTCAAAAACTATAATTTGTTTAGTCGCAAAATTATGATTTTGTTTTAAATTCATTTTTGGATTAAAAATACTATTTTGGAAAATAAATGTTTGTAAATAACTAGATAAATGTGTCGATTCACATTTAATACTACAAATTTTCTTTTCAAATATTTAAACTGAGGTTAGACTAAAATCCATGTTTGTAAATTTAAATTTGGGCTTCATATTTGTTAAACAAGAACAGTGGTGGTTTAAATTAAATAAAAAAAAACACTTTTACAGGATGTGTATCGCTGGAACTGTCAGAAAAAAATAACGATAAATTGTATAGTGCATCCGCATACTTTATATGCCTCTTGGCTGCAAACAAAAAGTAATGTTTAGTATATTGTGTTTGTCAACAAATGAAAATATTGACAAAATTCTGAATGATACAAGAACTATCATTTGTAGCCCTAATATTGTTTTTGTTTACCTATCACTTTACTTCAAATATGTACATTTTAGGGTTAACACTAATTACCAAAAATAATAAATTTTCAGGACATATGCAATTTTTTAAAAATTAAATACTTTAAGAGAAATTTCGTTATATATTGTTTCGCGTGTTAAGTTGGGAATAAGCTGGGTTTGTATAAATTAAGTTGGGTTTGTATAAATATCGATACCAGAGTTAGACTTAGAGCAAGCTCGATTTAGTGGGAAACAATTTAATGAGTCTATAAGATCTGAGGCATAAAACATTTCTCAAGAATTTTTTTCTAGAATTAATAGAGAATACTAACGTTTTAAATATTGAATATATTTGGCGTTAATTTTGTAGAAATTCATTATTCACAATTAAATGAAACTATGTGACGTAGTATTATTCCTACTTTCTTTAATTTCTTTGCCACGACCTAGGTTTTGTTGTATTACAACATCTTCAGGTGGGATATTAGCAAAGATCGGCCTTTGTTTCAATCTTTGCTAATATCCCACTTGAAGATGTTGTAATACAACGAAACCTAGGTCGTGGTAAAGAAATTAAAGAAAGTAGAAATAATACTACATCACGTAGTTTCATTTAATTGTGACTAACATTTTATATATAATTTCCATTTATCTCCAGTCATTTTAGCCATTTGTATTTAAAAGTGACATAAACTGTCTAAAAATTAATTGTGGTGTGCATATCTTATTTACTACAGAATATTTAACCTTCTTCATAATTATATTTCTGTTTCTGCGATTAAAAGTAACAAAATTAGTTAAATGTGGAGACATATATTATATATAAAGTTGATATTCCTTTAATCTAATTTGATATTTCTTTTCTTTTGTTCTAGGATTTTGTATTAGAACAAAAATATATCGCTTTCTTGAGTTCCGTACTTGAGTGGTGAGATCATAAATCATTTCAGTAGTAATTCAGTTCCACGGCTGGGTCAACCTATTAATCATTTTTTATGTCTGGCGGCTGTCCGACTCTTATAGAAAATCTAGGTTTTTCAGACTAAATTGGGAAGAAATATTTTCACATACTTATTATTAATATTTACAAATACAACCTTTAGTAAGAAATGCTCTAGCGCTTTAAATATAGTATCCAAAACAGGTGTCCTTATGATCCACATAGTTCGTTTACATGTTGAATATTTCATCAAATTGATATGTGATGAAATAATCCAAAGATATGAGATATAAAAATAGAAATAATTATTTTCAAACTGCCATCTTCTTCTTCATCTTATTTTTCTTGAACTTCAATGCGTATTCCATATTTAGTTGATTCCTAGATATTAACATTCCAGAATTATTTTTACATATATTCAAAAACTGTAATCAAATGCTAATTTTCAACATTGATTTCCTTTTTTTTTCCTATAAAGCATATTTGTTAAAAATATTACACTACAGAAACCAAAGGTGCTGCTTTTTTAATTAACGAAGAGTTAATTACGTCTGTGAAGAATTTTACTTGTTTATTTATTTGTTTATAAGATTGTAAAATGGGTTAAAATTTGAAATAATAACACCACACTGAAAAATATAGCAAAATTAGTACACACATATTTATCTGAATTAGAATGGAATAAGGAACGGTGTTCAAAAACGCGACTTTTTATAGTACTACAATTATCCGACAAAAAATTCGGTTGCGCCAATAATCTGCATTGTTTTACAATTTCCTGAAAACCGAAATACGGTGTCATTGTTGGATAGGTACGTGATAGCCGTTAATAAGGAACTTACTCGCAGCGTAAGCTTTTTATTAAATATCTTGCCATAAACGTACAGACCAGAACTCTCTTAGTTGACTGAAATCGAGTGACAGATAGCAAAATTTTACCATAACCCTTACCATAACCATAAACCTTACTTAAATGTCTATGCTTCATCCTTTTTAGATTTTACCTATTATCTTTGTATATATTCAGAACAGATTTTTTTTAATTTAGTAATAAATATACTTACTTAAAAACAATTCGTTGCTCAGCTCACTAGTTGTGGCATAAATTTGGAAAGGAATTTTAGTAGTTTTTTGATCAACTGCTTTAAAAATATTATTAACGAGCTATATTAAACATATTTATAAATCCAATATCCAATATAGCAAACTTCATCATTGACGGAGCACAAGAACAGTCCATAAAAATGCCAATAAACGATTATTCTAAATAATTTGTTTTGATTGCCAATTATTGTGAATGAAATTTATTCGCAAAAAAATAATATAAACAAATGACGATAACTGGCCAGTTTAATATACGTTACAAATATCTGTACTTGCATATCAATCAAGCTGCTGTCAAGTCATTTTTAATTAATGACACAATGTGTGTTTACCTTAATTATTCCTGCCTAATCAGCATAACGGAATATATTTTAGAACGGAGTTTATTTACCGATCGAATCGACTAACTTAATTACTTTTTTCTATTTATATCCAACTTGTATTTCTGAGACAATGCATAATTAATGTTGATATTACAAGAATAAAATTTGACAAATAACTCTATACACGTCACTATACACGTCACACATCTATATATATCCTTGCACCACATTTTTCCTCTTATTAAATTAGCCAATGAAATATAAATATATCTTTTAATTTTTATATCAAAACGTTGATTTTGTATCCTCTAAGTAAAAGCATATTTTGCTGTCATAGTTTCAAACATACTTGTAAAATATTCATAGGTCTGCACAAAATTCTATAGATTACTTTATTTATAAGCGGTCAATACGTTACCACTTTATATATTTTTATAAAATAGATAAATGAGACGAGTATGAATTAATTTTACTTTTAAACGTAATTATAATTATCGTAATTTATTTATTTGGATTTAGGTGAATAAAAAAACATATGCTTATTATGAAATATTCTTTAAATAAATAAATTGCATTTTGAATAAATTTTAAATTCGTTTATTTGCAAATAACTTAGAAGTAAATGCGTTTTTCTCTTGTAAAGAAAATGGAAGAAAGATAAAAAAAATTTTTTTATATATATGCGTTTTCACTAATGTGTAAGAGTAAAAAAGGCATTTATTTTTTGGAGTTTATTCTTTAAGAATCGATTTTCACATATAGCGCCCGGTATGAAGTTTTATGAGGAGTAATATCAGAATTAAAGAGCGCACGAAGTTCAGAGCGTTAAAGAAAATATAAACGTAAGGTGGCCCCTCCCCGAATTTTCTCGCATTTTTAGAGTGAGATACCAATATGTTTATTTGGCATTTTCTTATGGCGTGATCGTAATGGAAGATAAGACACATAGGCTCGTGTTAATAGACAAAACATAAAACCAGTTTAAATCACCATTACATATGTATAGACTAATATGAATTGTCGTATTATGTTTCCGACAGTTCAGCAGACGCATATTAAAATAGTATTTACTAATCAAGTTTGGAAAATCTGAGATTAGCCGATTGGAGATTTATGTTTTGATTCAATACCTTTGCCTGCGCAGTACGTACTGCGCATCAATCGTTAGCTAATTTCAGGGATATCTTGACATATCGAATTATTTGTTGACAGTTGTAAGCACAGATCATGTAGCGTAAGCGTATATATTGTAAGCGTCCTTTCTTTCTGGATGAAAGTATTGCCTTTAAGAACAAAGTAGTAAAATGATTGCAAGAGAAATGATTACATGGAAATAGAGACAAGACTATTGTTGCAGATATTGGTCCCTTACAAAGACATAATTGAAAGTAAACGCTCCGACGGAGCAAGAGTGAAGATAAACAAAAAACGCCTGGGACGCTATTGCCGAGAAACATAACGATAATGATATTATTAATAAAAGGGTGAGTAGGGTCAAATGCAGAAGTTTATTGTAAAAATGAAATACAGAATTAATTGATTTGCACGAAATTAATTTTTTTTAATTTTTATGTGCAGTGTTACCTGTTTTATACATTCCAAGACAATCGTGTTTGAGGAGTATACTCCAGTCGCGCGTCGGAGTTGACACGCATAATGTTTTTTTTAAACTTATTAATAAATACATTTAATATTTTTAATTTGACTAAATATGCTCGTATCATACCGTTCGGGTTTCGATGATGGCTTCAATATAATTCGCTGATTAATTTTTGCCAGTTTCTCACAAAGCCAATTAATGCAATATTGTTTGCATTTGACAGTGATGCGCCGATATCGATTGCAGAAAAGAGGATATATGATATGCATTACTTTTACACACACGTCTGATGAGCTGGTAGTACAAAAATATAGGCGCACTCTGACCAACATTTACCTATTCAAACGTTACGAGTGAAAACGCGCTAATGCAGAAAAGAATGTACCATACAACTAAATACGCGCTACTAGATTCTCTGTTTCTCTTTGTCTGTCTCGCTGTCTTTTCGACATTATAATAATTTGTAATACATTTTCTTTCTTTTCAAATAACATTTTCTCGAAAAAATGATAGTCTATAACAAATGTATTCAAAATGTTACCCCTCATTATCTTCCATTTCTATTCGTTCTTCATTCAATTTTGTACCTCCTTCCTTAACCATGCTATTTTTGAATTAACATTTATTTCACCTTTAATTTTATTTAAATTTTTTATTATAATATTATTGGATCCTTAGATTAGTGGTATAACATTGTTCTAACTTTAAGATACCCTTGCTATTGTATAAATATATTACTGAGAATAACTTCCATTTCATTTTATTGCATACACCGGAACATTACTATTATATAACCTCGTAGAATAACATTAAATTAATTTATTACCCTCACTAAAATATTTGTGTATCGTATAACACTTGGAAATATAATAAAACCTACACCGCTCTCCTATAATAAACTCACTAACATAGGCAGTGGGAAAACCCACACAAACCCGTCTTCCGCCATAATTTTTGAAACATATAAATGCTGTTGGATGTTTCCTTGCTAATAGCCCATCAGAAGATGTTGTAATACAACGAAAACTAGGTCATGGTAAAGAAAATAAAGAAAGTAGAAATAATACTACATCACGTAGTTTCATTTAATTGTGAATAATGTTACTTACGCACTTAGGCAGATATAAACATTTAAATACACTATTTTTCTTTTACGATATTCCTAAATATTAATATTAATTTTTATGATGTAAATATTTTCACAGGCGTAAAAATATTATAAAAATCACGAAAATTATGAAGTTAGGACTCACTATGATTTTTCAGCAAAACTTTGATCGAAATTCTAGCACTATGGTTTTTAGGGTTCTATATCTGAATAGAAAAGGAAAACCTTTATTGGATTACTTCACTGTCCGTCTGTCGATCTATCAAGGCCATTTTCTTCAAAAATACATAGAGGGGTCAATTTGAAATTAATATCAAATACTTAGGTCTATGGTTCTTTAGAGATTTTATGGTTCTTTAGGTTCAATCAAGAAAAACCCTTAAAATACGATCATTTATGCCACATATTTTGACACTCGCAAATGAACAAAAGTATTTAGAATATTTTTCGTTGACCTGGAATCATGAAATTGGCAAAACGCAAGGTCTTGCAGCACAAGTAAAGGAAAATATTCTTTTGCATATGCGCCTGTGAAAGATATAGGAGACAATATATTTTCCTTCTGAAAAATTAAACTTTTGGAAATAGTTTAAAGGGAATATTAAATAACATAAAATTTTTATCAATGCTTAAACATGTGCGCAACCCTCGTTGTGCGAGTTCAGCTCGCGCTTGAGAGGTTTTTTTCGTGATCACGATTTGAACAGTTGTGGAGATAGGTGTTTGTGGAATTTTTTCAACAATATTTAAAAATCAGGGAGTTTAGGAAATATTTATAAACTTATAAAAGTTGATGATGTGTTTGAGAACGTCCATGAACCAAAATGCACAACGGCTAAAAAGTAAATCAATTTCAATAAACAAAATCTCAATCAAAACTTTATCCACAAACCATAGTCGATCAACATACATTAAACGCAAACATCACATTTCCCGGAAAGATGTTTGAAATTAGAAGACTTTCATGTTTGCATCGGTCTCCGGGATCATCTTATTTGCAAGTTAAGTAAAGTTGTCTACAACTTTGATACGTGATATTTGGTTTGAGTAACTGACAACTGAATTTAATCCGTACTCTGTTTGGTGTGAACATATGAAATCGACAGTTTACATAGACGAAAATATTTTTTCTAAATTGAAAACGACTACGTTACCCTTTATTATTTTATAAATTATATAATAATGCCTTTTGTAACCACTCGTGCTCATTAGGCTTTTTAAAATTTTTGTGAAAACATTAATATTTTAAGTTAAATTTTTAAAGTTCAAACAAATTAATTGATTTAAATAAGCACTGAATAAGAATGTTACGTGCCTACCTGCCTATCTACTATTACTCTAATTATTTCGTGCTTTTTAAATAGTATGCGCATACTTAATTGCCTGCCTAAACTATCCTGGTTGCTTCGTGCCTTTATATATGGCTGTACATACTCACGTACCTATCTACTAACATCCTAATTATTTTATGTCATTTTATATGCTTCACGCCTTTGTATGTACCTATACGTATTAACACACCAATTAAATTTATCATATTGTTGCTTAAATGTCAACAAGAAAAATGAGTCTACACTCGATTAGTTTACTCCTAACCACTGAGAAGTTACTAACACTATCTTTCAGCTTCGTAATCAGACCATGGAAACAATTTATGACCAAAAACCCATTAAGGATTATCAAACGAATCGAGTTCTATGAAACTGTTATTCATCTTTGAGGAGTCCGATCAATAGTTTCCAGCTCCATCATCAGACCCTGATTATCATCTCTAACAGAAGTACTTGTAAGGCAAGCCAATAAGTTTAAATCCAGTACCAAGTTTCTGAAAGGCACAACGTACTGGCATCCATTAAGGAGTTCCTTGGGTTATCTTCCTAGTCCATGATTACATTCATAGTCCATGATAGAACCTGCTAACTATATTTACGAGGTACCTATTCAAAACCATTTTCCTTCACCAAAAATGTCATATCACTCCATTTCGAAGTTATGGCTGTACAAACAAAACACATAAGCATCGAATTTAGAACCAACTCCTTTCCTGCAATCGGTTAAAAACAGCGAAAAGACATCTGGATAATAAATATGACTGAGTGTACTGAACATAAAATTGTCATAAATAATCACGTTCGCAAAAGAAAAAAAATCATAGAAAAAAAAACAGAGAATTAAAAAAATAATATAGAATGGCGTTATTGTGTAATGATTAAAAAGTGGTTGAAACCAGATGTCCCCTTAATATCTTTGGCTCGAAATCTTATATCTGTCAGCTTATGGTCTTGAACTCTTCTGATACCTTGCCATGAAATTACATTTTACGGTCATAGAGTGCACTATATTGAAGCCATTTGACGATGACGGGTCTGAATACCTTTTATGACTAAGTATAATGGATTTTATATTGTATTTGTTCTTCTAATTATAGATATTTATGCTCAACCAAATCTTTGTTTATTACCATTAAATTGTCTATTTTAGTCATAAAAATCTGACACTCTATTTATATCAGTCACTTTTACCATTGGTTAGCTGTAATGGATCACTCTTTTCTCAGTAAAGATGTAAAGTATGTATTTAATGATCAAAAATCAGAAGTTTAATAGATGAATAAAAAATGTTTATTTTTAACCTAAATTGTTAAGAACTATATTTCTAAGTGGTCATAAATTAAATATTGGCGATTGCTGAATTATCAAAGTTCCAGTATAATTTCATTATTTTTAGGTTATCTTTAATAAAATCATAAAATTTTTGTTCTTTCAGATATTATATGCAAAAAAAATGTTTTTAAACCCAATGTCATTTACTTATATATTTCGTCCATTAAAATTAATATTAATATATAGAATCGAATAATAAGATATATCGCGTTAAAGTAGTATATATATATATATATATATATATATATATATATATATATATATATATATATATATATATATATATGTGTATATATATATATCGGTCACTATATTCACAGGCAACAGTTCTGAATTTGCATACATTCTGAAATAGGAACGGTACAGAAAATAAAAATGTGGTAAATTTTCCCCTTTCACAAATACGTTACACAAAATGCACGGTCTTCGTCAAGTCAGATATTTGAAGAGAAAATCCATTTCTCAAGTATGATAAACAAAAAGAATGGCATCTGACTCAAGTGTGATACACGATCAGTACGCAAACTCCTCAAGCGTAACGTACAAAATGTAGGTTTACTACAACTTTTACTTGTCACAAAACGCTACTTGAAATACTAATTGACCACTTTTTACAAATATTAAAAACCATGCTTATCACTTTTCAGATTTACCTTTGGATTCACGTTGAACAAAATTCATATGTTTTCAAAAAACAAATTTTGTCAGGTTTATTTACATTTTACTCAATATCCCAAATCAGCAAGTACAACATTATGAGAAGAGACAGAACCTCAAATTATTCAAGAATCAAAGGTACACACAACACATGGACTACGCAAACACATGATGGCAAGAAAATATACGACGACCACATAATGACGAGTATCCCAAATGTTTTTAAGTAGAAACGAAAAGTAATATAAATAAAGTGGAATAAATGAAAACATAGAGAAATGGAATTGAAATACGCAAATAAAGTGAGAATAATATAGGAAGGAAACCAAGGCAACAAATGAAAGAATTCTAGCGATATCAGTTGTATCCTTTATGCATCCTTTCTGCATCCATATTCATTATTACTATAGACTAAACTGGTAAGGATATTAAAGACACATATACTTCGGTTTCTAGTTTGTTCGGATTTTATTTTCTACCTTTACTTAAGAAAAATCGATTCGCCAAAAAAAAATCGAAAATAACATAGTAAATAAAAGAACTTTAGTTGTGAGGACTAGGTTTTTACGCATAACTAAAAATATAAGTGGACGAAAGAGAATACAAGAATTTAAATAATTTGGTTCCTACTTTCTTCATATTTTTTTCTGGAAAAATAGGATGCGACGAATTAGTGATATTCTTAAATGACAATGGCACTTGATGATATCTTTGCATTTGATATTATAAATGAATGAAAACTCACAATCTATGTGTGTATTGAATTACGATTGAATGACCATAAATGTATTCGTGTGTAGTGAATAAATGACTACGCTTATAAGTTTACTTCTAAATCAGAAATTATAAATTTTGTGTGACATGCGGAATTAATATATAATGTAAATTTATCGCTTAATTTGAAAAAAATTATATTGTACCATTTTCTTACTCAATTTTATTTCAAATTTCCAATACAAGTTCGCATGAAATTCTGGTGATTTTTTTAATATCGGCATGAGTTAAAATTGTATCTTGAAGCGTTGACATTGTAAAATATAATTTAATACGTTAAATACTTTTATTAAATAGTTGATTGCAATATGTTATTTCTTAACATTCTCATTTTATAGAGTCAAAACATATAAATTTACAGATTCGTTAAAACAAAATTTTCTGTCTGCATACTTTTTTACTTCGCTTGTGCAAACCAATTTTATTTCCATTCTTATTCGTTTTTAGTTACCCCCGCTCCGTTCGCCAAACGATATCAGTTTTCAGTTTAGGGAGCGGATCGGTGGATATAACCGAGGTAATCGATTAGTGATTTTTTTCGTACTCTATGGTTATTCTCCAAGTTTTTGTACATTTTTTGCTACCACTTTGAAATCGTAACCTGATCGTTCCCGCCTTTTAATTTTCCAAAGGTTAACCAACACGAAAATGTAATGAAACAAGACCATCAAAATGAAAAAACTCCACTCAAACGAAAACAAATCCATAGAATAAATTTGGGAAACTTAGAAAAGCGCGTCATGCCAAAGTAGGCTCTTGATCAATTGCATGAATATTTTTTAGAAAAAGCAGTGTTTTTCTTGTTTGCAATATAGTTCGATATTATTTATTAAACTCTATGCAGGTTTTTAGAAAGTTTTGTTCAATTGTCTTTTAAGTTTAATAATATATACTTTCTATGAATATGATATTCAGATAATAAATTAACCACATAATTTAAAAAAAATCATAATAAATATTTAAATGGCCAAAATAACCCAATATATTTTTATACACAGTAAATAACGATAATTTAACATGTTAAACTATTAAAACTTTTATTTATCTACAACATTTAAATAATTTAATTTGATTTGCCACTTTAATGCTACATGCGCTTATTTAACTAATAAATGTACCCAGTCTACAAAAGTGTTTTGGCCATTAAACTTGGAAAATTTTGCAGAAGTCTCACCGGCTTTTCAATTGAAGTTTAAATGAAAATTTGAAGTTTCAAAAGTAATTGTGATGGCCGTAAACTGAGTTCGCTTTTCATCTGTTATCTTTCTTCAATAGATTTTCAACCAATTTTGTCAAATTAAATTTCCATCTTACAATTTGCCATGAATAATTCTACGCTAGTAATAAATTGTTACAGTCTAATAAACGCCAGGGCATAATGAATTAATGTTTCATTTTAATGACTCTTAACCTATCGCAGATTCTTGTAGCTCTCACACACAGTTTTATCAGTGAGTGTGATATGGCGACGCTCGAGAATAATGAGATCATTATTAACTTCTTATTTTCCATTGTATTATGCCGTGAATTATGTGGATATGATCAGTTGTAACATGAAGTGACTTCTTTACCGGAATAAATAGTTAAAATTAATTTTCGAATAGCTATAAAATATACGTTTTTGATTTAGGGGTTCCCGTTCATATTTATAATTCCAGCTGTCATTTTTGTACATATATTTTATTGCGTACCTGCATATTTTAAAGCTATATCCAAAATTACTTGCCGCGTAAAATACAAATTTTACAGTAGTTTGTTTAAAAGTCAGTTGGCGAAATTTCTGCACCAAAATCTTTAAAATAAAGCTGCAAGTAATGACGTGTTTGCAATACGTGATATAGAAAATATATTATTTAAATACGATTAGTTTATGGCTTGAAAGTAAATTGGCTTTAGACTTCAGCGCTTTTAATACATCTAAACAAAATATTATCCATACTTTCAGTTTCTAAAATGTATTTGAAGCTAATATATTTAAAACCGTGCTTAAAGACAGAGGAAAATTTGTGGCAGAGAATCAAACGACCCATCACATTATTTGATTCTAGATTTTGGTCACCGATATTAACATAATACATATGATGGTATTAACGTGTTGTTAATCTTCTTCACCGAAGTAGTTAAATTGTGAAATTTACGAACGATGATGCCATTAATCTCTATGAGCTCCACAGCTTATTGCAAACCTTATCTGCCCCAAGAACATGCTTTTTTTTGTTTTCTATGTAGAGCTACCTTTCTCAATTCGTCGTTATTAGAGTGGTTAAATCCTTTCAAGTATCCCTAAACCATCGAACGATCTATCTGGATTTATACTTTTCAAGTTCAAGTCGGTGATGCTGTGATGTTTTTCAAGTTCAGGTGGGTGATGCTAAATCGGGTAAACTCCGTTCACTTCGGCATAGGTCCAGTGAACTACTTTTTAGGCGTACGAAGCGCAATGTTTACAAATATCAAACATAAAGTATGTTAAGCGCACCATGCCTACGCGAATGTTATTTTATATAATCGGTGTACTAACTCAAGTGTATACAGTTCGTGTTTAATATTATACGCGCACGCTATTTCATTTTAAAATAATAATCTCGCATTTTTCCTGGTTCCCCAAACTAATATCCATCATATAATATCAATGTAATTATATTATATTTTAGAATTATCACTTTTCACTTCATTTGTGTGGTTAAAAGCGTACACTAGATTTTTTTTAATCTAATCAACAAATGGTGATTTGAGGTGAATTGTATTAAGGGTCAAAGTCATGTGTTTGCTTCAAACAACACTAAGTTTTGCGGAAAACGTGTAGTTATACTGTTATTAATTATAATAAGACGTTCTTGTAAGTTTGTACAAATAATCAACGTTATTAAGGCCGAGCATAAAGTAAATATAAGAGGTAACTTGTATTCATAATGAAACCGCATATAATAAAGTTTGTCAGATTGTTCAGCTACTTATAAGCAACATATTCTCATTACTACTCATTACTAGGCATTTTTGATTGAATTTAAAAATATTTATACGAGACATGTTAGATCCGCGAGAAAAACATTTTTAAATCTAATGTATAATTATTTTCATTCGAATAAGGATTCATTTTAAAATGAAAATATTAACACTGGAGAAAAACTTCGCGTAAAAATGAAAGAAAAATATATATGAGTTAAGCAGGAAGTAAAAGTCAAGTAGAGAAAAGTGCATGTCAGCAGTGGTTTTATTCTCTATAAGATGAACAACCATAAAAAGAATTCAAGATAAAAAAGTAATCACACTGGGGAGCAGAAATAAAGGGTAACAAGGACAGCAAAACACGAGGCCTAAATTTTTTTAAAACAAATTGCCATTGAATGAGACTTTTTTTGCGTTATATTTTGTGAAATAGATATTATGTGTTTAGCAAATAACTGATTATGAAAAATTATATTAATTAAAAATTGTGAAATATATTTACGCGAATTTTTTGTGGAATTCGAATGTATTAACATATTAATTGTTTTGTTTTCATTTTCTTTTTATGATTTTGCCTCTGCTTGTTTCAGTTTTCTATTTATTATTAAACGTTGAACGTAAATATTGTCAATTAAATGAAGACAAAAACTGTATCTAATTGCAGTGAAGATTTCAAATGGAGAATTGACAACAAAAACATAAAGCAATTGATAGCTATATTTACCCTGTTAAACTATTTTCTTTCAAAGATTGTAAAATAGAGGAAATAATATGAAAAGTGATGAATGCTTAGAAAAAATTATCGGCACCTGAAATAGGTATCTATAACAAAGAAAATATTTACCAAACTTAAAATTACAATACTCAACAGTTGCATAGCAACTATCTCAACAGCTATATAACGACTTTAAGTTTCGTTGTAATATTTCAAATAAACTTAGTCACTCAATGTAAAATGGAGACATGTATTTTGGAAAGGTTGGTTCAAAAATTTAACAATAAAGTGGTCAAGTCGAATAGTCATGGTCATGGAGAGGATAGATGGATGGATATCCTAAAAGTCTCTAGAAACTAAAACTGAAGTGTATACGCCATGTGACGTGTTAGATTTAATCAAGTTACCTCTAACAAAAGATCAGCAGATAGACTAAGCATACGATGACGTGGTGCGCTATGAGGTAAAGCTAATTAGATAATAAATTTACTAGCAATGAAGAAAAACATAGAAAAGAGCCCTCCCGCCTTTGCCTTAGGGATGGTGCGACGTGGAAAATTGAAATTTTGCATAAATTGTGTTAACTCGAATATATTTCAGTAGAAAATTATTTCCTCATGAATACTTTTTGATTGTAATCGAAAATATTGACACATTCGTAATAAAAGATAAGGACACGTAACATGGCAAAATAAAATTATTAATTCGAGATAGACCTACCTATAAAGAAATTATAAATATTTACGAAGCAATCTCAATAAAATTAACGCTATAATTTTATCCACAGATTTGCTCACTGAAGTTAGTTATGATTACTGTATTAAATATGTGTGTACTATTATTGCATATAAAACTTTTGTTAAGAGAAGGTGGGTTACTTATTTATTATTACAAATGTAAGGTGACTAAAATTGACATAATATTATGTACAAAAATAACTTGAAATTGTGTTTAACAAACGCATATGTTTTCTTAATTACTCTCTTTACATTCCCTTTACTTTTGTATTTTATAGTTTATTTTTCAGGCACTTTTCAATTAATCTACTTTAAACTTATTATTTTATTTTTAATTGATTAATAACACTTTTCTTTATGGTCGTGTAGCAAAATATTAATTTTTATTATATACATGTCCCATGCGTAAGTCGGAGGATGAGTTTATTAGGGTACTGTTGCTAAAAAATCCTTGTAGTTTATGTCAGTCTGTCTGTATATTACACTGTTATACTAACAAACTATTAATGATATAACGCTGAAACTTGCATAGTTATACATTTTTATAAAGCCTACAAAGTTACAAAATATAATCTTTTCTGGGCATTTCCCCTTGATGGAAAGTGGAGAAGATTTTTTTATTCGCATGTCCTATTATGTAAGATATCATTGAATAGGTCTTTTACAAATATTGAGGGTATGCCATGAACTTTTCCGATATAAATGGATCAGTTTAAAATGTTATTCGTTAGAGTTATGTTTCACCACACCATATTGGCTAAGCAGCTATTTTTGAAAATCTAAAAAATATTCATAATAGTAATACAGATAACGAAAATGGACTCTACAAATTAAGAGTAATAGTCGACACCCATAACATGTAGTTTGATCTATAAGAATTCATGAAAAGTCCATATGAATCACTTAAATCTACAAGAATAACTACAAAATATAGATTTGTATTTAAACCCAAAAAGGATATTGTACTGTGTGCATATGCATGAAATAAATAAAAAAAAACAGCAAAAAAATTTGTATATTACAAAATTTAGCGGTACGACCGTACAAGTCTCGAACACTTAGCATGACTGTCATAGTTTGAGATATTCACGACAATATATATGAGTCTCCTAATTGTTTCCCTTCGTGTTATTTGTATTCACTGAACTAAAAAAATTTTATTAGTGATGACTTAAGGCAAATAAAATATTTTCTTTCTAAACGAGATATACAATCCTCGATCCGCAAGTCAGACTTGGAAATAAAGAGAGGTTCTATTTGAAATATAACGAAACAGGGCGTAACTATTTTTTTATAGTTAAGCCCTGTTTCGAAGTATCAGATTTCAAAGTATATTATGAATCCTGTCTCATTTTTAAAACATATTTTTGAAAAATCTTGAAGAATCCTACATAATAACATTCAATTCGAACATATATTTGAAATTAATTTGGTTATCTTGAGCAAACAATTCAGAGAGATTTTTGCAACTACGGAAAACTTCCTTACGCGTGTTTCAATATCCGAAATGTTATAGCACAATGGATTGATATAGCAAGTAGTGTAAAGTATGAAGCTGGTGGAATTGTGTTTATACAATTTGAAATTTAGGATGATTTGATATATTTTATTTATTTTAGTTGTACATATCTACCCGTTATCTTCTCCAAATCCCGTTTATAGAATTCTATGGACAAACACGGATCCCTTATTATTTCGTCATGTTCCTCTGTCTCATCTTCGAAATTTCTGCAGGTTTATTTACCAAGAATTTGAAATTTTGCTAGTATATACTTCATACAAAAATATCAAGTAACATGTAGAAAAAAAAAGTTCCTATTTTTTAAAGTGTGTGAGGTTTTTTAAAATTAAATTAAGCTTCCAGTTATCAATTATTATTTTTAAGCTCAATTTGAGAAACAATAAGCTCAAAAGTGACTTATATGAATCCCTGCTGCACTATAGTTTTCCCCGATGGGTTTGAAAAAAAAATCAAAAATATTGAAAATCATTGTATTTGATTTACTTTAAAATTAAATTATTTCAGTTAACTATGACACACGAAACTTCACTTAGTACTTGTTCAATACGAATTAAAAGAGTAAGCTATAATGTTCCTGAATAATTTTTGTTCAGACTTTTACTTTAGATATTTCTACAAGTACTATTGATAATTTCTAAAAAGGATTCCTTTTTCTCTGACATTGCGTAAGTCAAAAAAATACAATGTTACTAGAAGTTTATCTATATTTTGCTAAAAAACTATAGTATAATGCTAAATTGTATAGTTTTTAAGATATTTATAATACTTTTACACCTGTGCATAATTTATGTTAATTTAACAGCAAACCCAGGTTTGCAACAAAACAATTATTATTAATAAAAAAAATATTGCAAAATACTAAAACTATTGTAAATGGTAATATATTATAGAAACATAGGTGAGGCAAGATATTAAATAATTACTGTATGCTACATATAGATATGGCGTTGGATAAAATATACAGCTGGTCATTGTTTGGATTGTGTTTGTCATCGCGATCAAGTTCAGGAATTGACTATACTATTTACGATATATCAAAAACTAATGGTTTGCTTTGTTGTTTCAAAACTTGTTAGTATTTAGGTTAAACATTGAAATATGTTAAAAGATTTCTTTGACTGGCAGTGGTTACATACATGGCTAAAAGCTTATTGAAGGCGTGTTGAAAAGCATGTATTTTGTTTCATTTATAAACTTATTAAAAGAAATGATAATGGTGGAAAAAGCTTGCTATTTTTGACGTGAAAATTTCTTAAAAATCGATGCCCTATGCGGGGAGGTAATTTTGCTCAAACGAGTGACAGATTCTGTTGAAGTAATTGTAACCTTTAATTTCTGGGCTATAGAGTCGTTACTTTCATTTTGTTTTAAAAAAATGATAATATTAATTCTTGTACTACTCGGGATGCTGGCAAAATCAACTCACGATTTTTGACGAAAGATTTGAAATGTGCAAGAGATATTCTTATATATTATATTATCTTATGCATAGATACAATATATACGCATATATGTATCATTTCCCGTATAACTACATAGTATTGAATAAAAATAACTTTGAATGAATTGAATAAAATATTACATATAAATTTACTGTGCGTGTCGTTTAAAGAAAATTACTGGAACAGTGCCCGACACTTGAATTCCATGGGTCTTGTGGGATGTCAACTGAAAAAGCAAGTTACAATGTTCCCAAATCTATTTTTTGTTTTAATTTGTATAAGAAAAATTCTACACACATTGAAGCAAATATCCCCTTCCCCATTTTTGAAACTGGTTAAGTCAAAAGTATGAAGAAAACAGTTTCATTTTAAATTTACCTAAAGTTTACCGGCAAGCTGTACCAATAATTTTCGTTTTTATAGTTTTTGAGTCGTTTACGATATTCATACGATTTTAAATTTGTATACTTCAATACATTTAGACGCTGATAAATAATACTGACATTTGTAAATAATTCAATAAAATACAATGTAGAAATATTGTTAAATAATGTACGTGATTGGGTATATGCGGTATTCTCATAGTGTAAATTATTTTTGAATTATATAGGTTGTATCATATGTTAATGTTTTTATATTTTTTATATACTTTACGAATAGAGTGCTGTACGAGTCATGCATTTTGTGTACCATTAATAACAAGTGAACGGTAATTTTACTTTTTTTATCGTCCATGCAGTATTGCAATATTATTTGTGCAATATTATTCTAATTCCAAAAGCAAATACAGATATCAAAAAATATTTCTAAACATTATATACATATCATTAACAGAATTTCATACTATCTGTCGGTATTTGAGTATTATTAGTAATATAGCTGTGTGAATGAAATTTTTCATTTTTAACCGGTGACAGAAATATTCTTCGAATTTCAGAAACAAATGCGAAGAGGTATGACTGTTTAATAAGTTTTACATATACAGTAATAAAACAGCTCCACTTTAGACACTACTACTGATTTGAACTGGTAAAACCATTAATATGGCCAACTCTGTGCGGAAAACATTAGTCATTATGTTTTATAAAAAAGAAAAACGTTTGAAATTATATTCCATGTTTATTTTTAAATCAGTATCTAATTAAAATGTAACGAAATTAAATGAATTTTAAAGACATTTTCGTACAATTAACGATCCACGACTTATACTTATGTATTTAACTTTAGGGATAAAATGGCTATATTTTTATAATGTTTATGAAAGCGAAGAAATTAGAACAGATACACATGTTCATATAATGTCCTTAAATAACCATACAAGTATTTTATTGAAGATAATAGTAAGTAGTACGCGTATAATTTACTAATACACTTAAAAACTGGAGAATAATCAGTTTAAAAATACCTAATTGTCGGTCACGAGGAGGACGCCGTCCACCAATAAGATGGACTGTCACTGATTCAGCTGAATGGTTCAAGCGCAGGACGCCATTGAAATGAAATAAAAAATATATGCAATAATGTAAATATATTTACTTTTTGAATCAAGTTTAGTAATACTTCCTATTTTATTACATAACCGCACTGCCACTTTTCTAGCTCATATGCTTAAACGTACTTATAGCAACCACCGCAACCGCAGTCGGTTTCACCTGTTTACCTCCACTCAATATTTCCGGGGGGAAACCTACGCGCAGTTTTATGTTATTTACTTGAGGAAGGTTCACTTTTTTGTTTAAGTAGCGGAAAACTCAAAAGCCGCTTAGCCATGCGACCTAGTTGCACATGATCCCGTTTGTTTACATATAAACTCCCTTATTTGCCGACCGTATTAGAATTGCGGCACCCGTTCATGTAATATATGCGGTGTTATTAAGCTTAAGATATTAAAATTAATATTGTCGGGATAAGTTTATAAAGAGGTCAAAAAATTTAATAATAAACTGAAAATATAAAAGGAAAAAAATTATAGAGTTAATAGGTCAAGGTAATAAAAAATTACTTTTTACTATAAAACCAACTAAAAAAATAAATTAATACCCTTTTATTTTGCAGACACCTCTTTCGACGGGCAGAGTAAAAGTAGATACATTAAGCTAGCATTTATCTGCAACAATCTATTCCACTTTCTTTTTGAACTCAATGCCAAACAATATGTTATTTCAAAATTGGTTACGGCATCAATTTTGTATGGTATAGAAAGGGCTCCTTATATTTTTTTGTAATAGTATATTTCTGGTTCCGGCACTGTTTCCGGTTCAATACTGATGGCAATTTATCCAGTTTCTTTAGCACCAATTTAAAAAAAATATTAAGTTCAAGATGTTATTATATTTTGTTTCCTCTCTTATTTTTCCTAAATTATTTTTCATGCAATTTTCAATTATTCAAGAAAAATCTACCTGCCTTGTATGCTAGAAATGTTAAAAGGAAGTTGAAGTATGGCCGTTGATCAGATATTAATATATAAATAATGACTTGCTGTCTCGCTTTACTCTGTGTCTTCACGTACTGTGCAAGAGGCAGAATCGCAGTTTGTACGTTTATCTGCCTACAATTTTGCCACCGAAAAGTCATCCGGGTGGCAACGTTTCTTCTACTTTAAACTTTCACTGATTTTCATGGTTATTGTTTCTTTTTCTTAGACAAATGATAATCTAATAATACATATGTTTCGATTTTTCTTATTACTTGGTTGATTTATTTATTTGTAAGCATTTCAATATGACAACAAATTTTTGGTAAGAATACTAATTTTGAGGTGCTAATGTTTCTAATTTTAATAGTGAATTTCTATAAAATTAACGCCAAATGTATTAAATATTATACAAATAAATAAATAAAGTTGCAATAACACAATCTGACGAATGCTTCATATGGAGATTTAGAATCATGTGCAGCAAAATCTTAAATAAAGGTAAAAAAACTTTAAATCAAATGGTTTCATTATACGATCAATCCCATACTAAAAATTTGTCAATGTAACCATTTGTTACTAACAAAGACAATTACAGAAGTGCTAAAGCTCTTATAGGGAATATTGTATAAACTCGTGTTCCTTCAAGTCATTATTTATTAATTTGTCAACTTAGAAATCTAAAGAACTTGTAAATAACATATATATCGGAAGTAATAAAAATTTAATATATAAAGCACTCCTAATGAATTTGGTTTTTTTAAGTTAGATTAAAGTCAGTCAATATTTGTAAGTCGGTTTTAACTTGCATGTGCTGAAAATACATATAACTGAAACAACAAAAATGGAAATCATTATCAGATTAAACTGTACTGTATACAACTTATTTACCAGTTTACAGTCAAACCGGTTTTTGGATATATGTTATTCAGCTTTGGAAATGTGCTGATCAATGTAATCCTAATGTAATCTAACGAAGTCGAAACAAGTTTTTGCATATGATTACAAACATATATCTTTATTTAAGCTACTAAGATATTCACGAAAACTTAAGTACAAAATGAATTAAGGAATTCAAGTTTCATAATCCAAGAACACACTATTAAACATGAAAAAACTACTCGTTAATGTACCAATTTCCAAGTTTTTTGACTCTTAGATATTACTAACGAATTAAGAAGGCTAAAACGTATTAACCCCGTTGATTAACAATGAATATATACAATTTATCTGCGGAACATTAGTTCCTCAAAACCGTACCCGCCATCCCGAAATTGTAATTAAATACTTTCATCAATGTTAATTAATTAGTTTTAGATCAAGAATTTGTCATGCATGTCTAATAAAGGATATTTGAAAACAATATTTTTTGTGACTTAAAGAGGATATACATTATCCTAAACGCAATTTATATTAATAGTGCATGAAATATTTTATGATTTTTTGGCCTAAAAGGAGAATTATATACAAATATATTTCACACTTTGGACCCTTATCGTTTTAAAACTAAATAAAACAATAAAGAATATGTTAATAGATAAATTATATTCGTATATACAAAGTTGAAAATTTTAATAAAGTTTACAAGATTCAATACCTCCACTTTTAACTATCATACGTGTTAAAAGTGTTCCAGTATTCAATTAAATTTTACACCATTTTAAAAGCCAAATTTTTCCACAAAAGAACCTCGCATTTTATTTTTTTATCGCGACAAAACTTTCTTCATTCGTTAATTTTTCTTTCTGAATGCCAGCTTTCGATTTGATACGAAATTTACCACTTGACTCTTAATTACAGATGAGAGTTTTTCATAAAAATAAAGGAGGAAATACGTAAGTTAAAACGCTCAGAACTATTAATTGACCAAGGCTAAACCGTCAACCTACACAATGAATATTTAAAAACACAAGAGACTCACGCTATTCCGGATATTAAGTAACAATTACAAAGCATAGAGGGGACAGGCTTCTCTAATGAGGAGCTTTTAGGAACTTTTATTCTTGAATAGTTTGTGCTCTTATTTTCAGGTCGGAATTTTATTAAATAGGAAATTTCTATGAACACTTTCAAAGTACTAATAGTATATAATATATATATATATAAAATCTACCTTATATTTTTTCAACGCATGTAAAATTGCACTATGCTCTATGAAAAAATATATAATTAAAGCGTTTTACGTTTTTAATAAAGCATGAAAATAGCCCGCTTCATATTTACGAAACATCCTCTTTTTTTAGGATTTCTATGCTTATAAAAGTGTTAAAAAAGTTTTCTCCAGTGGAAAATTTTAAAAGAAGTCAAGAAATGTATTGATTAGATACTAAATAAATAGAAAATGGAAATTATTATCCCGGAAACAATGGGAACGTTTTCATGTTGTATCAAAAATGTAGGAAAAGTCTATATAAATATACTGCCTTCTTTTGTTGCACGAATTTCCAGGATACGTCATTATCTTTAAAACTTATAGAGATCGATATTTATATTATTGTCAGATAAAATAACATATAACAATTATTATATATATGTGCTATTATAGAAACATTTTCAATCAAATTATTAGCATGAGGAGCGATTGACACACCCTTTTATACTAACAAGATAGAGAAGTGAAGAAGATAAGATAATATTGAAAGGTACATTTCTGATCTATCGGTTGTGATTTTTGCGCACGCACGTATTCGCTCTTTCCAATGTGGGTCTCCGTGCCCAGTGCCTGGCGGGGACGGAGCGTGTCTCCGAGGGTGGCGTATTGCTTTGGGCGGCTACTCAGAGGCAGTCATCAGCATTTTTCGATTGTCGGATTAAGCTCTATGTTTTGTGTTACTGTGTTTTGCATGAAAATAAAAACGTACATAGACTGCTTTAGTACTGTCCAGATATTTATTATCGTTTTCTAATTCTGAAAACGTTCTGAACATTAATTTTTATAATTCCTTTCATTTTTATTATTTTATTAATTTCCATTTATTTTTAGATATTTTTTTTACTTTCCGCGTGCGACCAAATTACATTCTTTTTATCACCTTCCTTTATATAATATTTATCATAAACTATTTTATTGGCTTATGGGGGATCTTATTGTATTTATAAATATACTAAACACATTGGAGTCAAATATAAATTATAATTTTTTTTTTAAATCATAAATGTTATTTTTCCATGTATTTTATGAGGTAAACTAATTGAAATTTGTACCGAGGATTGGTAAATATTTCAATTAGTTTACCTCATAAAATACATGGAAAAATTATATTTTCTGTTCTGTAATATCTAACTAATTATTGCAATCACACAGCAGACAAAAATCAACTCAAAATTATTTAAATTTTATTTTACATTGAAGAAGGTTTGCGACAGCACTTTTTTCACAGTGTGCACAGAATGCAAATGCATATTATTTTTGGGGTTGTGCATTTTTGAAAGAAAAATATGGAACCTCATAGGATTATTTACGTCCATATCTGGTGCACTGTATTTTTCTGTATATTTCTTCTTAAAAACTATGAAATATGCATCATCGCTTAGATGTATAAAAGGAATGTCTTTATATAAAATAAATGAAACAAATTATGAATATTTCGTAAGCATTATTTAGTAAAACTTACACACACAACATAGTAACAAAGTCTGTGTATGGATGTGGAAACCATCGTTTACCTGCAATATTAACTCAAAATTGAATATTTTCTAAAGGTAATAAGATATTCTGAAAAACAACATTACTTACAAATTTTAGCAAGAAACATTTACGGTAGTTGTATCTATGTCTAACCAAATACTTAAGAATCTTTACCAGTGGGTTTTGACTGATCACAAAACTTACTACAATAACACATATCCCAACTATGTCTCCAACAAACTCTGCCAACTGCTTCTGACACGAAATATTACAATTCACAAAGTCAAAGGATTACTGCGGTAATTTTGGTGAGATCTTCGAATTAAGACTATCTCGTAAGCCTTAGCAATAAAACTTCAGTGTGGGCTGGTTTCAAATTATAGTAATTTACAGTTTCCTTTAAAATTTTAGTTCATTCTAACATGAGGTAAAGTAATTTCATTGCCCAAGTTACAAATATTAGTACCTGTAAATAAAACTTTTTCCGAAAATTTGCAGTCATTTTGAAATATTTAGAAATAAATATTTTTTCAAACTAAAAAGAAAAATAGACAGTCTTATATTAATGTATAACTTAGACTAATCTTTGTTTAAGAAAAAGAGACCATAATCTAGATAATATACCAATATAGTTTAGAGGTATAATAAACGGTACCACCCGAAGAATGATCAACCGACTTTGATTCTTTACCGCACACAATACGTGAAAGCACGAGATTAAACGAGACAGAAAGCGATTATTTAAATACTAATTTCTCATCAACTGTAACACCTTACTTCCCTCTTTAAAACTGTATTCCGGAGAATTCTTATTAAGCGATTCAAGTAATTCATTATTATTGAAATTGGGTGTCTTGTCCGACTGCGAAATGTTGCCTAATAACTTTTTGGCATAGAAAATTAATATTTAGTATCATGTCTATATAAATCATGGTAATTTGATAATATCTCATCATTTAATACTCAAAAATATTTCAATAGAATGTTTATTATATATCTCATATTAAATAGAACAAATAAAGGAGAAGAAAATTTAGTTTTTATAATTCCCTTTATTGTATTGCGTACCAATTAAAATAGCTTGCAAACATTTTAAAACTGTTTTCGAAAGTTTGTGCAATTTTGTTACAGAGATGTTGACAATAATATTAAAAATAAACCTTTCTGAAATTTATGAAACCCTGTATGCCCTTAAATGTATCTACATATGAACCTAAGAGGATACGTAACGTTCGAAATTAAGTGTATAAACCCACACGCATTTTATTATACCTAACTGCATTTTCAGAATTCATTATCACGATTGAGTGAGTCGCTGCAAAAATAAGTTTATTTGAGCTGTGCCTTTTTTATAGCAGTGAGGTAGAAGCCTGAATTGGCGCTATTTTTAAATAAACACATTAGCTTAATTTAAATATTCAATATTTTGTAATAATCAAAATAACTTCGCACAATAAATTTGTTCTTTCTGTTTCATCCACTAAATGTTTAACGACTCTATAAAAACGTGCTTGATCTTAGTGATCAAATAAACTAATAAACCCGAATTACGAATTCAAATTTTCTTAAAAGGAAAGAACTCTTCTAATAGTTTCATTGTTATGTTTTCTGTATCATAACATAAATTGCAAATTTGGTTTTTAAAGTAAACATACCTTTAATCAGGGAATACGCACACACACAAACGCGCGCGCGTGCGTGCGCGTACACTCACACATGCACACACTCACAAACGTACACACATGTATATATATTTAAATAACTAAGTTTTTATTCGGTAATTCAGGGTAAAATTGACAAAACTTGACAGTTTTTTATTTAATAATTGTAAGCAGATTTCGACATAAGCCTATGTCTTTTTCTTATATAATATAATATAATAGAAACTGAATCTGTGTACCTTTTGCCTATTTTAGGCAAAAGGTACACAGATTCAGTTTCTATTATAATACACGAAAATTATACTCTCATAATGACTTTAATTAAATTCGAGGATTAGTTTGCAGCTAAAGTTTACTGTAACTTTCGTGACTACGTTACCCAGTAAAATAATTGTTATAATGGTTTTGGTGTAAATCAATTATCGTGTTATTAATCAGTAACACTGAAACTGAAAAAAACCTTTAAGCGATCGCTTTGCGCAGCGGTGTTAATTACATCTAAAATTAAGACTAACCAATAATGAAGTTGACGAAATAATGACGGAACAAAAAATACAGAAAATAAATATCCAAAAAAAAACTAAATTTCTTCCACTTTTCCGCTGTCAATTCTTTGGCAAATGTAGCCACTTCAGTTTGCTAATATCGAGGGCCACGTCGACTATTTTATTTCTCCGTCGCACTACCTCATATGGGATTTTATTCTTCAGAGACACTCTTAGCATAGCTTTTTTCATAGCTCTTCGTACGTCTTTAAGTGTATTAATGGATCAGGTCAACCGTTAATGTCCACGTTTCAGCACCGTAGACCATTATCCTTATTAAAGTACGCGTAATATATTTAAAATTGGTAACTCGTCCCAGTTTCATATGAATATATTGTAGATTAGACATGGTGTATAAAATATTTCTTTTTACACAAATTTAAGTTAATTTTCCACAGATACCAAAATGCTCTACACACGGAAATCATTCGATTACAATTAAGTTATATGTTTAATTTTTTAAATGCATATTTTTTACTTTCATGAACTTATTTTTGCTCTTTATTTTAACATTTTTAAATTTGCAGTAAAGAAATTTATTAAACCGAACGTCATCAAACTGCACATGTTTGCAGTTATTTAAAAAATCTTTTAATGTCTCCTGAACTACTAATACATTTATAAATATGAAGGGCTAGTTTTTGTCTGTCGAGAATGCTTATTATATTATTAATGACAACAATATAATTTTCAACATTTTCGTAAATAACAACATTTTCGATTGTATCAAATTATTAAGAATACTTATGTCTTAATATTTCTTTAATTAATATATGTGAAAGAATTGGTTTTATATGTAGTGGAATGATGCACTGCAAGAATTAAACAGGGAAGAGGGTTGGGTGGGTGCGAATTACACATAAATTTTCAGTTTGTATCAACGCATCCTTATATGTACTTGTCGTTTTGATATTTTCGCATTACAAACAAATTTGAAATGTTGCTGTCCAGTGGACATAGTAGTCCTTTATTATTATTTACATTATTATTTATCATATGTTATATTGTATCAAAAAGAGTATAAACAGTTCATATTATGGCTGCCTCTGAGGTAGAATAAAGACAGAATGGAAATTATAGGTAAGAATATTAAAGAACACTAAAGAGGAAATAAGCAAATAAAACGGAAATAGTTTGTCAATGAATGTAGATACATATTCTCCCAACCTTTTTTTTAAACCATTTCTTAAGACCTACAATACCCCCGTATATATTATTAACGTAATTTTAATAATTTTGCCAGTATCACTACTAACGTGCCAGACCGGCGACTTTTGTTCCGACTATGTTAACATTTTTAAATATATTTAAAAATTCGATATTGTATTGTGAAATATCGTATTGTGGAAGTTCCTAAAAAAATCCTTTACTTACTTATTTACTTCAATATATCTATATGATACATATGACTGACTTATTGCCACGGTAGCAATCACTCAAACTCAACCAAAATACTAGTTCATGCCCCGCATGACGAGCAGTCGGGAATCGAACCCGATTCCCCGCAGTGCGCCGGGCAGTCAAAGGCTGCATGCCTTGTGATTAAACCAACACACCACGGTGACGACATTATTACATTACACTATTAGGAAAACATATTCCAGGCCATCATCATTAAAATTCGGAAACATCTTTGTAAAATTTGTTCGCAATACTAATCAAAAATGATATGTCAATGGTAGTATGATTCGTTGTTCTTCAGCCGCGAAAGATCTAGGCTTACTGATTGATGGAAACCTAAGCTAGTTTTCTCATATTAGTAATATCAATCGTCGAATGTTAAGCAAACTACACTATCTTAAACATTTTCAACAATTTGTTTTGACTGAAATTTAAATTAAGTCTTTCAGAAGCTTTTATCATCATATTTGGTTATGGAGGAGTGTGATATCTAAGGTTTACTATAGATTTATCAAGAAAATTAGCACATCTACTAAAATTATGTATTTGAAATTGATTTCAACCCTAAAATTAAGATTACGCTTAGGTCACCTCTTAATTGAACGGAAACATGTAACCGGCATTTTATCAGTTCTATGCCTTCTTTTCAATATTTAAAAAAAATTGTCATGCTGTTTCCCATAATTCTAGATTCAAAGCTTAACTTCTGTTTGTAATATTCTGAAACCCTCCATATTAACTTTGCTGTAACCAAACAAGATTATATTTTATATTACCTTTGCTGTAACCAAACAAGATTATATTTTATATTACCTTAATTTTTAATCCTGATATCCATTCAAATTTCTAAAAGTCATCTTAGAAAGTTATACCTCTTTTCAATACTTAACTATTTTATTCAATCCTCTCCTATTACGCCTTATTATTCCTTTCATAGCTTTCAATGTGGAAATTTAAATGATTTTATATCAAATATCAGTTCAAAACTTTTTCTTAATTTAGTTATTTCGAAATGTTTACGTAAAGCGTTTTCCTATGCTATTACGTCATTAAAAGGTTGAAAACTGATGAATTCGCCACCAAAATTCACTAGTTTTAAGTCAGAATAACACAAAATGGTTTTTCTTTAGCATTCTGAGGACATCACTATAGCTCTACCTATCTGGTAGACATATGCTAAAACCTGGTTCGATAAGGTTTTTTTTTGTTTCTAAAATTAATATAGAAGGTCGCCTTATATGATAATTCTTGGAAAAAGAAAAATTGTTTTCTCAGAATTTTTGAACGAATGCTAGGCTGTGTCACAGAAGAGGATAAATCCACCTCGTTGCGTATGTAGCATGTTATTTCGTTTATTTTTCACCCCAAATAAACTTTATGAAAACTCGAAATTTCTATATCATATTCGTGTTTACCAAACCAGAGACGTTCTATAAATATCTGTGACATTTCAGAAATCTCTAAAAGGGTATAGTGAGTTAATTATTTGCTAACTTTCTTTTCTAATTTTCTTATTTATTTTCCTAATTATTCGATTGACATTTTTATTTATTAGAAGTAACAAAAAGTTTAATTAGTAAATTAAAAGTGGTCGCTTAATTAAATCCAACAGAAAAATTACAGATTAAAAAAAAACAACAATTCAGCATTCAAATTTAATGTATATGCAGGGATTAATATCGTTTTCACACAATGGTTGATTAAAACAAAACATTAGAAAAAACAAAGGAATTCTTAACTTTGCTGTAATTATTTTTAAATGGATAAAACTGAAAAAATGCTAACAAGTTTTCTCATTCTATCGCTGTTAGTCCACCTAAATGACTATATTTCTAGCTGTTAAAATTTTATGAGTTCTACAATGCATGGCTGCAAATATTTTGAGTCTGCAATAATTTTTTCCATTTACTAAATGAATACAAAAAAATAACAATAACTTATTTACTCGTCATTAATATATAATTTTATTTCAACGCTACTTTCTTACCACTTCAATCTCTGGCAATTAATATCATAGCGTGTACGATTACTCTCACCGCTAATCATTACATATCGGAAATCTTGTGAAATGAAATTATTGCCTCAATCCGTAATAAATTCTCCAATCGCCTGACCGACTTGACATTTATGGGATCAATATAAACAATGGTCTCAATTGACGTGGAGAAATAACGATAAATCTTTCCCGTTTTACTTAGATATCGGTGAACCTGTAGCATAACCTTAAGTTTTATCTGCAGCGAACTCTAAGCTTCCACCGGTTAAATTGATAATGAAATTGGAAATCAAAATTTCAAATCAGTTTCAATTCAATCAGAATTTTAAATTTACCATATGAATTCAGATGTAAAATAGAAGCCATGTATGACGAAGATGTGACTCAAAATTATTTTCAGGAATTATTGAACTTTATATTCTAATGAAACATTTAAAAAAAAATGCAATATCTGAGCTTCAGAAAACTCTTGCGTCAAATAAGGAATATCTATATTAGTTAACAATTAAGTTAAAAGCTATAAGTAATACAATCTGCTAATTTTCAATGACGATCTTTGAAGCAAATTAAAAGCAATTAATGTCACCGTTATCTCGATGCTCCAACACCAATGTCGTAAGTGTCATATTCCCGAATTGTCAAGAAAATCTTACTGGTAATTACTTTCCTAACTTTTGAGTTTTACTACATAATTTCATGTCACTAAGTACTTTTCTACACCTTGTGACGTCTTGGGATCAAATATTGCGACATAAAGAAATTTCCTTAGGAAAAGCGATGGTTACCGTTCATATCAGAACCATATTTCCAAATTTATCACTGTAAAAATGCATTAAATATTTTCGGTATTTCTAATCCAATTCTATTGTAGAAAAGTATTGCCTATTTAAATAATCATTTCATTAACTTGATTTGACAAATGAGTGAGTTCTTCATTTTATTTTTATTTTTTTATCTGCTATATGCTTTTAAAATTAGTTCGCTTCAACCCTTTCATTCTCATCGATTTCATGATCAAATGATACCTTCTGGTAAAGACACTCATATTTACGATTATAATGTTTGAAGCATTCTCTTACATTTTTTCTTATTGAAAATTTTAAATTATATAAAAATAAAAATAAGAAAACATAAAATGATATAAGTCAGCTATTTACAAAGATTTGGAACGCCTTGTGAAGTCTTTTGTCACCACATTGCATTCGGTGCATGAAGCATTTCGGTTTTTATGTTGGATCGGGATATTTTAAATTATTGTCCTTTTCTGTGACTCATAAATGAAGAGGAGTTGTGCAAAGATTTTCTTTTGTTTGATGGTCTTTGAAGCGACGTCCTTTTCAGGTCTTCCCATCTCAGATGCCATATTCCCTAAATAAATGAATGGAAGGACACGTTAACTTGCTCTACGCCTAAAAGCAATGGTGCATTCTTCACATCAGATCTCCTTCTTTGAGTTTTTGACGTATTTATTTTGAGCCTAGTATAGTTAGTACCTTTCCCTGTAAGTTTAAATATTTGCATGGTTATGCTGCAGCAGGTACAATATCTACGCAACCTGTAAATTTATCGTAGACATAACATTCTTACAGAAATGAAATCGTAGTTTTGTTCCTTTAAGAATTTAATTTCATGCTAGAAATTCGTGTTTTACCAGTGAGTAGTTTTGGAATCAATAACTATGATATAATTCAGTCTATTGTCACCACGTTGCATGTTAAAAGTTTTTGTTATATATCCAAAAAAGTTGTTAGGTTACTAAATCTGAAATTCAAGTCCCGCTTTTCCACGACCACGTAATAACTTGGTCCCATTTTAAGTAAATATTCTATTAATATATAGGTATGTTACAAATCATCCTCTGTATAGAGCCAATTTATTATTCTCATTTTGATGATGCCCTCTTGTAGTCATAATTGCCATAACCAATATAACTTAAAAATTTATCTATGCATCCATAGATAGGTGCTAAAGGTCAGAATTTCCGAAGTAATTCGTACTTATCTGCTAACATTTTTTCTGTATACAATTTCCTTTACAGATTTTCATATTGTTCAATGAATAGAAAAATGAAAATTAGTGTAAACGTAGATGCAAACGCCTGTTGTCCTGTTCCGTTGTGATGCTTCTTTCACAGATTTTTCTTCACCAATTTTCCCAGACCTCTATTGATAATGAATATAAATATTCGTATATGTATACGAACGCACGTTCAGAAGTTCCGAACAGATCTGTGTTTACCCACTAATATGTTTCAATAAAATATTTCCTTCACCGATTTTCACAAATCCTTACGGTTTAATGAATATAAAAATAATAATTCATACATTCATATATACATTGATATACACACTCAAAAATTCCAAAGTGATTCATGCTTGTCCACTAAAATTGTATCTGTATTATATAAAAACAATTCAGAATCGCTCTACTTAAAAATTTCGAATCGTCGATTTTCGAATTGACTGAGTGACTTTCGAGTTTCGTCGGTTAGAAAGTATTATAATATTGTTCCTATTATTAACAACGATTTATTATGCTTTGCAAATAATCCCATTGTTTTCAAAAAGCCTTCCCATTTTTTGCAAAGTTTTACATTCAAGGCTAGCAGTTTCCGTTTCAAGCCTCCCATATTTATTATGTAGAGCTCACTATGCAAAGTGACAAATGAAAACTTACTGTTGTTACAATCGGTTGTTTCTGTTGAATGCTAATGAAAACTTGTTCTTAGTCAGCCTGTTGATTTCAAGGAATATCTTGAGCTGATCTATAGATTTTATGGAATATCATGTAAACTACTTACTCCCATTAATTTTTTTAATGACTTCTTTAACTGCCATCCACATGACCGACGTAATTTTTAAATTGAACTAATTTTTCATTTAAATTTAAATCTAACTAATCGTTTTTCAGAATATTCTCTGTAAATTAATATCTTCAAGAAAATTGATTCGTTATATTTAATTCATTATATAAATACACAAATAAATTATTATATTCTCTCTGATTATGCATGCGCAGTTTGAACTCGTTGTGTTAACTCAGTGTATTTTTAGACGCCGAAATATGGACACGTGTACTGGGGCTATAATATCACTGCGAGTTAAACCGCGAACTCAACAGTCGAACAAAAATATTGATATCTTTTCTACATATTTCCGAAGAAAATTAATTTGGACACCAATACTTGTATTGCTATTGTTAATAAACGATATTGGAGTTTGACTCAATTTATTAAGCAGTCAAAACACTCAAACATGCAGTCATCAAAATGTGGATTGATGATTATTTTCAAATTCAAAGTCACTTAATGAAAAAATTAAAATAGTAGAAGGCAAACATTTTTTTTATTTAAAAATTAAATATATTAAGAATACACTAAAATCAATAAAATATAGCGTTTTATTTTTCTTATTAATTTGTCGTTATTATGTCCATATAATAATGATTAATACTCCGTTGAGATAATAATATTATTGAGTTGTGTTCATCTCCATAAGTTTGATTTTAGAACAATTAATTATAAATATTCCTTTCTTAATTAGTTAATAAAGTTTACCAAGCGCTTGTAATTAAGATTTCCTTGCCTTTGTTTTCAATGGTACCTTGGAATAAATGCAAGTAAAGAAACTCCAAAATAAATTAAATTTAAATTAAAGTCGAATAAAGTGCAATCTCCAAAAGAATCTCTTTTTGCGGTCACCTCGCGCGAACTTTAACAATAATTCTTTTAAACGTCAATTAAATAGGAACTTCTCAACTCATTTACGTTTAACTGAAAAAGTTAGAGGTGCGAGTAGAATTTATAAAATATTTTACCGATTTCGACTCTCATTCACAGTTTCTGCTTTAATGAAGCACGAACTTTCTAAGAAAGCTTATAAGATAACTTTTAAGAAAGTATAATAAAGTATAAAATATTGGCCTTTGTTTTTCATTCGCTGAATGCTTGTTATGTGCTTTATGGAATAAGCATTAATAAAGATACACATAATACTTTTGTCATATTTCTTTAACTACTTTGACTCTTACAAGTTAATTTACACATAATTTGCATATAAAAATCGATCAAATGTAAGCTATACTTGCATAATTCGTGTTCCTTGCCATCAGCTACTACTTAAATAATAATAGTATTATACTTCGACCATCTATAAGAGAATTAAAAAATATCTATCTTTTGCGCTGCCTACTTCAGACAGTACCAATGTCATATTACATCGCTCATACTGAGCAGGAACCTTTATAACTGAGTAGGAAGCTTTTTTATTGGGCCAAAATAAACATTTTGGAAAACATGTGAAAATAAGAGTTTTTCTTTACATTGTGAAAAACATTTTATTTTAAAAAACGTTTTTTTTTTAAAGCAGTGGTTCAACAGTTGTAACAAAGTAAATAAATAAATTGTTTATAATAATAATTATTATTGTTAGTTTCCAACGTCTTTTACCCACAAATGAAACCAGTGAGTATTGGTAGATAATTATTCCTTAGTTGGATGTAGAAGCGGAAAAAGTAAGAAGTCAAGTTTTTCAAATATTCATAATACGAGGGTTGGATGAAAAATAACGCACGCATGCTTGCAGAGTGCGAACGAAGAGTTTCAAAAAGCGCGCCAGATGGTATTTGGAAGATATATTCTCTCTGATTATGCATGCGCAGTTTGAACTCGTTGTGTTAACTCAGTGTATTTTTAGACGCCGAAATATGGACACGTGTACTGGGGCTATAATATCACTGCGAGTTAAACCGCGAACTCAACAGTCGAACAAAAATATTGATATCTTTTCTACATATTTCCGAAGAAAATTAATTTGGACACCAATACTTGTATTGCTGTTGTTAATAAACGATATTGGAATTTGTGTTAGTGCGTAGTATGTAGAGAGTTGATATGTATTCAATAAAGAAAATATGATCCATTTGAATTTGTTGGGTTGAATACTTTACCATAAGACTCTTAATAAAATAGATAATTAATATTTAATATTACGTAAACTCTTGAAAACAAACATATTACTAGAAAATTTAACGAAATTTGAAAGTAATCTCAATACATCAATTACGTTATATAACTTATTTCATTCAACCAAATAATTACGTTTTAATTTCATTAACAGTACTATGGCTGTATTTTCTGGAAAATGTCTCGCTATCGGTTTAATAATGTGTACACTATCTGGAGTGAATTCAACACGGACTAATGTTATGTCTGTATCGTCGGATGAGTGGACAAATAATTTCAATAATAATATCTATATTATCATTTATTAGGCCTTCTTTCAGGACAATATATTTTCTTTGTTTTCTTTGCGCAGTTCATTGTTCATTATTATTCTCACGAGTGATGGATAATTAGATCTTCGACTTTACCAGGGTCCGACAGTAAGGTAAAAAAACTCTCATAAAATAGAGTGTGCCCTGTTCTCTCAGGTGATGCTAGCGACATAACAATTTTAACCACCCTCTTGCCATTCATCCGTCGAAATATTTCACATCATTGGATTGTGTGGATTTCAAGTTTGTTTTTAATAGTAACACAAATATAATATCATCATGACTCAAAGGATGTAGTGATGGCATAGCATTTCAATTATTGTTTTGCGAATCAAACCCAAATAAAAGATCCAGATGAAGTATTTTTCCATATTTTTTTTTAAACAAAGAAAGTAGCTTTAAACTAATATCCATTCAACGTAAAGCTAATTTGAAATAATTTGGAAGTCTGTAAGTGGGCAACATATATACGTGCACGCACGCACGCACGCACGTTCGCCTGGCAGCTCCCACGCACGCTCGCACGCACGCACGCTCTCACGCAGTCACGCACACACGTTCGCACGCTTGCACGCACGCACGCTCGCACGCACGCACGCCCGCACCCACGCACGCACGCTCGAATGCACGCAGGCATGAACGCACGAACGTACGCACGCAACCACGCACGCACACACGCACGCTCACTCATGGACGCACGCACGCACTCATGCACGCACGCACTTACACACACACACACACACTCATACACATATGTACATGTATATATATATATATATATATATATATATATATATATATATATATTTGATACATATTATTTCATATTATTTCTAATTTTTTTTAGTAGTATTTCAAACTTCATTAGTTTTACATATTAATGAATTACATTTTATACTTTGCGTTTTGTTTTGTATATTGCCTGTTGTAGTCATTTCTGCCTTTTGATTAATTGTACTTATATAGTTCAAATATATAGTGATTGCGTGTTGTTTCCAGGTTACAAATTTGTTGTTATTGATGTCTATATATTTGCACCTTTTGCGAAACCCACCGCTTTTTATCACACTTACGGTACTTTTGTTATCTATATTTAAACGCAGTCTTTTAATAGGTTTCGCTAAGGTGGCACAATAACTGTACAGGCTGCTAGGAAATCCGCTTATATGGTGGATAGAGCTACATTTTGATATCTTTGTTTGGACCAGGCGTATAAGCCAAACCCTCAAGATGGCCCAAGTGACCATTTTCTGATTGTGTTGGTGTTCTGATGTTCTCGGACCAGGTGTATTGTAAGGCAAGCCTACAATATAATAGTAGTGACTTGTTGACGCGTTTTCTGATCGTATTGGTTTTTTTCTTGGCCTTAATTTCATGTTGAAAATTGTCGGACTCTTAGTTCTTGTGTTTGGTAGGTATAGGTTCCTTGAAGAGGACTCCTGCTGAGGCATGTCTTCTCAATCATACTCGCGGTCTGTAGCTTTCTCGACACTGAGGTTTCCTGTTAACTATGTTTTTTTGGATTTTTTAGAATATTTTTTTAACATTGTGTTGTAACTTAATCTTAATTTTTTACTTCTTTACCACGAGCAAAGATCTTCGCTAATAGCCCACCTGAAGATGTTGTAATACAACGAAACCTAGGTCGTGGTAAAGAAATTAAAGAAAGTAGAAATAATACTAACTTCACAATTTAATGAAATTACGTGACGTCACGTAGTTTATTTAATTGTGAAGTTAGTTTTTAATAAATGTTTTATAAAAAGGTATTTTTGACTCGAATTAAAAAAAAAATTACTTCCTAAAATAAAATGAAAGAAGAATAAACGTAAACATTAACATTCGAATTCGTACTTCCGTCTGGTAAAAATAACAAGTTATGAAATATAACCTTAACTTTTAAAAAAACATATTTTCAGGGTACTCCTGTACAAGCAAATTTTTTTCGGATACCACGTTGTGTAGAGTACAAAATATACCGTTTACAAAATATAACGCTTTGAAATGGTTTATTTTAATAGAATTTAGTATACCCAGCTAAATTTATGTTTTAAATATCAGAAAATTATTCCAAATAAAAATGTACAAAACAAAATTAAAAGGTAAAATTACGACGGCTATAGAGACTCTTCCAATTTGTAAGTACAATCGACCGACCTATGACATGCAATTGGGTCCTTAAAAAGTTAATAAAAACTCCTTACGAGTGACTTAAATCGACAGCAAAAATAATTTTGCATTCTAATACGTATATTTAATATACTCGTATATAGGCAATATATATATATATATATATATATATATATATATATATATATATATATATATATATATATATATATATATATATTAACAAGAAGACAATGGTTTAAATATACATTATGTTTTTACGCCTGAAGGGTGTATGTTTCGTAAGTTGAAAGTTAATATTTTTGAATGGTTTTATATAAATACTAAATAAACTTAAATGGTTATAAGTGCATAAAAATGTAAGGGATCTTCGTGGAGTGTGCTGTACTATTGCACGGAAGGCTTTATTTTATATTGAAATTTTAAAAAAACGCTAGTTAAATTTAAAAATTGTATCTCACTTAAAACAAATTATCTTCTTTTACTTTAACATTATTCTTTAAAACTGTTTAAGAAATATGTACATTAATGTTTCACCCCCATCTATAATGTTCTATTAGTAAGTATTGAATCCTAGAAGCCATAAATATATATATATATATATATATATATATGTATATACATATTTATAGTCAAGATAAGCTATGTATATAAGAAATTATATATATAGATTATTTGCGAAGGATCTCGGTAAAATGCGTCGTAGGAAACATTTAAGTCATTGATCACAGTGTTATTCATATAGATATTGCGATATGAAGTCACTATAATTTCATTTTCATTCTGAGAAACAAAATTATTGATTCTGCCGTTTCGTCTCTTGAATTAATATTTAATAACGCTCAATTAATAATAATCTAATGTCACTTAAATAATTTAGATAAACTTCAAGAACAATGATGACCGATTTTAAATAAATAATTTCAAAGACGTAATTTTCCAATTAGAACGGAAATTTAATAAGCTTTTTTAACTTATTAAGTTTCCATTTACGAAAACAATTTAATTAATTTTGATATTATTAAAGTTCAATCCAATTAAAGGAAAGTATTTTAACCCGATTGAACTTTGGAGTCTATTTTGACATGAAATTGAAAACTTTCTATTTTAAATAAAACGATTATAGAAATTTTAGTATTACCTTCCATTTAAGCAGTTTAAACGGAAATGATCGAAACTCATGTATATACATGTATACTTATTTTACTTTACTAATATTTGAACACGCGCTCAATATTCGGTGCCATGGGAAAAGAGAACCCTTCTGAATTATGGCAATGTCTCTTTATGACGTATACTACCTTCAACATAAAAAACTCCTCTCAGTATACTTTCCTTCAATATACTGGCAAAAATCTTTTATGTATTCCCTACCTCATCTAAAACTTGCTTGTGCGTTCTACAGAGAGCTTTAATCTTTTTATTATCTCGTTCTATTATAATTATTTAAAATATTTAATTTATTTCATTCAGTCGGTAAATATTTCTGTGGCTCTTGTCACTTTTAAACGTTATTTTCTATTATATAAAAACAAAAAAAAATTCAATTTATTATATGAGCGATCATTTTCACCAATATTTTTAAAAATTTTTATGTATCGATATTCTCCAGATACAAAAAAAAAATATTTTAATTAAACATTTCGCATTTTACATAATTTAAAAATAATTTGACCAGAATATTTTTGATGGTATTTGATAGTGATTTTAATGTTTAATAAGTTAGATTGCAGCCTAATTATTTGTAACACACACGAGACGAAATACAATTTGAAGACTGATGACTTTTATGATAGAAAATATGTTGGGTTTAAATTTTTGTAGCTTAGAAATGAGCTATGAACAATTTTTTTTATTGCCAAATAGAAAGAAAAATTAAGACCTGTTTTCAAAAGATAACTCTTATAATTTTTCTGTTCGCATGGTCATCTCTGCAATAAATCATTTAAAATCGATAATTTTGGAATTCGTCAATTTCATACAGAATTTATCTAACACAAGTAATTGACCAAGCTTGCACAATAATGGGTTTGGTTTGTTTTGGGGAGACCAAATTTTAAAATGTGTTATCATTACATATCATTTTGCAGATAATTTAGGTTTTATTTTATTTATCGTATTCTCGGTTTATTATCGTTACTAAATTGTGACTATGTAAGTACTCGTAAATGTAACGGTTCTTTAATTGCACACAAATAAACAAACAAGTAGGTACATCAATTCTATTTTTTTGAACGGAACCACTTTCGAATTCAAACTATAACACGTTAAAGTTACGACGGTAGGGTTAATACTAATTGTTTGATAAACTCTGAAATAAGCTAATACTAAGGGCTGTACTAAGATCGTGCGACCAAATATTCAGCATTGGTTATTATAGAAGATAGTTTACTCAATACATACATTTAGAAAATAGTTTACGTAATACTGTACATCTGTAATATAACATGGAGGGCATAAAAAAGGCATGAATATCTTCTTGCCTTCCGTTACACAGTGCGCTATTTGATAAAGCACACACCCACAGCGTTATTCAATAGACGATCGCGTAAAGATGCAAAGGTAAATATTGCCACGTTTATTTCAAGCTATTAGAACAATCACACCTAAACTTTATAATATTTAACAAAAGCTATGGGATCGGATGAGGAAATAAGGCGTATACATCACGATTAGGAGAAAAAAGTGAAGGTGGAATGCCCACACTCTCCGTAAGAGTGACGATGCGATAAAGCAATAACCCGTCTTTTGGGACTCTCAGGGTAAAAGAGGCAGAAGGATGACTTCGTGGAGAAAACCCACGGAGAAACAAGTCAAGAAAGTGGGGAACTCGTTTGGAATAAGGTCTCCTGGTGTAGATTCGTTGACATCCTGTGCTCTGTCTACGACAGGATTTTAGGCAGGAAAGTCAAATTATATTTTAGTAAATTATATTTAGTATTATACTTGTATTAAACTTAATAATTTTAACTACTTATTAAGATTTTATTTCATTAAACATGCAGTAGTCTAATAAATTCCGTTGAAGGGGATCATTATTAAATGTTAGATTTAAGAAATTTAGTGCTACCGCAGCTAACGTGCTTACAATAATACTTAGTTATTTGACATCCTCTGTATATCATGACTCTAAACGAGTGCTCGTATCAAATAGCATCGTCAAAATATAGATCTTTTTTGTAGAGTCGAAACTTGGTCGATGTGAAAACGATCAAAATGAACAAACTAATCCCAATTTGGAATTGAATGGTCATACTTTCGAGTAAGTAAACAAGCAAGAAGAACAAATTTTTAGGTCTTTGATATTTTATGATTCTAGTATGAAATATGAAAAATTGTCTAGTTTTCTCAATTTTAATCTACGGACCGGAAACCTTGCTGGCTGATACTATAAGACTACCGAAATATAGATGAACTGAAGATGTGGTGCTGAAAAAGCCTTTCAATAATCCCCTAAACATAGTTTCGGATAAATATATCCATATTACATACAGCAAGATCAAAAAAATATATTATCAATCATTGCAAAAAGAGCAGAGCACCAACAAAAAAGTTCACCTTGCACCGCATCATTTATATGAATCAGCGACTAAAGGTAAGAGTGACCGACTGAAGAAAAAGTGAAGTAAGAAACCTTTATGACTGACTATCGAAAAACTATAGTTTTGGAATATTCACAATATTACTTTATCGATATTTTATTGTACTAATTAATAATTAAACATTTTATTTTATATCCAATACGGTAGAAGCTTTGTATCTGTCGGGTGTCACACCAAAATTTTTATATCATCTTTTTATTGTTAAATTTTATTTGGGAAGTGTATATAATGATAAACAATAGGATAGCTTCCACCTCTAATAATCTAACCATGAATTTGTAACTAAAAAAATCTACTAACTACTATTTGGAGAAAACTTTCGAATGAAATTACTTCAGTTAATAATTTCCGGAGATATAGTTAATTGCTGAAGCCTACTTTATGCGCATTCAAATACCTACACACCTTGGTGGTTTTATTATAATTACAAGAAAAATGCTCAGAAAACGATGTTCGTTAAGTATTACGGGTGCGTATTGCATTTGTGTATTGATTACGGGTGCGTATGCATTAATTTCTTAGATAAGAAATTATTGTCCACAATTAAATATTTCCGGTAAGTGGAAAATATTTGAGGTTTTTTTCGAGTTAATTATTTTATCTTACCCTGATTTAAATCATCGTCTTTTCTTTAATCTTTTTAACCGTCTTTCTCTTAGGAATCAAAATATTCGGTAACAGCAATTGGCTGTTTCTCCGCTTGAAGTGATGGAAATAAAATTTGAAATTGCGATAACTTTTAGCTTGATGGAATGGTGTTTCCATCCAATAGGTACAGTTAAGAGTTATTATTTTGAAAACAATAATTATAAATCTGGCACAAATTATAAAACAAACTTATTCTGGGCATCTACAAAAATGATCTCAAGAAGACTATTAAACATAAAATCAAAGGATAACATTTACACACTGAAAATGATCCAGTATACGGGAATAAACTTTTAAAAAAAATGCTTTACTTCTCGGAAATAAGCTCAAAATATCACAAAAGTAAATTTCTATGGGTAATAAAAATAAAATAAAAGTTTTGAAACGTAATACTTATAAATGGTTACCAACAAGAAATGGTACCGCTAAAGGTACCTAATTTATATAATAAGGTGTATACAAGAGAGATTACCTATATTAAAAAACACATGTTTACCTATATTAAAAAACACAGCTGTATGTTGCGTTAATCACAGTGAAATTTAAATAAACTCACTCCATCCGATATTATGATATTTTGTGAATCCGTTAATATTCAATGCCTCTAATATGCCTGTTTTTCTAGAAATTTTATTAAATGAAACTCCACTCTCTTTTTAGATATTTACATTTTCCGAAATTGCACTAAATGTACAATTTGTTTTCTAAAATATTTAAACCTCTTATTTAAAATAATTGACAATTAAAGTAAAAAGAGTCTTGTAAGTTTTGATAAAACAAAATGTAATTATTTATGAATATCGTAAGTGATAATTTTATCAGATCGCACGCAAACTCCTCATCTCATTCCTACGTCAGCATTTCGAATTCGAAAAATGAGCTCGAGAAATATGCAACCGCTCGTGTTCACGAGATTTATTAAGTACATCATTTATCTTTACAATTTGCAGAAACGATGTAGTAAAAAAAATAAGAATTGAAACAAGAATTGTGTGACAACACAAAGAGCATATATTATTGTATCGGCATCTTGCTTAATTGGATACTTTATTGATATTGTGAATTTTTCTAAACAACTGTTTATTTCCCTTCTCCCCTTCATACGGTTTAACGGCAACTTAGGTTTCTGAAATGTTTTTGGTGCCTTCTAAATTATATATTCTTACCTCTACGGTTAAGTAGTTTTAACGTAGTCGGGTAACAGATAAATAAAAAACTTAAATTTAGATACGGTCAAGAGTTTTTTCAGGGTTTCCTAACATAAAACGTGAAAGGAAATCTTTATAAAAGCCACTTACATTTCTGTCTGTAACAGGCGTTTTTCTCAGAAACCTCTGGAAGTAGCAACTTTAAGTTGTATACAGATACCCCAATAGGTAAAACTCAAAGGAATTTTGACGAAAAGAAGTACACGAATTTTTTTCATATTCCAAATTTATTGTAGGGTATTGCTTATGCTAGTTAAGGGTCTTGAAAATATTTTTTTTAGTAATTTGAGATACTAAATCTTCCAAGATATAGTGAAAAATATGCATAAGAAATATGTCCCACCCCCTCTTCAAAATTCTCAATGTCATATTTTATTAAACATGCACAATATTTTCGCACCTATGAGAAATGCAGGAGCCAATTTATTTAGGTTCTAAAACATTTGTATTTGCAAATAATTTAATAAAAATGCTATATATCCCTAAAATAATACATAATAATAATATAAAAGCTTAAATGTGAACTAAATACCCGTAGTACAATTTTTGCCCGTGCTTGACAGGTTTTTTCTTGCTGAATTTGTTACGATTTATGCCAAAATTGTTCAAACAACTTTAAAATTAGTATTATTTCTTGAGAAGGAAATGATTATTGTTTGATAAAAATTAGTACTAAGTCCTGAGTTTACATAAACAATTTGCAAACGAGATAAAGCAAAAACGTACTTAGGGAGTCAGTGCAGTGCTCATTTTAAAATGGTGCGCAAACAAACAAGCCACTTTTAATATCGCCCTTAATTAATCACTGGATGTACGTGTACCTTATCAACACCTGTCAGCTTCTTAGAGTAGAGAATGTTTACTCAAACTTTTCCGACTTTACTTTGTCTTAACAAAATACGGTTGAAATTAAATAAGTGTAAACGAAACGTGAGGAGGTATAAAGCTAATTCTGGCGTCGTCGTTCAAGTTGGCACAATTTATTTTTTTCTTACGTAATTTAAACCAGTCGGCACTTATTTGAATTAATGAAATGTTCTGTCATTGTTTGTCAAACTCAAACATATTTAAAAAATGGAGCAGTAATTTTTGCTCGAGGCTTCGCTGATGTGAATTAAAAAAAAATCAATCTCAGTAAGAATTCAAATTACGTCATTATTTAAGCGCGCAATTTTGGAGAGCCGTGGGCACACCGTGCGATTATTTATACGAAACATTGGGAACTACTTTTGATTCCTCTCATCTCGAAATCCATTTAATGTGCCATGCTAATACTTACGCAATGAGATAATAAATACTATAATGAAGTTAGGATCCCTTAAATATTTGCTTGCATATAGCTTCTGAGTTATAAAAATCAAAATAAGTTGAAATTTCTACTTTTGACACTGAATGATTCACGTAACATGGAAATTTCCAATCCGCTTCAAGTCGACTTCAAAATTTAAAATTTGGCATGTAGCTAAAAATAGTAGTGTGTGAACTGTAAAACGTTTGGTATGATATTTAAGTGAACACATTTGAATTATTTTGATTTTGATATGCAACGTACGTAGATTATGTCTGCGCCAGGTTACTCCAGATTTCTATTTTACACGTCACATAAATCAAAATAATAAATGCTTATCTTTCTTGTGCTCTAACATGCGATACTTGCTAAATAGATGGCGTTGCTTGTGTTTTATAACGTGAAAATATTATATTCTGTAAAAAAATATATAATATGTAATTACAACATTCTGCATTTTTATGAAATTCGGGTATTAAGTGCATATTCTATAAACAGTATTGAAAAACTTAACTTAATACTTTAAGCCAAAGTAACATACATAGGTTTTCATTATTATTTTGGTTCCCATTTACTATTACTTAGTATTTTTTATTTAGGATATATATCCCGATCTTTTTAATTCTCAGCAAAAATCTTAAAATGTAATATAAATTTTAAAAATGTGGTAGGGTTTTGTAGATATTAACATAATTTCGGAAAGGTTTTAAATCCAAGTTACCATCGAATTCTAAGTAGTCCATTCATATCGAGTGGGAAGAAAGTTTAAATCTAAATGGTTTGCATGTAAATTATACAATTTAAATCTAAAATATACATTATTAAGTACTTAATAACTTTTTCATTTTAACTTGGTAATTTTATTGTTTCTATCAGTTTTACTTGGTTATAAAAAAAATCCAAGTTGAAATACAAAAGTTATGTTAAGTATTCAAAAATATGCGAAACTTAAATATTTTTTTTATTATTTATACTTTTTTATTTTAATACTTTGCCATTTCTTATACTTTGCCATTTACGTTTTTGATTAGGGAGATTTTACCAAAACCATAATTTAATTTTAACGTCTTTATCTGTTTGCAAGGCTATTTGTACAATTGAAGTAGGTACCAGAGTGTATCATGTACGCGCAACCTTTAAGCCAGCCGCGCTCTAATAAATAGCATAATAATATTACTCTTTTATATAATATTAATAATAATAAAATAAATATTAATATTAATAATAAAATAAATATTAATTTTCTAATAGCTTTATATATGCTAAATATATGAAAAACTTTGTATTTTTTTATATTTTAAGGTATTTTGTATCACTCTTATTCGTTTGAATTGTTTATGAGAAGAAATAATCTTAAAATTGACACCTGGCGTCACAAAAATATTCGTGTTAAATTAAAAATGTTAAGTTTCACATAAAAAATATAAACTTAAACAATCATGTATCTACCATCCACTTAGTTTGTTTTCTAAATCTTGTTTTCTTCATATTGGTACATATTTTCTCACAAATTTTCAAGATTTAATTTATGGTATTAAGTTTAAATTAATTTATTTAGCCAAAACTACATACAAAGGACATCACGCAACCAAAATTTAAATAGTTCATACAGCATAAACATATACTGTGATACAATGTAACAATGGCAGTGAGATGTTTCATCTGCACGTGAAGTAAAGTTTTGGTAGCGAATCTTCAAGTAACATTCAAGTATATGAAAAAAATATCCTTTGTTGATCCAATATTTAATATTTTTTTACCAATTTAATAAAAAAACTTTATATAAAATATACGAACGAAAATAAATGTAAAATTTATTCCTATCATTTCTAACAACTTTTTCTAAAATTTTTGGAAAACATAATTTTAAATTTGATGAACTCATAAACAGTATGGTTTTCCGAACCGTGATGATAACATCGTTACATAGATTGATCTAAATCTAACAACCCTTTGAAACTCGCGATGACTCCATATAGATGTATTGACTATATACGTACATGTCGACAAATGTACATCAAGGATTCCGATATGATTCGCTTCTATGGACTATAATTTTATCCTAAAATATTCTGCTTTTTCAGAACTGTTGTATTCTTCTTCTCCTCCCTCTTCTACTCGATGTGAACGCATATTTTGATGATTTTTATGAAAGCAAAAAACAAGTAATATGTACTGAATCTTGAATTTCGATGAAATTACATTAAATGCCGGATACGACGATCTTAATAAATATTTTTATCTATTCTGAATATTGTTCCCAAAATATCATCTATATCAAATATCATCATTTGATAAACAATTATCGGAAAGTTTTCGAGAAAAAAACCTAAACATAAAGGTTCCAACGTTCCATTTTACCATTTTTGGAATAGAACACTAGAAATTAAAAAAAAAAAATACATTAGCTTAGTTGTTCTACACTATATAGGATGTATGCAGAGTTCCAGATGCATTATGGGTTGCATACAAGAAATGCAAACAAATTTTAGGAAATATCCTTCATATTTAGGGGAACACAAGAAAGGAAATATAACGTGAAAATATTGTTTTTGGAATTTTAGTCCATTTGTCGGTAAATAAGTTAATTTATTATTCATCACGCAAGAAGAGTAAAAAGGACTTTAAATAATTTTTTCATCAAAGCTATTTCCATTGTAATGGACCAATTAAAAAGAAAATATAGTAATCTTAAATTTCAAAGTAAGTTAAGGAAAAGTAAGTACTTAAAACGTAAAAAGTTCACTTTTACAATTACTACAGTATATGGTGTTAAAAACATTAATCTTATAATTAAGTTAAAGAATTTTCTAAAGACCAACGCAAATGAAGGCGCGGGTAGAGCTACTATATAACATTATGAGATCGTTATTTTTTCAGCAATCAAATTGCAACTAACTATAAACTTATATTTATTCTATTTTTAATATAAAAACCTTACGTAGATAAACTTTTTAATAAAAAAAATATAATGTATAAAATTAAAGAGGTGTCAGCGTCTAATTTTAATAAAACTACAATTATTTAAATAAAACCTTATAAAGAAAGTACATAAAATTTTTTTATAAAATCTTTAAAAATATCGAATTTATTCTAATAATTGCAAAGATAATTTACTCTTAATGAATAATTAAAAAATATTTGCGATTTATTTTTATAACTAAACGTTATTTATTCCTTTAATCCCCCAGTTTTCGTGAATAAATTAATAGTGAATATTTATTTTTTGAAATAATATAATTATTGCTATCATTTTCTGTAAAGTTGTCAAAATTAAAGAAATAAATTAACTTCGTCTTTCCATATATTATGCGAATTAAAACGAAATGGATTAGCGTGAATCTATAGTAACCTTGGTTACTATACACTTAATAAGTTAGAAAATTAGTTGAAATTCAATAAACTTATAAAGAGAATATACAAAAAATTATTGAAAATAATAAAGGGAATGAATGGAATATTAAGGCTTTAAATATAAATGACGCTACCGATTACATAAGCTATAATTTCAATTATTTAAAAGAAAATATAGTTATTTACAAAATACATAGAATTTTATGAAATGAATTATTAGATAATTTTATCTTTAAAACAACTGACATCATGACAAAATGTAAAAAGTTAACTAATTTGTTTTTTTCCGCACACTTAATCCATGAGCTATTTTGGTATTAAATCGATTACGAAGCGCAAACATGGAAAATGAGACTTAAATTTTAAAAGACATCATTCTGCAGTTAACCGTAAGGGGCGGAGGCTTGTAAAAACGTAAATTTTGAAAACCCTTAAGTGTCTACCTAAAAAGAGGCAGTAGATTGCATTACCCGATTTGAAAGACAGACGAGTCATGCATATGAAAATAGAAAGCAATTTAGAAGTAAAAACTTTCGTCAACTTTTTCCTAAGCTTTCCAAAGTATCATCGGATGACAACCGAGTTCCAATTTTTATGAAAAGTTGTAACGACTTTTTACTTAAAGTTCAATGTAAAATCGCCATCACGCGGAATATTAACTAGCAAAGTATTACATAGACTTTTGCAGGTGCCAAAGAAAATGTTTCAAATATCAGTTTCTGACCACGGCCGTATCGGAGTGGGTGAAAGTATATTTGTACCTTGCTTGTTAAAGTATGTAATGATTGTTCGACTTTCATACGTATTTTTTTCAAAACTAGTCAATGAAGTCGGAAGGAAATTTGCTTGAAGGATTTTCATGTAAAATAGTATTTATTATTTACATGACTATTTAATTTTTCCTCCTAAATGTAATAATAAGTGTAATACAGGTAATAAAAAATTGTTGATGTGACTTTCAATAACCGCAAAACTGTACGAAACGCTCGGATGAAAATATAAGATACATACAAGGATTTTTAGGAACAAATATTATTTATTTTAATAATAGCTTCTGCCATCTTTGTGAACATGTCTGTTTGTTTATATAACTAACGAATTAGGCACTGTTGTTCACAAATAATCGCACAGTCCTGTGAAAAATTTGTGTGACAACAATATAAGATGTGCATATGTAAAAAGGATCTTTGCTAATAGCCCACCTGAATATGTTGTAACAGAACGAAACCTAGATCGTGGTAAAGTATTTAAAGAAAGTAGAAATAATAATATATCACGTAGTTTCATTTAATTGTGGGTATAAGAGGTACACAATGATTCTTATATTTTGCAATTTATTTGTTTTATGTTCTAAACATGTTTCTATGCAATCGTGAAAATATTTACAATATATCTATATTTACTATTCACAATATTACATTTATTGCAAAACTAATTAAATTAACTAAATATTGCAAACACGATAAGCCGTTGTAAGCTCACAGTGTATTTAGTATCGAAAGCAAGTAATATCTTGTAATTTTTCATCGGAAACCTCTCACAAAATACACAATAAACTGATTCTAAAAAAATATTTTCTTCTATAAATATGCAATATTATAATTATTTCGGAAATGAATTAATGAACACACCGCGCACTGGAATACGTGTGAATTGAATATATGAAAAATTAAACGAATTATTAGATATTTGTAAAGGCATAGTAATAACAAACTACAATAAATGAACATTATTTTAATAATAATAATATATATTTTGCTAACACAAAACAAACCGCACAGTTTGACCTGTAACGGTCGACTGATTTCAATTATTGTTTTACTCCTTCGCCATCCAAAAAACATTGCCCAGCAGGCTAATATACATATATATATATATATATATATATATATATATATGTATATTTTTTTTTTTTTCATTTATACTTATTGTTTATTATCATTTGATACCTTGGCTTGCGCAAACTTCACTTTCAACACCGATATCAGTCTTTCGGACCTACTGCGTAAGTCGGTATTCGAAATCGATATCGGTCTCGCTGTCATGTTACGAGCTACTGTTATTCTACCCTCTCATCGTTATAACTTTATGTCTGATTAACACAATGTTAAGTTTAAGAAAGGACCTTCAAATCTCACTTAAAATAGAAAGATACGGTTTAGGAATTTTACTTTAAGATCGATTTTTTAGGACGATACGTAAATACATAAGTATTTTAGTGTTTTCAAATGTGTAATTTTATAAATTTTAAGAAAAATTATACCAAACTTTTTCAGCAACTCATACAGTAAACATTTCCCATTTTTAGTAAGTGACGACATAGCTGAGTTTTCAATGCGCCGGTATCAGTTTCACATTGCGTATTTTGCCACGTTTTTCTATTTTCAAATAATTGTACAAAGAACTTTTGTAATTTTGTTTACATGTGATATAACAAATAAATTAATGATCAACATAAAGAGCTATGATCAAATTTTTCTCCAAATACTTTCCGAAACTAAATTTATGCCGTAAGCTTTATCAAAAGTTTTAATTGCATGCAGAAAGCAGAGTGTTGTACAAAAATGAAAGTTTAAAAAAATTGTTTAAAAACAATAAGAGGTAATGGATTTTAGCCAGTAGGAATAATCGACATAAAAAAATATTTTTACTAGTATAATTAAATATATGAAATGGAGAAAAAATTGAGGAAAGAAATAAAAAATATAGCCTATTTTTTTTCATTTTTAGGATATTTTGTTTAATTAATTATATTAATTTTGTCATGTGCAAATATATAAGGTGGACTTATTAGTATAGAAGCAAACTTTCCTAGTCAACCAAAACACCAAGTAATAAAATACAATATGTTGTGGTAGATTGCAATAATTACAAACACACATACAAAATAAGAAATACAAATTTAAAACAGTAACAAATATACTGACAAGCTAAGAAAAAAATTACTACTAACAAATAATTAATAAAAAACGTAATCATTATACATACATACATTGATATACATTCATTATACATACATACATTGATATACATTCATTAACAGGAATAAAGGTAAGGAATAGGATTTGGGAGGAAAAATAGGCAGGGGATAGTGGGGAGTTACATTTTTGTTTCAAATTATTTTTGAATGCTTCAATGAATGACGCATTTCTTATATCAGGGTTCAATTTACCCCAGTTTGACAGCTCGAGCAGCCAATGTTTCACAGTTCGCCAGCAAAAGCCACTAATTCTTTAAACGTAAATGTTTCATTCCTGATACAATTCCCCATTTTTCTCGAGAGTCGATGATCACATATGTAAGCAATTGACAAGTCAAAGTTCGGAAGTAGCATCAAGCTATGCTTATAGCTTTCATCGTATATTAAAACCAAAACAAATATTTCAACTTCACAGTTTTTCCCACAAAAATATAATTTGGGTACAATAAGTAGCTTAATACTACTAGATGCTTTAGTAGACACATGAAATTATTAAAATATAAAAGAATATTATTTAATTATCAGGATGTTACATAATCTATACTTTTTTCATTAACATCCATATTTGCGTTTCAATGAATTTTCTAGATAAAGAGCAATAGAATTGCAAAAACTATGAGTTGTAACTAAAAGGTATTACACATATTCGCTTTTTGTACCACTCACCTTCGAAATATCTGGCTAATATGGGGGACGTTTAATAGTAGTGATACATTTATCAGACAATAACTATTATAAAAAGGGTGTTTTGTGTGACGGTACATTGTTCTGATGAGGAATGAAATCACTTTTCTAGATTTCTGGGTATTTTCGTAACAGTCTTTTTAAAAACTTAGTTCTAATCGCGGATTAAATAAAAAAGGGAAGATAAGGTACGCTTTAACGCTGCGCAGTCCGCGTAAACCAGGTCCAATGGACATGGTTGTATTTTGTTTAATTCAGTCTTAGGCAAACGCGTTTTATTTAATTCAGTCTAACGCAGGATTTTCAACATCTTCCACAAAATCTAGCAATGCCCTAGATTTTTTCGAAATGCCCTAAGCCTTTCACAATTACTATGAATTAAATTAGGGTTTTTGAAATAATATTTAATTTTACAAGTAATAAATAACATAGATTCATACATTATTTATTAAAATATCTCCGCAAACATACAAATAAGCTAGATATTAAAGAATTTTAATTAAACAAATTTATAAAAAAATATATCAACAAAAAATTAAACTTTTCTTATTACTGATTGTCAATCAGTGTGTGAAAAGTTTAATTTATCCTCAAAAGCGTAAAATGTGGTAAATATATTTATTTTTATTTATTTATGTCGGTTAGCAAATATTAATAGCAAAATTTAAACGTTCCTCTTCGAGAAGAATATAAATATTTTTAATAACGATACCAAAAAGTTTAATATAATTAAGAGCGCAGCTTGATTAGTTAGTTGTTACAATTATTATAAAACAGTACACTAAATTAGATAAATTTCAATTAAGTAGAATATACTAAGTATATAATACAAAACAGCGTTAATCGATAAAGTATACCGTAAAATTTTGATTCCATTACCGTGAATTAAGTGAATTATTAATAACTTATTTGATCAATAAAATAAACAGTCAAATAAAATAATATAAATTTAGAACGAAAAAATTAAGCAAAAAAATAAAATTAGATTAAATTAAATTGTTTTAACTACTATAAATTAGAGATAGTCATACTTCAGATAGTATTATAAATAGAAGTTTATTTTAAAAAGATGAAATTGAGTATCCGATAAAATCCATAATTGAAGAAAGTTTGGGGCGCGGCTTAGTCTTTTCACTGGAGCAAAAATTCCATATTAGTGTGACAATTTGAAATAAAGAATGCATTATATTTATGCGATCTACTAATATTGCGATAATAGATTATTTTAAAATGATAAAAAAGAAGATTTTTGACTCAGACTGTTTAGTTTAAAATGTAAAAGGCACTCGTCTTAAATGTGTAATGCTTTGCTTAATCCTTTACTAAAGGAAAGGTGGTAAAAGTACCATCTTTTGAAACCTACCTATCTGATCAGAGTATTTCTAAAAAATTAATTCCACGTCACACATCCACACTCAAACTTACTGTGTACAAATTAAGTATATAGAAAAAGTAAAATCTGAATAGTTTTAAAATTGTTGAAATGTAGATTTTTGGGTCAAGCCTCAAAGTAAAAACTAACATCTTAAGAGCTTTATATCACAGTAATGTGATTAATGTCGACATATCATCTACAATTATCCCTAGGACCTTAATTTCTGAACAAGTTTCACGTTTTCTATGGCATACCATTAAAATTGTGTTAATGATTGGAAAATGTTAAGTAAGAATACGTGTTAATATTTATGAACATTTTGTGTCTATTACTTTAATTATAAAAATATTTTTGATAAGGATTCAAACTCGAGTGTCTTTGCTAGGATCCTGTTACTGAACAACTCGGTCACAGCGGTCGAAAACAGAGTGGAGCAAATTGAGGGGCATCGTGTGATAATGGGTGGTATGATAATACTTTTTACTACCTTTTCGAGTTCAAGATCCTCTGTAGCGTCTCTAATATACCAAATAATTTATCCAATAGAGTTTTATTACTCACTGTAGTCTGTGTCCTTAAAATTAACTATCATTTACAGTAATACGACAATATATGTTTATATATATAGCGACAATATATGTTTAGCAACAAGTATAATAATAAGAAATTTACATTCCATGCACCTTTCACTGATTATTAAAAACATGTAAAACAATTTTCTAACCAAGCAAGTTTTCGTAAGACGCCTTTCCGTTACAAAGTTGGACACTCGATAAATATATTTTAAATATTATAATTCTTTCCATAGTATCGGTTTGAGACTATGACAATTTTGAAGGTCGAAGTATAATATTATACTTTCAACATAAAATTTAAAATTTTAATACGATTCATTTATAACATTCGTCTATAACGTAAATTAATACTTTTGTAGAAATTTTACCCCTAATGAGATGAAAAAAAGTTACTCCTTACTCATAAAAATATAAGAAGTTTTCTTATGCCAAGAAAGGAACAATTATAAAGGGTAATTGCGTGATTACTTAATAAAAAAACAGTCAACGTCAAAAAAATCAAAGTCCTAAAACTTTTTCTTTGCATTAAATAAATTTGTTTTCTTTCTAATTCTTCATTTCAATCCTGCTATTCATTAGTTTCTGAAATAAAATATCCATACACAAATATAAATTCTAAATACCAACGAAAAAAATTATGTCACATCCACATAAGCTCATAGATGATATGAAATATTTATACGGTTAATCTTAGTTTATAATTTACAATATCGCATTACACTTATAATTTTTGTATAATACCATATACAAAACTAAACGCCGATTCCTCAAATAATTATATTATATTTTGACGTTTAATCTGGCAGAATGATCCAAACGTTGCTGAGGAGTTTTCACTTCAAAAACTGGAAACGTTGCTCAAAAGAAATAGATTACAAATAATGCAAGTATTTTAGAGGCAACGCTGTAACTTGGCCTTACATATGGAAATCGCAAGTAGATTTCAATTTAGATATTTTCAGTCATCTAATGGTGAAAAGAGAAATAAAAAAGATATTTATTTCTTTTATATTAAAATTCTTAAAATGGCCATTCTGTACTATCTTGAATTTTTTGTTCAAAACTTCTATTGATAAAGTTATACAAATAGTTATGTACTTATTTTTATTCACTTCGTTTACAACAAACAGTTTCTACAGTTGCTTAACTTTGGGATTGTTTAAATATTTTTTATATATTATTCTCTTCACAATTTTTAAAGATTTTCTTTTAATTTAGGTTTATGCAACGAAGATTACAAGATTACAAATGTTATAATCAAGAGGCAGTTTAACTGTTGCTTTGACACCACAATATAAACGCAATTCTCTCCACTTACCTGCGGTTCAGGCCAAAAGGCCAAGGATATAATTGACTAATGTAAATATATGCGTAACGAGGATGATTTTCAATTGAATTATGCGTATTCGTATTTCCATTTGCCTATATCTTTTTAAACCCCTATCAATATTTTCTCAAAAGAATATGAGAAAATCTTTGCAAAATTGAACGCCACATTCAATGAAAAAATTTCATAAGCTTAGAAAGAGAGGCCATATAATAATATATTTTATTAATTAAATTCAAATATAGTCGATTTCACATCAGTAGCATAAAGCTATAATATAATTAATATTATGAACATTGAAATAAAAGATTTGTCAAGTTCACAAGGAATAAAAGTTTTTTTTAAACACTTTTTTGCAAATTTTAAACAGTATTCAATAAATGGTCTTATCTCTTGAAAACTCCTTTAACGTAAATTTTTTGTATAGAATAAATTCATAAATTTTACGTTTTCTTATGATTTTTGTTTTTATTAAGATATTGTACGGCTTGAAATAAATAGGCGAATAATATTGCTATTACTTTATTAATTTAGAAATGTTTACTCTCAAAAAGATACATGTAATACTACTTTCCTGAATATGGCTATTAAATTCATATTTAATTTCAGTCCGTAAAGCAGTAAAGAAAAATATATTTACAGGCCATTTACTACAAGGGATCGGAAATATGGAAAAAGAGTCATTATACTTTAAATTTATCATGATGATTTTCAATCCCATAGCGAAGTATAATCATAGTTGAACATTTCAATTTCGATGAACCCTTATATAGTTTAGTAGTTTATTTGGAAATTTTTATTCCAAAAATATATGAAAATAATACCGTATTCCTGGAACCAACAGTCATATAAATGCTTTAAACAGGCTGTAATCGTATTTTGGCTCCCGTCAATCGTTTGGCATGAAAATAAAAAAGGGAACGTTCATTTAAGGCCAAACACACAGTTTGATATTTCCGTAAAATTTACCACAAAATTCTATTTTCAAAAATTTACCACAAAATTCTATTTTCAAAAATCGACTATACTATATTCAGAAATTTTCGGCAGTTAAATAAAGTTGTGAATGTGATTGGGGAATAGGGTTTAGAATTCTAAGAGTAATTACGCTTCGGATAAAAGTTCTGTGTGCTACTTACCAGTTATTGCCACAATTCGAATGAAGCATCATATCTGGAAATAAAGAAGATGAAGAAGTTTATAGTAAGACCCTTACAGTAAAGGAAACCATCTAAAGTCATATACAGATATGAATAAAATCTGCATTGCTGTAATTTGCAAATTATTTTATATTTGTTATCAAGTCTTTTTATAATAATATTTTAGATGAACACCTTATTTGTTTCATTACATTAAGAATAATTATTACGTTCAATATAAAAATGAGTGTACACTTTGGTCCGATAACATTTTTCGAGAGTGCTTGCTAATTAATTATTTATTATTAACAATACATTGTTGGATTATGGTAATTTATTATTTACGTAGAGTTCAGTAGAGGAAATTAAAAATCAAAATTTTAAATATGTCATGGAAGAGATCAGGAAAGAAATATTATACTTATTATGCGTCGTGACTTTCCGTCAGGGTTTTCCTGTCTTTCTTAGAAAATATATTATTCTTACATATATACGCATTTAAGTACACAATATAGAATCAACCATTTACAGGTCATGTATAATATATGCTTTTAAAATTAAATTAACTAAGTCACATATTATTGACTTAGTGAACCTAATTCAGGAATGATTTTTTTTTCTTTCAGCGTAAATGGGTCGCAGTTTATCTATGAGGCAAAAAAATTAGTAATGCATTATACAATGAAATTATTTGTTAAGTTTTGGCAGCTAATTTAAATAATTTTTCATTGGGACATATTGTATTATGGGGGATGTTACATTATTAGATTCATTGCTAACGAATACTATTATCTACTTTTGTCCTAAATATTGTATCGGATAAGTATGTAAATAAGACATAATGCGATAATGAGTTAACTTAGTAAACCCTTCCCCAAATTGCAGCCTGTTACCAACGCGTTGAGTAAACTATTAATTAATAAATAAAACATTTCCTTATCAAACAAATAAAGTAAGTATAAACCTAAATTGAATGTAGTGAAATTTATAAGACGGCTGTGCACTATTTATATATTCCAAGATTTTAACGCTGAAGTCATGTTCAATTTTTTTCGTATTTTTATTGTTAAATTTTAAAATAACTACCCTTTGCTGATTCTTCAATAAACACGTGATATTACTTTTGTAACTTATCTCGTTAAACTGCGCACAGTAATTGAAAAAAAAAGATCAACATTTTAAAAAAATTTGTGACGAACTGATGGACTAATGAAGTTATCTTTACGTTTCCTCACGCGATTTTGCTATGGCGTCGTTAAATTGGGAAAAATGGTTTTTCCAACAACGGTACTGCCGTTAAAAGAAAATTGAAGGCAGTAAAAATGTAATTTTCCTTCACAGGTGTATATTCTCAATTGTGTTTTTTCTTCATATTGTCTTTTTACGCTCAGCGAAAGTAAACTGCGAAATGAGTTTTTGAGGGAATTGGCGTTCAATTTTTGGAAAATATAATATACATTGTTACTTTTATATGTTTCTCATATCATATATTTTCAAAATTAGGTTTGTTTACTGGAAACTGTTGTATGGTTAAGAAATCGAAGGATGTATGGTTAAAAAATAGAAGAACTAAACTTAATTATTGTGTTTTTAAAAGGAAACATTTCTTAGATGATTCACACAGGGGTTACAAATTTAGTGATTAAATAAACAAGAATATACACCAAGTAAACAGAAAGTAAAGGTGGTGAAAAATGGTGAAAAAGAGCGACGGCTAGCAAACTCGACATTATATTATCTAATTCAAAATCTCAATGATTTTGTAGAAAAAGAATAAAGCAAAAAAAAAAATAAATAGTCTCTAAGAAAATAATACTCAACTTTCAACCGTAATAAATTGTACTCACAACACAGAAAGTTATGCTTTTTGTTTGAAATTTGTGTAACTCACCTAATATCTTTTAGGAAGCTTACGCGATTAATTAAAATTTTTGAGCATTGCAAAGTGTTTTAGAAGCACGTAATTATTTTATTACATTTCATAAGATGTTATTTTTTGTGACTTTCTTCTAAAATGTCATGAAACTGAAAATAACTACAAAATAAAAATCTACACCTTTCTTGAGCGCTTAAGTTTTTCAATTTATTTTTACCCTTTATCGTAGTTACCTGCACAACTGAAAGTCCAAATTAATAAAAATATAACGTGAATCTTGTTAAGGTAAAGTTAAAGCCAATATTTTATTTCTGAAACTGAAACAAAAAAAAAACTAGGCAATCGATTATTCCAATTATTATAAATAAAACAGGATTTTTTTTACGTGTAAGCAATATTTTTGTAATATTGTCTTGAATTAAGATTGGCATTCAAATTTCTGAAATGAAAAGACATCTCATAGACTTCCATTCGAAACGAAATGTACACACGTGTGTCCGTTCAGGCTACTTACTGCTTACGTGCCTCCCACCTCACTGCACAGGCTACTCGTTGCGTCGCCGCACTATTTCCCTATGGATTTGTGCGCCACTGGTTGACTAGGTTATGAGTCTATTAGACTAGAGAAAGGCTATATATTAATTTTTATATACAATAATTTCAAAAGTCCTCACAGTCGCATCGCACTTGCTGTTGCGTTGATCACGAACAAGGCACACAACCTTTGAAGGTGCGACGCACCGTGTGGACCCAGATCCGATTCTCGGCTGTTCATCAAGCGGTGCTGGACAGATGTTCTGGTTGGCAATAATAGACTGCTTTTGTTTCAATAAATATGCCATATGTATCAATTATATACATTAAAGTACATAAATAAATGCCAATGATTCGATTCTCAACAGTATGTTTTTTATCTTATTCTCCTTTCTGTCATATAATAGATACCGACATAATTACTTATCTTGGAATTTTCTTAATGCGTTCTTTACCATGATATTACATTCCGGTTACTTTTGATGCACATATATTGTTCATATCAAAATTAAAATATTACTGGTACCGTTTTGATTTTATTGTCACATCATATGTTACTTGAAATAATAAACCAAATTTAACGGTTATCAGTAAAGAGACCCAAATAATTACGTACTTGAATCTTAAACACAAAATAATCCTTTTAGCACAGACGTATAAAAACGAGACTGGTTTAACTAAAAATGAAAAGAGAAAGCCGTTTGGAACGAACGTTTTTTCTATCATTTTAATATTTCATAATAGGTTCCAAAATCTCGTGTGATGTTAGCATTAAAGGCATTCACGAATGGTGATATTTCTTTCGTTATTCAAATTCAGACGTTTACAGGTATATTTGATTATAGATATAAAATATCAATGTTACATGGACATCAATATACATCAATATTTTCTATTAACAACTACTTGGCTATACGTTCAACACAACTCTGCAATTCGATTCAATTGCGTAATTTTCTAAGATTCAACCCTTGTTCCGTGAGAGATGTTTATCTTATCACAGCCGTGTATTTGTTCAACATAGGTTATTATGCACAACATAACTCTAAACGATTTAGCAACTATGTCTTGTATACGGTTTCGTGGGCAAGAATTTTCGATTAAATCAACAAAATTTTTCTTGTAGGTTTTGGATCCTCTAGATAATTAAACAATAGAATGAACTTCTTGATATACCGCTGAACTTGACAAAATTCTGGCTCAACTGGTCGACAACAACACTCGATAAACAGAATATGATACGCTAGAAAGAGCATGTAACGAGCAAGACCGGAAAACATTGCTCACCTAAGGGGAAAAATTAACATTGTATCGCAGAATTAGTAATAATTATCCCTTAGTATTAAACCTAGGTATTAAAATCAACGGGATCATCGGGGGAACGGTACTCATACGTATTAAAGTCAACGGGAAAAATTTTTGGATGTACCACGTGTGGCAAAATAAATAATTTATGACATAAAATACAAATAATTACGTTTATAATATTATTTCACATTGTGTATACAATCTGTTAAATCAACCAGATATATACGATTAATACATTTTGTTAATACGGAAGATAATAAAATATTTTACCTTTATTATGTAATAATACCATAATCGTATTATAAACGCAAATTTTACTTTAATAAAGTATTAGCAATATAAATCTTAAAAAAATACAATTATGAAAATCAAAATCTTAAAAACACCAACTGTATATTTCATTTAATTGGCCGAAATGCTGAGAAATCTGTCATCGAAAGTTACTATTTTAAATATTTAATAAAAAAAAGGAAAATTACTCCTACGAAATGGATTTCATATGATTCATTATAATGTAATAACAGAAAAAATTATTTGGCCTAAACGGTTGGTATCGAAGTCGTTAATATAATTATCAAATATTACATCGTTCCTATATATATCAGGTCTTCTATCATACTTGGCTGATTTCAAGCAAATGTGTGAGAAATAAAGCACGAAATTATTTTATTTTGTTTGAACATGTTCATGTACTTTCCTCACCAAAAAGCGTGGTGCTGTGAAAGCGCATTAAATTGACACATGTAATTTTGCGAAATTTAATTTATGAACACAATAATAAAAAATAACACATTTGATTTTGAATTATGTTATTATAAATCATATAAAACTATATTATTTATTATAAAAATATACCAATAAATACAAAGCAGAAGTTAAAGCAATAATAACTACTCATAAAACACAAATTATTAAATGGCGCGAGCGGCCGTGTTTCTTATATGAGCTTGTCCGTGCCCATTCAAAAAGATAAATATTATTTGTAACATTTATCAATATTATTTGCACATTTATAAATATTATTTGCACATAGAAATTCAGCACAAATATACATATCAACTTTTAAGAAATTCAATCTCTCACAAATTGGCATATATCTACATACTTATAATTTTTGTGTGCAACATATTAAAGTATACGTTATACTTAATACAATTTTGCGATTACAATGAATGAATTTGCCCACTATGCAACATAAAATCTATAGAAAATCGGCTCACAACACATGAGTTTTCCAACATTTTATTTTTCTGCTGGCTTTCTAATGTAATTATCTGCTAGAGTGTTTCAAATTCGGTACGTATTTATTTGCATTATAAACTGTAAATACTTGGTTTATTAACTACTTGAAATTAATATAAATTGTTAACATATTCATTTATTCTAATTATTAACTAAACTCCATTTAAATTTTGCGAGTAAATTTAATGATTAATAATAGTCATTGATATTTTGAAATAATTAAGTTTAAGTTAAAAATTATTTTAAAATTGAATTTAGTTCGTAATAAATATTATTAAAATTATATTAAAAGATCAATTTTTTAATATTCTTTATGAGAAAGTAATATATTTGAAACGCGATAATTCGGAAAGGGTCTGGCAGATTATAGACTTACAATGGAAATCCAGCAGAAAAATAAAATGGTGGAACATTCATCTGTCAAATACATTCTAAATATAAATTTTAAAAATTTAATTATTTGACTTAGTTTATATTTTACCAACCGTGTATTTTTAATCATGCACCAATCCTTTTATTATTCTATTTCCATTAATTATTTGGGTGCTAAATAAAATTATTCTTGTATTATCCAAAAGAAAGTGCGTACATACATTTTTTTTTCTTTTCATACATATTCTGCATAGTGGAATACATTATTTATTAAGCTTTCGATAATAATAAATAAAAAAGGAAATATCCGTATGTTTATTTCCATTTCTTTCTTCATTAAATATCCAATAATTCAACAAATTTTTGAAATCCGATAATCCTAGTTCGATAAGTGTTGCATTAGATAGACTCAACTACCCAGTCGTAAAGTATTATTGTATAACTTTGACATAATACTCATATCTACCGTAATTTTTGTAAGCTCAAAGATGGGATAGAGTTAACGATAGAGTTAGGGCGTTGCCCCAACCCTTCTAGGGTTGGGGCAACGCCCTAACTCTATCGTTACTTTCTTCGCATATATACATAAATTTTCTTCAATCAACTTACGCCTAACGATATCTATATCACCATCTGCACCGCTAGCCAGTTTGAGATATATTTTCAATAATGAATATACTTATGTATTCTATTGCTAATACTAATAATCGAAATAATAATCGAATGAAATAATTTTGTTGAGTTAAATTGATTGCAGTAGAAATAAAATTATCTCTTAAATTTGGCAATTGCTTTTTAGTAATTCCCCTTAGTTTTGAAGGGAAACCATTTTAAAATTTTACAATGGTAAAATTGCGATAGCATACCTTTCTTTTCTGATTCTTTTAAAATTATTAAACCTGTTCATTTTACAAAATAAATGAAAAGTGATTTGTACATTGGTACTTTTCTAATTTTTACCTCTAATTAATAATTTTTTATTTTCCTTTCCTTTTAAAAGTTGTTTACAACTTTTTCTGATTCATTTCATAATTAAAATATCGACATCTGGATTTTCTCAACCTACCTGAAAAAAAATATTTTAAAGACCTAACAGCGTCTCTTTTCCTTACAGTAGGACTTTCGAAGTTTTTAGTTTTATTTCTCCTCATCTTGAAGCATCTTAAGTAACACTCATTTTATCCCCGGTTTTACCTGCGTAGACTTATTTGAATTGTGCTGACCCCTTACCCCACAGTTACTAAGCCGACAAATAATATCGGTCAGTGGGTCGAGGATTATATCAGAGGGAATATTTAGGATAACCAGTTAACAAATAAGCTGGTCTCCGTTTACCTTGCACCTTTTAACTTGCATTAACTGATTAGTTTTTTATAACTTCCGTACTCTGTATATTGAAGCCACTATTATAAGCCTATATTTTTTTCTGAAAGTATAAGGTTTTTAATACAAAAGACCTTCCACAATCAGACCAGCATTTACAGAAATTAATGTGGGAAAACAAAATGTTGCACTTCATATATCACTATATAATATGGTAAAAATGAGAAAAGTAAAGTTACGGAAATAACAGACATATTGGAGACGTGAAATACAAAGTAATGTAATAAAGAAAATATCTAAATAAATGTAGTTAACGGTTAAGTCCGAATCACTTATATATTTAAAAATATATTGTATTTATTATTTATATACATACTTTAATATATACAGACCGGATCCCTGCGATTCGCTGAGTCGTCAAAGACGAAACATCTTGTGATCTAACACAACATATAACGGTGACGATTTTATATGATAGTTTGAAAATTTTATTTAAATCGCCATTCGCACGTTGAATGTGTTGGATAACTTAGATATTAATCTACTTATAATCAATTGTATTGTTTATATTTTTTTACTAAAAGCTCTACTGAAATACATCAAATAAATAATAAAAAAAATCATGGGACATTAATAAAGCTATATATTCGTTATAAATATAATATGAATTTGACCTAAACTAATATTATCTATTAATAATAAACGAATTCATCTCATTAGCAACATGATATTTTTTAATCCATTATTTTGTATTATTTTAACAAACTTAGTTTATTAAAATTATTTGAAACCAAAAAAGTTATTAAGGTACTTTTAGAAAAAGATAAACTCAACATCTCTGCTATAGAAATAAAAACGGATAGGAAGGATATTCCTCGATTGAAAAAAACTGGGGAATTTTCCCCGTAAGTCGGAGGAAGTCTTTATAAGGAACTCTGAAATAAATATGACTTATTAAATTTAGCAAGCAGATTATATAATTTTATTTTTTATCGCCAATTACTAATTAGAAATAAAAAATATTTAACCAACAGTTAATGGGATGATTGCATTAATTACAGAAATAATATAATGCAATGCCTATTTTCCGAAGGGAAATATTTAATAAAACAACTGCCAATTATTTTTAACAATTATGAACTTAATATAGGTGACATGAGAATGTTCCTAATATTTTAAAACAAAGGTTTTTAATATAATTTATTTCTATTTAGGTAGCATTGCGCATATTTTCTGAAGATGACAATAAAAATTAGCCATGCCCAGGAATGGAACTCCATTTTGCAAAGTATTTTAGCAAATACTAACTTTGCGATTACGTTGTAGAGATTTATTATAGATAACTGGTGTCATGTCAAATTAAGCTGATTTTATTGTTAAGTATTTAAGATTACTATATATTTATTTAACCCGGTTGTAATTGGCACGGTACCAGAAAGAAATTGTCATTCAGTACTCGTGGCATTTGACTAAATAATTTGAAACTTATTCACCAAACTATTATTGGAAATTGTGTTCAAAAATTGATTATTGATAGTAAGAAATTTCAAAGGCTATTCTTTTCAAATTGAAAAATAAACACGATTCTTAAATAAGAAAAAATTATTTATTTAATAAATAGTTTCTAAGCCAGAATAAAAATTTGAGAATATTTTTTAAGACTAAAATTTTGAAAATTCAAAGACCTGCATATTCGTAAACTTTGTTAGAAATAAAAGAAAATCTATACAAATAAACGTGAATAATTTTATGAAATGAATGCAAAATTGTTCGGAAAATAAATGTAATAAAATTGTGATTTTGGATTTGTATAAGGAAAAACATTCAAAAAGCCCTTTTTATTTTGATTTTAAATTAGATATAAAGTTTGGATACAAAAAAACATAGGAACAGTGAATTGATGACAGAAATGTTATAATTATATACACATAAATACTTAATAATAAAATGGAGGTAAGACCCTACAGGACGTCCTTCAATTGAATCGGTATTTACTAAAAACTAACACTCTCTGTCCATAAACTGAAGATACTCGAATAGGAGATCGAGTTATCTTATACTGGATCTCCTATACTAATCAAAAATTAAAATATGGGTTTAAAATGTCTATCTTTTTCCTTTATACATATTATATAGTCTAAACACTAGTGAGACTTGTCTTTGTAAAGTATTACGGAATGTGAATAGAATTTTCTTTAATTATGCCTTAGTACTCTAAACAAAAAAATATTGTAGGGACTTAAATACTCCAACGCTGTCGTGGTCGATGTTTGAATATTCTGTTAAAGAAGTGTGTTTTATTAAAAAGTATTTCGACTTTCTAATATTTGTGAGAAATATCATAGTAGCGAATAAAAATTAAGAATATTGTATAGGTTACCGTTATCAAAATAATACCAAACAGTTACCACGATCAGCAACCGAGACGTCGAGATAAAATAATATTTTGTAAATAGAAAACTCACGTATAATGTAGAGCTTTTGACAACTTTTCTTATTGGCGAAAATGTATTTGACGTTAAGATCTTTATCTTAGGGTTTTGGAAGACACAAAGTCTTAGACAAGATGGTCTCTGAAGTGCTTAAGCTGGTATGCGAATGACACATTTCATTTGTCAATTCAATGTAAGCTGCATTGATTATAAACTTCTCGTAGAGTTTTTAGTCTAACTTACATTTGAAGGAAAGAAGAAATATATTTAATTACATTAAACTATTTGTAAATAGTATTTTTACACCTACATTATAACATCGTGTCGTAGTAATAGCTTAAGAAAGGTTTAATATGACCCCAATATCATGAAAATTATAATTTGAATTAAATTTACGTTTATTTTAATGTTAAATGTAGTGGTAATTATTTAATTTTTTTGAATACCTTATAGTTCTAGAAAATGACATTAAACTATATATGAAGTCTTGGAGCATTTTACCCTCGGTACTAACATATATTAAATGATAATTATCAGCAAGTCTTCAAACGTTCAAATGAAATAAATAGAGAAAATTTCTATCAATTTATGACAAACTGAAAATTTTTCCACTTTAAATTAGTTCTTCATTCAAAAATAAAGGTGTATAAACCTGCCAATTATGAGTACTAGCAGTAGAGAGTTCAATACACGCTTAGTTACAAATAACAGTCAGTATTCAAAACATCCTAAAATATTTACAAATAAAATTTAATATAATTTTTTACTTCGTTCATAGAGTAAAAGCATCGCGAATTCCCAAAAACTATGAGATCTCAAGTAATCACTACACTTTACTCTCAAACTTTTGTATATATATATATTGGCTATATATTTGGCCTCAGAAAATATGACCATATTTGCAAGTTCAGGTTACGTCTTAATCGGATGGAAATACGTGACCGGCGAATGTTTTCGTCTTAATGTATTGAAGATCCTTATATACCATCTTATATCAATTCCAGATATAATGCCTTAGTGTCTCATGATATTGTATTACATTCTGAATTGCTCGTCGCTCCCCTTGTTCTTGAATATTATTCTGTCTTCTACGAGTACTCCTTCACTGTACATGCCGCCAAACTCCGAAATCAATTTAATCCTAAAATTCGAAACGCATAGCCGATTTATGTTCACATGAAAAAGATATTCCCATCTCGCTTTTCCATCACAACCATTTCCTTTCTTCTTTTATCCCTTTTCCATATCCAGGTTGATACATAAATTATTTATTAATTAAGTTTATGTTACGTTAATAATTAGTTGTATCTTTAATTGTTATAGTACAATGAATATTTAATTGTACATGCGTCACTAAAATGAGACCGCGCAATATCGTAATGAAGCCGCGCCAAACTTTAATATTCACTAATTAGTCCGCGCGATACTTTAATGATGCTGCGGGATACTTTAATAATACCGCGCGATACTTTAATGAGGCTGAGGATACTTTAATTGTAGGAAACGACATTCGATGCTCGTGTACTACAATATCCCTAATACTTACGCTTAAATAGTTAGAAAGTTGAAAAAAAAATGTATGTAATGGTCTTAATTGCTATACCAATCTATCATATATATGGATATATATGTATACATATATGTATGTATATATATATATATATATATATATATATATATATATATATATACATACATACATATATATATATATATATTTATATATATATATATATATATATATATATATATATATATGTGTGTGTTGCTAGTCTATGATGAAGTAAGTTTATATGTGAAATGATAAAAAAATAATTTTTAGATCCAATTAAAACAACAAAAAGTTTTGCAATGAAAATAAGTATGTTGTGACATTTTCTCTTTTGACTGATGACCGTGCGTGTAACCTTAACGTTTTGTTGGATAGAAAGCCACATTATCTATCGAGAAGGAATACGTGATTATGTATTTATGAATGCAAATTAAAACGATCTGATAATTTAAAGGTAGTATATTGCAGTCTACAACAATATTAACGTTTTTAATTCTCCTGTTTTGTTTAATGGAAAGAGATAACTCATCTATTAAAAAATTCAACAAATATATATGTAAATATGTGTGAGTATAAATATATAAAAACAATAAATACATTACCAAAACTTTTACGAAATATCCTTTTACCACCTAGATTTTACTACATGAAATCAGTTTTTCCAGTTTTATAAGTAGTGAAATAATTTCCACGACTATAAATTTAGTTTAAGAATGTAATATCTTTTTATCTGACATTTATTATAAGAGAGTTGAAAAGTATTTTTGATAAATTTATAAAGAAAACTGGTTCACAATTGGTAAATTAGTAATCTAGTGAGCTGGATAAAAGTTTAAACATATTTAACAAGAATATGACGCAAAGAGAAATAATGAAGAAAAAAATTTCTCTTTTTGGAATGGTTTTATATTCTAGTAAAAACGATAAACAGAGAAAATGTTTGCAAACAATTAAACACAGAACCTAAAGAAAAGGAAGTTGGGTCAGATCTTTATACAAAAAGGAATAATGTTTGGAGCCATAAATATAGAAGTAAGCATATGGAGTTTGTTATAAAATTACGTTCAGTATAACATACATTGCAAGATGCCTGCTTACTTTGCTTAAGTGAATACTTATATTGTACAAAAATTTAAAAATATTTCAAAATGAGTGCTTATTTTCATTAAATTCTTTAATTCAAACAGAAATAACTTTCAGTTGCCTATTGATTTTGTGCGGTTTATTCGAAGATTTCATAAAAATATATAATGAAATAAATATATAATAGAAAGCTATGCGTAAGACATTGAAAATCACAGCAATTAAAATTAAATGCTAATCGCACTTGGTGTGTTGGTACCAACATATATATATATATATATATATATATATATATATATATATATATAATCAGTGTAATAATAGTAGCTTGGATAAATAAAGTATTCGCATATTTACATTAAATTGTTTGACGGTAAAATGGTACCAACAATATTAATAAAGTTGGAAAGATTTTCGGTAAAATCATCACGTATTTCAAGTAAATAAGTACAATATTTACCATTTAGTAAATTATGAGTAGTAATATATATCTTATTGTCATTATTTTATATAATTATAAAATAATTAAAAAATTATTATAATCGACATTCGTATGTCCGTGTGAAAATTTATGCGAATTGTACGATATTATCATTGTTTTTCTCACAGCTCAAACAATTTGAATGTAGTGGGTATTCGACGAGAAGTGTCATGTAGGCATTATAAAAGTTAATTCGTTTTCTTAATTGATCATTTATATAAGTGCTATAAGCCAATGGAATTAAAATATTTTATTATGGATTTTTCTGTGAATATCTGCGAGATTTTATATTTTCTTACACGTTCGTTCTATGAGAAGTATTTTAAAGGCTTGTTGTATAGACGTTTTTATAACTAACTCTGTCTACGGCGTCGTTCCCGTAAACTTCACTAATGATGATTATTTAGATTATTTTGATGTTAAGTCAAAATCAGATTAAAAAGAAATTGAATATTTAAAAGTACCATAAGTGTTGTAATCACCAAACCGCATCCAAAAAAATCGTTCGGTCGGTAAAAATTGTATCTAAGTCTTCGGCGTATCATGCTAATACGCTAACCGTTATATCGCTGGCAGATTCAAATGAACTGTCAAAATGATTGTGACTATTATTATTATTATTATTACTATCATTACTATTTTGTTTTTTATTTTATTTTTTTTTTTTAATCTACAAGCATACATTAGCAGGCATCGGCAGGGCTATATTATAATGTATCAACGAACATAAAATTGTTTTAACCAATTTCGTAAGGTTCACCAAATCAGATTTTTTGCATATATAATATTCAGATCTCGAGGGTATAGACGATTATCATACCAAATGTCTTCAAAATCCATTTAATCGATTTTGCATTATTGAAAAACAAATTGACAGATAGATAGACAAATATTTTAAAACTGGTTTTCTGGCTTTAAAATTCACTGTGGTATATGTATAAATGGGGTCTAAAAACTCGGTAGCAACGTATATAGGTGATTCCATCAATAGATATTTATTAAATAAAGTTACTTATTCGTTTCGTTCAAAAATTTATATAATATTTCTTTAATTTTTGTTGGTAAAAAAGAGGAATTTGGATTTAATATATCTCAAAAATTAATATCAGTACTATTTTTTAAATTAAAATCCGTAAAAGACAATATTAAATAATTCAAATATTTTATAACACTACCATTGACATAAGTTTACCATCTACAAGTAATTTTTCACTCTATGTGCCGCCAAACTTCACAATCAACGTTATCCTGACATTCGAAACGCATTGTTGATTTATGTTCCCATGAAAAAGATGTTCCGGTCTTGTTTTCATGTCACATGCCTTTTTCTTTTTCTTCGGTTATGTCCCTTTTTCATATATACGTTTAATTTGTCTAATTCATATATACATTTAATTTATTTAATAATTTGGTTAATGTTATATTAATCTTTATAATGCATTTCTATAACTAATTTTAATTTTACAATGAGTAAGTTAATTGTTAATGTCTCACTGGTAGTCTATTGAAGTATTCCGCAACGTTAAGTTATGTACCTCTAGTGTTTGAGTTAACTCCAAAAGATTGCTCATCTATCATCGTCAGGTCATCAAATGTACAATTAAAAATATACAAATATGATATTTTATACAAATATAAATAAATCACCGAAACGTTTACGATACCGTCATGCTCTAACCGCATCGATTTGACTATGCGAATTTAGTTGCTCAAGCTTTATAAATAATTAAATAATCTTGACGTCTATCAATTTAGTTTTAGAATAAAGCATATTTTCTTTCGATATTTATTATAAGAGAGTTGAAAAATGTTGCTGATAAATATATAACGAAAACTGGTTCACAATTCTTCTCCTGAGTAAAGTAAAAGTAAAAAGTGAAACAAATTAAACAAGAATATGACGAAAAGAGAAAACATTTGTAATAATAATAACAAAGAAAAAATATTTTATTTTAAAATGGTTTAATATTTTCGTAAAGATGGTAAATGGAGAAAATGTGTGCAAAAAAGGATGCGTATAAGCTAAAGCAATTATATCGAAAGTACTAATCATCATTTATATCGAAAGTATGTGAACTATGTTATTTGAAATTATGTGCTAAAGAAATATGTTGATGTGCGAAAGGAACAAATATTCCAGATCTTCCAACATATCAGCTAACCTTTTAAAACGTTTAGAAATATTTTAACTTATTTCAGTCCAATGAGTGCTTAAAGTGATTCATTTCTTTAACAAAATCAAACAGAATCAACTCTTTAATTGCCTGTTGGTTTCATGCATGACAACAGTAGCCTAAAGGTGGAGCCATAATATGGGAGATGAATATGGAGGATGAATAAGTCCGAATATTTTCTCATCGTATTATTAGTGGAAATAATATGTATTTTCATCTACTAACTCATCAAAAAGGAGTAACAAATTTATATACCAAATCTATTTAACATTAAGTATCCGTTATTACAGTGAAAAGAACGAAACATTTTGATTTATAAGCTATTATTTATATCTTCTAGCTTAAAATGGAGCATCACACATGGAGCAGACACATCCAAGTTGTGTTTCGTAAAAGCAAAACTCTGGCCAGTATATTTTCGAAGACAAATATCGTGTCCCGTTCTCCCTCTCTTTGACATTTGGTTAGAAATCAAAGAGATATCATTGGAAAAAGATGGAAATAATTTTTTTTTTGTCACAGTTTATCGTTCACTACCTACAGTGAAATTAATCTCAACAACAGATATGTTAAAATTTAATGAAAACTCTGTCTGAACGCAACTAATAAAGATAGTCAAAACACTTTGACGTGGTAATATATTTTATCTGAGGTACCGAACCGAATTTAAATGGTTTATTACTCGATAGTTAAGTTTACAGCCAGGCTGACCGTCTAAAGTAAGAGCCAGATGTAATTAACTCTTAGTTTACGTTATAGCTTTACGGAAACGGTTTCACGACTGAAACACCTGACCTTCGACAAATCACATCTATCCGTCTGCCCATCATTTACAGCCATTTTCTCGGAAACTGTTTGCCATAGAAACTTGAAATTTGACATGGTATCAAAACGTACTAACCCGCAAATATTTTTGTTATTATTCAAGAATATTTAATATACACATATTTTTCAGAATATTATTTGTGGAAAATAAAGTTTTTTATTTATGTTTAATTCATTGTTTTGAGTAGGGTATCGTGGGTGTCATGGAAATATTGTTAAAAATGTCCATAAAATTTATCTTAGAAATGATTATGGATACAAATTTAAATATGGCATAATGTTAAAATTTGTTGACCCACATATATTTCAATAGTTGGTACTCAGAATTGTCGATAAAAACAATTTAAATAAAGCAATCGGGTTTTTTTTTCATTTAAAGAGCATCAAAATTTAAAAAAAAGCAAACTATGGGAATACCAAACCTATATTTTTTCACAAGTTTTATTTATAATATTTCTAGATATGTTATTGAAAATGTCCAAAAAAGTATGTTCACCTGTCCTCACTCTCCAAAAAAATATTAAAAAATGAAATATGAAAAAAGGAATATTTCTTTACCTAAATTTAAATTTTGTCATTTTTTTAGATATTCTCAATATTTTTACGCCTGTTAATAATATATTAGGCAATATATTGATATAAATTTCAAAAATAATATTGACATTTATTAATAGTTTAGCAGAAATTTTAGATACTCTTAAATATGGATATATAAGTAAGTATGCAGAGAAATATTATAGTACGAGTTGTAATCGTACTTAACAGGTTCGTTTAGATGAATTTATGTTTTATGATTTATTAGAAAACGAACGTTTTTGATGAAACCAATGAATTAATATGGTCCATTCTTAAACCGAGATATTATTAATATACATATGTAAAATTCCGTACAAATTTTATGTCAGCTTCCATATAAATAGACGAATAAAAATACACAAATATATTCACGTATACTCAAACATATACACCCACACACACACATAACATTTAGTAAGCAAGTACGCACGTACGCACATACACACGCATGCGCGCATGCACACTCGCGTATTCATTTGTACCTCGTACATATAAACATGCACACACGCGTACACAAACATTCAACATACATACGTGTGTATATATCTTGATCTTGCGAATTTATTTACGTTCGGAAATGATATTGTACCGCAAGAGTTCAACATAAGTACTCTTTTTTTATATTATTTTGTACTTTTAAGTGCGCTGTTATCCCGTAATTATTTCAAGTCCCTTCCATTGTTTTGTTAAAAAAGTTTATTATGAACGTATGCACAAAAAAATTTAAATTATTTTTTTGCTGACAAAAAAGGCAATGAAAGCTCCTAATGAACATAAAAAGAATATGTATAGAATTAACAAGCAAGAAATATAGACGAATTTATCTTTAAAATATACGAGAACACCATTTCAAGATTATAGAAAACTATTCTAACATAATTTAATTAATTTCTTTTTACTTAAGGTAAACATTTCGATAAATAAAACCAGGACACAATGTCTCTTGACTTTGTAAAGCTCTTGCCTATTAGAGTGAAATGGTTATTTGTGTTTCTTTTTGTTACATAGGTATTTATGTCCTGTTGAAATTTTTAATTTTTATAACAGCTATCGTGGTTAAATGTAGCTGTTATAAAATGTGGTATGAAGTGGTTAAATTAAAGTCTAAAACTAAAAGTCTTATACTAATGTTATAAAATTGATACTGTAACAAATATCACTTTGATCTGATTGCAATATTATCTTAACGACTTCTGAGTTTCAAATCGAGTTCCGAGTCCAGTAATATAAATAATATACGGTAAATTACAAAATATTTATGGGTATTTATTATTTATAAATATTTATTTTAACATTGCAATTAGGTAATTGTATGTATGTTAACTCTGCATCACATGTAACAAAAATCGTCCTTTGGCATTTAGGAAATTATAATTATCATTAATTTTAAGGTTTAACACTCAAAATAATATCATATAAATTTTGCCATATGCGATAAAACACGATCTACGAAAATATTGTGATATTAATTACACAACAGATGGCGTTAAGATAGTATTGTATATAGAATTAAATTTTAAGGTTTCCCTTCCACGTCTCAATTACTGGTATTATTTTAAGTATCAGGCTTTCATAATTATCCTTATTATGGATCCAATTTAATTCAAATAAAGTAACACTTTGAAACACATTTTCAGGAAATAATTTTTAAATACTCATACTAGTGTTATTAAATAATTGCTTCTATCCAACAGTACATTATAATTTTAATTAAGTCTGACATAAATGCGGCATTTTATCTGTAGGCTAATATTTATAGGACAACAAAAAAGTCTTTGGCTAGAAGCAAGTTTAATTATGAAATTTTAGCAAACCAAAAATAAGGAAATTATGCCTTTTTCATTAGGAAATTATGCCTTTTTCAGACTAATAAATATTTAACAGAGTTGTTGCTAGAAATCAGAAATATTTAACAGAGTGTTTGCCAAGTCCAATAACATAAATATTGCTGTTTGATTTATTTAATTTTCTTTTTATTCTTGTCATAGGATTTATGACAACCAGTATTTATTGGGTTTTCACTTAATGTCGAATGGTCGAATCCATATTGTGTAAGCAAAAAAGCATGGTGACACAGCATAAATTATATCGCTCTGCAACTGTATATTTGTATAACTCAAAACCTTCATCAAATACTTAAATTGTGGCTCTCCAGCGACCATTAAAAATGTATTCTTATATCTAGAGGATTCTTATATCTTTATATTAAGATATGTCATACTGTCCAAAAAAAATATTTACTGGTTGTTTTGATTGTCAAAAATATATATTTACATTTATATTTATTCCAAAATTTGTCTATCGATAGAAGTTCAAAAAATTAAATAAAGCTGTTTCATAAAAAGAAAAACAGGCTGATTCCAACCCAAAATGGTCAAAATAGCTTAAGCGACCAATCCAATCGAGGTTATAAGAACGACGATTACAAACTATCTAAATTCCGAGAACGATCAGATCTCAAACATGGAAATCCGCTTACGTCAAAAAATAAAATAACAAATGAAGCTGACGTAAAGACGACATACGTCTCAGTTGTAACAAGATTGTTAGTTTCAATTTGGGCAAAAAATAGTACGTTATAATTGTATGGGTTTGTCTGCTTATAAATAGTCTGGCTTTATTTTATATATATTTTATCTTGCATAATACTAGGTTTTCCTGTTTCGTTTTTTCATTTGGGCATATATTCGTATATTGAAAATGCGAAAATATTTTTGTTACACATCGGCTGCGATCACGGATATGGCAAATGATGTGATTAGATCCGTACATAGTTTAGTTACTAACATTCAAAAATATTTACGCAGAATTTTTGGGGGTAAACAAATTATATGCTTTGTTTTGTTTGTAGTTTCCTTTGAAAAGGCTGGCTAAAAGAGTTACAGAAACATTTTGATATTATTTTACAAAAAATAGGTTTCTAAGGACATTGTAATTGAAATGTTTGCACACTCTACGTCAAAATTGATTTTCCAGTCCCATAAATCGGATCATTAATTGAGCCGAAATATTGTTATCACTAACTAAAAGATGAAATAAAAGAAATTATGTAAAAACATTATTTTCAATCGCTCTATATAAATATATGTATATATATATATATATATATATATATATATATATACATGTACATATATATACACACACACATATATATATATATATATATATATATATATATATATATATATATATATATATATATATGAAGTGTTACGAAGTGCATAAAATCGAGAGACCAAAAATCTGTAAGTAATATCTACGTAAAAACTAATTATAAATAAAAATATTATTGCCTATTGCTCGTCCTCCTAAGCAGCAAATTGATAGAATTAAATATTTTATATAAAATAATAGAATGAAAAATGAATATACTTGAAACACTAATATAATTAACTTGCCTTCAAGCTGCCAACTTTTTTCATTTACGCTATGTGCCATTAAACTCTGAAACTAAATTAATAACAACTTTATTCTGACATTGATTGACTATCGCGCTTGCGTATTAATTTCAATACTGATATTATTTCGTAACCTACACTAATATATAAAACATAAAAGTTTGTTTATTTAATTGTTTGTTTAGGTATTAACCTGAAATCACACGCCCAAATTCAAAATTAATTTTTTATGTTACAACTTTCTTCGAGTATTTCAAGGAAGAGTGTAGGTGAAGTCCTTTGATTAATTGCAGTAATATTAACTAAACCAGCGCTAAAACAAGCACCACTCTTACCTCATAAACCTACGAAAGTAATCATTATACTCCTTGCTTTCAAAGGAATCTAATAAATAAATCCCAAAAAAGTTTCAAGAGGATAGGAATCGATTTAAAGGAGAATGCTGTTTCTTACATACAAATTTATTTTAATTTATCTAGATGAGGCAGGGTAACTATCAATTCATGCTTTTAAAATCAATGTAAATAAAGCGAAGAATATGGTATAAATAATTTAAAGGAACTGATTTTGAAGTATATGATTTAATAGTAATTAAAATAATAATCAAGATAAGTCTAGTGGGTGAAACCAGCGCATAGCACGTGCTCTTATATGAGTGATGAAATCTGTATTAAATAATTGAATATGTAATGTGCTTTTCAAATCCTAACTCCAGGGAATAGAGCTAGATCTTTCGGTCTAACCTCTATAGCGAACAATTTAACGCTTAAAATAATAAATGGGTACGGACATCTTTACCTATGGAGATATTCTTTCCCTCGAAATGCACATAAAGCATATTAGATGCAATATTCCCGTGGCGCCACGTAAATGAAATCCATCAATTTTGACCCAGATAGTCCATAATGTCCGGCTACGTTGATTAAAATAGTCATGTCGCATCGAGAAAGAGAAATTGGTTCCATGTATACTGCAATATTTCCTTCATACATTATAAATATATTTATCGTGCTTCTCCTTCGTCACAATATGTATACCTCCAGTGTAGTGTATGTATGTAAATGTAATATGATGGAGAATTGGAGTCATCGTTAATATTATTGTCAGAATTAAAGATATCTATTTTACGAAGACACGTTTAAATACAATTTAGTTCAAGAAAGAATCGTGAATTATGTTTCGTTGATGATGATATGTTTATGGAAATATTCTAATTGAATGGTATTTTTTAAGTTTTAATTATGTTTTTGTAGTCCTCTTGGTGTAAACTATCTGATCAGAATAAGAATTAGAGATGTAAAGGAGTGTCCATTGTGTTTAATGGCTCACACAGTGGAAATAAATTTTTACAGGATATTTGGAGCAAAACTGAAAAATTTGTCTTATTTATTCTGGCAAGAAAACATTTTTTTTAGTTTTTCGTACCTGATATTTCAAAATGGTATTCGTTTAATTAGGCTGGTAGTCCCTTCGATCATTTATACATCTTTCAGAGGTATATTACTTTCAAATAGAAACAACTGTAGATCTCAAATTTACATTGTAAATTAGTTGTATATTTACCTCAATATTTAATTTTGTGCCCTAGCAGATATAGCACTTTGGCCAAAAACATCGTAGGAGATAGGAGGCACATCGTAGAAACACAATTTAATTTTTTTTATACAAACTTTTTTTTTTAATCTGAAGGTAATCGCTTTCGAAACCAATTGACCAATTTATATTTTGTTGTTGTTGAGGAATTAAGCGATTATTTTTTATGTATTTTATTTTATTCTGCAGGCCAAACTTCATAATCTTTAAAGGGTTTAAGGACATAAAATTTAGTATGAAATAAATTAATATTCAATTAAAATATAAGCTACTATTTTGCAGGTAAATAAACAATTCAACGCAGATCTTTGTATGCCTAAAAATAAAACTGATAATAATGCGAACCATTTTGTAATTTTAATCGTGTATTCACTAATGGAGGTTATGACTTCCGTTTGATACAGGAAAAAGCTTTAGTTGAAAACTTAAAAAATACTAGTAAGCTGGGTACGAGCACCGAAGCACTTAAATTTGTTGCTTTGTAGGAGAGTTTTTAGAGGGTAGAAAGTTATTTACATATTTTATAATTGTATTCCACAATGTACAATTCACTATATTTATTTTAAAAGATACAACCATTTAATTTGAACATAAATTTTGTCCGCTTATCATTATTTTATGTTCTATAACTTTTTAACAGTTTCTTTTATTTTAATTAATATTATATCTAAGCTAAAGCAGAGAGAAAAATTATTTTCATTTAGTGTGTTTGATGTGTTAGTCTGCTAACATGCCCATGTTTATCAAAATAAGTTGGTAAACCCTTTAACTAAAAGACACTGAAAGTACAAATTATGACTTAAACGATCAACTAGGTAAATGATAAAAACAGTTAATTTTTTTTAACTCTATGACAGTATAACAATTATCACATTAATAACAATTAACAAAACATACAAGTAATCTGAGCGAATTGGGAAAAATAGGTCAATGCAAAATGCATATCCGTCGAGCCGTCATACAATAACCGGAATTTCAAAAATTTATTCAATATACCTGTTTTTAAAATAATTCACAGTGACTCTTGCTACGAAAAGGTATTATGGAAATAGCATTATTTTAATGAAATATGATATGGGATCATAGGACTAGTCACCACTACTGCTAAGTTCGAGAAATGCAAAAATAGGTTTTAGAAAAGAAACAATATTGAATCTTTATAGTACTATTCATGTATCCTTTCATCTGATTACAAACGTTTCTGCTCAGAAAAACTGTTAACGTTACGGAGTGGAAATTTAGCATAGTAACGAAGTTTACTAACTAGCGTATCCGACAATAATAAGAACTTAGAAAAAATATTTGTCGGATAACTTTGGAAATGGCAGATTTGACCCAATATGTTTTTTGCTTTCTACCATTTCAAACGAGAAATTTATTAGAGAAATTTTATTAGGGATACTGTCGAAAATTTCCACAAGACTATATATACCGCTTACCTCTTTTATATCCGAAACCACTAAAGTTAAAATTAAGAAAAATACTAAAATTAGAGCAATGTTTCTAGTTCCCATTTCGGATATCATCTCATTTGAAGAGATGACATTCATATTTTATGCGTTTTAAAGATATACTAAGCGATATGTCTGCGTGATAAACAAAATATACATGTTCATCTTTAAAACTGTTTGACGTGAAAACGACTTAAAATCAATGGTGTGCCAGCGACAGTTTATGTGAAACCAGCGACAGTTTGTATCGAGTAATTTGATACTTCAATAACTCAGCTAAAAATAGACACAGTCCCGCATTTTCTTGCCCTCATTTTAAGAGAAAAAAATGAAGTCATGTACTGCTCCAACAATGGTGGTATTTGTAAACCGTAACTTGCACACGAGATTTTCAAGTAATTTTAAAGCTTCGTGTACTAATTATCATATCACTAATTAACTGTATTAAAAAAATTAAATTGTAAAAATAATTAAAATATAAAAAAAAATTTATGTCATTTCAAAATACTATATGCAATTAGCATTTTTACGAAAATAACAGCGATAGTGACCAACTCTGTAATTCTGTATTGAGAAGTAATACTTGCATAAACTTGATATCGATTCTTTTATATATGTCTCTACCCATACTTAACCATTTTTAGTTAAGTAGCGAATATTTGTACTCATTAACAAACACCAGTTACGCTCAAATCGCACTCGTATAACAATTTATTACACATATTTAGGAAATAATTACAATTAAAAAGGTAATCGCTTCGAAAAGTAATATGTTGAATATGACATGTCATCGGTTGCCTTCCACATTATTAAATATATTTTTAACTCTCGCTGTTCCAATGTCCATAAAAACCCATAAAATAAATAATTAAATTATTGATTATCTGTCAAACCAGGCATCTCCATTTTGGACTTTATATGTAATATTACAAATGTAACGTTCTAAAAACATATCAAGAGTGTCCTCCTCATGTTTAGGCAAATAAAGACGTCGCTAGAGTAATATCCTTTTTCTGGAGCTTTTTAGCTTACTTTTGAACCATTATACTGAATGATATTATATTCCTCATTAAGAGGTCCTTATACTTTTGTACTGAATGACATTACATTCCTCACTAGATTCACAGTCCTGCTACTTTGAAAAAAGCTAAAATAGGGTTGGCTATTAAGTAATAAACTGTCAATAATATTATAATTAGTTATTATATTTCCAATTTAAAATTAATAGATCGTCGATATAATGATCTGTATTACATATCTCCTAAATACTGGCAGGGAATGGATAGCATCTGTGTAAAATTCAGGTTACATGGAATAAAAAAAATGGTCTGTGAAGTGTTGTAAATGGTTTTTATAATCCATTTTTTTTCATAAGGCAGGATTGAGCTATCTAAACAAACGATAATGATTGGATGTAAGGTCGGGAGAATATGGCGAGAGAGGATCTGTGTCCAACCAACATTCAGAACTTTAAGGCGAGTCTATTTGGCTATATGAGGACCGGGCTACGGCTAAGTTCATGTAGTACCCACGCACCGCATTTCAAGCTTTTTTTCAAGCGGTGTAAATAATTCTCTATAGTTCCATGGAAGCAACTGAGCTCATTGCTAACCAGCGTTTCTTTAATCGGCTATCTTCTTCAATAATCCGTTGTCCAGAGCGTGGTTGATCACTCAGATAATAATCGCCTCTGCAAAACCGCTGGAACCATCGTTTTACAGTAGTTTTATATATTCTTTCAGGAGCTATGCGTTGACATATGTTATGCGTAGTAACCAGATTGGTACTCGTAGACACTCACATGGGTCTAAATATCGTCCATATTTTATGCGTGTTAACAATGCAGCTTCTCATTTATTAATGAATCAGTGAGATCGTGCCGCACCCTTCATATATCTTTGATCATGGAATCTTCTAGAACTTTCCCATATTTTTCAGATAATTTTTGAAAAAAAACATTCCTTATTGGCCAACCTAACCATCATGACACTCATTTACTTATTGTCATAATTAAAAATCCATAGGGACATATGCCGTTGACCAAAATTTATTAGACCAAAGAAAAAGTTTTATCTTAGACAGCATAAAAATATTAGTAATGTACAAATTTGACTGAGTACCTTCAATCCGAAAACCTTCATGGCCTCTTTGTAATGAAACTTAGTACCATTTTTACAAAAAAAATATTTTTCTTATACAAATTATTAGACGAAAAATATTTCAATTGATTCAACCAAAAATCCGTTTACCGATCTCATAAATTAGATCATCATTTAAGCCACGTCATTAGTACCACTTATCAATAGACACGGTGAAAGAAATGTTGTGAAAATATTATTTCATACTTAACGTATCTTTCTTCTGTAGGGATACAAATAAACCTAATATTGTTAATAAATTGGCAACTCCAACTACATCGCAGCCGAAAAAAACTTTGTATTCACCGCGCGAGCTAAACTATTATTAGCATCATAAATCTTAATCTTTACTTACTACGTAATTGCCCATTACAAGACGCCATAATTCGTAATGGAGTGAACACTAATTAAATTACGGAAATTTTATCGGAGCAAAGTTAAAATTAATTAGCACATCAATCTTAACGCTCCGTGATTATAGTCTAAACGTTATTAAACTAGAAATTAGATTTTTTTAAATTTTTAATACGTATTATGAACGATAAACAATCTAGAGAAATTTGCACTTTGGAAACCACTAGGAAATTGCTATGAAAAAAATGATTTTAATTGGTTTGTAACCTGTTCCCCGTTTTTAAGGTTTTCAATGTTCATTCTCGTAGCCTGCAGACTTACAGAATTAAATAATAAAATAAAAATTATACACATGTCTAAAAACCTCTCTTCTTTGTGTTTATATCCAAAAGCTTCCCCAAAAAGTAATTTCCATCTAAAATTCTTATCGATACTGTAATTTTTCCTCATCTATGCTATCTTTTAATATACCTTTATCCTATCAATGTTAAAAGTTATATTTTTTTGAAAATTTAATATATTCTAAGAATTCATTATTTTTTATAATATTTGTGGCAGTTTATTTCAGTCACTCATAATATTAAATTCATAATACCTAGTGGTTTGTTAGCCAAAAAGACGTCATTTACGTAACAATACAAAGCTTAAAGTGGAAAGTTTAAAAATTTGTTTGTTTGTTTACGCTAATTTTTGGAACTACATATTCGATTTCAAAAGTTTCTTTTGCGTTTTAATATCCATATTTAAAGAAGATTATAAATTAATTATTTTTTTGTAAGCTATTACATCCAGTCTATAGTGTTACGGTTTCAAAACTTAGTGTTAAATGCACCAGGTTAGAACAGATCATGGTTATGCGTCTGATTCCTGGATCCAATTTCAAAAGAAAATATATTTTGCCGTCATCATAATTAAATTCCAAGGTTAAACTTTCAAGCATATGGGATTTGAGAGAAGAATATTTTTCTCACGGCCAACTTTATTATAAGTGTGTAGACATGTACCGCTTTCTTATCTAAACGCCTCCACACACGTAAAATAACTCGGACGCAAATTCCCATGATGCCACGTGCAATGAAACCCTTCCAACTCGATCCCGATACTCAAAAGACATTACATTTCATGGAGAATGGAAATGTTATCTTTACAGATTCAAAAAAACCAGGGCAGACTGCATAGTCTGCCCTGGTTTTATTGAATCTGTATAAAGATACTTGGTATACTTTTATATCAACACAATATGAGTAGCGATGGAAAAGTATGCTAAATATGTTATTTATCCAAGGAATCGCGATGAGATAGAGAATTAGAGACGTTGCTAATATTATGAACAAGAATAAGCTAGAATAACACATCTATCGTACGAAAGCATGTCTAAATATCATTAAGTAAGAGAATGATCTGGGAATTTCGTCTATCTGATGACGACAGGTTGGTGGTATTGTTTAATGAAACAGAGTTGTATTTGAGCTTTTAATTTTTTTTAGAACTTCACTTAAATATTTAACATTACAGTGTGTATACAGTCTGCCCCGTAATCAAGGTTAGATATATAAAAGACTGTCGGTTTTGCCTTATTGTTCAGGTAGTGTATATATTAATTGGCTTAGCAAATTTTTGTCACTGACTTATATTGCTAAAAACTGGTCCAAAGTAATCTCTGAAAAAGGGGAAAATCGTTTCATTAACCAAATATTTCTTTTTATTTTTTGGCATTCGATCGATCCAAACGGGACCTTACTATTGAAATAAAGTTTTTGTTTGCTTTTGAAACAGTTGCAGATCCCAGATTTACACTGTACTTACTTTTATATTTAGTTGTGGGCGGGCCAAAGCAGATTTAATGCTTTAGCTCAAAACTAAATAATTTAAATTAAGGATAATTTAATTTTTAGGACTCTCCGTAGAAAAGAAGGAGATGTTTGAGGTATAATTGACAAGCATTTTTAATTTTTATGATTCCGTGCCTAAGAAAGAAAAATAAACTCTTATAATACCACTCGTGAGAATTTATTTTTCTTCCGTCTATACGTTAGTCATAGCTGATTCCCTAATAAATTAATTAATATAGGAAATAAATTATTTAAAATTTAGCACAGTGATAAAATATAATAACCCACATATATCTTACTCAATAGCTAACGAACAAAACTATTTATACGGAAATTTTAGGGGACAAACATATTTCAGTTTTGAAATAAAATCAAATTATAAACACGAAGCTTTAGGAGGTCGAATTACTTGCAATAGTTCAAAGATATGTTTCAAACAATATTTTAATTTTAACTAAAAAGTATCTCAGCAAACAATTTACAAACTTAACTTTATTTTTGTTTGAAAATCAAAAGTTTTTGTCAATTTTTAAAGATCGAAAAGTAAAAAAATCCCAGAAAACTTTTAGGACCACTTTCCGACTGTTAAATCTTGATTTTATGATAGGATGATAAAGCTGAGTAAAAATGACTATAAGATGAAATCCCTAAAGGTGAGTGAAAATCACTCACATATATCTCAAATAGTTACTATTTAAAATTATTCACGTGGAAATTTCTCGCAGGGCGAAAAAGTATTCGATTTCTTCTCATTTTTGTGAAATATCTCATGCTCATTTAAAATAGTTCTAGAGGTATTGTTAAAAATGAGAATAAAAATATAATTTTGACAAAATTATAAATAAACCACGTCACTAGAAATTTACCTAAAACTTCCCGGAACACTATAGTGGTAATAAAGTTGTTTCAGATAAACACGATATTTTTATGCCTTTTAAAAATATTTCAGACAATAAATTTACATGATCAAGAGGAAGACCACCCACCAGATGGCTGGATGGGGTTGAGAGAGACTTAAAGCTTTTGGAAATAAACAGACTGAGGGCTGTTGAGTTGGATAGGGTCAGATAGAGATGGCTTAGATATACAGCATTGGCCTGCAACTGGCTGCCGTGCTTAACAAAAAGAAGAAGATATTCATATGATCAAAAATTACATTAATATTCATGAGATTTATAGAAATGCTTTATATCCTTAACTTACACGTTTACCTTCATATGTTTATCAAACATTCGTGGTGCGAATTCTACTAGCACCATAGTTTATTTATATTTAAACTTAAAATTCTGATTCGTCTACATGCAATACTGAAATTAACATGAAACTTGTGCAAAACATAGACTCGATTGCACGATACTTGTCATTATGTAGGACTGCAGGATACTTGTCATTAGATAGCAATTGTTGAAGACTGTCGATATCTATTTAAAAATAAGCTGGGGAAATATTGGAAATTAATTTAGTTCTCACAATAGATATTGATATTATTGTTGGCATACAACGAAACCAAAGTCGTAGTTAATAATTTAAATAAAGTAGACTAATTTGTATAACCACACAAATGCACACACACACACACATACTTTGATAGACTTTTTTATTATATATTCGATAAAACAGTTTATTTAGTTAAGTTTCAAAAATTTGTATTCAATACATGGAAATAAAAAGAAAATTTGTAAGGTGTACCTTGGGCTGGTTGATTGGCTAAGCTTTATATTTTTTCAGGAAACGTGAACAGTTGTTTCATGTAAAAAAAATGCAAAAAGCAAAGTCAGACATGAAAAATTCCGAAATCATTTAAATTCAAATTTTAATGAAACGCTAGTACCTAGTCATTTAAGCTTCTTCAAAGGTACACATGAAAAATTAGGTAGGCGGTGGATTCATTGCACATCAGAAGTTTATTATTAAGTAAATTACTTAAAAATTAAAAATGGTAAAAGAAACGTCCATATTATTATCGAAGAACTGTTTGATGCTGCTCACCAGACTGAATGTTCACCGTCATTCACCAAAAGAAATGTTCATCTCCATTTCATCAAATATTCATGGAGATCTCCATCACAAGATTCTATTCTTGAAATTTCTTACACATAGGTCTAAACCTATCGAAACAATGGTCAATGACACATAAACGGTTGGTCCTGATGTATAAAGGTTTCCAATTTCACAACTGAACTCTAAGACAAAGAAAGACAACTCCAGTTACTTTACGAATATTCCATGCGTATAATATTTTGAACATTTAAGGGTACAAAATGTTTCTATTAAACTCCACATAGATGTTAATGTCATTAACCACGGTATTAACATTTTGCATAGCATATCAATCCCAAGCCTAAAGATAGCGTTAATTTCTCAAAAAATATATAATAGTTATTATTTTTCTGTAATCTTCTAATCAGATTTTATTAACACAATTCTTTTCCTAACATTTGTGCTAGCAATTTTTTAAATAAAGTACATTTTGGTGCATATTTCTGAGTACACACCAATTGAAATTGTAAAAATATAATTTATTTCCTCATAATTAGTCCTTGCACACAACGTGTGAAACTAAAAAAAACTCCGGGTACTTAATTTACCACTTCTAAAATTAAAATAACAATATTTTAAAGAAAATGCGGATTAATGTCACTACGCCAAATTTAAATTTTCTATGTCAAACACATGAGTATTCTTACAAAAGATTCCGTTTTTCTTTTGGGTGTACAGAATCCCAAAAACTGCTAAGTTACACCCATGAATACATATATAGTTTTCTGGTTATACCGAGTTCTATAAACTTTGGTAAAGCAAAATAATTGATTTCCACCTATAAATTGTGTTTCAAATTGTGGACTAAATAAAAAGCATAGTAAGTGTTGTAATATATAATTAAAAAACGACAAACACAGATATTTTTACAACGATGCCATTTAAAATATGACACGAGCGATATTCAAACTTTGTTTTCAAACTTTAACTTCCGTGAGAACGCACCGCCGCGTCGTTGCCATTTGGTCTGTTTGTTCAATTAGTTTTGCAAACATAACAAGTATTTAAAATGAGAGAAGTTACCAAGTAACCATTTACAAGGTACGTTAAATATCGTTGATGTGTAAGGTGATCTATAAACCCGTCTGTATTAATTTGTTATCAACCGGCGCATTTGGCGACGTACAAACCCATTCGATACCTGATTTTGTTAAGTTTAACCTAAAATTGACAAAATATAAAACCTAATTTTAAGACTTAAAACACATATTTTTAGTAACTTTTTGGGAGAAAAACGTAACATCAAAATTGTTTTTCTTTTTCTTGATTTTCACCATCAAAACTATTGAATGAAAATTTATGAAAATATATTATTACAAATTACCTACATAATTGCATTTCAAATTCATTATATATTATGAAAATGTGGAAAGCTTGTATTATTAACTTCCAAGTTCTAAAATCTACTCTCGTAACAGAAAACCCGGTTTTATAACTAATTAATATTTAATTAATTAATTTTTATTGTAATATCGCAGCGCATGTTGATTAAAGAGACCAAAAGAATTGAGTTGTTTCACTGTGATGACGCATCGGAAACATAATTAACAAAATTAACAAAAGTGGCATAATTCCACATTTTTCAGTTAAGAGAAATTCCGCAAAAAATCATATCTACAGAAACACTATTCTAAATCAATATTATCAGTGCGGTCTTTTTCGGAATTAGTCCTCGTTGTTATCTTCAATGTAAATAAGGGTCGGACTTATTCCCCTGCTCTGTAAAGGTCATTCATACAATGGTGTTTTATATTGCAAATACTCTTTTCGATCCCAAGAGCGTTAAAATTCCTTAACGTAGCCCGTTTCAGGTTCAAACTTATCTCGGGAAATAGTAGTTTTTAAATATGTTATAATTACTTAAAATATAAGAGTTGATAGTACTCTTCTCTAAAAAAATTTAATGATGAGTGAGGAAATGAAGAAGGACAAGCTAAAATCTGAATAATAAAATATCTAAATTCAACTTGGACAGCCAGATCTCGTGTCTGCCAGACTGAACATTTGTACTAAAAGGTTAACTTATAAATTCCAAGTAAAAGAAGTCTGCAATACTAAATTGGATGCGTTTTAGTTTAAGTCGGTATACAGCCAACGTATTTTCCAAACCCAATATACGCAATTTCAATTAACAAGGCCATCATAAACATACCATTTACAAAATTTCTCTTTAATATCGTGTCATAATTTACGGTATATTAATTTTTTTATTTAAATATTGCAAACTAAAATTGCTTGCAAGTTAATTATCATTCACTTTGGTATATAGACCGATTTGTAGATTGCGTGAGTTACAGTAAGTGCCATCTATTGAAGTTAGCCGCAAGCCGTATTAAAATATTTACATTTCACATAACAAACGTTACATATGTACATTTGTGATGTAATTTTAACACTTGTTTAATAATAATGAATTTTTAGTATTAATTTCAAAATGTTGAATACTGCTTGTGAATTAAAATTTCTCAATAATAGAACACTGTACCAAGATCGTTTGTAATTAACGTAATTATATTTCTAACTCTACGAAATACTATATTAAATATTGCACTTAATTCCGTTAAATCACTTATGCATTATACACATACAAACAAGCAAATTTATAGGAAAATAAACAAAAATCAACGTCCTACGACAAGAACTTCATTTTACTTCTAGCACCATAAATGGTGAAATATTGGAGAGCTAATCAAAACCGATCTATTAGTTTTTGCATAGCGCAATAGCGCTAAATGCTATTAACATCATAGAAGTTGTTAACACTTTGTGTCTGCCACTAAATATATTTGAAAAAGTTATTTGAAAAAATTATGAAATAATGATAATATTAACTAAACTGATTGAAGGAGATTCAAAAATTTCAAAGGAATATTAACTTGTTCTGATAGTGAATATTGTCTATATTAGCTAATGAGGATATCATATAGAAAATCATATGCCACATGTTAAAGGACTGCAGTTGAATGTGGCTATTATATGAGATACACTTTTTTATCTCGCGATAACCCACATTGCAAAATATCTTTAAGGGCATCTATCACTCAGCCAATATATTTTTAGATAGGCGTTTTTCCTCATTTTACGAGGTGTTTTTGATTTCATACAGGCTGATTTATCCAACGCCGAGACTGTAATATGTTTTAAATATTTGAAAAATACTCGATACATGGGATATAATTATAATATATTCCACATAATAAATAGTGTCATACAACCATACTATTAATAATCTAAGAAACGCTTGTCACCATTAATTAATGATTAAATTTTTTTCTAATTTTTCAGTTTGATAGTTTGATTAGACTAACATTTACGTACTTCATAACTTAACATTTGAAATGAATTTACCCATGTCAAACTGTTCTGTCACCTAACTATTACGAAAAGAATTTTCCAATATCCGTTGGAAAAAAAACTTATAGTTACCCTAAATTCCTGTTGTCAAGCATGAAAGGCCCACTGTCCTTTTATTTCACTCGACAACTAAAATATACGGTCGTGCATATTCCAGTCAGCAACTTTACGTAGCGAAAATTAGTCCCTTGTCTTTGAATGCATGTTTTGAATTATTGCATGAATATTTTTTGTAACAAAGGAGTAGTATATTGCGAATATTTTACTTGAAATTTTAATGTAATTTTTCCGTTGCCTTTTTAGACTTTTAATTTCGATTCTAGCCAAACATTCAATGCTTTGTTTGCCTGATATGAGTTTAACATTTGTGCAAATTAATAAGATAATCTGACATTAAAATAAATAAAATGCTTGATTTAAATTCAATGGGTTTTTGTCTCTCTATACATTTATGATAATTAGCTTTTTCAAGAATATATTGATGAAGCTAATTATTAAGTATGGGTAACAATACTCATTTAAATTTAATAAGTTATATATATATATATATATATATATATATATTTATTTATATATATATATATATATATGTATATATATATATATATATATATATATATATATATATATATATATTTATTTATATATATATATATATATATATGTATATATATATATATATATATATATATTCATATATATACCAGGGCCATACGTACCGGTAACAATATATTTCGTGGCTGATAACTAGCAGTGCCCACGTTTTTGTTCGGGTGTAACTTTAGAGTTATTTAAACAGGTTATCTAACTGAAATAAATTATAAAATTTTATAATCAATCAAGGGTTTCGATGCGGTGGTAATTAGCATTAAAATTGAGGAATAACACTAAATTATGACATTACTTGTAATAGGATGAAAAAATACAAACTTTTTAAATACAATCACATCTTTATTTGATACATTTCTACTTTTGAAAAATATGATTTGGAAAGATGACTACCATGTTAAAGTTGCGAATTATTTATGTTAGATAATTTTTAGTTAAATTTTACTATAGGTTTACTAAAACTCTAACTAATGTTTGACTAAGACTTTAGACATTTAGACTGATACTTTTAAGACAGTTATATTTTAAATATTCAAAACATATTACAGAAAGTGTTAATTGTGGACAACGTGAATCGTTCGTTCAAACTGAAACTTTTTAATCATGCTAATTTTGACAAGAGAAAAGTTGTGTTTATCTTTTGTTTGTTTTTATTAGTATTTGACACAAAAGTATTGATGCAGATGTACATAGAGCGTATGATATTTTTATAGTATATATAGAAACAGAACGATAAACAATAGTGAATTGAGTGAAGTTGGTGAAAATACGCCAGATACACTTTCTAGTTTAACAAATCACCCTTACAGCCTCGTTGTACTAAATTATAGATACATCATAGTAATTTTTAAAAGAATAATTATGCAACGTATATACAATAACAAAATTAATGACGACGAAATCTGCGAATTAATATAGCTAATTCTTGAATATTGTTAATTATAAGCATTTTTATAAAATTGGGGCGTACAGTTTTATACTCGACGGAAAAGAACTGAACAATTGAGAATACGATCAATAATGAACCATAAATAATTGTTAACAAGCGATTAAACAATAAAGTTTTTTTACAAAAAATTTAACTGACTTCAACTAACTGTGAAAGAAGAAGCGCACAGAAAAGTGTAAAATAATGAAAATGCGTGTATTTAGTTGGATCTTTTGCTGTAAAATTCGTCGTCCATTAAAGCAGTCATGATCCTGTTTTGCCCGACTGTAATACTCCAAGGAGTATATTGTGTTTGTTACCAGTCTATTGATGTATGAGTGAATGGGTTTGTGTTCATAAGTACCTCCGATGTACCACTGTCTAAAACAAATAGGCGTACGTTTAATAGAATCTCTGTGTAGACCATGTGAAGGAAAAAATGTTACCAGTTTTAATATACACACACACACACACACACACACACACATATATATATATATATATATATATATATATATATATATACGAGTAGACATAAGGTGTAAGTTCGAGGCCCTTACTCGTCCAGTTTACTTTGTGACTCTGATATTATATTACTAGAAGATAAATGGAAACAAATTGGTCTGAGCATCCGCTTTATAATACCCATATTTGAAAGAAAACTGCTTCTTTCCAAAATATAGTACATAAAGCTACCGACTTGGAGAACTTTGCATTTCAATGCAGAACTTAACTTGTTAATATAATTTCTAACAAAGTTAGTATTGTCGAAGAGATGCAATTTAAAATACTTACTGATATTTAATTTGATGAAACTTTTTAAGCGAGTTAACTTTCGATTATGAAATAAAATGCAGCGAATGGATTATCGCAAACGTATCGGCTGACAAAGTAGCTTTTAGCCGGAGGAACATTCCATTTACACACTTAGAAATGTGATAAACAAAATAAATAATAAGTGTAGTTATATGCTGGTGCAAAAAAATATAGAGTACTAATTATTTAATTATTGGTTGAGAAGCAAAAATATAATTTATTCGTAAGTTATTCGTTATAGTCATTATAACATGAAAATTCAATTATAGGAGTATTATTCCTTCAATAACCTGTATTCAGCAATAAATTGGGAATAAAATATCAAGTTAAAATGTTGGTGGCAACACTACATAATATGTCAAAACGTCAACGTGAAATAATTATTTATTCACGTCAACGTGAAATAAATATTTATTCACGTCAACGTGAAATAATTATTTATTCACATAATATGTCAAAACGTCAACGTGAAATAATTATTTATTTGCTTGGCCATTGCTTGTGTTTGGTTATCAAAAGGAAAATACAATATTCTTGATAACACACTTCCAACAGACTAGTGATATCAAAGTCGGGCCAATATTAAGTGGTTCATTTCCTGTCGACGCCAGACGTAGAATCGACGCCGATATTATTGATGTCATGCAGATATCACGTTGAATATTGAGAAAACGTCCTATTAAAGATTGATCCTCATGTCGTTCCGACATTCCTATTAATTAACAAGTAACAATATTTATCACAAGTTGAGTGATTACGCATCTCATGTTAACATAATCTACGTATTTCCCGAAATAGTTTTTATTTGTCATATTTTATTGACACCTTAATTTGAAGGTAAGTTATTAACCGAATTGAACTGCGTATATATAAATCTGGTAAAGTTATTAGTTAAAAACATGCCTTAATTCGAGTTTTAAAGACTTATCTTTATTGATTGTATACCAATGAATATGTATCCCCTTTGGAGCCAAAACTCCTATTTAAAGTAGCCATTTCCTTTTCCGCTATCTCGACATAAATCTTTTAGCAGAGTGAACAGTACTCGTGAGATTAAGCAAGAAATTCTCGGATTGGCATTGAGCGTAGTGTGTTTCAACGCCAGGCAATAAATATAATATTATGGTAATTAGTATATAGTACTCGTAAATAAGACAATTTTCTGAAAAAAAAACCACCATCAAAATATTCTTCCTTACAATTAATAGTGTTTTATGAAATCGGTATTAAATTTAAATTAAGTTGTTGCTTTTTTTAAGTATAATTATTTAAGAGACTAAATGATAATTTATCACAACTATATTTGTTAATTTAAATTACGTATAGTTATTAATAAATTGAACTTTACGGTTTTTAATCGACGAAAAATTAAGCTAGGTAAATTTTTAATAAATGTATTTCAGAGTTAGTCGTTTACAATAAGATAAAGTCTGGTATCTGATGAAAAGAAAAAAATAATCGCGGGATTTTATTAATAAAATATTTTTGTAGTAATTCCATGTTGACTTATTTTTTCACAGTTATCGGAGAATATCAGTGGAAAACTGGAAGTCGTTCTCAATTATTACAAATTAAATGTAATTATTCAATTGCCTTATTGAAATTATTTATTTTTACCTTAGTTAAACGACCAAATAAATTTTAAAAGTACTTATTTATTTTCTTTTTGTTAAATTTAACCTAAATTTTTAAATTGTTTCGAACATAAATTTCTCCGTTCTTGATGTTATTTTATTATATTATTTTATCATCTTTTATGCATAATATCTATAGCGGACTTATTGTACATAAGAAATCTCTTTCAATCAACCATAATAATTGGTAATGAAATTTAGTTGGTAGACTGTAAGAGATTTCACAATGAAACTTATTTATAGTACATTAAACAAAATAAAAAAAGAATACAAATGTTTTAATAATACAACTTATTGAAATTATTTGGGTCGGGAAAGGCAGGAAAAGATAAGGGCACAAAGGAAAAGATTTCAGAAAAGGCAGGAATTTTTCCCTCGATCTTCAAAAATATTTAGGAACGTGATTTCCCTGGTGTCAAGAAAATCACGTTCCTAAGGTTCCAAGTGATTCCAAATTTTTGTTACTTGGACAGTAAACGATTTTTCGTAAGAGGTAGAGGTATGTTTAGGAATAAGTAGTAAACTTTCAGATCGTATCCCAAGATCGTGAGGAGAGAAATCTTTAAATTTGATATTAAGATAAAATTTGCTCTGAGGATTTTTTCGTATATTAAAAAGAAGTGTAAGTATGCAAAGTTGGCGTGGATTACGGACCTCCAGCCATTTGGGAAATGTCATAAATGAAATGTGGTCATATTTTCTGAGGCTGAAGATGTACCTAATGCATAAATTTTGAAGACGTTCAAACTTGTACAAATATTCTTCATTAAGATCAGGATAGCACACATCTCCATAATCAATTAGTGATAATAGAGTGTTTGATAAATGTAGATTTTCGTTTTAGTCAGAAGACAATTTTGACGTTTCAAAGAGTGTATCCTATTAAAAACATGACGACTAACATCAGTTACTTGAGGGTGCCAACTAAGATTTTGATCGTTGAGTAGGCCCGAGTTTTTAACAATTGACGCATATTGTATTATTTAAAACAATTTTCAGTCAACTAGGTAGGTTTACTTTAGAAATCAGTTTTGACTACCAATGATGATAACTTGAGACTTGCTTGAGTTAACCAAAGACCCATTTCTTGAGCCCACTGACAAATTAAAGCGCGATCTCGTTTAAGTACGTCGATGGGTTTTGATAACGGATGAAGATCCGGAAGCGCGTATTCTGACTTTGCGTAAACTATTATCATTCTCATATGATGTACTTTAATAATATATCGCCAGCCTTATTTGTTAACCTACTAAATCCACTTTCGGTTAAAATTTACTTTTAATACAAGTCGAAATGTACAGATTATTATTTACTGTGTCGTAAAGGAGTAACGACTACCTTAGCTTAAATAAGCGTGAAATGCCTTGCCCGAAAAATTACTTACCGACCGTCAAGCTCCACATCGAAAACCTGCTTTATCCTGTTGGGGCCTCAGTTTTGAATCAATTGTATTCTCGCACATACGTTCCCATTGTTTTATACTGAATCTAGCTGTATTTTTTGTGTGGATATGTAAATAGCAAATTACGAAGCTATTAAACTTACCTTACGTTTATTTTGTTCTATCTGAAACTTTTTCTTCTATTAGCATAGAAATTTTCAATCACATTCAACACCTAACCTAAACATTAGTGGCTTGGCAGATTTTTGGACTGTAGATCTTTATGGAAAAGGATTTAGCAGTTTCTTAATTTATTATTTTTTGTTGCTCGAATTTGTTAGTTTATAAATTTCATTACCTAAATTATACAAGTAAGGATATTACGGAAACGGTATACTTTTAGGTAACTTTGGCTATCGAGCTTTGCCACTTACTGGATACATCTGAGAATATTATTCCAGTATCAGATTATGATCGTAATAAAGAACCGAAGCAGAATATAATAGAACCTTCGGATGCAAACAATATTTACTATGGTTGATGATGTCTACATAATAATTTGATTACAGAGAAAGCAGATAATTTTTTTCTGATATTGTGTATTATTCCAGAACCACACTTGATTATGTACCTTTAGACTACTTCGATTTCATTACAAATAGGAATTTGATTATCCATCACAAAAGGAATTTTATTATAGATCACCATCACAAATCGAAATACAATATCAAACAAGTGTTTTAACCTTAGACTACGTAAATTGCTCCGATACGATTCAAACGCATAATATTACATGTCCTGAACAAAATATTAATCCACATCAAGTTATTCCTAATAACCTAGATACAACACAAAACATCTTAATTTCAGACAGACCTGCACGAAATATATCTCAGTTTGTACCTAATCCGATATCAAATAATATAGACACTGAAAGGAAACTTGTTTTTAAACATAAAATTTTGCTCTTTGTTTATCTTGCGACATACTGAAAGAGGAACAGTGTACAATTTTAGGTTTCTATAGGCAAATGGCTAAAATGTATAATTTAAAATCAAATTACAAGAGTTCTGTTGTTCGTCTCTATGCCCATATATTGACTTTGGCTCTGAAATTTGAAATGTAAATGTGTTCCATGAACTGCTATATAATGAAAGAGTGGAATTATGAAAAAATATATACAAGGGGTGGCCATGTACGAGGAAAAAAATCTAGTTTACGTTGGCACGTGGTGCATCTTTAGATAGGTCTTACTTTTATTATTAATATAATAATATTTGGTACAAAAACGGTACATTTCATTCTTAGTTTTAATATATTAATTAACAATAATCATGCTTACCAATTAAATAATATTTATTTTTTTTCGCTTGATGTGAACACATACGCCATCTGAACTAAATATTAAGATAACGTCGTAAAAAAATGAACCGCCAATCGGGCATTATTATATCAGATTAATACCTGAAAAAGGCTCTATATCATATTTTATAATAACATTATTTTTAATATATAATAAAATACCATTTGAAAATCAACTAGATGGCGATATTTTCATCACTTTTTGTGGCACATAAAAATTCCAATTCAAAGGTAATTCTTTAAACAACTTAAATGCTCATGCACTTTGTCTGATTATTAATTTTTTTAATAATGCGACGTGCATTATTATTCAAAAAGATTACAAAATTCACTTTTGCAATCAGCACTTGCTATCGATGTTATTACAGTTTGAAGTACTATTGAATATTTTTTGACTTTAACATTGTGAACACGTGTATTGGGATATAGTTAGCATAACAGCAAAGTTAACAATCTTATCTACCGTTGCTCCATTGAAATTTATTTTATCTTTCTAATATTACGACAAATATGATAACTTAGTGAGAGAATATATTACATTTTTTAATTTATTTTTCCCGTATTTCCCTTAAACCTAATCTAGTGAGTGGATTGGAAAAAGGGTAACCAATATCCTACTCTTTATGTGCAAATCCTGAGGCTAATCGATATTATCAATAACCCTCAAGATTATAAATAAGTTTGAAAACTATAATTAAATAATATGATAAGAAATTTAACAACAAAATTATGCAAGACGAGAAACTTTCCAAATCTAAATGCAATCCTACCAGTACATGCACAACAATAAATTAGACTTAACTCAAGAACAATGTTTTTTATATAGTATATTTAAACTAAAGTGTAATTAAATGAATTCCTCACAAACAAAGCCTCACAATGTTCAGATATAAAAATGTTTTTCTAGATCAATTGAAATATTTTTACACGACCATAATCTGCCCTTCTTAAATTAAAGATTTTATTAACGCATATTGACGTATTTTTATGAAAAAAATCAGTTTTAATTTTTTTTAATCAGGTAAATTGGGTAAAACGAAAACAGTGTCAAATTTTTACCCAAGTTTTAAGTAAATATCTTATAATGAGATATTTCAATGAATTGTTTAGCACATTTTCCACTACCCATAATAGTAACTTAAAATAAAGAAACAATAGTTTAGGGTTCTACTAAAAGTGATTTAATGACATTTTCAATCTAAATTTAAAATAAATTGATAAAATGAAAAATGGACTAATCCTTTTTTCATAATAGGTAATTCAAACGTTCCAAACCTATAATAAAAAAACATTAATTTAGCAATCACTGGTGGAATTTAGCAAATAATATTGATAAATTCGAAGGGAATCATAAATTTATTATTTCATCGTTTATCCTCTATAATTGTCTCGATAGTTTTCTATAAAACGATTAAACTTTACAAGTATACTGACTATGAAAATGTAATTAACTGTTTTTGCAATAAATAATTCCTTTAACGGGAAAATTATCGCTGTCATTAAGTGTTGCCGTATATGTTTTATTTCGAACAAAATAGCTAGTCCTTGAAGATGCAAGTACGGCTTATTATAATTAGGATTCACAAATTTAAGAAGCCGTAAACAAAACCGAAATTTTTAGTGAAAAAAACTGCCCACTGCATTTAAAAAAATTCCATTAATTTTTCATTATATTGTATTATCTTCTAGATCGACTAAAAATTTTTGAAAAAGAAGAGTTTTGAAAAAAATCGAATGTTCAAATACGTTTTCCACTTATGGTCTTAACTTTAAAATTATATTAAAATGACCCTGCTACATAGGGTGCATACCGGGTCTACAAAAACGTAATTTTCTAAGTTGAAGTCCTTATTATGTAAGGTATATAATTTCTCAAGGGAAGATGATTAAATTTTCTTTCACCTTACCATTTTTTACTTCATTTTCGTTTTATTAGTCGTTTTCTTTACCACCGTTCAAGTTTTCGGAACACAAACATAAAGTGTTCATTCCATAAAATCGTTTTCCAATTCTTCAATTTCAAATACCGGACGACAATTTTATCATTATAATTCCTAATAGTAGAATTGATCTACAAAATAAATAATCTTCAGTTAGAAAAAAATGCAATATAATCCCGCTCGCCTTGCTGGTGCTGCCAGTGCAATTTTCAAAAATTACCTTCTATGAATTCTTCTAATTTTAGTACGAAATTTTGTAAACTTGTTCCATAAAATATATATTAAAAATATTACTTCCCTTAATCGAGCAAAATGTAATAAAGTTTAATAATCTAAGTTTGATATTGTGTCTCCTTATTATCTGTCCAACATGTATTGAAACTTAAAAGTAATATTATTATTACTGCACTTTAAAAGAAAATCTTTTATTAAAATAAAAAGAACAATTAAAATTTTTCTATTGTGGCTCTTTTTATTAAACATTTTCTTTCTAATCCTCAAATAATGTCTGTATAATTTTCTTTTATAAAAAAGGGTTCAACGGCCATTTCAGTGAAAGCGTCCGTCTTGCGCTTTTAAATACTTGCTCATGTCTTCTTTACATTTTCCCTGGCGGGCATACAAAAGACCACGTGATCTCTATAAAGTAAACGGTATTTTTGATATGGAAAATAACAGGATTTATTAACTACTGTGCGACAAGTAATATCAAATATATGTATAGTGTGTGTATACATATATATATATATATATATATATATATATATATATATATATATATATATATATATATATATATATATATATATATATATATTATTTACAAATTTATTATAATATTTCATTTACAAAAATATTATATTATGAGGACTGAGTTTATCTGTTTTGATCTTATTAATATACATTTTATGTAATTTTGTATAATCTAATGCGTACGTTGATAATGTTACATGAAAATGAAAAGAAAATTTTATAACAGAAACTATTCTTATTCAATTCAACTTCCTCTAATCCCTATACTTACTTAGTTGTAATTAAAAATGTAAATAAACTTTTATGAATTATAATCGATTCTTTGTCATCAATTTATTTTTTACTTGGACTGATAAACCAAAACACTGACCATAAAAACTTTCTTCAAATAGATGTTTACTTGCCAAGACTACTTAGTAAATCAGATGTGGACAAATGGGGATTTAACTGGTTATGAAAAATGTTTTTCTTGCTTTCCTTGTCTGCCTGCGGCTTATGGCACTATTCCATGAGTGAAATAAATATTTTTCGTATTTTCTTTATTTTAATATTTTTTTCTAAAATACAGGTACTATAAATTACTATTAAATACAGGTACTAAAAATTACTACACTATAAATTTCGTTATTGAAAATGAAAGTTTATTCAAATATTTCTTCATTCGCCAAAAATGTGCTCTAGAAATAACTATATTAAACCCTTGCTTAGTTTTGGGATTGTTCGACTGCTGGAGCAGCGCTCCCAGGGGGGAAAATAATTATTTGAGGGCAGTTTAAAATCTTATTAAATCTTATTAAAATTTAAAAAAATAATAATTTGGAACCCAAAAAATTACTTCCGTAGTGAGAATTGACTGAAAATAAACCATCAATCGATGAATAATTTATTAGATATATAAACATAATAAAAAACAAATAACTTCTATATGTATAAGAAGAAAGATTTTCAGACAGATTTTTAGATTTTGTAATATATTTTTAATCAATCTAATCAAGTTAATTTAAAATTAAAATGTTATTAATTTTATTTAAGCTTTTACTTAAATCTTAAAAAATAATTATTTATCAAAATTAGAAAGCGAATATTTTTCCACTTAGGTTAATATTTCATATTAGTAGAAGGTAAAAATATTGTTAACATTATCTTAAAATCTTTTCTCTGAAACTCATTTTTCCTCCACTAGGACATTAAATGGAAAAAGTTTTATCACTGACCAATTAATGGGATTCATAAAGAATATGTCATAATATTAATCACAAATCTTAACAAATATTTTGTCAATAAACTTTAAAGTGAAATCATTAAAAAATTCCGTATTTTAATGAATCCTATTTTCGCTATAAATAGAATGAAAAAGACGGTAAAACTTTTAAAGTTTTGCTGTTTAAATTCTCAAAGTAAAAAAAATCTGTGAAGTGGTCACATATGCGCAAAATAATTAAAAAACGATTTTTACCGTTTATTAATCTGACCATATTCTCTGACTATTAATGAATTTTACTGGCCGACTGTTGAAAACTAGTGTTCGATCGATTTCGTGTTTGTTTCGGATCAAATACGATAATGTAGTATATAAAACTGAATCTAACAAATAAGCGTTACAATCTAGTAGATAGTTTTCTTTTTAATTCTATTGCACCCAAAGAATAAATAATTTTGACTGATATCACTTTTAAAACACCAACCAAAAACACTTCTCCTTAAAGTAATTGTAAAAACTCAAAAAAAATTAAAATTAAGTTAAAAATGTTTTATGGCTGGCCAATTAACGAGTTTAAGTTACCAATTATGTTCTGTTCTTGATTTATTAGAAGGTATTTTTTATTCTTCTTTTGACGGTGTTTTTTATTCTATTAATTTCTGAAATACTATGTTCGTAGAATTGTGACAGATGGTCAGATGTATAGACGGACGGATATGTGATTGATCATGTAGAGGCTTTGTTTTCTTTTTCTTTCGTGGCATAGAACCCAATAAATATATATTATTACTAATGTATGCGGTTTGTTAAAAACTCTAAAATATTAATAAATCACAAAAGCACATATTATGTGATCACAGATAAACGAATGTTCATAAGATTTTATTATGTCAACTTTTTAGTATATTAGATAAAGCTTCGTAAATATTAAAGAGCACTTAAGACTTATAATGCATTACCTCATTCCGACGGAAATGATAAATTTAGCTATAAAAACGGGAAACGATAATCTTAAAGCGGATACCGGTTACGGTACACGGAAGCGCTGAAATTTATTGCCTTTACAAGATGGCCTTTTTATTACATAATATACTTGTTTACTTCTTATACTAGTTTGCATCATTTGGTTTATATTTTTGAATATATGATTTTTTAAAATATGATATATTTGTATTTATATATGTCGACTATACCTAAAAGGCACCAAAAATATAATTTCAATATTTACTCAATCTCTCAAAATATTCCGCGTATAGTTTTTGTCATAAAAGAAAAGAAAAATATAGCATGTTTTTGTATAACTGAAAAAAATTGTAAGTAATTTGCTGTATTTTTATATTTATTGCCAACACAGAACTGGTATACAAAATTTCGAATATTAAGTCTTCTTGTAATTAAAGTCGGTTTTGTTACATGTTAAAAATATTAATATTTGGTGAACACATATTTTTCTTTAAATGTTTGAGCAAGTATCAAACCATGAAATATTTGTATTAGTGTCGACGCTAAAATAAACAATTATATAATTTAGTAAAAACTAGCATTTACAACAACAGTTATGTAATTTGAAAGTAAAATCTGCTTTAAATTTATAAAGCCTGCAAAACCTGTCGATTTTTTCTTTGAAAATTTGTTCAAAATGTGAAGTGTAATAGAATTAGTCATCACCGAGGTATATTGAGTTGATCATAGGTTTAGAACCTTTGACGGTGCAAGGTAACACGGGGTTCCTAGTTCGATTCTAGGCCACTCGTCTAGCGGGGTTTCTGGTTGGCTATAAGAAATCGTTCCCTTAGCAATAAGCTTGTTATATTTATCAATCTTATATGGTAATATCTTCATTAAATAATAAATAAGTTAACATTTTGGATTCAAAATTTATAATGAATACCAGAACGCTCTTTACTTCTCCTTTCTAATCGTGGAATGTTGTTATCTTTCTGAGAAAAGCGCTGCCTCCAAAAATGTCTACGAAAAATCCTCAGCATGTTGCAACGTGACTGTATCCAGAACAAAATCTATCAACTAATCGAAAAACGATGGTTATATTAGTTTGGTCACGTTTGTCGAATGAAACTGATGCATTTACCTTTAATGAATCTCTAGCGGGAAAGACCGGCTGCCAGAAAAGTTTAACGCACAGCACTAAAGAAAATGTGGACTATTTATATTAGAGAAGAACTAAAGAAAATCTGTCTTAAAACTTTTTACTCTCAAAGACATTAAAACTATCGCTAAAATCCACAGTTATATGACACAATTGTCAATGGGAACGTGAACCACAAAATCGTGTGTGCTTTAGACCACACGACTGAAGTAAAACTTCAAATTTACAAAATATGAACTTTAAAATGAATTTACCATTTTATTCACTTTAAACGTAGAATATTTAATGAATTGAACAAAATAATAATTCATAAAATTGTTCAAGAACGAAATGAAATTAAAAAATTATAAAAAAATCACCGTTCGCGTGAAGCTAGCAAACTCGCACACATATATATATATATATATATATATATATATATATATATATATATATATTTCATGCACTGGCTATGAGAGGAAGAGAGAAAGAAAATGTGCGCGCGCACTGCTCTCTCTTGCTCCTACAGTGTGATACAGACAATAGGCTTGCACTGTGTCTTAGATATACGAAACATAACTGGCTATGAGAGAAAGAGAGAAAGAAAATGTGTGCTCGCACCTCTCTCTCTTGTTCCTACAGTAATATACGAAACGTAACTCTCTCTCTTTCTGTCGTCACTAACTTAATCTCCCTCTCAACTTCCGTTCGCCTCGCCCGATCACACTTTTCGTAACGCTCTCGTCACGCATTCACCAGCTTACTCCCCAAGTCAAGCGTGCGTAAAGAAGTTTTACTTAAAAAAAACAATACCTGCAAAGGGTAATGTCATTGTTATCGCAACTATCCGAATTTCGTTTAATATAATTTGTAACAGTATTTTCATGACGATTTCAAGTATCAATATTTTTCTGCCTTATATTTCTAGACATCTGTAATAGATTGTATCCGAAATATTCTCAATTATTTTAATTTACTTCTCTGCTTGATTGAGTTTTGTGTCATTTAAACTGACCTCATCCATTGTTAATTTAAGTCGTGCTCCAATTTGTTTAGGATCTCAAAACTCTATGAATTATATACTATGTGTATTACTAAAAACGCTAATAGATGGCGACGACAGTACCGATATTGTAATATCAACCAAGTCAGGGTCTTTTTTTATACATGACATCCAGACTACTTTTTAACACCATACCATATCATGTATGTTGTTTGAAGTTAGAAACTATTATCTTACCAAATTTCATCAAAATCCGTCCAATATATTTAGCGTAATTGAAGAACAAATTAACACACAGTAAGACAACAACTCGAAAAACTGGTGTTTTGTTCGTTAAAATTGTAATATATGTATAAATTGCATAGCAGCTAACTAAAACCATATACGATCATTCATTACCTCAATGCACAAATAGAAAAGTGACCATTTGTGGAAAATGAAACGTGAATCAAATTTTCTAAGTTAAGAACTTCATTACTCGTTTATATTGGTCTATTTTATCTTCTACAACAAGTCAAGCTCACTTCATACACGTGCCATATTTTATACGTATTGTTTCCATAATACCACAAAAATGAAACCATTGCTTACATATCTACCCGAATGTTGCATAACGTCCAGCAACGTTGATTAAAATGACATCACTTCCAACGAGACAAGAAAATCGACCTCATGTATACTGCAATACTTTCAATCCACATGTATAAACCTATTTGGCGAACTTTTCCTCGATTACACAACTGTATCAATTATAGTGTTATTTATTTGAGCAATCTTGATGCGAGAGAATATCAGATCTATTGTCAACATTGTAATAAGAAATATAAACTCTCAAGTTATTATTTACGAGAAGAACTTTATACAGTGTGTTGTATAAGATCGGTTACCAATTATTGACTTTTTCTCCCTTGCGTTTTCTTATTCATTGTTTCTTTTTTAATATCTATCTTTTTAATAAGTTCAGAAAAAGCTCAAACTAGGTAAGGAAACCTCGGTAGACGATCCAGACAAGCGCTTAACTAATTTTTTACATTAATATACAAATCGAAATTCTTTACTCAACCAGGTATTGTTAATAAATAGATCAATAATCCTTAAATAAAATGAAAAAAATTATATAGTTTAAAAATATCATCAAGAATATGGCTTAGAATTTACTTTAAAAATATGGTCTAAAAACAGACACTTAAAATATGCTCTAAATATATACTCTAAAAATAAGCTTTAATAATAAGACCTAAAAATATACCCTAAAAATATGGTCCAAAAATATGTTTCAAAAATATGGTTCAAAAATATATATCGAAAATATGGTCTGAAAATATGTTCTAAAGATATGCTCTAAAAATTTGGTCTAGAAACATAAGAAATATCTTTTATCGTTTTATTAATTTTATTCACTAATTGTTCGGACTTCTGTTTTAATCTCTGAACAATTGTTTTCGTTTAATTTTAAGGAAATTTTAATTCTTGAAGCAATGATCTCAAAATGAAATGATCGAATTTAATAACGTATTAAATTCGATCATTTGATTAATCGAAAACGATAAAAAACTGCAATTTTCTGATACTCTACAAGTTATGTTTTAGCAAGTGTATTTAAATATATGCAGTGTACGGGAGACAATTACGGTACACTTACATAATCTTAATTGCAAATACATCGTGTGATGATTCCGAAGAGAATGTTGTAAGTCTATTTTGTTTAATTATTTTAGGTGGGCGGCATAATTTAGGAAACATATTTTCACAATAAACAAATAATTAAGAAATATTAAATTTATTAATAACCACATATTTTTGAAATGCCTTTTAATTACTATAGGACGATACTGTACTAGATTGAAGTATTTGATAAGTAAAGTGAAAGATTTTCCACGCCAATAAGCAACAGCTTGTCTGCGTGGGAAATCTTATAATGCGCCAAAAGAACGGCGCCTAGCTGTAGATTTAATCATACCGTTATCATTAGAGTAACACCTACCAAATGATCGCAGAATCATTTTTGTTTCGCGTGTATAGTACCCATCGATAATTTTATATAACTCACGGATATTATATATTCTGGCTTCAGAAATTATAAAAGTGTAGTTTTAAAATTATTTAAATATTTTATATATTATGTAAACCAAACAGAAAACATCTGTCTATGTGCCCAACTGCCTGAAGTATTTGTCAATATTTTTAGTATCAGAGGAAGTGATATTATTATTTACTTATTTAAGATTTGAAAATAAACACTTAATTTTTCTACAAACCGTTAAGAAGACGCGTAGGTTGGGTTTGGATATACTTTTATGTGATATAAAAATAATAACACGCCTTTGCCGAAAAAAAAAATTGTTGTTTTTTCATGAGAATATTCGATTATATGATTATGTGCACCGAACATTAAAAAATAGAAAAGATCTTTGAAACGAAAATATTTCCAAGAAGTAACATTTCTATCTTGGGCGCGTAAGTCAAAGAATAAATATTGTAATTTTTATTATAAAAAAGTCATATGCATTACTATATTACTAATTTTGTTTTAGTTATTTTTATGGTTCCGCACCTAAAAAGCAAAAACTTGTCAAGTACGAGCAGAACTCACCCTAAGAGGGTCCCATATACTTTTAGGTAGAAATAACGAGTAAGGGTAGGGAGTGTCTATTGAACATGTAACAAACATTAATTTTACACAATGTTTATATATATATATATATATATATACATATATATATGTATATATATATATATATATATATATATATTTACATATATATATATATATATATATATAGTGTGCGAGGAAAAGACTCCAACTTAAAAATGGACAAAGAGACAAACGGACTTTGCAGAGCTAGGGTTTATCGTTTGACTACGGAACCCTAAAAGCAAATTATTTAGAAGATTGTTTATATAATTTTAGTATATTTCATACTAAAAAAATTGCAATTTAAATTTGTTCTACCCACTTATTTGGAAACTACTAAAACTAATATTATCAAAACAACAAGTTTTTAGAAGTAACTATTGTTGGAAAACTAAACTGATGTCATAATTTTTGAAATATTTACGATAATCCAATGAAGTAATTTCACTTCGAATTACGGAATCTTCGAGGCGCAGGCCAGACCGCAACTTGACCGGTTTTTTCATATTCAATAAAAATATATATTTACGATAACAAATGATACCACGGCAGGAACCTTGATACCTACGCATAGCCGTTGATATGACAGCTATTCGCTGTCATAAATTACATCACTTCATTAAGTTCTAGTATAAATGAATCGGGCCAACTTGTTCTATTTATTGCAAGATCAAAAATGGCATTAAAAACACTAACTTTCCTAAATAATTATCTTGCAAGGCGGTGAGAGTAAAAGATGCCAAGTTACATGTATCTATTTCATGATTCACAAATTATGGATGATGTTTTCCTAAGCTTTTTTGTTACATTATTTAAACTTTGTAATTTTTTCAGTTAGTTATATTTTATCCAAACAACGCAATGTGCCGAAGTATAGACTTATAAATGGATAAGACCGAAAAATAATAAATACTGTAATTTATTACTTCTTTTAAATGGACCGACTCAATTTCTAAAACCTTCAACATACGAATACATGAAATATTAAAAATTGAGTAGTATGTAAAACACGAGTATTATCTATTTATTTGTTTTATAAAAATATTTGAAAAGAATGAATGAATTTATGAAAAAATGTCCCAGTAGGCATAATTGCTAAACATATTAACGAATTTTTAAAGTTTTTCATCGAATCTAATTCCGTGCTTTATATAATTGAGATGTGGCTTTGGAATTAGTTGAAGTAGGTTTTATTAAAAAAAAACATGGGCAGATTACTCCCAACGTTTTTTTTACATGGGTACTGCCGACAGAAGTGAAAAGTATGAAATAGGAGTATTTTTTTTAATTTTCAAATTAATTATATTATCAAAAATTAAAATTTCATAATTTGTAAATAGATAAATAATAAACTATATTTAAAAATATGATCATATTTAGTACTCACTGTCGTTCTGCGTAGTAATCCTACAATTAAACTTTTAAAATAATAATCAAACTAAACACAATTTTAACAATGCGCAGTATACACACATTGAACTTTCCCCGTAGTCAATTTAACTTATATATACACAGTACTAACGTTGCATAACACGTCACCCTTATACCTACATACATACTACTATTACCTATCCAAAAAGCGGCAAACGCGTTCATAATAGAGTCAGATATATACAATGTGTTGGTGTATATATGTATTTACGTGGGCCAGCTAGTGCCAGAGCAATATATATTTACATACACACACACAAATATATATATATATATATATATATATATATATACGATAAATAAATGTCTTAAATAAAAGTTGAATTCGCGCCACGAGACATCCAATTATACTTATGCGTAGATACATATTTAAGCGTAGGTACACAGTGTTTCGATAAACTTTTTGTAAATATTATTATTAGCTTCCATTCCATTTAAACTTGTTCCTTAGCATATCTTTAACAAGCGTAAAATATTACGAACATCTCAGGAAATATGTAGTTTAGAATCATTGCTATAGTTTCCCAATAAAGTTTAATTAAACTTCTAACGTTACTTTTAAAAATGTTAGCTTTAGCAATTTCAAAGATAAGTAGGACATATTGTGTTCAAAAAATCTTAATTGTTGGCTTTAGCGATTTCGAAAATAGGGGGGAAAGCAACATATTGTATTTATCCCATAACCTAATATGGCTTAAAACGTAGTAAACATATTTTTAAATTTTTTGTAAATAGCTCTTTCAAATGTTATCCCATGCGATTCAAAAAATAAAATAGTTATTTAATTTGCTGCTTTTAACAATTGTAAGTATTGTATGTATTGTATGTAGTATGTATTGTAACATTTTTGAGTTTTATCTATTGAGATATTTACTTTGTTACTATACCAAATCGCAAGTTTCTTTATCGAAGGTTTTTAATTATTCAGTGGCCAAATTGAACAGATGTATTTAAAAATAACTCATATTAATTAAGGTAACATTTGTAAAAAAAATTAAGTCACTGTTGGGTACACACTATATGAAATGAAATATTTTATAAATTACTAAATTTAACTTCCAAGTATATTCTTTCATTGAGCAAAAAACAATTTTCAATGTTTCAAATATTACAAGTCAAATATTCTACGTACACCACTTTTATAAAACTGGCTCTCCATTGATCACACTACGAAACCCGAAAGTTCCCAGATTACTGCAAAATGCACTATTAAATTCTTTTTCATGGTATTTTTGTCTATGATCTTAAGTCGTTTTTGCCTTTTACGAGTGTATTGTTATTTCTTATACGACTTTTGATCCTGTTTCCAATAGCAATGTATTTTTTCACATTTGATTTCGCCTCAAAGATTGTTTGGAAAAGATCCTTGAAATTTTGCAAAGTGATAAAATGTATACGTCAAAACTCACCTCTCTAAATATTTATATGGAAATTATAGAGGGAGCAATAATTTACTCTAATACTTCTAGACATATTGCAACAAATATCTATGACAACAATTTCCGAAAAAACCGTTTGACATAAGAACTTGAAATTAGGTGCTTAATATTATAAAAGCATGTTAACTTGCACTTATTTGAATACATAACTTTCATAAACATAAACTAGAGGGTTTTTAAAATATACACCTATAAAAGCTAACGTTAGGATCACCTTCAGGTGTATTCTGGTGACAGTTTCCATCATTAGTTGCTCTTTAATGGTTTTAACTACAGCCTTGATATATTACTTTTATTTAATAAAAATTGTAGTATACGCTTTTCAACACTACTCAAATCATAGATTTAAAAAAAATCTAAAATTTATCTAGAACTGCAACCGATAAAAGTTTGTCCCATTATAATTAAAGTACGGTGATCATATATTTATCTCAGACATATATTAAGTTGACATAGTCTACAGAACAGTTAAATATTGAACTGTTCCTTTATTATGCCAACTTAATCTCGTCTGTTTTAATACAGAAAAACATAAGCTCTTTATCATATACCGTACCTTTGAACTTATTGAATGGCAATAGATCAAACATATTACTACGTACAAACTCACACAGCTACAAATCTTCTGGTTGGAAATTTCTATATGAAGCCCTTGATCAGGTATTTCTTTGAAAACACGTACGATTGATACAGAAAGGGAATTTAGAGAAACTTATTTCTTTCATCTATATATATGGTTCAGCTAGTTTTTCTATTCAACTGCCGTTTTACTAAGAATTTGAAGAATGTACGGAAATAGTAAACGCTCCTTATTTCTTGCTTAAGCTAGTTCATTCTTAACAGTTTGATCCGATTCTTCAAGCCAAAGAAGGCTTAATTATATATTTTAGCGATAAAAGTAATTATGATTTGAATAATTTTACAAGTAAATTGGCTTTCAATATAAATTTTTGAAAAGAGGAGAATTTTCTCTAAAAATGAGAACGTTTTTAGAACAAAATGATTATAATCGGAATTTCAAAAATAACATGCGTCTCCATCCGTTAGTTAACAAGTTGTATCTTAACCGAGGGTGATAGATCTTTTTTGTGAAAATTAAACTATTTTACAGTTGTTTGTTACTTTAATTTTCTACAAAAACTAGCTTTTCTATGCTCGGCAACGGTCCTCGGTTCTTTTTATACAAAATTTTCCTTTCCCTTCTCTTAATTTATATTTTATTTTATCTTTCACTTATTTATCTAATAAACAATAAAAAACCCGAAGTGAGCACTTTTGGTTTTACAAAAGTTTTACATTCTTACCTTGAATATGTTGAATAAACCTTGGAACTTATTAGCAGATCCAAAAATATATGTTTTCTTGGTTAACATTTATATTCTGAAAAATTATTTGCCCTCCTTATTCTTAAATATATTACTGTCCCTTTAGAAGAATTATTTATTTTACTAGTCTTTTTACTATCTTTTTCTTCGATTTCGCAACATTAGAAAACACCATTAAATTTAATTTTATTGGCTATTTAAAAAGGTAGAAATAAGTCCCTGTGAGTATAACCGTTTAACGCAAATGGAAAGCCGGCTTAATAGACACATAGACAATATAAATGCACCCTGCTTTTCAAACAAACTTTTTCTCAATTGCAATATTATTAAACTGCGTCCAGGAAAACAACCTCTACGTAATTAAGACTTATCGTTTGCTGTCCCAAACTCGAGCTAACAATCTCATTAAAAATAAGACGTGCCTCGCCCCTGATGACATTTCCATTTGTTGCTTCATCGATCTTTTCCAGCTTGGCATAAGCGGATTCGCAGGTTTGATTTCATGACAATCGTGAAGTTTGAGTTGGTTTTGTGGTTATATTTGTTTTGAGCTGGGTTCAGTAAGTTAGGCTGGACAAAAGAGTATTTTAATTTTTGCGGCGAAATTTAAATATTTTCTTTTTTATTATTTACCAATAAATAATCTATAATTTTTAAACTCATACAACATTAAATTTTTTAATTCAACAAAAATAATTTCAAGTTATTTAATACAAAAGATGTTCTAAAGTAAATGCTTTTGTATTGCTTTGTTATGATTTTAATACGAATTTAAAAAACTACCAAGTGTTTGGCAGACTGCACTCAGTGTATGATTCTGTAGTCAGTATGGCTACATGCGTACCTAGATATTTACTTAAGACTTGGAAAACGCACATACAGGACGAGGATAACTAGCGAAAAAGTGATGTTATCCCATTTCATAAGGATAATTTGAGAAAAAGTCGAGGTAATGACCAAAACCTTAAATACTGTAAACTGAATTTAAATACTAAATTACACCTATTATTTTACTCTATTTCAAAGCTACGTGCACAATTCACCTAAAGTATGGTGCACTGTCCTCTTCATGTTAAGTTACAAATAGACATTTAAAAAAGTTAAATTTGAAGTTGATTAAACTAATTTACACGGAGTAGCTATGACTTGTTACACACCCTACAGTAACCATATGTATTATTCATAAACTAATAGAACTGAATTAGCTGTGTTAGGTGGGTTCTATTAGCAATATAAATATCGAATAAATTTCTTTCTTCATAACCTACAATGTTTAATTTAGAAATACAAAATAAATTCCGGTAGCAGTTATCTATGGTATTATGTTATGCTAAGAGAGATATATCTACATTAGAGGAACTCTAAAAGTGGGAAGAGATAACTTACAGTTGAGAGCAATAAGGGTATTCAGCTGGACTGGTTAGAATTGGAAAAAATTCATCAGGTCTTCGCGTTACACGTCTCGCCAAAGTCTGCGATCAGTTCATCCTACCTGTAATTACTTACGGAGCCAAAATTTGGATACTGAGAGAATCTAATGATTCTCAGTAAATTATGGAACGAGCTATGCTCAACGCTTCTCTAAACGGTCAAATCTGAAATCAGACAATTCGGAAGAGAGCTAAAGTGACTCACATATCTCAAAGAATAAACAGATCGAAGGTGAAATGGGCTGGTTACAATTGTCGTAGAACTAACAGCAGATGAAGTAGATAATTCTAGTGTGGAGACCATGTTTAGGCCAACGTTGTGTAGGTATTCTTCCGGCTAGTTAGAGTGACGATTTTTGCAAGCTGTCTAGCTGGCCGTGATTGCATAAGAAGGTCCAAACACCGGGCTGAATGACGCGCATTGGGATAGGCAAATGTTCTGCAATAGACAGATGCGGGCTCTTGATATTGATGAATATTATACTAGTTACCCGACCCGGCTTGACTCGGGTAAAAAAGGAACCGCAACTGACTATTTCTTTAAGCGATTACTTTATGTTATCGTAAAAAATATTCTAAAAATGTAGAAAAATATTGGGAAAAAAAAAATTGCAGGTCAAATTAGAGCAAAAAATCCTATAAGAAATTTATAGTTCAACTTGAAAAAAGGAGTTAGGGAGAGAATGAACCAAAGAAGTTTAAAAGCTCTACGATATTCCTTTAATAGTTTTGGACATCAAAACCTCCTTTTCTTGTAAATATCTGGATTATATACAACGAATGAATAACAACGGATACCTAACAAGGTACTTAACCATAAAGGACCAAGAGTGCTTTTGCTCGTTGATTTAATGAAAGCTTGGTATTTAATATTAGAGAAGACTTATAACGTCGTGAGATAATTGGAGGCTAAAAATGGTAGATAAGCTACAAATTCGTGTCTCCACACGTGACTTCCAAGCTCCTAACCCAAGGAAAAATTTTTATTCTGCGACAAAAAGTATTCCATGTTAATTTATAGCAAAGCATAAATTGTAGGTACTCAATTTAGTAACTGAGGAATAAAAATTAAAATATTAAACAAACGAAAAAAAACTCTTTTTTGCATTTATAATATTACGATAATTATTGTACGAAGAACCGGCCTTTATTATTGCAATTTTGTCACTTTTATATATTTTTTCGTTCCTTCCGTTCAATAAAATCTGCATATTAATACGTGAAGAGAAAACTTTGTACTCCTTTTTAAGCATATTGCGCGCAAAGAGGAGTTGAGATTTGGCATAGTTAAAGTTTATATAGAGAAAAAGTGCAAAATGCTAAAATTTACATACCGTTCAACCTTAAAAATCTAAAAAATTACGATCGAATTTCGACCACTGGGCCATTACTAGTCATAATAAATTCACATATTTACCGCTAAACATATGTACCACATATCCATTAGTCGACATCCAACTTCTAGTCGATAATGATCACTAGTCGACGAGCGAGACTTAAATTGTTCTTCAAATTTGTGCCTGTTAACCCGTGTCATTTAACTTATGCAGATTAATACCATCATCCGTGAGATGACTTTAATCTGCATTAAGACAAAGCTCTTTATTTTGTTCGAAAGAGGCTTAGCAAAAAGATTTTACATTAAACGCTTTTCCATTCATGAAAAAAAATTTGAAACTTCAGGAATCCACCCTCACTTTATGAGATGTCATGATGAATTGATATCCATCGTTGCTCCTGATTTTATGGTTTTTAAACAGAGCTTTTATCTGGGTAATCAAGACGAGTTAATGCAAAATGAAAAATTGTTTATATATGATAGAAGAAACTTGCTTTTTCTCTTGTTGCTTTGAACATGAAATGCTGTGAAAGTAACATAACTGCTTTCTTGAAATATATTAAAAACGAATGGAATTAAATCACATTGTTGGGTACTTACCTTAGTGAATAAACTAAAATATAATACCTATAACTACGATGCATTCATTTCTTAAATTAATTTTCACTTTAGGTGTTCGTAGGAAAATAAAAACCCTCAGAATTATTTTTTCTCACATTATCGAGTGAATTTTTATTGCATAAATATTTTAAAATTAAGCTTGAATTTCATTAACTCTTTTTCAGTTTTAAGAAATATTAAGTTTAAGAACTATATCCATTTTTATGACATAGTAAAAAGTAGTTAGAGTTAGTATTGAATTAAGTTCGTATCACATTTTTACTTCTGTGATTAACAGATTGCCTTATTTCAATGAAAGTTTTGCTTAGCGGAATTTTCGCCCAACCATTCTTTTAAAGTTTTCCGCCGCTCCAGTTTTCAAAAGAGCTTTCACTGTTTGGAAACGATTGTTAGATTGTCGCTTTTCCATTTCCATGTATAAATTCATCTTCTATTTCCATGCATGAACTATATTTTTCTTACTTTAAAATTTAAAGAAATTAACAGTATTCCGTACATTTTTTCGATTTTTTTACATATCTTTCTATATATCAGGACGTTTTAAAATTTGCTTACTATATAGCTATAAAAGTTGGGAGTGAAATTACTAATATTTAAAAAATATTTTCAACTTCCTAATTTTCTACCAAACTTGAAAACCCTAAATTCCAAGATTTTTGCATAAATTGTTTATAACATTTATCCTGTTTTTGAGGAGGAAAAAGGCTTTTTATTTTATTTTAAAATTTAATCGTCAGTATAAATTTTGAATCTTGCACTCAACTTTTATTAAATCTTTTAGTTCATTTTCATTTCTTGGATATCACCTCTGATTGTTTAAAATAAACTTTCATTTTTGATTCGCAAATTTCAAACTCTTAAAGTTATAATTTACTAAAGAAAGGGAAATCGATGTACAGTAAGACAAATAGGTGTATCGTTTTATATAATAAGCACCCATAATCTTGAAATGATATTTGAAATAGCAACTTTTAAAATATAAAATTTTCTTTATTAGAAAGATCTTAGTGCCAGTGTTACATTACATCCATGAATCTATTTGTTTTTGGTTAATATTTATTATGATACTCTTTTCTACATTCGTATTTTCTCTATAAGCAAGGAAAAAGAATAATATAAATGCAGAATACTTTAATTCAAAAATAAAAATAATAAAATATATTATTAAAAACAAAAAAAATCCGACTCCACTAAAAACAACAAGAAAATTTCAAATATGATTAACGGCGTCAAAGATTCATTGAGCATTTGATTTGATTATATACAAAATCCAACAATCAAATTTCTCTTTATAACGATATGTTGCGTAAAAAACCTTCCCTTCTTCGTAAAATTTGCTACTTTTTGCTTTTCTGCGTAGTCGTTTTTTGTTATTTAACAATTTCAGCAATTACACATGTATATTATTTAAAACTTACTGACAAGTTTAGGATTTTTTTTTTAATTTTTCATTTACATTTAAACAGACTTTTAAAACTAAAAAAATAATTGCTTACTACTAAATTTTTTGACTGGTATATATAAAAACAAGGACACCTTATTTTATTTATGTGATTTATTTGAATTTTTTTCATCAAGTAAGTTAAAAACTACACAAATGTTTTTAAGAAGGTTTGTAAGATGGCCGAATCTAAAGATATTGTATCAAACATAAAGCATTCACACAATAAAATATGATCTCTCTGGAACATTGTAAATAGTGAAACGAAGAAGATTTAAATCAGTCCTTTAAATCACACGATAATATCCATCGTTGGAGATCAATAACAAATTTATCAATTCGCAATCGGAAGTAGCCAATTCCTTTACGGCTTTTTCACTGATATACGTGTTATCATTATTATTATCATTGCGCCTCAAACTTGGTGCCAGATGACGTCGCCCAATTGTTGACAGGTAATATGAAGTTTAAGACCACGATCTGCATTTTAAATTTACTCAACATCTAGAAATATTTTAAATTTTAGTGGATTTAAAGAACATCGAGGACTTATGGGGACTCTAACATAAGTTGTTTGTTCTATTGTTGATGCTGTTGTTCTGCATTTAGCCATCACATTTAATAAATGTGAAGGTACACATATTACACTAAGTACAGATAGAGAAAGACTAATCAAAATTATCTTTAGCAAATATGGATGCGCTGCAAGGCTCTATATCGGGACCTTTTCTTTTCTATTACACTAACAATCTACGGTTTTGATTGAAAAATTTGCTGAAGTAATGTTGTTTGGTGGCCACGCATTTTATATTTAGAATAAATGGAATGTTGAACATTAAGATGATTCAAATAAAGCGATATGACCAATATTTAATCGGTATATGTTAAATAATATGTTATTAAATGAAAAAAAAAGTGCATTAAAACATCCTCTTCTATATTTATTACGTCTAGAATCCCTGCAAGTGGTCTAGACTACGCCTCGTCCTTGAAAAAATTAAATGAAACTTCATGAGTATAAGTAAAGATGAATATTTGTAATCGCTAGGAAGAAAATTCAACTAATGAACATTAAATTTTTTTTCCAAAGTCTACGACGAGCGTTTATTCAGCACTCACTATTTTTTAAATTTTTTTTAAGTGGGTTGCTCCTTTGTGTTAAAGATAAATTGCGTTTACTTACTTTATATAAATATAATCACCTGTTAGACTCCAAGATAAGGCATCCGTATCTATTCGCCATAACGCATATGATAAACAGTACTTTCTGGAAGAAACAGTATCATTTAGACAACAATTAACAAGTTTATGAAGAGCTTTAATTTGGGATGAAATAAACGGTTTACAGTTCAAAGCAAACATCTTCAGCAATGAATTTCAATTGAGCCAGCGCTAGTATTTAGTGCGAACAAATAAACAGTAGCGTGATGGCTTTTTTCGGCAACTTAAGGAACACATTAAATACAGGTGTTTTAAATTAATATTATAGCCATCGAGGTGTCTGAAATTATAGTAAGGTGTAACTTAAGAAAGGAAGATTTAAGTTTATTCCATTAAAAAAAATTTGGTACTAGTATTACGACCCAAAGTGGAGGTTATAGTTTAGCAGTAAATATTCAGGTGATTGATGAGCCACCATTCGGTCTTAAGGATATACCGATCACTATATATAATCCGTAAAGAGAATTATTCATAATACACGAGAGATTTTGGTACATCCACATTGCGAGTCTTCGGTGTCGATTATGTTAATTCATCGATTGTCAGATTCCATTCGAATTTGACGTTTCATTGAAATGTGATGGATATGGTGAAGAAATCAATTCAACTTTTGAATTTTTATTGCATAATTTTCATACATTTCATTTCCTATTCCATTTTTTACGGTTTTTGAGAAAATTCAAAAACCGATTTTCATCAATATATTCAGAATTGACTGAAACAAAATTTTAAAATAGTTAAATGGCTGTGACTTACTGGACTAAATGGACGGACACTGTCTTACAAAGTACAATTTTTTTGCCTTTGTGGTACATAACCCTAAAAAATTTAAAAACTTTTATACAAGCAAAGATGAACTCGCAAATCCCTTTAAACAACGACCGTGTATGTGGTTTCAGCTTTAATTCTGAGACAGATTAGTTTAATTATACGTATTAAAATACAAAATTACCAGTTTTTGACGACTTAAATCGATACTGGATACATGAAAGCAATTTCTCCCAGTCGAGTATTAATTTCTACAGAGTAATTTAAAATTTTAACAACTCTGCTTAAAATAAATAGCATATATTCATCTGCTTTATTTGGACTTAATAGTTGTTTTATAGATTCAAAGTTTCATTGAAGTTGTATTAATCGAAATAAAGTTGAGAAGATATAATTCAAGCGACTTAGAAGTCTAATATTTCAGAAAAACGGCTAAAAATGAAAAATGGTAAATGGAATTTAAACTCCTTTATAGGAGAGATTGCTAACGAAACCTTAAAAAATATGTTTCATTAAGGTTTCCTCTCAGCCGCGAAGAATCTTGAAAATAAAAAAATCATTTGTGTGCTATATAGACCACAACAAGGGATAGAAGTGAAAACATCTAATTTAATATATATATATATATATATATATTTATATGATGAGTAATATTTCGGCGAATCAGAAACAATGCGAGATTATTATTTTAAACTTCACTAACATACGCTTGTTATATTACACTTATTTCAAATAAAATAATAAACACTAATAGTATGCACTTGATTTGTTCCACTTACATTATATAAAACACGCATGCGTGTGTACGAGCGTGCGTGCGTGCGTCCTCATTTTTAAAACAAATATTAAGATTAGATGTTAGTTCCTAATAAACCGCTAAAGTTTTATAATCCATTGAAGTAAAAAAAACAAAAAGAGAATTCTAGGACCAATTTTTACATAACATGCTGAAAAATACAAAGTTATAATTATCTAGAAACATTAACGTTTGTATAACTATACTCATATTAATGTATGTCCGTACGTTATGTATTTGTCGTATGAAAGTGATCAGACTTTTTTTTGAGTGGGTGTTAAGTCCACATAAAAATTAAAAGCTGAAATAATAAAATTCGACGTAAGATTAATTTGGTTTATTTCCTTATTGATGTATTTCTCTCTTCTTTTTTGTTAAAGTTCCTTAATGTAGTTTAAAATAATTATGAGATGATTAGTTAAACGAAAATAAACGATTAATTAAAATAGGGACGAAAATAATGATTACTTTTTTAAAATCTTACTTTACAACTTTTTCTAACTACTTCTCTTTTGAAATATCTTCGAGCCGCTGTAATACATCAGTTCTACTCCGTATTTTATTCTACACTTTTTCCAACTCTTGACGGAAATATCGAGTATTTAAATATCTGCAAGTCAAATTCTATGTCTAAATTATCATGAACGCAGACAGGAGAGGTTTCTTGTCTTCGGGACGGTTCGCTTTCATCTTAATCATTGTCGACGACGCACGATGACACAGCATTGTAATCCATTTGTGGGGATTTCCCAGGGTTAATGTTGTTTGATCAATTCTTGCCTATATTTATATACGGAAGACCAAATTTGTAATATTTGATTTTAAGATTACGAAACTCCAAAATTGATAGAAAGTTAAGTTTTTTACTAAAACTATATTGAAGGTTGAAATTTTGAATAGTTATTCCTAGTAAATAGATCACAAATAAAATTAAAATATAAATTTTGCACGACATGTCGCTACTGTTATTGTAAGGAATTAATTAAATGGTGAAAGTGATTTTCTTACTAGTAAATTTTACCTGCAATACGTTTTTTTTACATTTGCCTCACAGATTATTTTAATTTCTTTGTCTCACCATGAACCCAGGGCGGAAAAGAAAAAAAAAATTGGAAAATCTATTTATTAGTCATTCGAATGTAGGTATAAAATTTTCTAGCCTCATAACTACCTTATTTTGAAATGAAAATTATAAATATTTAAAATTGACGTCACATTTGATTGAGACCCCACATTATTTTATTGACAATAATGTTTCTTCAAGGTGAACAAACTTTGTTTTGTCCCCGGGGTACAGAAGGAGAAAATTCTTTCCGAACTCCAGTTTTCCTCATTTATCAATTCTGTAGAAAATGAATTCTATTTGAACCGTTATTTGTATGGTAATGATATCCAATTTTACTCACATTATATAGGAAATATTATAAAGGACACGACTTACTTCCAGCTTTTACTTTTACTCCCATACAATCTTGAATATGTATGAATAAAAAAAATTACATTTAAGGAAATATAAATCTCATGGAAAATCTTATCTTTTTAAATTTCAACCCCACGTGTGCTATTGAAGATGGAACCTCTAGAAAATATAGTGAAATTTATTTTAAATTTGAACTTTAAAGTGAATTTAAGAATCTGCTCTTCCAAAAAAAAATGTTCTGTGAAACTTTTTGATAATACGTCCAAATTTTTGTTCTGAGTGCTAGATTTAGGACAACAGATTTCGGTAAAGACGGAACACCTATTTTCTATTATTGCGTCCGTCGGTCTATGACATTTTTTTCTTCAGGACGTGGATTATTTAACATGGATAGTTTTGCAGTTTCAATGTGAGTTGATCCGAAATAATTTCTAAAATGAAAAATATAACAATTTTCATTTTGTAATTCATTTTGGTGGTATTTTTATTAGAGAAAATTAAAGTGTCGAGTGGTATATTTTCTAAAAGCTGCTTTATTAGTGAACTTTGCTAAAGCATTTTCTTCCATTTTATAAAATGTTAAGTTGTTTTCATCATGTTAACAAGCGAAGGTGAGATTTAAACGTTTTATGAGGAAATAATTTCATATTTTGCGGTTGTATTTATACTGAAATTTTATAAATATGTGTTATATTTTTCGTATAATAGAAAATACACCCTTAAATCGAAAGAAAAATATCAATGATTAGAAGAAATCATGTGTAAATGTTTTAAATATGTTTAGTTTTTCAATCGAATAAAAAATAGCATAATTTTGTTTTTGGTAAAGTACATTTGTTCTGAAATGAAGAATTTAAAAAATATTTATTGATTTAATTTGATAACCCGAAAAAACTTTTTGTCCAATTTTCTCACCTACAAAAGTAATAAACTAAAAAATCGGGTAAATATCACATATGTGGAAATGTTTTGAAACTTTCTAAATACGTATTTATTTAATGCGAGCAATTTAATTACTTAAATTTAATTCAAACTGACATATTGAAGAAAACATAGGGAAACAATTATTTATTTCCAATCCTCATTTATTTCCAATTCTCACATTAAGTTAAATGGGTGATGTTTAAGTCATATATATAATTGTTAAGTCCTTATGGAGCTATTACAATGCTAAAATTTCACAGAATATTTTGAGCGCTGGGCCATTCTTGCAAACGTCCCTTTTATTTTGTATTTAATTCTAGTAATATGGTTTCGTTTTGCGTGAAAATTGTGCTATTTTTAACATTCTAGATTTAAGTAACTCTCCTATCTAAAAAGTAACATAATGCTGTTACATGAGGTTTCTTCTACGTTTCCACTAAAAAAAGTTAGTATAGTTGTACTTCGAAGTGTACAATTTACAGGTAGTATTGGTAATGTTACAATAGAAATAGAATATGCAATCATTCATAATTCATGAAAACTTGCACATATAAAAGGAAAATTAGGCACCTTGGAGCGCCCGACGAAAATACGTTAACAAGAATATATGGACTTATTTGGTACATTTATATCCACATTTGTTAATTCACATTTATTATAGTCTCCATAGCAAATAGACACACATATTTACATACTCGTTAAAATGCTAAGTCACGTTACCGATTTCAAATTGAAAACGGCAAAGACTGCAAAAGAGTCATTAAAATGTTTTACAAATACCAACCTAAAGTAATTCAAAGATTATGGGATGAAAGACAATATATATTAATAGAAAGTCGAACATTCTGTCATTCATTTCTCTCGTCTAAGTATGAAATGAAAGTTAGTATGGGGAGGATTTTCCTTCAACATTTGCTTCTACTCCCACTCAGTCTTGAATATGTGTGAGCCAATACATCTTACAGATATTTCCGTAGCTTGAAATATATTTTCAAATAAATTTAAGTCCAGTCAACTCTCGTTACAAGCTTTGATTTTGATAAAGAGCTTTTTACGAGTTCATCACATGCTGGCTCCGCGGGTCGCGAAACTTAACAATAATACAAAACGGCATATTTTGAAAGCAACTTCAAATTGTATTTTCCGTCTAAAATTTAGTTTTACAGTAAGATTTACAATCGCGCGGAAAGTATTACCGTTAGTAAAAATTGGAATTTGATACTTGATGGTTCTTATACTGAAATGTACAACAGGGATTGATATTAAGAATTAGTGAGAATTATGAATGAGAATGTGTATCTGAATACATAATATGATTTAAATTCTGAATTAAATTTTACTTCTTTCAAATAAAAAAAGTTAATTATGAAAATACATTATATTTTGTAACGGATAAATCGTAAAGTGTGGTACGAAAAAAATTAAAGAAACTTTTAAACCTAAAAATATTTAAAATTTTAATATCTTGACAGTTTTACCTGTGGTATTATTAGGAAAATACCTGCAATACTTATTTCAAAATGTTAATTATTTTGAACTATTCATTGATATACCAATTCAAATATTTTTTTAATTTCTTCCTTTCATTTAAAAAATTATGTCTCGTTATGTAGTAGTTGTCTATTTGTTTTCATATTACCTAGTAATAAAAACAAGCGAAGATGCTAAGCTAATATGAGAAGAATTTTATTTTTCTTATTATAAGATACGAATAAAATAACTAACAACTAATACCAGTCAAATGTAATGAAACTATTGTTATATGAAAAATCGCTTATGTAAAACTTGTTCTAATTTATTAAAAAATAAGCAAGTAAGGAGTTTCTGAATTTAATATTAGTGATAAAGTGGAAATATCTTCCTGACCCATTCGCTTCTAACTAAAAATTACTTCACAATTCAGCATAACAAAAAATTACTTCACAATTCAGTATTGCTGTCCTTATATAAACATTGAGGTTAAACCTTAATAAGTCCGTGAATATCCAAGTTTTAATAAATCACTCCCCGTTAGTTTGTAACTTAAAATTATTGAAATAAAAAAATTATTCAAATACTCCATTGATCCACGTTTATGAAAGTTATTGGTATAGTTGTTTATGAAGGTAACTTAACGGATTATCTTTGAAGGAAATGTTTGAGAAACACAGGAATGAATATAATTTAACAACACTTAAGTTTTTTAAACTGCATAGATGAAAGTAAATTTATTTCATTTCTGTTATATAATTTAAATGATAATTTACATAAAAACCAACAAAGAAAAACGATTTAAAGTTGTTATGATAAAATTCGAAAGCTAATGGAATTTTCAAAAATATATTATACAGAATTTATTATTTGCGGAAGCTTTAAATGCATCTTTACATGCATCTTCCATCTGAGTTGGGTTTGTAGTAGATAATGCGACATTAACCCGATTTTATACTTTTAACTTTTTATTACCTTTTATTTTAGCTATAATAACTGTAATTCATTTATTATTTCAACCTCAATATGCTTCTAATAATCTATTAGATATTAATAGAAATTCAGATAAAACTCCTTTCATCCTTATTTTTAACCGACTTCAAAAAAAGGAAGAGGTTTCTCAATTCGACCGTATATATATATTTCTTTTTTATGTGTGTTCGCGGATAACTTCGTCGTTTATGAACCGATTTTGATACTTTTTTTTTATTGGAAAGGAAATACTTCAAGGGTGGTCCCATGATAAGGAAACCGGGATCTGATGATGGCATCCTAGAGAAATTGAGGGGAGCTTTCAAAAATTGTAGGGGCGACTAGTGCGTTTGTTAATTTTTTTTTTATTAAGTATTTTAAAGCACTTCAATTTAAAAAAAGTCTGGGTTCGATCTGATGATGGAGCCGAAAGACAGTCGAGGGAAATCCTCAACGATTTAGAGCAGTTACCTTGTGTTTGGGTTTGATTAATTTGTATTGATGAGAAATTTACACCTAGATGGGTTGTCTGTCATTAGGGGTCTGATGATGAAGACGAAGGACAGTTAAGGGAACTCCTCAACTGTTTACAGTAGCTACCTTGCGTTTGGACTTAATTCATTTATATTGATTAAAACTTTGCACCCATATGGGTTACAAGTTCCATTACAGGTCTGATGTTGGAGACCATAGATAATCGAGGGAATTTAAAGATCGAAGTTTTATATAGGACAACTACAATGATGTTGATGAGTAGTAGACTCATGATGCTTCACACTCATGATGCTTCAATTTGAGATCAAATTTATTTTTCAGTTTCTTTTAAATCGGCTAATTCATGCGGCACAGTAGCAACAATCATATTATTCCAATAGGTTTGAGATGGAATTTTTCGTTTTTTTATAGTATTAATTAGAGCATCGAGAACACGTTATTATCCTATTAACTGTAATTAATTCTGAAGGTAAGATAGAGCTATATGATGCCGTCTGTGAATTAATAGCTGTTATGGATAAAACAATTTATTACACATAACACACGGCACATCTGTAAAAACATAAACCGCTGCTTGAAATTGTTCAACTCCCAATATATGAGTATTTCTTAAGCGACTTGACACTTGTCTTCGAAAGGATAATCGACTGGCCCTTTCTTCTGAAGTTTCATTAAGCACCTTCTGTGCGGAACGGTTACGTAAGTAACTTAACCGTTGAGAATGCTGTGTAGCAGATTCATTTGACAATCGCTCATGAATCAAACTGAGCCGGTGAGTACGGGCTTCTTCGGTGTCATTTGATAATCGGTCACGAATCAAACTGAGCCGGTGAGCACGGGATTCTTCGGTTTCATTTGATAATCGGTCACGAATCAAACTGAGCCGATGAGCACGGTGTTCGTCGGATTCATTTGTTGAGTTATCGCGTATCAAAGACAAACGATGGTCACGATCTTCTTGACTTTCGTTAGTTAATCTATTTGATATATAAGCTCTCATACCCGACAATCTATTTTTGCGCACCTCTGGCGTTTAATTTTTTCTCTTTTAATTAGTGTTTTTTTATTTTTTTCTAAACGTTTCCATCTATCATTTTCCGTTTCAAGTAGTCGTCGTTTCCTCATTCGAGAAGCAACCTTCTTAGGTCTACCCATCACTTAAAATCGTAAAATAAAATAAAAAAGCGTAATAGTTATGCTGCAGAGTGCTAGCCCGCTGCGAGGCGAGAGCGCGGGTGGGTGGGTGCGCATGCTCAGTGATTTGACCCAAACGGGCAGGCACGTGCGGGTAGGCGTCGTTGACGGTCGCTTAGTATGCTATTAAAAATTACATTATAAAATTTTGATGCGTTATTATTGTTACTGATATATTTATATAGTTTGAAAGTTCCTTATAGTTGTGGTTGTTGTTGTTCTCTGTCTTTGATAATTAATTTTTTTTTATTTCATTAGTATTTGGTTTTGTTATTAGTTAAAATTGTGAAGGTATATATTATGTATTATTTTTGTTCTGTTTGTGCTTGGCACCGACTTCAAACAGACAGATAGATAGCATATACATATAATATTGTATAAAGATTCATAGGTAATAGGTTCAGGCAATTATTGTTATTGTAAATAAAAATTCATATTTTGTAATAAATAGGTTGTAGCATACTTGTTGAATATAAAATACGCGTATATATAGGTAATTAATATAAGTAAGATTTAAGTATAGGTTAAGTATTATTACGTAATGATTAATATGTACATATATTACTTTTGTGTATAATCTAAGTTCAGTTTATTTTTCGCTTTTTAGTAAAGTTTTGTTTCATTGAAGTAAGCTTAATTGTCTTTTTAAAATTTTTGTGTTTTTTTAGTTAATTTACTGTTTGAAGTCGTTTTTTTTTTGTTTAAAAATAATTTTATATGGTTTTTTTAGTTATTTTACTGTTTGAAGTCGGTTTTTTTAGGTAAAAATTATTTTATTCATTTAAAGATACTTTTGGGTTTATTATACTAAAAATAATGTTAATTTATTTAATTTTATGAAATCCCTATATATTAGCAGATACTGATAACTTTATTCCTGCTAATCCATTAGTAACTCATATTCATATTCCTGAATAATATTTTTATTTGTATATGCAATTTTACATCAATTCCTGATAAATTAAGCATTGAATTATTGCATTATTTATATCTATTGCTAGTTTATTTATTTAATCTTTTACTTTTTTTAAAAAATTTAATGTTATCAATTTTGTAATATTAATACATTTTTATTTTGAGATTTATTAATTATTATTATTCTTTTAACTTGAATCGGAGCAAGACCAGTAGGAAATCCTTATATTATAACAGTAAACATTTATTTTACTATTTTTTTATTTTTCTTTTTATTTATTTAATCCATTTTTATAACTCCTATCATAAAAATGTATTAAGATAATTTATTAAATTAATTTATTTGAAATAAATGAGCTTGAATACACATTTGTTTTGAAAACATAATACAAAAATATAATTTTTTAAAATTTAATATTATGTTTTAAATTAATTAATTCACTCAGCGAACTACGGAAAGGTTTATTCCAGCGTTTCTCTATGAGATATAATGGGTAGGAGAACTAAGGCCCGGCATGGGCTGTAGGTTTGGTAGACTGAAGTATTCATGGGCAAGTCATATAGTGTACAGAACCAACAACCGCTGGGGAAAAAAGGTTCGTGAGTGGAGTCCATGCGCCGAATGACTCAAAGTTGAACTGCCCCTCGTTAGGTGGGTAAATGATTTGATAAAAGTCGCTATAATCGTTCGATGCAGGCAGTACGAAACCAGTATGGGGGTCTTTATGGAGGTCTATGGAGAGACAGTTGATTATAATGATATTTAGGATTTCTTGAAAAGTGTAAGATCAATAACAAATTAAGAGGAAGGCATCGAAGCTGAATCTATTTCTTGGTAAATATGTTAAACAGTAAATGCTGCATTGAAAATACATAAAGTTATTATAGACAACATGAAAATTTACAGATATTCACCAGTATGTCTTACTAATTGTTACATTTTTCCTAATACGACTCGTTTCTTTTTGCAAAATCGAACCCTAGAAATATTTTTGAATTATAAAAAGTTAAAAATAGCAGCTACGTAAAAATATTTTTTGAGAGTATTGTAAAGTAATATCACAAATATTTATAGTTAGACCGTCAGACTAATATTCAATACGAAGAATAATAATATGTTTCTACGTAGTCTCAAATGTGTTTAGCTAACAAATATAAAATTTGTTATTAAATTTTCACCCACTCCTCGTTAACCGATTGAGATGATATCTTGCGTACACTTGTAGTCCCAACGAAAATACCATGCTATATAATAACTAACATTATTAATCTAATTCAGAGTCACGATGGTCTATGATTTTATATTCCAAATAATTAATGAAACTATTAATCCACATTATGCCCTTCTTTTATTTGTTTCTTCACCATATTTCCTGGTGGTTTGATTTTATATGTACTTAAAACTTTAAATTTTGCAGCTCATACATGATAAAAAATGGTTAGACAATTATTGTATATGGTATAGTGCAAGATTATTATGAAAAAAAATCATTTCATTTTATTCTTCAATTTTACTTTATTTATCACCGTATACCTCGTTGGCGTATTATATATTAGTACAATAAATAGATCGGCACTGTCTTCAACTTTCCAGTAACCTCTCCATATAAATTGGATTTTCCTGTTTCTCAATAAGGTTAATTAGATGTTGACAATCGTGCAGAGAACAAAGAGTTAATTAGATAGATTGCTTCGACGACATGGTTTGGCGCCGTCGTAAATCAACTAAACGTAGAAATTTACGGACGGTTGGCTGATAAAAGGGTATAAATTGAGTTGGAGAGGCTTACGACATCTGTAGAGACAAGGAAATAAAAGGTATATATTAATCAGGGGTTACACTCAATACATGGAAAATATGGGTTGAGCATAAACGTAATGTAGTCAGCCAATGTCTCATTGCAAACTTTTTATTAAGAACTCTGCTAAGAGTAACAAGCCATATAAAAATTGTACGAATGTGAATTTCAGAGTTTAGCTTAATTACTTTGGGTTACCAGAAACCTGGAATATTTTTGCAATGTTTAAACCTTTAATGTTACTAGTACTTTTAAGGACAATAATTTTTATAACTTTCCATTAATATTCTGTTAAATTTAAGTAAAAAAAATCTTTTGCAGTATTTTGTGAATTTGTGGAATGAGTTGAGACTATAACTTCACAGATCACATGTAGGAGTAATGCTATAGAAATGATTTATTATGTAGAATAATAAATAAACGTCATCGTCATGAGTATTGGAGTTGGTCAAAGGCTTACAGACTTACGCGACGCATCGCAGGTCTGAGATTCGATTCCCAGCCGCTCGTTGAGCGGAGCTGAACTGATATTCTGGCCGGCTGTAAGCGATTGTTCTCGTGGCAATATATCAGTTTATATACATCAATTGTGTAAATTAAGCTGTATAAATATAGGGAATAATATACATGCTCCAAATACCACCAAGGTAAGGATTATTTTCTAAAATAAAAAAGGTTCCGAAGGACATTTTTAAATATCCTTTCAAACGTTTTAAGAAATTGGGGGTTTATTTGTCTCCTCCAAAATTACTATATTTTAAAGTGTAAACTTCTGTAAAATAGACTAGTTAGAATTATTTATAAGCATTTGAAATTTATACCCTATATGGTTTCTGAGAAAATCGATGAGACAGACGGTCAGATACCTTAGTGATTTTATAATACTCTATTTTTCCTTTTAAGATACGGAAACCTAAAAGCTTACAAAAGCTGTTATAAAACATTTTAAAATTCCGATATTTTTAATTTGTGTCTCTGAAATTATCCGCTAAAATATTTGTAAATGTATTATAAGTGAAATGGATCTGGAAGTACTATATTATATGTATTTATAAGTGAAATGGATATTGGAAGTACGCGGCAAAAAAATCTTTACGGAAATTAATCGTGAATGGGGATTAAAAACACTAAAATAAATCTAGAAAATAAAAAATTCTCGTACCCTCCTATGTTTATTGTTAAAATTTATAATAAACCGGCTCAACATAAACAAATTTAGAGTGTTATAACTCGCTTATTTTTTGATAGTTTTTTTTTCATTATAATACAGATTTTTAATTAGCCTGTATTTTAATGATTTTTACGAAAATAATCAAAATCGTGAGTAATAAACCATCCAATTATAATGAGAAGATGTAAGAGTTTAAAGTCGTTTGTTGCCACTAAAGCCTCTTTATATTTTCCTTATCTTATTTTGATCAAAGCAACGCAATTCGCGTTATTTACGTAAAAGCTATGACACTATCCAAACTAAAATATTATTATCTTACTTGCTAAATGCTCAGAAATGCACGTTACGAATGTAGATAAATGTGGAAAATTTAGGAGAAATCGGTTGATAATTATGAGGGTTTATAAAAATATACACAAAAATATATAGACACAAACATAAAACACGCACGCACATTTATATATATATATATGTATATATATATTAATATGGTTTACTAATATTATTAAATTAGTAGCCATTTAAAGATTAATTTGTAATCCTGTGACACTTCTATTTTAAAATAAGTATCAAACAATATAATCCCAGTTATTCAGTTATTAATCGGAATTGCGATAAGGAGAACGTCCTTTTATATACAATGGCCAGATGAAATGAATCAATGGTAGTTTCATTATTTTCAGAGTATTTTCATTAATTATTTTTCCCAATGTGAGATTTATACTTTCTTAATTTTATCTAAACCCATCTATTAACATATTCTAATAATAAGATTGGCATTACGAAATTTATGACTCGATTAGGAAAATGATGAACGTAGGTTTACTTTAAACAGGAAAGTGTTTTCTTTTAAGAAAATAAAGATCACGTTCCATGGAAGAATTTTTTTCTTATATATAAGGACACTATTGTAAAAAACGCGAAGTTGTAACGAATATAATAAAAAGTATTTAATTAACTCTTCATAGTTTTAATATTTAATTACCCGTGGCTTTTCAAATAGAACGCGCGTTTGCAAAGAAAGTAAAGAAATAGTCGAAACACGCAAATAATATCGGTACCAAAATGTTTTGCGAAAATAATTTTCCAATGAAAAAAAATTTACTTTAGAAGGATAAGGGCGAATCATTTGAGTAAAAATACGTTTTTATGCATTTGTATGCAAAAGGCAGAAGAAAATAAATAAATAATTGAAGTAACCTGTAGGTACTTTGGAAACTAAAGTATACCGCGGTGATTATTGAAGCTCAACATCAAAGAATCTAAAATTAGGAAAATAAAACGTGTGTATAAGTAAACCTGTATCTTATATGAAAAATATAAAGAAAAATTATTTGCTACTATTTTGGCAACAAAAAAGCGTTCGTGTCTATTTTCTATGAAAAAATAATTTCTCGTTACTAAGAAATAAAGTTTATATTAAAAATAAAAGATTTTCGACTGCTTCATAAAATAAAGAGAAAGTTAAAAAACTTGGAAATAAATATCAACGCAATCGTTTTCAAAGCAGTTCGGTTCTCTGATTTCAAAACACCAAGTTTTAAGAAAAACTCTTACCATGTGGACAAGCAATTTTCTTTAAAAAAAAGAAAGTTTTGAACAGTAAAAATGTCACATATCTTTATGAAAAGTAATTATGTCAGCGAGATGGTACAGTCCGGGGATAAGAATGACAATTTTATGTTATAGACTTGCCAAATATTTTATTCTTTAAACTATTGATATTTTTTTAAAACACAGTAATACATTAATTTATTACATTCAATGTGCAATTGAACAATTTTATGGTAAAATGATTTCTTTTTTTATCTTAATTGTTCTCAGTATTATTAAACTGTTCTCTTTTTTTCGTAATAATTTTTTTTATTCTATAACAATTTTCACATTTTGTGTAACCAAGTTAATGGTATGTAAATTTGTACGCCATTCATTTTAAATGAAAATTGTGTCTTGATAATCTAAATATGTATGTGTATATCATAAATATGTACTTGTAACATAGAATAAAGCTCTATTAAAATTCTTAATAATAACTCTACCGTTATTTTTTTTATTTTTCAATTAATTCTTTTTCACGCAACCGTGTTTTTCATTTTTTTAATTATTTCATTTTGTAGGTGGACACCACTGTTCTGATGCTTTGATTTCATTTTATCGCTTTTTTCTATAATACACACAAATAAAATATGGAAAACTATTGCATAGTTTTAAAAATAGAAGTAAATATGTAACAAAAATCTGTAAATATTTTAAGCGGTTAAATTCTTTGGTTGTTTCTTTGTTGAGAGGCTCGTATTTGGTTTTCTTGACTGAATCGTACAAACCTTCTCTCATACATACCTACACTATCAAATAATGATTTAATTCATATGAGCAAAATGAGTATCATGTTAACGTAAAGTATATTTTCTGAACGAATTCTTGGCGATGATACCAAACTCAGTAAGTTTTGCAATAAATTTTTTCGTATTAAAAATTTAAAACCACAGGCGCTAATTTTGGTTTCATCATAATGTAACACATTACATACAATATGCCAATTTTACGGTACTTTATGTATTAAAATCGGTTGAGTAGTTTCCTAGCATAAAAAACTTTTATTAGTACGTCACTTCTGAATATATTAGGCAGTTGCATAAAAATCTGCGAAACAGAAATCGACTCCGAAATAGAAAAGGCCAAAAATTCTGTGATGATAATTAACGAAGTATAATGAAAAAATGTGTTTACGAAAAGAATGTGAATTTTGTTGAAATAATATGATCATATCCGTAATATACATTGTAGTCACAAATTGTTTTTTGAATATTGGATAATGAATGATGAAAGTCGCATCGATATTATTAAAAGCCACAGTCATATTGAATGATGAATGATGACATTCTCATCGACATTATTAAATTTCACTTTCACCTTCAGGCAATAGGCATAATTTTTTTTTAATTTAAAGAAGGTAATATGGATATAAAATTTATTAAAATATGTTATGATATATTCTAAAGCAATAATATAGGTCAATGTATTTGTTAAAAAAGTTATAATTTAATTATTCATAAATTATAAAATATTAAGTTGAACATAATTTTCGACGTGACTTCAATAATGTCACTTTCATTTTGACATAATAGGCATGTATATTTGTTTAATTTAAAGAGTAGATACCGGTATGAAGTTTATTAAAATAGAGTTTATTCTAAATTTTATTTACAAAAATATTGCATGTATTTTGAAAGCGTATATGAGTAAATCAAAACACGTACATATGTAAAGACAGAGGTGATGATAGTCTTTTATTGCGGCTCATCGCAGTCAAATAAAAGATGATGTGAAACTAAAGTCAGATCTATATTTAAATTCCACTTTCGAAAGCCTTTCTTCAAATCTATCATTAATTTTGGTCTCTCGCCTGCACTCTGGATATTTTTTTGTATTATGAATCCAATTTTACATGAAGCTCAAACGAAAAGTTTTTGCAATAAAAGCGAACTTTAACCTATCCAACTACAGAAAGAAACGAGGTACTGGTATATAACCATATACATATGTATAAGCAGTCTCTTAGACATAAATTGCGGGTGCAATCGGATAAAAAACGAACACAGAATAACATAAGAGACACAAGGTAGTTTCGAGAATGACATATACTTGAAGTAAAAGTAAGCGTATTACCCTTTTGGCATTTCCTTTACAAAAGTTTCCGCATTCGCCACGTATGCAAAAATCGTTTGATGCCCCTTATGTCTCGCCCAAAAAGGTTATTTTCCTCGCTGTGACAAAAATATGCCACTATATTCAGTATGAATAAATTTCATCTGAATACAGGTTTCTCGGATATAGATTTCTCGCGTTATACGAATATTTTATTACATCGAATACAGGTTTCCCGCGTAATATGAAAATGTTTTTGTGTAATAACGAAATTCATTTTTTCTTTTTTATTTTCCCTTCATTAAGCTTAGATAACTTAAAATATAAATACGTAATCCTCATGCAATACTTTCTTGACGGTCTATTGGTAAATTATGATGTCTGATAGACGCTATAGTTTAGCAATGAGATAAACCAACGACTCTTTAAATTTACTTGCAACTGCTATTAAAAAAGGGTTGTTATTTAAGCTGATATGTTAAGTGTTCTACTTAAAATAATATGTTAGGTGTTTTACAATGAAGATTAGCAAAGGTATATAGAGGTTGTAACAAATAACCTGTCTGTTATTCATGCATATGATTCTTGCATCAAAGTGAATATATTTGAAGTGTGTTTCAGGATAAAAAGTGAATTGTTTTCGTTAAAATCGCAATTTTAGTAGTGTCTTTTTTTCGGACACAGTTGGAAATGTTTATCTTTTCTTTAAATAATATTTGTATGCGCAATGATAGACATAAATACTGAAAAATATATTAATTTTAATGTATGTATATATATATATATATATATATATATATATATATATATATATATATATATATGTATATATATATATATATATATATATGTGTGTGTGTGTCAACACTTACAATTTAGGTATTTCATGATGTATTAAAGACTGCAAACAGTCTGAAAGAATTGTAATCCTTATTGAAATTTTCCGTTTTTACATTCTTACTGAATTCACATTCAAAATATAAATTGGCGAATCAGAAAGTTTTTTGTGAAACGGGCCATGTTCTAAAGTTTTACTATTCCAAGAAGACGACGTTTAAAATACTGTTAGAAAAAATATGAGTCAGACCCATCTTGTCATATAAGAGTAGCATCTTGACACAAGTTCTAAATGAAGCAAGAATTGCTACAAAAATAGCAGTAGAACAGAATAAACTAATTATAGTAAAACATTCATTTTTAGTTGATTGTATTATGACTGATTTGTATATTTTCTTGTAATAATTTATAATGAAATAAAATTTTAAGGGAAATTACGAATAAAAATATCGAAAGCATATTATTCCTTTATGACAATAATGAAACAATAATTCCACAAAATCGGTGTTTATTCCTTCCGAAAATTATTTGTATATTTTAACACATTCACGGACAAGAGAACATTCGCCCATTGAGAATGGATTATCTTCTTATATCTCTCTCATATTTAATCCTTCCGCTGCGGGATTTGATGAAATTATCACTGGTTGTAGTATTAGAGAATCCGTATACCAATCTAAGAAACAGAACCTTCACAAATTTCTCTGTCAGTTTATCAGTCATTGTCGATATTCGCCAAAACAGTACGACGTAGAACTTTGAAACTAGGAATTTGTTGAAATTTATCTTATTAACACGCATATTTCGTACTAGGTACTTTTTTTATATATTCGTATCCGAGTTATAGAGGGAGTATGTGATTGCTCAAAAATTATGTTTAAATTTTGCATATTATTACGAGGAATGCAAAACTATTTTTTTCTCATATTTTTAAATTGCATATTTAAAAATATGAACTAAAAAATATGTCTCCCTCCGCCCTATTTTTGAAACTATTGAAATAAAAGTCATGAAAAAACAGAATTGTTAAAATTTTATGGAATATTACAGCATAACTATGGCTATAATCCTAGTACATGTTTTAAATATGTATTTAGTATTTATTTTAAATATGTATTATGTTTGTACGGCTGTGTTAAATATAGTCATATTATAGTACAGACTCCTACTCATACTCGAATGGTTTTATTTTAAGTTAGATTACTTGTAATTTTGTCTGGGTTTACTTTTGATATTTAGATAGATATCATTATCCTAAGTTAACTTGCGTGTAGCGCTTTCTACTGAAGTTAATCTGAAACTCATTATAATATCAGTCTAACCACATTTTTAATATTTTTCCGACTTTAATTTGTTTTACTAATAAGAAAAAAGATACTCTCCCAGTGTTAGTGGCTTGTCGTATGTACGTATGTCGATAATCGTATATAAATTATATATAAACGTGTTTGCCCTTTATAAAATGTTTTTATATTTCCGTGTGCTCTATTTCCGCAGCGGTGAGTCCTGCCCTTTTATTGTCAAGTGTACCGAAGCGAATATGACATCGTGAAACTACATATTGCCATACAAACGATTTGTTTTAAAAAAATGGTCTCGTAACTTTATGAAATACCTCTACAAAGTTGAAAACCTAAATTGAACTGCATCACGGAATCGTATAGATTAGTTTTACAGTGTAAATATTAAAGGATGAATAAATATATTTATTTACTTAGAGTATACACATCTAAGAACGGATACATATATTTATTTACTTACTTCGATGAATATGTATATCTGGCAAACTTATTATGGAGCCCGTTTCTTGCAGTCAATTGAAATTATATGTTTTTACAATGGTACAAAGTAGCTAAAGAAGAAAATGTAATCATAAAGAAACAACATAAATTAATTTTTGATAGAAGAAAAAACAAAATACATCTAATTTTGATGTGTCGCGAAGAGCTTTGGAGTTTTTATTGTGATTTTGTTTTTGAGTATTTCACGAAATGATGAAGTCATCCTCAACTATTTATCGCACGCTGACACTGATCAACACATTACTGCGAGAGGCTTCAAATTTTCATATTTTTTCTGCTCCATTAACTGTTTTAGAAATGCAGTTATGGAAGTGCTTGTTTGCTCAGTATTGATAACTATACAGTTTTTTGTTTAATTCAAATTGATATGTTTTTTATAATAAAACCAGTAAATAATAATCATTACTGGTTTTATTGTTTTTAAAACCACATTAATTTTGGTGCTTTTTTTTGTCCGTTTTGGGGAAAATTTATAAAATAGTCATGGTTTTTTAAACTAACAAATAAATACATTTTCAAAATATTACGTTGATAAACAATAACAGTTTGAATAGAGGAGTCAAATAATAAAGTGTGTATTTTAGATTTAAACTTTTAATCATGAAATCGAAGTTAGATGGGCCGTCGACACGGCCGCGGGTATTGAACGTGACATTGTATTAAAATGTGAATAGTCTTCTTAAGATTCTTTCATACCTATTATGTAATTTTCTCGGCAAGTTATCACCATGCAAAAATAAATAAATGGTAAAAGAAAAATTTCTTTTATATGTTCGAAGTTTATTTTAAGTTGGATTAGGTTTTCTTTTGGTTGGGTGGGTAAGATTGGGTTTGGATTGGATTGAAATTCTTCAACCCTTCTTATTGCAATTGACTGCTATGATCAGTTTTGAAATCGCGGGATAGAAATGATTTCCAATTATGCAAAGTTAACAGTCTCAATTACGTAAAAGCAAAGTTTGAGATAATTGTGTACGGCAATGGAATCTACAAAAAAGTGTATATCTAGCCTTGTATTTTATAAGTGTTTATACGTTACAAGTTCGAACAGGGAAGTTCTTTGCTCGATTGAGGTTAGTTTTAAATAAAAAAATAGAATGAGAGTAAAAAAACGTAAAAGACGTGCGACTCACAACAAGAAATTTTAATAACATTTGCTTAAGAATAAATAAAATGGAAAAAAAGATACACAAATACAATATAAATTAAAAATTCGTAAATTTTCCTGCGAATAATTGGATTGCACATTTTTCCATCTAATTTAAGTGTACCTCCAACATTTATAACAATATATCGTAGTGACGAAACCAAATATAATTAAGAGAAAATACATTTTGTCCCACAAACTATTAAGTTAGGGAGAAGACTTAATAAAACCTTTTCCCACGTGTAATCTTGTGATTAATTAAACTTTGATTAGTTTTACATAAGCTGTTTTGATCATCTAAAGGGTCAACATTACCGCATAATCGAAACGTGTGGGATGATTTTCAATTTCAGCAGGACGTACTGCCATTATAAATTTATTAAGCCCTATGTATAACTTGCTACGTTTAGGACTAAAGTACAGACGCAAGACCCTGTTTTCCAACAAAGGTAGCTATTGGCCGCTGTCTTATGTTGAGTGTGCGATTTAGTATTATAAGAAGTATTTGAAAATATTTGTATCAAATTCCGCTAAACGATTTTTTAATAAATTTATTCATCAACAGATAGACAATGGTATTTTGTTAATCTAAGTAATAAAAAACTTAATTATTAATCCTTATTTTCATCCACTTTCTGGAATAAAAATAAGCATTTTCGTTAGAAATTATTTCGTTTTTGCGTCAAATTAACATTAAATTAGAAAACAAATTTCAGTTCGTCGTCACAAATACATCTAATTGGATTGAAAAATGGTATAAAAATATATAACCATCTTATTTCCTTAATCGTTACGACTTTTATCTGGGTATAATTAATAGATTTCACTGAAATAATGTTGCCTATCTGTAATTGTTGTATTTATTTATTTTTGATATTTATTTTCTTCAAAGATTCCAATTACAACACGATGTAATATTGACTTCCATTCGAGTAGCAATTGCCCATGCTTTTACGATACATACAACCAACTTGCCCTAAGGCGTGTTCTGAAGCGGCAAATCCCTTAAAAGTGCCTTCGTTTCAGTATGCGTGCGTCTTTGCGAATCGGACAACAATTCAAAATAAATTGTTTATTTTTTAATTGATGTGAACATAAACAAAAATAAACACAAAACTTTATACACACATGTATACATAAATCCACGCTCATATGTAGATTCAACGCATACATGGGTCCACACTAAAATATATTAATTTATATATTAAAAAGTAAAACAACAGTTCTCATCTATATACATCTTCACTCACATATCCGTAACTATACAAACACACAAACCAACCGGTTCATACAATCAATTGGTTACATTCATAGTGTGTATTCGACGTGTTTAAATTCATTCAATGATCAGAAACTCGGTCCTGATGCTACCCCCACGTAGCAACCAGCTCATAACTGTCCTTTTACAAATATCGAGAATGGTATCACGTATCCCCGGTATATTTTTTAATTAGTTAATTGAATTGCGTATTATGTACATTGTCTCTGTCTGTTTAGTTTTAGTTGCATGTATTAGTGAACTGTAATCACACTATCTATATTAATATTTTATAATATCCCAGTTTTTTTTTCATCTCTTCGAAAGAGAAAAACCAATAGACAGGCGTAAAAACAGACAGAGATAAACACAGAAAAGCCTTTAATATGTTGATAACTTAAAACACTCCGATAATTATTTTTCTGTGATGCACTAAATATGGATGACTAATGGTATCTCCAATAACACTATAAACTATGAAAATCGGTTTATTTATTAGTTTTTCATTACTTACCAAATAACTACGCAGTTAGCAACGAATCACCACCCTATTTACCTTACACTGTACTTACCGTAAAGCGTGTTTAGCACAGGTGAGGTTTGCGTAACGAAGTATATATAAACGCTAATTGATTTTGTCCGTGGCTTCGTTTAAAACAATTTTCTGCAAATAAAATGCGTTTCATATTTACCTCCATGAGACGAGTTATTTTTTAGCGCTGTATTTTAGAGATTTATTAAATAGTTGAGCCATTAAAAACGCAAAAATAATATGTAGTCTCAGCACATGGTGGGATGAACCAAATGGATATATTTTTATAATATTAGGAATAAAATAACGACGACGTAATTAGAGGAACAAAATAAAATAGAAAAAACTAGTGAAGTACGAAACCGACTCACTGATTCGAAGGTTCCGTTTCTAGTTTGCAAAGAATTTAGTTTATTTGCCACAAGGCGTCAAAAATATAGACTTTCTGGCGCAATAAATATACGACAACATGTAATATAATTAAGCATGACATGCATATTACTGCTAATATTCCAAAACTTTTATACTTAGAATCATCATTACTACTGTGATACAACTAAGGTTTTTAAAATACTTTTTTTTTTCATAACTTTAGTTCAAGTAGTTTCGAAAATATCACGGGATAGGTATTTTTTACATATTTCTTAGTATATATCTGAAGATATACTTCGTACAGTAAAAGAAATAGTATGAGACTTGTAAAACTAATATTTCATACACGCGTGTAACTATATTCCGCGCTATATAAGAAATTTGAAATTTTTTTCAAGTAAATAATTTAATTCCATGAAATTTTCAAATAAGTATTTTCAAGTGCCAGCTATTATTTATATACGTAAAGGTTAATACGTTTTTTTATTATATTGCTAAATTTTAAGTTCCCAAGTTAAGCGATTTCCGGAAAAAATGATTGGAATTTATCGACGCGTGAGTGAAATTATTCGTCCTCAATTTTTTCCATTCGACGTATGGAGGCATAAAATGTACTGGGTCAATAATTTTTGTTTAATACTATTCATTTGAAACAATTTCTTGTCAAAAATAATACATACTATTTTATTTTAGACATCTGCAAATAAAACATTTATTTACATTGAACTCTGAATAGTTTTTAAATACAACTTAAGATAAATAAACACTTCTCAATTGTTTTTAATTTAATATAAAACTAACTGTTAACACCTGGGTTATAAAAACTATAACTATTCAGTAACTTAATTTTTTTTTATTAATTTTTCTTTATCAGCTTGTCTTGGCAATTAGAATTTTCCATCATCTACTCGGAAATACAAGTCCCCTCGTTATCGTAGGTTTCTCTTATAATACGGAAAAGAACCATTTCACTTTTGTTTCATTCAACAACTAAAGAGTTTCATCATGCGTATTCGGGTCAGAATCTTTTCAAAGAGAAAACTGCTCTTTTGCTTTTGAATGCATCCATTTATTTACGTCATGAGTACTTTCTGTAACAAAAGGAGTATTGTGGTAGGTTAATATTCTACCTTAAATTTTGAGACATAATTTAACCTTTGCCTTACTCAATATATATTTTTCGAGGCCAGTCGAACATTCAAAGTTTCGTTTACCTAACGTGAGTTTACTATTTTTATGATTTTATATTAAAGTTCGATGATAAATTAGTTAGCATCTTTAATGGATTTTAAAGTCGTATACGACACGGTTGCTTTTATTTTACAGCTAAACGATTAATTCTAACTTGTTATAATTAATAAAGATCGATAACATACTCATATTGTGCTGAGGTTTGCAAATTATCAGTTGCCATAATTATTAATATTACAGCGATAGTTACATCTCAGCCACAAGTTTGTTTTCCGCTATGTCGCTTTGGTGTGACAACAGGGTATGAAGAAACATATTTCAAAAGGGCATCCGCGGTGCTTCGCTACGCTGAAATATGTGTTCTGTGAATACTGCGCAAATTGACCTACGCCAACACAGTTGACTTCAAATGGTCACATTCCCTTGTCTCCTTGAGTTTTCAGTCCAAACTTTATTTGGGATTATGCGCGATTTCCCTTCCAAGTATATGGCTAATCCAGTTCCATTTGCGGCATTTTATTTCATGTTCAAATTTCTTTCGATTGAACATGTCCTACTTCCGACTCATTTTCTGATTGTGGCGAAACTAAAATATTGAATGACAACTTTTTTTATAAGAAAAATTGTTTTTAAATAATCTAGGCACTCGTCTAATTTATTGTATTACTATAATATTATATTTCTAGAAGCTAAACAGAAATTGGCAAGTCTGATTTCCCACCTTAAAATATGTCCGAAGGCTAATCATTTCATTCGAAGATGAATATTTTTGAAACATGATGTTCAATTAAATAGATTAAATTATATTTTATTCATGGCTCCTCTTGCCCATACTGCTCTCATAATTTAAAATGAAGTTAATTTGTTTTGACTCGCCATCAATATAAAACTGAATATATTTTATTATTATTTCGTTTCATATAATTAATATAAGGAAAATGTATTTATTCATTGCTTTGCCCAAGGGTTGAGATAAACAATTATAAAAAAGTGCAATCACCAAATAACAACACTATAATTTAATCACTCCAAAGACTTTTCAAACAATACATTTTTCATTTATATTATCAATAAGTCGCTCATATCTTTATTCTCTCTGTCACATATTTTTACTATTTTTTTACTATTTTTTAAATTTTTTTTTTAAGTATTAATTCTTTGCTTATTCCTTATAAACACCGAACAAAATGTAAATTGTTGTAATACTACATTTAGATAAATTTTTCTACGTTGTGTCACATAGATAATTTTTTATACGGAAATGAACATCTGCAATTGGGAAATATCATATTTATGGAACCAGAAATATCTATTTATTTTACATAAGCTACATTATCCTATTTCCTACTTTAATAATTTATACGCCTGATGCCTAACTTTTATAGATCTAGTTTACTTCCTTATACTTATAAAAGTTAGCACGTTGTTTACTTTCCCAAACCCTGAATAAGGAATGTTTATTTTGTCTGATTATTGTTAATCCATAAAAAACTACGTTATCTTCATAAAGTTTTGTCAATGTTGATGGGATACTACTTTTATATTTACCACGACGTTTTCCAAAATTTTGCATTGTTAGTTGAAAATAATTTTAATATTAAGTGCTACCTTCCTTTTTTCGATGTATTATGAGTGAAGGATTAAATTTATTTCTACGATAATAATACAATTTTTTCCCAGAGGATAAGTGCTGACGGTTTTCAAATAATTTTTTTATATTCATGAAGCTTTATTTCCTTTTCCACCGGAACAGTAGCAAAATCACTAAATCCATTAGGGTAGTATGCTATATGCTATCCGATAGATGGAAGCGACGTAATGCAATCAGTGTTTGATCCTACTTCGTCGACGTCGAAAATTCTCTCAGACAAGCTACCGATTAATCACTCGGCTTATGCGCCTCTTAGCAACATGTCCGACATATGTGTTTCCAATATATTCAGGCATTTTTAATATATCATAAATCCACTTGGAATTTTTTTTGTCTTTTTGTTGTTTGTAAGCGTCAAAATAACTGAGTTAAATAACTTGCAAAACTTTATTTTTTGGCGGTGTGCAATCATAATTGCAATTTTGTGGGTACTATTTTCCCAACGGAATGAATTTGCTTTCATTATTTTATATGGTTTACCTACTTACAGAAATTGTACTATTTATAGAATTGTTTATTTGTAGAACGGTGATCAAACGGTTCAACAAGAGATGGCCCTAACGACTATTACAATAATACAATTGAACGATTAATAAATTAACACCGTGTAAACACAGAGCCCACCGGTCAACATGAGTATACAATTTTTTCTCTTTCTTTTTCTATTATGAAAATAAATTTTCTTTTCGAAAACGTTTAGATTGGAACGATGATATTATAAATGTAAGGAGTAAAATAGAAAACTTTTATATCAATGTTTCTTTATCAAAGTATTTGTCGCTTTCGATAAGCGTATATTCTTAATAAAATAGCTGGTTCATAATGATTTATGTACAATTTTATCATTATTTATGAATATCCTAAATCCATAAAAAAACTTAATATTAAATATATAAAAAAAATTAATTTTTAGTTCTTTTTTGATCGAATAATTTATTATCCTTTAGGCTCACATGAAAAAAAAGTTTAAAAAAATAGTAGATAATACAGTTTCAAATATATTTTTAATGTATGTAAATTTAAAGTCGGTGTACTTACTACATAGAATACATGCTGGATTCTTAAATCCATTTTTTCCATATCGTCAGTGGGATCAATAAAATCGAATATATTTTCTCGTGTCATTCCTCCAGTACGATTAAATTTTCTTCCCTCATTTTCCACTTGATCCCTTATTTCTTTTCGATTCACTGATCAACTTTTCCATGCACAAATGAAAGGGAAAAAAAATTCTCTCTATAAATGTTCAATAGAAGAGTAATTCCACAAAAAAGTTTCTAGGTTAGGGAAAAAATTATATTTTTTCTACTGTCTTGTCGGCGTAACTAGCGAGTGTTTCGCGACCAGTTCTTTCTTTATATATTTTAACTTCACCCATTTTTGTTATTTCAGTACAAAATTTTGTATACATATTAAAAAAATTATGTTCTTTAAAAAACTGTACCACAAATTTTTAATATAGTCCTGAATTTGCGGACAAAATTTTCTTCCTAATCCTAAACAAAAATGACAAAAAACGGCAGTGACTATTTTTCAAAGCACCGTGTAAAAGACGATTATAAAAAGTGGATTTTATACTTTGCTGAATGGTTTGATGATGTTTGATTGTTCCCTGATTGAAAACATTCTTGTATTAATTACTAATTATATAATTATATAATACAAATATTGAGTAACTTAGTATTTCGGTCAAACACATTTATCTATAAGAAAAATAGCTATCTTAATATACAAATTAATTACTGCCTACAGCTTACGCAGATGAATTACCATGGTTTTTAAAATACGTTAAGGTGAGAGAATGAAAAAAGTTATGATGCAGAAAAATTGCATTTAATTTATTAGCTCCTGGAGCGTCCGCGCTCTAAAATGCGGCAGAGGCTGTTTCGTCGCATCCGGTAAAATAAAGCATGACTCCGAAATTCGATATTCGATTGTAATTTTTTTTGTCCATAGAGAAGAAGTGTATTTATAAAATAGCAGAAGTTTTACATGAGTGGGAGTTATTATTTCAAAATAAAAGTTGTAAAATTATTCTCAGGCTATTAGTTAAGAGTGTAAAAATTAGGGAAAATATTAAATAGAAAATTTCCTCTTTCCTAGATGAAAAAGGCTTATGTAAAAATTCTTTTTTGATTTGTTTTCTATAATTTCCAATTGAATATTTTTGAGTTTTAGATCTTTCCAACTTGACATGTTTTATTACTGCACCCAATTTTAAGTTTCTACTTTAAGAGAGTTCGAAGAAAAACGGCTGTGACCAACATATGCACATACACGTGGGTAATCATAAAAGAGTTTTGTTTTTCTTGTAAGATATGGAACTCTTAAAATTAAATATCTTATTAACATATCTGCGACATTTTATCGTAACGTAACCGAGATACGCCACAAAAAATCCCGCAGAATTGAAACCATTACTCAAATGTCTACCCGGACACGGCATAGCTTTTGGCTATGTTGATTAACATGACGTCACTTCCAATTGACACGAGAAAATTGATGTTCGCCCCATGCATGCTGCGATGCTTTCATTGGATACGGATAAATATATTTGGCGAACTTTTCTTTGGCCACATAGCCATGTCAGCTATAGCGTTATTTATTCAAGTAATAAATATGTGAAAGAGTGTCAAGTCTGTTGTTCACCATCTTATAGTAAATATGAGCACTCCAGAAATTAGTTACGGGAAACAATTTGGGGCGCATTTTATATAAGATCAGTTACCAATTATTAAGGTTTTCTCTTTGCATTTTTTCCCCCTTTTGTCACTTTTTAACATGTCAAATTTGTTTTTTTAATGAACCTAAAAATTAGTTATTTTTTAAGTATTTAAGAAAAAAATACCAGGAAAAACTATTGTAATTTGGCATGTTGCTTTCAAAATTAGGCATGTTACTTTCATTTTTAATGTAGTTATAAAATTTTGTTAATGTTTTCATTTTCAGTTTTTCGTATAACAATCAAATCTCATTAGAATTAGTGCAACATTTTGTTGATTTACTGAATGTCTGAATCAGTATTTGAGGAAGTAAATTCAGAAAAATATAATTATTCACAAATGCGTTAAATGTAGTAATAAAAGTTTCTCTGTAAATATATAAGTATACGGTTAACTCTAAATATGAGTAGGATAATATATGAAAGACCAAGGAAATATAGGGTGAATCTACTTACGAAATAACATTTCACTAAGTTGAAATAAAAAAAATTTTGAAAATTATAATGGATGAATTAAAAATAGTTTCATAATAAAAGGTAATTTTCATAAAGTTGATATTATTTCAGGACTTTTATTGTCTATGAGAAAGATGTAATAAAGACATAAACTACTTTAAAAATAATTTTCTTTGTCTGTGTAGGTAAATGTTAATGATAAATACACAATTTAAAAGCTATTTAATTTGTAAAACGTTATGATATTTATTATTTAACAACACCTAATACATTTCATTTAATTAATTAGAACGCAAAGTAAGATAACTAGTTATAAAATACAAACCTTTAGCACTTTCACAAACTTTTATAAAATGACTTTGTCGCAAAGGTCATTTTACATAGAACTTCCAAGAGAGAGACTGATACAAAGTATAGTTACTCGTATTAGATTGATACAAAGTTATGAATTAAAGAGCACAGTAACGTTATCTATTTTCTAGATAGTAACATCTCAAAATCTTACATAAAACTTTGGAATGAAGTAGATCCTAATATTCAAAACGCAGCAATAAATAAATACGCTAAAATAATAATGCGAAATATTTTAATATTTAGGATGATCATTTTTTTCCAAATTAATATCAAACCTTTCATATTTGTCTTACAATAGCAACAATACGTTGTTGAAAAAAACAATTTATGAAGATATTTAATATTATCTAATATCACTAAGGGTAATTAATACATTGTGGTGAATATATCAAAAACTATGCCATCTAGGATCAACGTTGAAGCTTTCATTCAACCGTTGCATAATTTCTTAAAATCCTCTATTTCCGTAACTTTAGGTTGAGTAGTTCTGGAAATAATAGGGCGAACATATCTTTTGCATATTTTTCAGTATATTTCTGAAGATATAGATAAGCCACTTGAAATTATGAATGTATATATCTGAGACCTTTATAACTAGCCTGAGTCCATTCAAACGAAGACGCAATCACCTGGAGCATCAGAAATAATAAATCGTGCGAATCAAAGGTAATAAAAAAAAGCAATTCAATTGTGAGATACTTCTGCAATAAAAGTTTATTATAAAAAACAAATCTGCAATTCGCAGTTTAATATTCGCAATTTAGTATTTTCGAATATGCAGTATACAGTGAGTGTCGAAAAAAAAACATGTTGCACTGGTGCATGGTTAATTGTAAATACGTCGTACGATGTTTTCAAAAATAATGTTGTACATCTATTTTTTTCATAACCAAAACTTGTTTAAGGAAATACAATTTTGCAATAAAAATAAATAAAAATCAGAAATTTATTAAAACTCACATGTTTCAGAAACCCCTTTTTCTAAAAGTTGACAAGTGTTGACAGTGCCTACGCACATCCAGTGATTAATTTACGACGATATTAAAAAGAGCTTGTCTACTTGGGACATTTGCGCCGTACCATGGGAACAAGGCCTGGCTGTAATTTGAACCATCTCCTTATAATTAGGGTGGTACCTACTCATATTGTGTGTTACACGCATTTTAAATTTTATACATTTCATGGACGTCCGACACTTTATATGTAGAAATGAAAGTTATATTTTTAAAGTTATTTATGTTTTAAATATTACCTAAACTAAACAGAAAACATCAGTATGTGTATGCACATGCCGAAAGCATTTGTATTTTTTTCAGTATTGGAATAGGTGAGATTATAATATAGCTCTTTTTGATTTTTAAAAACAGAGTTAGTGTGCAGGGAACCAATAAAAAATTATTGTACGTTCCATTGTTGTATTAATTAAAACAGTTCAATTTCTTAATTTTAATTTATAATTTATTTGCTTTAAAATTTTTTTCTCATTCTGAAAAAATGGATAAACATAGACTGTGGTTTAAATTAATGGTATTTCAATAATTTGATCATTTTGAAATTTCTAAGTTTTGAAAAATTGTTCAATATGCCTTCTATTGAAAGTTTATAAGTATATAGGCTACGTTTCTAGTTTCACATCGATTCTTTTAAGTAAATTTGGACAGTGTTAAGAACAATGAAAGTTTAGGCAAAGCAAACTGTACTAAATCACAATATGTTGTGGTGCGTGTGTGCGATATAAAAGTTATATATATATATATATATATATATATATATATATATATATATATACATATATATTTATATGTATATATTAATGAACGCCCGCGGTCTCACCTGAGTGGACTAACATTTTATTATATTTTTCTACTTAACAGTGAAAACAAAACCTTTTCCGGCATAAATAGCTTATCTCATCATCTAATATTTTGTAATAACCTTTTTTGCAAAGTTTTACAATTAATTATGCTTTGAATTCATTTATTAATTAAAAACTCTATTTCTTTAACGTCCGCTGCGGAGGAAGTCCATCGTGCCGGTGCTGTACTGCGATCATAGCCCTAAACTCCGCACAATCTCTCCACTTCTCACCCATATCATATCTTTACATTGAGTACCGACTCGGTTGGTCGTTACGATGAACCGAAAAATGTGATTTTCAGTGTATCTCCTAAATTATTAGACCAAATAGAATTCAATAGAAATCTCCAAATAGAAATCTGTAGTTAAGCAGCACTTTTTCTTTCCAGTCAATTAACTAATGTCGACATTTCGAACAACAAATTTATTTCTATCAGAATAAAATATAACCTGTATTATTTAGGAATAATCCTGCTTTCTACTAGTGAAATAATTTTTAGAATCGATCTGGTAGTTAATCAAATATTAATATATATATATATATATATATATATATATATATATATATATATATATATATATATATATAAATATATATATATATGTATATATATTGAAAGGTGTAGTTCGGTCCGGAAATCGGAAAGGATTTAAGAGAGGTAGAACTTTTATAATGAAAATTATACAAAACAAATCGGTTCTGAATCCCCACCTCTTATGTTCAAAAATACATAACCCAAAGTTACGAAAAAACAGGGTTTTTAGAAGCTTGTTCAAAGGTTGTTTCAAAATTTATAACAATGATTCTGGTGTTTTGATGAGTGAGTCTACTTTTTTTGTCTTTATTGTATTACGTATTATTCAATAATCATTGCATTAAGAAGTCCTTATGAGTGATAACTTTTGATCCACAAATTTCACTTTTAGCGGTACGGAACCCTAAAGTTGTTTAGCTTATCATATTTCATATAATAACGACATCGTAACATGTATCCGATACTAAATCCTTAACCTACTAGTTGTTTACCTTGCCAACGGAATATATTATTTATATATTCAATTAATTTTTTTATAAATGACGTACTTATTTTTTCGTGAGCAATTTCTTCATCACCATCGTGTTGGGTTGAGCGCAAGACACACACCGCGAAGTCCCGGGTTCGATTCCCGGCCGCTCATCAAGCGGGACAGGAAGAAGTCCAACTTTCGAGGCTCTGCCAATCATTTTTCTATATGAGATCTCTTCTTCATCTCATATGAACACGACAACAACAACAACAGCAATTTCTTCCAGCTAACAATAACAATATATTTTGAAATATTGTTTAGTGAACTGTAAGAAATATTTACAATAAACTTATTAATAGAATTTAATGTAAACGTTTAGTATACAAGCGGATATATTTATATGAGATTAATCTCTGTATTATAGTATAATGCGCTATAGAGAAGGCGTAAATAAACTATCATTTAAACATTTATATTCTTAAATATAAGATATTATTTTAAAACACGTGGATTCGACCTTTTAACATTAAATGAAAACCCAGTCAGTACAGAATGATATACGGATAGAGAAATAATCCTATAATGATTCCGTGTTTTTTTTTCAATACGTTGACCATGCAGCGCGTTCACTTCAGGACAATTATCCGATGGTTTAACATTGAAATAATCGTTTTGATTTTCTAAAACAGAAAAATATAACATAAAGTATTAATAATTATAATCGCTTTACTTTCTAGTCAAGAAAATGTGGAAACGGACTTGCTATGTGAATTTAACAAGCATGCCTTCGTGTGTTGAAAAAAAATTACTTTTTCCGGCAATAGGCCTTTTATTGTCCACTTTAGATATCAGGTGCCTCAAAATTCAATTAAAGCACGTTGAAATACATTACAACATCAATATATTACGCGGAATTAAAAGAAAAGATCAAATACGAGTCACACAGAACAAATGCATCTAAGCGCAATGAGTGGGTGAAATAGACCGACACTTCATTCCCTATCTTCTCTCGCAATAATCGTCATCTATGGTATATACATAGTACCGTAACCAACAGATGGCGATACGTGCTTAAAACAGCACATTAATGCCATTACCTTCATTTTCAACGTCACCGATATTTCTACTTCGTTTATTATAGTAATTGTTTCGAATTCGTGTTTCGATGTATCTATAGTTGCAACAGATTAGTAGTTATTTTAACTTTCACTTTACATGATAATTTTACAAAAAATTTCTTCGTTTTACGAAACTGAAAATTAACTCAATCCCTCTTTGACATATAACTCTATATATAATATATAATGAGAAAAGAAACAAAACACTTATATGACCACTCACATGTCAGTCCATCTATCCGTCTCTTCGCGTATACTTCTATCGCAGCCGCATTCGTCAGGCAGTATTTACCGTAAAAACGTGTTCCGCATAGTGATAAAGTATAATATCCCGAATATATTTCAGTAGTTAACACCCAGAAATAATTATAAGACAATTTAGAGGAGGGAAGTAAAAGAAAACACTTGTGTGTACTTATGACCGGACGCAAAATTTATCTATTTTGAAAATACATAGAATAATAAATATTATCTAAATTTATTTAGAAGTGATTCGGAGGGAAGAATAATTTATGTGAATTCTTAAATATAGTATGGAAGTTATCATTTAAAAGAGGTAGTAGATTGAGATATAATAGAAAATATGCAAAAAAATAAACTATACAATGTTATACGTGTATTATATTAAAGTATTCTCGAATAAAATACTAAACACTAACTGTATACACTTGAAATATTTAACTGATTTTGTACAACAATATATGCGTATTATATTGAATTGTACTGAAATGAAATATTAATTGAAAATAAAACATAATTCTTGAAACGATGCACTACGTGTTAGACAGTGAACTCGCTTGTCCGAGTCCGAAGGGGAGCCCCCTTTCAGCATCACTGACCCAAACGTCACTGACCCAAACGTGACGTCCCAAAATCGTTCACTGTAAGATAAAAATGCACATGGTGCGCCTAAAGAAGTTTTCACTTTAAATAGAATTTTTTTTAATTTCCTGCAAGGTATTAATGGAAAAAGCGAAAAAATCAAATTACTTGTAAAATATTGCTAAATATGTCTACATGTGTTTTTTCAAAAACGGTCGTACATTGAAATTTAATATAAAACAGAATTATAAAGAACAATAAGTCGAATATATGATAACAGTTAACATTTATAAATATTAGTACGAATTTTTTTGCTCGGGACAAATATAATAATCGAGTTCCCCTTATTTATTGATGTATCGTATCGTATCTAGTTGTAAGAGATCAAGAACAATATCTATTTTTATATCTCGTGTAATAAATATATTTTTGAAAATGTTTGCAAAAATGTTCCCCCTTCTCTCTCGAGATAGATAAAGTCAAAATTATAAAAAACAACCATATCAACGAAGTTTATATAAAGTCAACCAGATAATTATAAAAATTAAATTCAATTTCTTATCTCAAATAACATAATTTTTATTTATACCATATTTTTAAACTGTGAACAATAATATTAATGTTAAAACGATAATATTATTATTGAAACAGTATTTATTGTCAAAATTATTATATAATTCTAAGTGTGTACTTAATCCTCGTAGTGCGATTTCTACTCGTAGTTAACAAGTTAATTAAATGACTAATGCATCATTATTACACGACTGATTGCGATTAGAGAGCCGATAATAGCTAAATAAATAGTATTTTCTAGTAGAATATCAGACATAAAATGTTTTTCACTCTCGGGTTTGGGTCCTGTTTATCTTAAGGTACTTGGCATTATAATGTAACTCATCTTGGATTTTTAAACCAAACAAAATTTTTTAAATATTTTTGTGAATTCCCCAAAAATATAATTTATCTCATTGTCAATTTATAACCGTCAAAATATATTTCTTGCGTTAAATATAAAAATAGATAAGGACGGACGACAAATTGCATCACTTCATTGTAGTGAACATTCCGCTGCACTTGGCATTTTTCCTTTGTCACGCTAGATACGGATACACTACAATCTACGGATCCACTGAAAGTAGAGGAAAGAATTTTCTCTTTGAAAGGCTTCAACACAAATGAATGGGACTGAGTTTTTCAGATATCAAGCTAAATAAAATTGATGCGCTTTACATAGCTGGAAGATAAAAATGTAGATTGATGAAAACTTGTATTACAAAATTACGTACACATGCAAATTTTTATAACTTTGATGATCCAGTAGTTATGCATCAGAATGAAGAAAGATAAATCGATAGGAAAATTCTGACTTTTCAAGTACTAATATTATTTTACATGCATATCATTAAATAGTAGCGAACATAAAGTAAGCATTGAAAAATAAATTTTACACCCTAAATACGGCGTTAACAGAGTAAACCGTATTTATGTAGGGTTTAAAGGTTTTTCTTAAAGGGTAAAATCGGAACATTAAAGGAAATTTGGATTTCTAACAAACAATGAATATTTTGCCTTGGTATATCAATTCAACTATTGTTTATAAGAGATATATCTCTTTAAATTGCCCACCTGAAAATGTTGTGATACAACGAAACCTGGGTTGTGATTAAAAATTTAATTAAAGTAGATATAGTACTGCATTACATAGTTTTATTTCGTTTCGAATAAAAATTAAGTAATAATAAATTTCTACAAAATTAACGCTAAATGTATTCAAAACAAACCGAAAAGTAAAAATATAAATGAATAAAAAAACGAATGTAACAATTTCGTTCATAATCTTTTCATTCCATATGTGAGCACATTACAAGCTGTAAAAGTAATTCGTAAGTCTAATTAAGTAAGTTATTAAAAAAATTAAAAAATAAGCTTGAAAAAGTAACATAAGGATTCACATTTTATGAATTCACATTACCATTCAAACCATGGGTTCTATTTAATGATTCACTATATGATTAATATAATTCAGATATTATACTTAAAATAGTTCCCGTCGCTGGCATACTAAATTATGAACTTCAAAATACTTAATACGCTTAGGGAAATATCTAAACAGAGCAATCACATTAAGGTAGATAAATGGTTTTTTAAATACATCCTTTTTGTATGTTTATTGTATATTCAAATATAGCTAAATTTTGGAGACATCTCCCCTTTCTTATTTAATACGTGTTCCGATACGGGTTTGATTGCCTTTCACTTTGTGTAATAAGAAATAAAGACGTATTTTCGCCTACTTGAATCGTTTTTAGTTAATGCTGCAGAAATATGAGCAATAAGTTGGATGACAGAAGCTGAAACAATAAACTATTTTAATTTCATTTAACAGTTACTTCTTTCCCCAAATTTTAGTAATTTTAGTACCCAGTTTTGCAATAATCAGAAGACATACTTTTTCTCTACACCAATTTGCCTTTTCATAATCAGTAATTACATTCACAATTACTATTACATATACGAATTCGCTATGATCGCAATACATGGTATGAGAGCTAGAGTCAAATACGTTGTAAAAACAAGTAGTCATCTGCTTGCACGTTTCGCCTCACTTTATTATTGCCGGGTTACATTGCCAATTATGTCTACAATAGATTTTACTTTATTGTAAAAATTAATAACCTCTGCTTTATGTTTATTCCAGACATGAGTTATTGTGATGCATTTTTGATAATAAAAGGGCCAATTTATTTATTTCTTTTGCTTTTAATAATACGTTGTAAGGTTAGCGTCAAAGAAATATTGCGATGAAATATGGTATTTTTTTTTAATTTCTTCATTGATTGAATTATCGTTTGTTTTTAAATCAATAAATGTTTGGATGAAATGTAAAATGATAAAATTAGCTCTAACTTTGGAGGAAAAAGAACATAAAAAAACACAAGATACAAGTAATTATTCTCGAAGTAAAGTATAAAAGACAAGTTTCAATATTCTCATATTTCAAAATAAAAGGGAATATGAAATAAAGCAGAGTCTCGATGTGACCATATTTTATTGCGTACACGTCAAATAATAAGGTTTCTGTTTGCTTGAAAAATCTGTAATACAAAATTCAAATTCTTCAAGCAAACAGAAACCTTCTTTTTTGACGTATTATTTTGAATAATTTTACAATTTTTAATTAAAACTAATAATTTAAATATTAAAAAGTTTAAAATAATGTAGAAATTTAGCTATATAGTTATTATTTCTTACGAACGAAAACATGACAAATAAAATTTCTGACACGAATATATTTTTAAAAAGTAGCGCGAAAAGAATTTTATGAAAAAATGTTATGATTAAAGAAACTGAATAAATAAAGTGGTTTAATTGCAAGATATGGTACATGTCGTTCAATATCTATTTGGTTAAATGAATATTTACGATTTTAATTAAAATTTCAGTAACGAGTCTCCATACCATCAGATACTGCTACGAGGATTGCTCGTAATGCAAAAGAAGAAGTAGATATTTTGTCAGTGCGTAGATATTCTGACATGTACTATCGCTGGATACTCTCTGTTAGCAAGAGACAATTTCAAAACTGAATTTTTTTATAATATTAAAAGTAAGGCTGAAAGGTAATTCATTGGCATTAACGTCATCAGAAGCTGCCTACGGAACAACTAATACAAATGTTTTAATGAGCGATATCTTCGAAAAACTAATATTGTCATATATGTGAAAATATGGACATTACGGTAGCATGTACAAATAATGTTAAATAGATATTTGTACAATGAACAAAGTTATAGTGTATTGTTTTTATAACATAGTTTTTTAAATTGATGTGAACGACAAAACGGCTCTAGGAAACGATACTCCAAAAACGTTTACTAAAATTTATAACTTTTATCACGGTAAGCACGCCCTATTTTATTACGCCTAATGTTTTTAATTAGATTAAATGAAGCAAAATGAAATTTTGGTAGAACTTTTATGCTGCATAATCTATGAAACACAAATCCTTTCCTTCCAGAAAAATTGTTATGTTATTCAGAGAATAACGAAAAAAAAACTTTATTGATGTACGTTTATTATATATTATTGTATATGTATGTGTGAAACTTCAAGAAAGAAATGTAAGAACTCAGCTGGTTTGGATAAAATTGTAAAAATTGCGTCTGGCCTCCTCGTTACACGTATTCAGACTTTAACGTTGGAAGTCTCCAACCACTGCCTTCTATCTCTAATGCCATATGGAACCAAAACCTGGACAATGATGGTGAGACTGGTTCATAAATAGACATATTAGCTGCTAACTGTGTCCTACAAATTTCCATTAGACAACAGGCAACTACTAGTGGGTAGCGACAACCAATGTAAAATCTTTTTGTTTGTACACATCACCCATTTGCCATTTAAATTACGCAGTTTAATTCTGATGTACGTGGGACGAATTTCGTCTGTACTAAGACAACGCACTTTATTTCCTTCAAGAAGACTTAGGTTACATGTCTTACGTTAAACACTTTTCCGTTAATAACTGGAGCTTTTAAAAGCTTAGAAAAACACCCTCTACTTGGGACTTGTCATTTTCAATTAATATTCAGCGCCGCCTTTGATGTTGTGGGTTTTAAATGTCGCTATTGTTTAGCAAATGAAGAGTTTATGCAAACTGTCTGACATTTGTGGTACAAGGGATAACTTGACTTTTCTGTTATCGCTTTGGAAGCGAAATGCTGCGAAAATAATTTAAATGCCTGCATGAAATATACTATAAACATTAAATCGTATTACCATTTATCTGTCACAGTAAAGAAGCCAAAATATAATGTAACTGTAGGATATCAATTATTCAAACTAGTTTTCTTTTTAGGGGTTCGTAGCAAAACAGGAGACTTTCATAATTTTGTTATGTCCACCTGTCTGCTTGCCACAGCGCCAAATGCATGCAATGCGGGGACGATTTTTTCGTATATCCCTATCAAGTGGGTTGTTATTGCATAGCTCTTTCCAGACTAAATCGGGATTTCATTTACCAGTTTCAATTTTTGAGCCCCTTAGTAAAACATTAAGCTTGAACATTCGTTCCAAAAATGTTTGGGATGTTGATTGAGTTAGTGGCTGTTTCGCTTTTATTTTAACGAGATTCACACAAATATGATACAATTCACACTTTCATGAAAGTTTTGTTTAGTGGATTTTTTGTCTGCTCTAGTTTTCAAAAAAGAGCTTGTTCTTTTACTTCCATATTTTATTGTGCAAAAATTGAGAAATAATGTATAAAAAAAGTATTTACCTAGTAGTATTAAGTACAACGTGGCTTTAAATAAAAAGTATTGAATATATTTGGCGTTAATTTTGTAGAAATTCATTATTCACAATTAAATAAAACTACGTGATGTAGTAAGGAACTTAAAGAAATTAGAAATAATACTACATCACGTAGTTTCATTAAATTGTGGATAAAAAGTATTTTTAAATAAATGTGGTTTTGAAAGAAGAAAAAATACGATTAATTTGAATCGTGATTTTCTGAATTTGGAAATTAAAATATTTTTTGCAGTTCCTTAGTTTTTTCTATGTACCATTTAAATATCATAATAATTTAAAACTTAGTGATACTTTGAATCGTAAAATAAAAAAAATTGTCGACTTTTTCCTGAAATTGTACGAAATTCGTCAACACTAATCTAAAGATTTTTTATCAAGCTTTCCATATGCTTTTAGCATTTCTTCATTTGAAAAGAGAAAATTGTTCTTTATTTTCGTTGAAAATTGGGTGGTAAATATATAGTTTTATTTTACTGTTTTTTATTAATAAATGTTTTGTCTAATTTTCTATATTTTGGCATCACTTTTTATTGCCCTCATTGCGAATCGATTTTGTTTCGCAACAAAGTTGACAATTTATTAGATATAAATTTATTTCTTAAGTGTACTGTTTATTCAATAAAAGCAAAAAAGTAGAGAGCTTGTACAATAAGCATATGTGATCCTGAAACCAATATTTAAAATTGAAAAGTTTATAAAATATAAATAACAAATAGATTTATTTACATTACAAGAATGTTTATGAATCTATTTGTGCTTAGGTATCTATTTTTAAATATCCTTTACTACTTATATTTCTTTCGTAAATAGTGAATGTTATTTTTATAAATGCGAAATTTGTTACTTGAAACAAAAACACGTTATAAAATAATCAGGATTGTGCAGGAAAATGGAAAGAAAATAGTAAATTTTACTTATGCTACCAAATCTTCTTTAAACATAATTTTTTTAGGTGAATCCCAACAGTGAAGTATGCATTTATAACAATTTTTACAATTATCATTGCTTAATAAAACATTAATCATTGCTTAATAAAACATTGCTAGCCTCAGCAAAATTTGTTACTTTTTTTCTGTTTTCAATAAGTCAATTCCTTTACTTTTCAGTTTTTTTTTTGCAGCAAGCATACACGTAAATTTACTCTGTGTATTCTTTTAACCCACATGACACATGTGTTCTAATTTTTTTCATCCATTTTACAATATTGAATAGTATGACCGTCACATTGTCTTTGAAACCGTAATGTACCTCATAATAATTTGAATAGGAAGAGAGGATTATGTATATATTTTATTTTTATAAATCTGTTTTTATGTATATTTTTATTGAATATATTTGGCGTTCATTTTGTGGAAATTCGTTATTTACAATTATAAGAAATTAGGTGATGTAGTATTATTTCTACTTTATTTAAATTCTTTACCACGACCTAGCTTTCGTTGTGTTACAACATCTTCAAGTGGGCTATTAGCAAAATTTTTGCTCTATGTTTATACTTAAGTGGATGTATAATTTTATAATAGTTTTACCAAAATTTAGTATGATTTTTTTTCCATAATTCCTACTTTGAATTTTTTTGGACCAGGAGTAATTATGGAAATTAAATTTTATATTATCCCAAATGTTCCTAAGCTAAAAAATTTTATAATTTATTTTAAGAAATTATTTGAAATAATCACATTCATAATACTACTATAGATTGACAATAAGTAGGTTCATCTTGTTTTTTCCCTATTTGTGAAAATAAATCTTAAATTTCCAAAAAAATAAAATAAATAAATTATATAATTCTAAACCAATATAAATTAATTTTTCAATAACGCCGTTAAATAACTATATATTGAGAGGCGACTTCTAAAATGTCAAACAAGTTATGGATTTATTTTTACTTTCAAGGAATATTAGCGGGAAAGGAAATATTGTGATCGTCAGCAAAAGTCAATCTTCAATTTTAAGAGCGATTAGGCGATTTTCTTTAAATTGTCAATATTTTTGTTCCTTATGAACTAAATTAATAGTTTTTTTTCAGAAAAAATCTAATTGTGGATATCACATACAAAGCAATCAAACGAAGAAAACGTTTTACTGTTTACGTTTGACAGTGCTGTGCGCTTGCTCCTCATTTTCACCCTTAATAAACACACCCTTAATAAAATAAAATTAAAAGAGGCAAGTGTTTTATTAAGGGTAATAATGAGGAGCAAGTGCACAGCACTGCTACATTTACTACTTCATCAGCCTAATAGAAATACATTTGAAATAAAGCAAAGCAATAATATAAAACCTTATCATTTCACTGCGACATCGAAAATATATAAGCTTATTATTTATGAGAATATTAGAATAGCGAGGCTGATTTTTAAAATGAAAAATACAAATATAATATAATAGATTTTCTGAAAAATTTATAAACACCGAATCCCAACAAATCTATTTCTTAAAGACGTAGGGAGAAAATGTGATAATAATTAGAAAAATATGTTGTACCGAACATCAATTACGAACAGTACATATAAGCATAAATTATAAAAAAAAATCACCCATCTTTTTCTGTGTACGCGTTTTTCTCCGTAACTGCAGAGCGGAATTAAATGTATAATTTATGAAAATTACCCGAACTGTGACAGTGAATGTCGATGAAATTAGGAAAGAGTTAAAACAAAAAAACCTATGCAGCATTCTGTTGTAAACGCTTTTTGTTTAAAAAAATTAACTCAGTTTTCTGGAGCTTATGCTGCAACACCGTTTTAATCGTTATCAAATTAATAAAAAAATATGTTGCGATCTTCGCCTGATATCATGTCTGAAATCATATATGTATAAAATGTTTCTTTCATAATATTGTTTCCTGACACTTAATTTGAAAGATATAACGATATTTTTCAGACAGCAAATTACATGTACGTGCTTTCACGCACTGACAAGTGACGTGTTAATGAGGGGAAAATCTTATTCTACTCCCTGAACTCGTGTTGCTTTTAATGTTCTATACCTTACAAGGAAAAAGGGAAAGTGTATAAAATCAAACAAGTGTAAGTTCATATAACCTTCTTATGTCCGTTTTCTCTCAAAAACTATTTGACGTAAAAATGTTTATTTCAAACGGTTTTTGCAAATATGTTATTATTTAATATTGACAATATGATGTGAATTAATATTGACATTTGTATTTATGGTTTGAAAAAATAACTACATAAACTTAAATATTTACAAAGTTCTACTCGTACATAAAAGATTATATTTTTATGTACAGCCATATTCTGTATGCGGCTTCGCCCGCGTGATTTTTATCAAAGTAAAATAAAAATATTTTCGAAGAGATAGGTACGTATTACTATTATTCGAAACATAATTTCTCAGACCTGACTATTAACATTTGTAGTGGTGCAGTGCATGTAGATTATGCGATGGTTGTGTGGATTCAAATGCCGTGCTATAATTTATCCATGAATTTAGCTTTGTAAAACGAACAGTTTCCACTACTTCTAAAAATTTAATTAATATCAGCACATTCAGTTTTGTGCGCAGACATAACTTTTTTTGGTGTTTTTATAACTTCACTTTTATAAATTATGGCGTGATTACATATAGTTTGTCTTATAATGTAGGATTAATATTAACTAAATTTTGCAAAATGTGATTGAAATCTATTAAGTTGTTTAATCGAGAAAAGTAGGCGAACAAACCAACAAACAGAATGGTATGACTTTTATAACATTAGTAGGAATAGGAAATGTATGAAAATATGTTTATACCCTGCATGTATCTCAGTAGAAGTCATTATTATGGTACCCTGTGACATCGATATAAATGTATATATATTACTCACATTCATGGACTTTAATTTTTTTAATTTTTTAATTAAAATAGGATGTACAATACTGCAATTGCTGTCATGTTTCTAATACCTTATATACATTGCGATGCCTTATGTGATGATTTACTTACATTTTGATTTCATTTCTATTTCTTTTTTCATTTAAAATATATATTATATTTTTTTCTTAATAGGATGATTTTTTTCACAAAATTTGCAAATTTTATCAGACATTTTTTGTACTAAATTCCAAATTAATTTATTTAACCGATTAACATTATGAAACCGAATTAATTTCATTTCTATCGAAATTACTGAATACAATAAGCAATTTTTATAAAATAATTATTTTCTTTAATGTAAAAAGTATAAGATAATATTTTGTGCCTTCGCATTTAAATTACACATTAAACGTATAACGTCACCATGCAAAGAAAGCCTGCAAGTGGTCTAGACATCTTATCCTTCGAAAAATTAGATTCATTTTCATAAAATTTTAATTAGTAATGGCAAATAGCAAAAATCAACCTCTTATGACAATTATATGCCATGTCAAGTCTACTAAATCTGGTGAAATATTTGATGAATACAGATATATAAATATTTACATTAGATTTTTCATATTACTGTCAAAGTCGTATTATATTTAATCACATTTATTTCGATTAAGTTAGTTAATTTACCGAAAAACAATTCTATGAGTATTTTGGAATGGGTAAACAAAGTAGCAATTTTATTTTTGTTTCATATATTGTATGATTTACCAATGAAAAGAGCGAGGTACATTAATTTAAAAACTGTTTTTATAGAATTTTAGGTAAGACATTTCTTTAGTGATACTTGAAAATATCCACGTCGTTTGCTTAGAAACTTTCTTAGAATTCCGGTTTCATAAAATCAAAATTTATACCAAAAATTTTAAATAAAACGTAGTTTTGAAGCATATAAGCACATACAAATTGCAACAATTAATACTAAAATATATTTATAAAGAAATTTTGAAGAGGCGAATGAAGTTATCAAATGTTTTATTAACTTTGACACATCTTGTGTTTATGAATTAAAAAAGATTAATATCATAATTTTTAAATTACTCCTTTTACAGAAATTCAATTTGAAGTATTTTTAAAGGAGAATATCCATTTCTAGAGAAAATTTCCACAAACATTTTTGTCGCTAGGTACATTCACTCCTTTCCCCTATCCATTTCCAAAACTACTAAACTCACAATTGTGAAAAATTAAACAAAAAATTAGCTAAAATTTATTAGAAGTTTATGTGAAATTTATTGGAAAATTTTAGCAATGTTATTAATCTCATAATTTATGGAAAAATAACGCCTGTGAGTAATAAATATATACTAGATAATATATTTACGGCACACGGTGAATATTACTATTAATATTCGTCAATATTTTATTCGAAATACTACGTATCTTTAAATGTTTGTGTTCCTAAGTGTGACCGGAACCTTAATACTGCGAGACTTACTAATACTTCACAGGTATAATTTTAAGACAAAAATTACTTTTTATGAAAACGATTCTGTGTTGATTAAACGAGCATAACTAGATTCAATATCTATTCGTCATAATAAAAATAAAGTCAGTTTTTATACTAACAACAAAAACAAGTTCTGGAATTAAATTGAGTTAATACAAATTGGTCTCTGAATCTGTTGATAGCATTTAACAAGTTAATGAACGCTTTCATTTCAAACGCAGCGATAGTCGGCTTATGGCTCAACACAAGCAAAAGTTCAGTAGTGAACTCCAACAGAGCAAGCGATGCTGTCTAGTGCACTGACGTACAGTTAGAAAAACGAGCCTGTAGCGTGTAATAAACATGTTCAAGATCGACGTTTTAAAATAACTTTATCTATAGCATTATTTAATAGTTTTGCTTCTATAATAAAGATTAATTAAAGGAGGAAAATATTGGAGTATATTTCGTAAATATGATTCAGGTACTTACTGTTATGATTGCTATTACGATTCCAATTGTGATCATAGGTTCAAGTGACCCATGAACCCATGTTTAGTCATAACGGTATACTGGTCTCTTTATATCGCTCCTATGGTAATTGGCTGTAAGGTTCATATTTTGCTTGACCCACACGGCGAGTTCCAGATTCGATTGTAAAATTCAATTAAGACTTGATATTTCATGTCCGTTTGACGGACGCGTGAAAACAAAATAATTTGAAAGTTTTGCGTTTTTTTTTTCATAATTTTCACTCTATTACTTGCCTTCAGATATATGTTAAGAAAATATATTTATTTTTCCTTCCTATTACATACCATATTCAGAATAAATTTTTAAAAAATTTCAGTATTATTTTAAGAACCATCAAAATTATAAAATACCAAAAATGACTGTAATAGACGGATAATTACAAAGATAGACAGAAGATCGATGGAGGTATCATAAAAATTCCTTTTTTCCTTTCGAGGTAATCATAAAACCATAAAAATATGAAAACTTTGTGGCACGTCAATTTAAATTCGGAAATCTGTTTGAGAAACGATTGAGTGTATTGTTTGTTTCGTAATTTAAAGATAGAAAAATTAATTTCTTTCATTTTATAATAAAGTGAGAAAAGGTCTTTAAAATTGATGCCAGACCTGGGGCGACAATCGCACTCAAATAACTATCAAATAGCGCTCAAAATTTCTTTAATTCAGCTAAATCAGCGCAGTCATCTATGCCTTTTAGTAAAAGTTCATGCTGGCATTGCTCCGACATTCCTGAAATACGAAAGTTGCTAAATGCGTTACATTAAATATTTGCAAGAGATATTCAAATAATTTCAAAGTAATATGTTTCTTACTTCTAATACCGTTACATTTCTGTCAATAAATATTAGTTGCAAAAGGAATAAATACTTAAAAAAAAAGTGTTGAGCTGTCATGGGACGCCCGGCAGATATGAATATTTTTTTGAAATTTTGAAATTGAAATATTTTTATTTCAACGAATTGAAAACAAATATTCAGAGAGTTGCCAATAATAAAATATGAATTAAAATTTGCCACTTTTTTTTTATGAAATAATTTATCACAAAAATATTCCTTCTATTTTAAATTTAAAAGCCAGCAAGACGTGAAGCTGGCCGAATTAAGTCGAAAAGAGCAGACAAGGTCCGAAGCTGGCGGAACGACGTGCCATCGGAACTTTTTAACTCCCATCCAAACGCCATTACATGTTTCACATCAAAATACTCCAGTTCAATATACTATGCACCATTAACGTTTTCACGAAAATAACCGTGAAAATAAGAGTCCGACACTATAATTCCTTTTTTTGTATCAAAGTGAGGAGAAGTGAGGTCCCGTAATAAAAGTAAATTAAATTACTAATTATTTATAAAAGATGTTAAAATATTAATAGTTTCTTGTTTGTTTTACATGTACACATATTTTAGGAGGTATTCCATTATTTACCATATATTACATAACAATGACAAATACCTCCAAGTACTAAATCTGTTTCTTTAATTACGGAAAAAAATTACGTTTCATATGATGGTCGCATATCTCACGGATGTCTGCTTTATTGTCAACTAGAGATCCAACCTCAAGTTGTGACCATAGAAATGATTAGAATAATTAATTATATCTATATATATTCTATCTGGGTATTTTAAATTTTTCAACTTTTAGTACAGAAGTTTACAATGAGAATGTTCTAAAAATTATGGTTTTTAAATTTTTTTTTCATATTTTTTACTAGCTGTGTCCCCAACTTCTTTCGGGTAAAATTCATTAACAATTTTTATTTACAATAGTCATGATATGTGAAAATATTACATTTGCATTTGCGGTATTGCGATATCATATATAGCATTTGCGATATCATATTAGAATATACCTATAAGCATAAAGTTTGCTAAAAATGCTAATATATGGGTTTGGTAGTACCAATATCGCATTATTCACTAAGTCTGGATCTTATTTGAATCCATAATATCCAAATAAAAGATATAAACTATTAATGTACCAACTTTCATCAAAACATGTCCTTTATATTTTGTGTTATCAAAGAAAAATAACACACAGATAGATGGATAAACAGACAAAATTTCAAAAAACAAATTTCCTGGCTTCTTTCAATATTATATACGCTAAATGAATCATTGTTTTTAAAATAATTTTAGTGTACAGAATTCACACTGCTACAATTTGATTGTATGTATGGATGATATAAATCTTCCTTTTACAAATAAGATACGTTTCCGTACGTCGATCTGTACTTTTGTACCTCTTCGACGAGCGTGTTCTCATAAAATATTGCCCCGTCCTCTATTTTTGTAATTTTTTGACCTTTTAACTACTTTTTATTAGCTATATGACCAAAAACGAAGACTATATATTTCATTGATTTTGGCGAAATAATTTTATTGCATTACTTAGATGTATAAATATATCAAAAAAATATTCAATATTAAAATAGCAACAAAAGGGAAAAAATGGTGCATGTGGACTATTGGCTTCACAAACGATTACCACTTTATTTCCGTATACTGTCTTATATAAAGCGACATATATACGTTACATAAAGTGTCGAGTTCTCAAATGAACACACAGGCTGTTCATAAAACAAAGTTAATGCGTCAAATATGATAATGGAAAATGAAAGTAGAAAGTTGCGACATTCCTTGGCGTAACTTTATCACACAGTGCACTCGCTAATGTGATACGCGTGTTGAACTTCTAACTTTATAATCACACCATCGGTCGGATTTCACGTCCCGTGTTAATGTCTTTAGAAACTTTTTATTTATTACACCGTAATGTTTCATTCTTCATTGTACACGGTGGAATGTATTGTGAGGTTTAACTTATTTCAACGTTTTGTTTAATACGTGGTTGGAATTTGTACGTGAAGGCTATATGATATTTATCATAACATTTAATAAAATACATTACTAATAAAATTGCACGGTGGGCATCAAAATATTACGTTGTTTATATTTTTCTTTAACCAAATGTATCTGCTTATTTCTATTTATGAATGCGTATTTTAAAGACATGTACCATTAGTATTGTGCAAAATCAGATCTGAGTAACTTGAAAAGAAACACAACTATTTATATTAAATTTGGATGTTGTTTTTAAAACGTCGTATTTTCTTCTTTAGGAATATTATTTCTCATATGAATTTGTAACAATTCATTTATTTAATTAAAATGAAGATCTTGATATTTGGTAATTTAAAATTAAACAAAGATCAGTTAACACATTGAAAAATAATACTTAAAATGAAAAAAATAAACGAAAACACGACTATATATTATAAAATACTCATTATTAAACACGTATATCCTTTTTCATTTTCAAGAGTCTTTTTCTCTTGAGAGATTAACAATCATTACGATTGCTTTAATTTTGAATATAGCTAGCACAAAAAATTTATTTCATGTACATATGTGCCATAATCTCAAGTTATGCCGCCATAATATCCATCTTGTTCCAATATTTCCTCTGACTTTAATTTGGTTCTATTCAAAACTTTCCCAATTATTTCACCCGATACGACCCTTTTGAGCTTTCTTTTACTGGATTATATGCGCTTGCATATTTGAACATACTAGAGCGCAAAAGTTATCTGCCTTTTTTTAGCTGGAAAATACAAAGTTTTAGCTTTCACAAAGCTTCGAACAATGTAAAGTTTCATACCCAGAGCATACGCTCAGGCATGAAAAATATGACATCTTGGAACTAATAATGATGGAAAAATTTGCTGAGAGAAGGAAAGCCGAAGAAATGCATTGTTGCCTAACACTTGAGAGCAGACAGAGATAACGAGTCGTGTCAAGTAATTTCGCCTTGCCAAGGACAGGATCAAACACGTAGAGCTTCTGTCAAACTTTGCTAGTTGGAGTGGCACTCTTAAAGGTAGAAGAGTTAAATACAATTCAACCACATCGATCGTACAGTTATTCATAAATTAATCAAGTTTCCAGCCTAGGTTTAAATGCTTTTAGTTTAAATCCTGAGCAGGGACACAATATAGGATGGTGGAGATAACTATACAAATTTATTTCAAAATATACCAAATATATTATATTCAAAATATATAGTGGTGATCTATTAGTATGCAAGGTTGAATAAAAATTACCCCATCTGGTTTTTTTATTCAAACTGGCAACACAAGTTTCAAGAAGCGTTACTGTTTGCATTGTAATATATGTGGGAAAAAAAATTATTCGTTTATATTTATTTTATAGTTTTGAATAATGCAAATGTGCCTTCGGTTTTAAGTATAAAATTAAGTGTTAATATTATAAAAAAACCGGTGAAGTACGTATTGGACCACGCTTAAATTTGTACACCGTACCCAAACCGTTTCACAAAATAGCAAACTATTGATTGTTGATTTTTTTATACTCATTTTTTAATAAGGGAATGTGTTTTATGAAATTTTAAAACAATTTGTTTACATATTCACTGAAGTTTTATCTGAAGCACATACATATAAAATTTCGCAATTATGGGTCTAAAGCTATAGAAATTAAGGAGGTTTGACATACGGATACACATTCGGATATAAAGGAAAGATCAAAGTTTTTGACTACGGAATTCTGTAAATAAGGAAGATAAATATAGGTTTTAGAATTAATAAGTATTTACAAAAATACATTAGAAATCGACTACGTAAAGTTTAAATATAATCAGCCAACAATGTTTGTCGTTACTTGCAAATAAACATACATTTTCAATCGTTTTATACGCGTAAATGCAGGCAAAGTGAAGCAAGAAAATCATTCCAAATTTTTTTTTAATGGAGTTTATATAAGGGATTACTACATTTTTACTCGTTTTTGATCGCTGTAATTTTTAAATGTTTATTTTCGTAAGTATCGTAGTTCTTCATGCGAACCAATATTTGCAGCAAATTAGATAAAACTTCCAACATAATATAATTGAATTAATTTGCTCACTTAAAAGTTATAGATCTACCCAATACTAATATTCTCCAGCGTAATTGAGAATTATTTGAAAAAAAAAATGTACCGAAATGTTATTAACTTTTTCCTTTTTTTTATATTTGCTATTCTTTTCTTTCTTTGATACTTTATCGATTTTACATTTAAATATCACAAATAATAATTAATTTTTTTTAATTAGTTATAAAATTGTATGACTGTTTATTTATTTTACATTTAATAACTGGGAAAATTGTTGTACATTTTGATTTATCTAATATATATATATATATATATATGTATATATTTATATTTATATATATATATATATATATATATATATATATATTATCCATGAGAAACAATAAAAAATACCATGTTTAATGTATTAAGTAAATAGTAAGTAAGTAGAGTAGTAAAAATAAATTATTTCAGACGAAACCGATTTATAAGATTTTTCAACCATGTTCAGGTGTTGTATTAAGAGAAGGAAATGTCTTATGGCGAAAGCTGAAACTATGGGTACAGGAAAACAATATACTAAATAATAAAACAATATACTAAAAAATATTTTTCTCGGATACGCATATTTGAAAGGGGTTGGGGTTATATGCGTGTGCGTACGTGCGTGACTGCGCGTATGCGTGCGTGTTCGCACGTTTGTGTGTGTATCGTATACTTCCAATACTAATAAATCTTGCCACTTTGCTCAGTTATTATTCGGTTACCTCAATCACATTTTTAAGCAGTTTCGTTTTAATAAATTAATAAAAAGGATATCGAAATATCGAAGCACATGATTTTTTTATTGATGACTATGTAATGTGGTGTATATAACCAATCGTTAAACACGTCACTTTATTTAGTAGACCGATCTATTCAACCACAAAAAGGCGGTTCTCAAACTAACTGTATCTTTAATGGATATTGATGCATATATACAGAATATGTAAATCTATTAATTATTTCATTTTACTTGGAGGTGAATACTTCAACAAAGATCCGATTTCAATTCCGTCAGGTTCTGATGTGGTCTCAAGTATAAGTGATAAAATGCGTTTGTTTTGTTGCACAGGTTTTTTTATGAAATCACAAAAACAAACATTCCAAATATTTCAAGGTCTTATTATTACTTACAAATTTTTCAACAATTGACAACAAGCCACTCATTAATAAATACTTTTTTTTAAATAAATTATGTATTCGCGTATAAAGCTCAGGAGGTAAACCAAATCCTGCAAATTAACTAAGAACAATTGATACTGATGACTTTTATATGCGTCTTAATAATTATTGGTTATGTTTTGAGTCGATCCTAAATCCAAACAAAATTAAAAAATAAAGTGGCAAAATTCAAATTTAAGTTACTTTGGTTTGCTATTTTTTGGTATTGTTCTTCTTAATTTAAATCTATTTGTAAGTGCGTACTTGTAAATTGTCACACCATTTTTTTTAGAAGTCCGTTTTTCCCCATATCTACAAAAAATATAAAAAAGTTATATTGTTTGTAAATTCATCCTGTAGTATACCTAAAGTTCAGAAAACTAAATCTATTAAATATAAGTAGAATTTGCACTGAAATTGTTTTGCACACAATTGAGCAAAAATAAAAATTTTTGAGTATATAATAATTCTATTAGGCTATTTCTGAACGCTGATATTATTTTCACATAAATAAATTGCTTAGTATATTTTAAAAATATTTCAAGAACTATAACATTTTTATTCATGGCTATATTTATCAGGTAAACTTCAAATAAATTACAATTAACCCTATTTTTCATAATTTGGTCTTCAAAATGGCGTTCTCCTCTTTTACAGTGACAGAGAGGCGAACATTACTTTTGCGGAAAATTTCAACGTCTGTAAAACTAGCTTACATAAAATTCTGACATAAGTTTTTATTGGAATTTTTCTAATTTACTAATTAAATTAATTTGCTACATAATACATGAAGTGTCCTGTACAATTTGCCAAATTTGAGACATTTTTTTTTATTTTACCGGCTCCGTCTGTCAAATCCATGGATAAGTTAACCACTGGATAGCGCATAAGAACACATTTGTATGAAAACCAAGCTAGCCACTACTCATTAGGGTAAACGTACCACCTGACACCGTTAGCCAATCAGTGCTTTGTCCCTTGGGGTAGCATAGAGATGTGGCTGGCTCGATACTTACATAATTTCGACATATTTTCAAGTAAGGGTATTAACAAATTAAAAACATCATTATATAAAGAGAATATTTTTATTATATCATAATCACTATATTAACTTAGTAAAATATTGCACGAAATAATGTTACATATATAAATATTACACCGTTATTTTGCTAATATAAATTGTGAAATTTACTGGAGAAAAAAGAATAACACTTTTTGTCGATTATACACAACTCAGAGATATGAATAATTTTAGTAATAAATGCCAAATAACCATGACTCGCAGGCCCAGTCACCTGTATCCATTTTTCTTTTCGGTGGGGGCATTTCGGGAACCTAAAACGATAAGTGAAATATAAGTAAAATATAATATTATATGCTTATAAATCAATGAACTTATTTAAGTTTATAAAAAATATGTTATATGTAATATTTTGGATTTTTAAGTAGTAACAAAACTATCGATTTAGTTATCGATAACGGCGTGTCGCATCTCATAACGGCGCGACGCATCTCATCTCGAAAAAATCAACAATATGGCGGAATCGCTGCCGGCGATCTGACTGTAACATACGAAGATATACTTGCTTAAATAATAGTTAACAGTGTACTTACTTGTGAAAAGTAATTCCGTTTTTATGAAGTAATAATGTAATGCTCCTGTTTTAGCGATATTTTGTAGCACAAGAAGGCATGGTTTATTTAATTTTGATTTAAAATTACGAGAAACTTTTGCTGTGATGTTCGTTTTCTTACTGAAGGCGCGTAAGTTCTTCGTTCGGAGCGGTGGCACAAATTGTGCCACCGCGCGGCTAGAGATTTTGTGTTGATGCGTTATCCAGTGGTTAATTTATCCATGGTCAAATCCGTCTATATAGGTCTATACCGCTCATTCTCAGTTTGGCAATCTATGCAGTCAATGTAAAGAAAGCCACTGAAAAAATCTAGTCACCATTAATTCTTAAATAAACAGAAGCATAATGAATACATATGGCATACCAAATGGGGAAATACTAAAATACTTCGCTTGCAAATACTTCTCCAATTATATAATTTATGTATTTTTCGAAACTTTTCCGTTTTAATTGAAGTGCGTATGAGAAAGGAACAAAAAATATTAAAAAAAAACCAATGATGAAAGTAGAATAAAGAAAGGAAATGTTTGAATTTTTTTTATTATTATTATCAACCAAAAGACACCCACTTATTACTTAGATCATTACATCTTTCACCCAAAAAAAACATGGCAGTAATTTTTTTTACTTTCTACCGGAAGAGATTATATGATTTGATATATTCTAATAAATACATACATCGATGTGGTTACAAAAAAGTCATTTATTGTTCATAATTTCATTTTGTTTCATTTTCATGAACTAATTCTAATTTACGATTCCTCATTCTCTTCTTGTTTAGTGGCATATAACTCATTACCTACTTCAATTTTTATTAAAACTATAGGTACCATTAATATTAAAGCATATGAGATTGAAACGTTCATCGGAAATTATTTTCTTCTTGCCTAAGATAAACGTAGTTAAAAATTAACCATGCCGCATAAAAGCAAATGAGATAAAAAGGTTCTTTGCTTTTACAAGTTACTGCAGAATATTCATACCAAAATTAGCAGAAACAGCTCAGCCTTTGAATGATCTTTGTAAGAGAAATATATCGTTCACGTGAGATGAGTCCTTAAATCGTGCCTTGTATCACATCCAAATTCAGAGTATTCTGATTTTTTCAAATAAAATTATTTTACTTTAGAGACAAATGCCTCAACTATAGAAAATCAGCAAGTTGGTGCAATAAAAATGACAAACCAGTAGCATTCGCTAGTAGAACTTTTAACATAGTGAATTATCCAGTTTTAGAGAAAGAAATATTAGCAATCGTTAGGGTAACAAAGGATTCCCGACCTTATTTGCATGGTAAATATTTTAAAATTAAGACAGTTCACGAAGCTTCGAGTAAACTAGTAAAATTCAGACTAACCTTGCACATCAATTTAACATAGACTATGTTGAAAGTTTAGATGACGTAGTTGCAAATATTTTATCTCAAATCTGTATATCTGATAAATTAAAAGAAATGCATTAAAATAAAGTTACTGTTATAACACCAGCACAACCAAAAAAGAGATATTATCCTTATTTTACGATGGATATAATGCCCACATACTTAAGGCATAAGGTTGCATTTGAGTGAAGCAAAACTCGTATATCAAATTAGAAATAATGGATATATAAGTAAATAAAGTATAGTATTGTGTTATATTCTTAATAAAAGGATGATTTTTAATAAAATTTTGACTCAATATCACAAATGACGCTATGAGAATTCGTGAAGGAGCTAGATAAATTTTGTGAATTTTTAAATATTAAATAAATATGTATAGTAAGGATAGATAATGACAGAATTTTTATACAAAAATTTATTACATCTCTTTATAAAAACTAAAGATAGGTCCGGACCACGCGTTAGTATAATATATAATACGGAAGCTATACAGGATACTGATGACAGAAAAGTAATACTAAATGCCTACCTAGCGGTGGCATTCTTCTGCCTAGCAGTGGCTATATAGACTTGAAAACAATTTTAAAATATATTAATAATATTATTATTGGCCGCGACTTGATAGGGATATTACGTATTATGTTCGGCCTTTCGACAAATATCAATTCAATTGATTTTGATGTTAAATTTGACGGCGGTGCAGAAAAATATTAAATATGTCTCATATTTGATACATTTTTTGTATTATTCTACCCTAGGTGTCGAATTTGATATAATGATGTCGTGTAGCATAATAATTTAGCTAGTAAATTACAGAATAGCAAAACTAGTTTTTCAGAATTTTATGTAAGCTAGTTTTACGGATGTTGTTCACATTTTCCGCAAGAACGATATTCACCTCTCGATAACCGTAAATACCAAAAACAAAATTATATAGAAACAGGGCAACTTGTAATTTATCTGAAGTTTTCCGGATAAATATAGCTATAAAACATTCTTACTATATTTACATTCATAAAAATATACTAATCAATCTATTTATGTGAAAGTAATATTACCGTTCATTAATAGCTTGATAGAAATGCAATATACTTATAAGTGTCTATTTATGCACAATTGTGTACAGAACTCTTTTAATTCAAATTCTACTTGTATTTGAAAGGTTTATTTTTCTACACTTCAATTATTGCTACAGGGTAAATATGCAAACAATAAAACCTTTTCAAATTTTCTTTGAAAAGCGACTTCCTAAACGAACTATATTGATAAATTACATCGACAAATTCCAAGTACGTACTGGCAAATATTAGATTGAAATTAAGATGAACAATACAAAAATACCAAATCAAAAGGACTTCATTTTGGATTTTGTTATTTTCTTGTTAATTTCGTCAAGACTTAGGATAATACCAAGACTTCATAAAAGTAATAGGTATCAATTGTTTTTAATATACTCATAACATATCACATCTAAATATACCTGTTAGTAGGCTGCATAAAAGTAAAATTAAAACCTAAAAATATGTATATGTAAATTTTATTTTTGGCAAATAATGTATCAACCTTTTTTTAATTACTTGTACCGTGTGAGATATCGAATAAAAGAGAGACTTACAATGATTCAAAATTTATACTGAATTAGAATTTTCTTGGTAAAGAAATTATTGCCAAATTTCAAACTTATTTCTCGACGTCGAACGGAAATTATACTTTATTTTACTCCTAAATCTATATAATATCGCACAGTCCGTCCGTTCCTTTATATCGGCTTCAAAGTTTCTATAATGTTAGAAAAATATATATGATATTTTTTAAATAGATTCTTCAGATTGGATTGTAAATTAATACGTTGCTAAATATTAATCAAACATTATAAACGATCATGAATTTGCTAGCTGATCAATGCGTGGCCTCATACATTGCTGTGATAATACGACGAAGGACCCGGTGTCCGTATACTATAGGATGCCTCAGCCTTGCATTAACCTTGAATTGTGTATATATAAAATACGAGAATATTTCATTGCTTTCAATTATCTTATTTTATTTTCAGGAAGCCATAGATATCGGCTTGCTATACCATATTAAAAACAACTCCATATTCTCGCACATAATATTTGTATGAAAAAAAATTTCACGCCCCGTATGAAATTCCGACATTATCAACATTTAATTGGATAGATCTTTCAAAAGGAAATCGAGGTTTAATTTACCCTTGTTTGTAAAATATAAAGTTGCTTTAAACTAATGTGTAATATCCAGGCTCTCTAATTTTTTATACCAAAAATATTGATTTGTAAAATCTAAGAAAATACTAGCATTTGATTACAGCTGAAGTAAAAATTTGATTAATGTGCGTCGAAAATTTTTAAAGATATATGCAAATAAAGACACTTGATTAATTTTTTCATATCTCTTCTTTTGAATTAGTAAAAAAAAATTTTTTTTATCAATTTTTTTTAAATATTTTCCGCATTTGAAATTTCTGCGTAACGAAATTAAAAAAAATAAAAATATTTCCATTAAATGTCTCTATGTAGGCATCTTTACCTTTCAAAACCAATCAATATTAAAGGTATTAATATTCAACTGATAAACGAATGCACAATTTGACATGCACTAACATCGCATACGACAGTCAGTGGTCAGATGACACCGGTCTCAAAAATAATAATTGCAATCGAGTAACATCAATTACCGGATAAATTCTGGAAGATATTTTTATTCTACTGCAAAGCTACGCTATTGTACTGAGTTCTTGTATCTAGCTCGAAATTTTCATAATTTCGGCCATTATCGTTCAACTGTCAAAATAATAAACATAAACCAGTATTTTTCCAAGTATACAGTAAAAGCATGTTTATTACAGAAATATATTAAAAACACGAAGTCATTTTTATTTATTACGCATAAAAATACACATGTACACATAAAATAAAAGAGCCAGTTGCTTGTATTTTGCCTACAGTATCACTTTGCTGTGAAAGCGCCTAGAAAATTATATTCTGGGCTGACCAGAAATGAGCAAAGATTACATTTAATCTGATTGCAAATAGCGGAAAGCAAAATTATTATTTATATTTAGGCCAATTACTTTCTCTAGATGAAAATTAATAAGTTAGCTATATTAAAGTTATGGTAAGAAGCTTTTTAAAAGCTGAGGTGCTTAAAGGTAGTATTTCACTCAAACTCAAAAGCTGCGCATTTAAATGATTTGTCCTAGCGGTCATAGCACATGAAGTTGAGAGAAGGAATATTACCAAATAGCGTACCATTCATGATTAAGTAAATCAGCAAGCTAAGGAACATGAAATGTTGGACGTCAACTACAGTAACTGGATATGGAATACCGTGCATACATATGATTAAAAAATATAAGCTGATGAGTGACAAAATTGTGTATGGCTTCTTCAAAGTGACGTGCAAAAGATTGACAAGATACGCACGAGACTAACCGGCATGGCGCTATCGTTAATAAACCTATAACCAGTAGTTAACAAAAATCAAGATTGATAGAGGGAATTTACATTAATCTACTTTTACATAAATCATTTGGTGTTTTAATAAATTTATAATGACATTGTTGAAAAATGACGAATCGCCGATAAATATTAATTACACAACATTTTTCCAATGAATTTTGAAACTTAACTACTCAACTCGAAATCGACTTAACCTATAGAAACTCTCAGCTGATAACTAAAAAACTGTCGTTCCTTTCTAACGGCTAACTGTCGTCGGTGTGGTGTGTTGGGTTTATCACAAGGCATACAGTCTTTGACGGCGCGGCGCACCGCGAAGACTCGGGTTTGATTCCCGGCCATTCGTAGACCGGGCGGACTGGTGTTATGGTTGGCTGTAAGATATTTCTCTCATATAATCCACCATAGGTATCAATTAGATATATTAAAGTAGATAAATAACGTACCAGTTTTAATTGCGCGATCCTTGTTTTGCGAAGACTCGTATATCTGTCAATTCACATTTAAATTTTTGAAGGACCTTCATTATACCATATCGGCCATTGGTTTGAGCTTTGTAATAAAAATGTACATGCTTTTTATCATACTTTCTTTCTGTCACTTTTTTGCTCAACCACTTCACCTAATTTTATCTTGATATATTTAAATTTTTATAACGGCTTAATTTTTCAACATAAGATATTATTTTGTCACGGAGAAAAGTAGGTTCCCTTCCTAATGTGTATAAGATCATTGTAAGCATGCAGGTTAATTATTTGGGTTTTTAATTCTTCAAATAGTTTTGCGGGTAGGTTGGCATCTAATTGTGTAGAAGTACTATCTATTAACTTTGTTGATATTTATAAAATATCAAAATTTTCCAATATTTTTATTTTTAAAATATCAAGAGCACTTTTTGTTACAATGATAGAAATAGATACTTTCGAAAATATCGATTTCATTCTTCTATATATCCAAATGAACATCGATATTTGGAAATCAATATCTTTCCAGGTATTAATTTTGTTTTTTGGTAAATCATTCAGTAAATACTAACACTCATTTAGCAAAAACAAAAAATAACAATTTACTAGTATTTTTCAACAAGAACGTCTTTTGCATGTACTTCTGCGTGAAAACTGTGATTATTAAGTATTACAAGGTCATTTATTGACATAACTCGTTCTGGTTTCATAGAATTAGTGAAATATATCAAGGCTATTTCGATTTGTTGAAATGTTCATACCATTTTTACGTTCATAAAAAAGGCACTAAGCAATATATTTATGTTAAAATGATATAAGCGTTCGTAAATAGCTTAATGGAAATAATATATATTCATAAATATTAATTTATGCCAGTTGAGTACTACGAGAGTTGAGTAATACTTGATAGTTGGGAACCCTTCTTTTATTACAAGTTTGCTTGGCTTGTATTTAACAGATTAATTTACAAGTCTAGAAAACTTTAAATATTACTACATGAAAAATCTAACAACTAGGCAACATTACTAATTGTTTTATTTAGTTTTTATGTGATATAAATTGAGTATAGTAAATTTATTTCTCAACGTTCATAAAAATTAACGTTTATATCTTATTGAGAAATGAGATCATTATGCATCACAAGATTACTTACTGACATTGCTCGTTCAATCACCAACCGAACTAACAAATCAAATTACATGTACGACTATATAAGCACATCCGACAACCGCGCATTAATATCCACTTTACGCAGACCATTGGGTGTGGACATACAATATACACACATACATAACGAAATAATCCGTAACGGGTTGGACTTTTACAGGCAAAATACAAAGCAAAGGAACGCGGACTGTTTCCTGTACGCGCAGTTGCGTCTGTGTGATCAGAAAATAGAAATGAAAAAGGTCATTGTCTGTGGTTTTTATTTAAAATGAAATGCTAGAAAAAATTCGAGAAAAACAAATAATTATAATTTGAGAGCCGAAAAGTCCGTATAGGTATGTGAACTATCAAAGGCTCAGAAAATCTAAAGTGAGCATCTGAATAACTAAACACTTTCTTCATTCGATTCTTTTCAACAGAATGAACAAACCCCTTAGTTTACGCTAGGCCTGAAAAAGTATCCTACCTTGTCCTAAAACAATTAAAGAAACACTAATTGGATTCGACCATAACAAATTGCGATTATAATATTGATACTGTTCACAGATAATATCTACTGTTTTTGATATAAACGGAAAAGTACTTAATTAATTTTTTTTAGCTAGTTGTTGGTGAATCACTTTTATTTTAAAAGTAATATGAGAAAATTTAATAAGCTGTTCATAAATAAAATATTTAGCTTAATTTTGTTTTTATCAAAGACCGAATTTATTTTTAGATTTAAGACAAATACTAAATACAATTTTATTGAAAGTTTTATCTAACTTTACTTCTTTACCTGTGATCACTCATTGCCATATTTCCTTTCTATTTTAAATATCACGTACGCATATTTTATTCTTCGGTTCAAAATATTATTTATCAGCAGCTTTTTAAAACTTTCCTTTATATAAATCTTGAGTTAAGAAGAAATTTAATATTTTATGAAAACCACGTCGTTTTCTATATTGATTTACGATTAAATAAATAATATATTTTTCTCCATCAAAGCAGGAAAGGTTTGATAACAATTTTACAAGCTGGACCTAAGTATCGTGACTATTTTCCTTAATTGCTATGAATAAATAGGATTTTATTATTATGCATCCAGAATGATGTTACAGTAAAATCAATATTTACGGTGAAATTTATTAGGAAATTTACATTTAATAAGACGGTAATAATGTTTCTTCAAAATTATGTGCATAAGCTTAGGTAGAAGAGAAAAGTAGTGATAACTTTATGACATGCATGCAGATTTATCACGTAACGATCAGTTATTGGCTATATTATTGTGTAAAAAGCAACCTTTTCAAATATATTTACTATTGTTCAAAAACAAAAATTATGTATACGATATCCTCTATATTAAGGATAAACTATATATATATATATATATATATATATATATATATATATATATATATATATATATATATATATAATGAATCCCATCACTACTAAATATTTAAAAATATTGCTTTAAATAAAATATTCTTTGGAGAATTTGGATTTGGCTAATTTCATTTAATTCTTTCGAGTAATGATTTTTTAGTATCACATACATTAATACATTTTCTGAAGTAAATATTAGATGATTAGTTTTTCTAGTAATATTTCCACTTCATCAGCAAAGTAAACTGGGTCCTTGTTGTGTTTCTTATTGTTTTGTCATTAATATTTTTCTTTTATTATATTACACTTAGAGAAACGTTGTTTCATTCTGATTATAGTAATATTCTAGACATAATATTTAACGTTGAGAAAAAAATGTCTAGCGCTATTAACATCCAATCAATCGCTGTATAAACCGACTGCTTGATTTTTACTTCAGTATATCATTATGACGTACCTTGGGAAGCATTTACGTTTCACTTTTCTGAATAGTTACATTGAAAGGAAAGAGGAACTTTATTACTTTGGGTGAGTAAAATGAGAAAGAAATTTAGAATTATTTTTCTCTTTAAGACGTCAAATATAATGACTAACGTTTTCATTGTACTTGTTATATTTACCTACTTGTAAAATTTTTAAAATAATATGATTTTATTTAAATGTATTATTGACGGAGAACATTTGGAAATTGTATATTATAAACTAACTTATTTTACATTTAAGTTAGCTCGCAGATATACCGTTTGCTCGCCCATCGTATAACATATATTATTTGTGGCAGTCTTTACATTGTAACCCAGACGAAATTCTTAAAGTAATAGAATCCTTATTTGATATCAATTTAAATCCATTAGCTTTTTTGTAATTCACTTAAAGCTTCGGCACTGACTATTGTCAACTGAGTGCCCCTTGGCCTAATTATGTCCTACAGTAAAACCTTCCAGAAGTTTCGAGAACCTATCTAGAAAAGTTCTGAAGTTGTGGTTAAAAACTTATTAGCTAACCTAATGTATATGAATTGAAATTTTTTCAGTTTTTCGTGATAATCAATAAATGTTAATAATCGTAAATTAATTAAATATATACCTTTATTGTTTGTTATCTTGACTTAAAGGTGTATTTTCAATAATTTTTAGTAACATACTTAACAAATTTTTATTCGTAACTATTAATGATTTTATCGCACTTACATGTACTTTATCATTATACCGCACTAAATGTAAGTTCAAAGGTACAAATCGGTGCAAATTTGCCGGTTTATTGACAGTGTAGTGTTTTAATAAACTTGTCCAAATTCTTAACCACCGCCCAGCGAATTCAGCATTTATTTCCTCTATGGAATACAAAATTAATGTTATCGAATGACTCAGACATCGTTAATGAAATTTTACTGGAATAAATCTTATGATACTTTAAATTCTGTTGATCATATAAGTGCACTCAGAGGCAAACTTTAATATATTAATGTAACGTTACAGAAATGAATTAAAAATATTAGCGTATCGATTATGATGACTGAGTAATAACTGGCCGTTTTCATTGAAACATTGAAACGTAACTTCGTCTGGCCGAATCAATTAGTGGCTAGCAATGAGAAGTGGGTTACATAAGTTAACATCACATGCAAACATCAATGGCTGAGTGTCAGAAAAACCGGAGATTTAGTATCCAAACCTGAAATAAGTGCCATAAAGTTGATGCTCAGTTGCTGGTGGAATATTGAGGACATTATTCATTGGGAGTTACTTCCAGAGAGATCTAAAATTAATTCCGATATTTACTGTGAACAATTGGACCAATTAGCTAAAAAATTTCGTAGTTAACCGAATAGAGTTTATTTTCTACGTAATAATGCTAAATCACATGTTGCTTAACGTACCCATGATAAATCAAAGGAGCTCGGCTGGGTTCTATTCACTTATCCGCCATATTTGCTGGACATTGCGCCCTCTGACTAACATTTATTCAGGGCTCTAAGTAAGAATATCTCCAAAACGACACAGCGCAGTTTTTGAATCAGAGTCACTAGAATTTTACAAGAAATGCATAGTATCACTGCCAACTAAACGGCGACAAATAGTAGTTAATAATGATGCATAATTAAATTAAATTTAATATAACATATACATTTTTAAATAATAATTATTGACAGCAACTCTAAAACTTTATATTTTTATTAATATTTATATTTTTATTTGCTTTACAGCTCAAACTGTCTATTTACTTTGGTTTACACTAATCTTTTACAAGACGCCCAAAAATAAGATCATGCCATAAAGAAAATTTTTTTTTGGGCCCCGTGATCTTCGGTCTTGAACTAATACTAATACTAAGGACGTTTCAAATTGAATATTTTTAACTTGCCTTCGAAAATAACTATAAAAATTTTACATGCAATGCAGCGTAATCCAGGAAACTTCTTATGAAGTATAGGCAATTTAACTTTCTATTATATAATTAGTTTTTCACCAGTAGAAGCATTTTATAATATAGTGGGAACTTTTCAAGTTACTTCCAACTGGGAAAAATTTTATTGGTTTTATATTAGAAATAGGTTAAAAATAATTTCTACCCCGATTTTTTCTTCTTAACTTTATATTTACAATGACCAAACTCGGTTTAAATCAACTTCATAATTTTTAAAAGCTATGAGAGCAAAGAAATAGAGTTTACTATTCAACTGTTACACATATGGATATATTCTTCATAATATTAGTCTGTGCTTTATTTTTTTTAAACCATACAAATTTTACCAAGATATTGCAATATATTTTGGAAAAATTGCAATACGATAGAAATAAAATGGACAGGCAGGTGGTTACACAAGCATTTTTTAAATGATCGATTCCGTTTCTTTGTCTTTTTGACCATGACTTATCGTACTTTTAAAATTTAGAGTTTTTCTCTTCACTATTAATTACATTAGCTGGACCGTGAAATTTCACCTGCGTAGTTACTTTATGTATACATTTCTTCCACGGAATCACAACACGGTTCTGCTTTGGTAATCACAACGTTTGCCATGTTCTTCAAACCAATCGTTCTTGAGTAAGTTTAAAATGAACAAATTTTGTGTTATGAATTTCTTCTTAAACCACTTCTTGAGTGTAATTAATCTCATTATTATAGCTAGATAGCTGGCACTCCCACTATCACTCCCAAATTCGAATTAATCTTGAGATAATTCTGTACTCCTTGGATCGTAAACATTTTCTACGAGGTATTTTTGACATTGAAGACTGATGTTGGACCCTATCGGTATTCCCTAGAAAATTTCGTTGTAAATGCAAAACTATTATGAAATTGTTACTGTTTATGTAACCATAAAAAAATCACATCATATGAATGTAAATGCGTTCGTCATACAAAAAGGCGGTGCCGCACAATGCCAAATGTAAGCCTGCGAGATGTCTTTGAAATAAAAGTAACAAGACTTTAATTTTGAACCTTTATAAAATGATATGAAAACAGTATATGTTAAGACATAAAATTTTGAGTTGACGAAACTTGTAATTACCGTTATAAAGTCTCAGGTGTTTCAATTTGGGCTTCTGTGACCGGCGTACACATAAAATCTTACAACAACTCTTATCTTAAAGTTGTTTATGGGTATGTAAATCATTTTCCCGTATTATTTTACCATTATCCCCCTTTAGGACACTTTTTCACAGGAATACATAAATTTTCAATATATTTTCTGCAATATCTTATGGGAACATGACAAATAACTCATAGCCAGACATCATTTTTGTGCTTTGAGGCGAATATTTAATAATAATGAATAAATTTATTTTATAGTTTACTTACCGTTTCGTATACAATAAATAAAAGGAAATATAAAATAAAACGACTCGGTGAGTAACCACGCATTTATTCATTTATGTCAGCGTGCTCCACTTTTCCGAATGATGTAAAAACATGTTATGAATTGATAATTTCTTCTAGTTTGCGCACGAAACAGATAAATAAGCGACATTAAAATACGGTCTTAAATCTGACGAGTTTAATGAGAAAATAAAGAAGGTATTTTGTTGGTTCGTTGGAAATATTATTACACAATATTATTACGCATTCGATTTAAGAAATTCTTACCGAATTTTGTGGACGTTATTCTAATATTTTAGGTAAATATATCTTATTTTAATATTACATGTAAATGTATGTTATTCTATTATTATAAGCAAACGTAGACTTGGTGATTATTAAAAAAAGAAATATCACTTTCAAATCTTTAGGACGAAACAAGAACATTGCTCTTACATCAAGGCTTCAGTATACACTTACGTGTAAACACTAAGGTTATTTAATATTTCTATTAAACTATTTACAAAATTAATATATAGTTTTTCAGCATACAGACATATTACCTTATATAATTTTCATGGATCGAAAAGTATGGTAAATTTCTCGAAAAATATGTGATTATGAAATATTGACATCGCCTTAAGTCAATTTTGAATAAACTTTCAATAACGAAGCTTTTTTTATAACTTTGATTTTAATACTTTCAAAGACATAATAAAGGGTTTGCGTGTCTTATTGTGGTTATTTTCCATCAATATCTCCAGAATGATTTTAGTATCATCCTTAAGATTTTCGAAATTTTTGTAACGCTTTTAGTATGTTACAGTCATTTGAAAATTTTTCATAAACATATTGTGGAATACTTATTTTTGAAATCTATTCCGACAAGAAAATTTACCAGTTCACCAAATTTCCAGATGCTACGTCGAATAGTTTCTGAGTAAAATGATTTTGACACCTATGTAAACTTAGAAGGGAAAACTTTTGTTTTTTTTAACCTTAAAAAAAATCGAAATCTATCATAAACATTATTTTCTTAACATATAAATAGACAGATGCATACTGAATTCTATTTTGTGTAGAACTCCTACTTATACTTTTATGGGATCCGGTTAAGAATCTATCTTTATAAGATGCAATGCAGAGCGTGTCTATGCGGCAAAGTTAAACAAAATTTAACGGCGGCAACCTTTAACAATCAAGTTTATTGTAAATACCACTGGGTTATTGTTATGAAATATTGGCAAGTAAAATCTAATTGCTAAAGTTTTTGATAAAATGATTTTATACAGTTAAAAGACTAACATTTTGGGAAACAATTCTGGACATGGGTACGCCAAAATACTTTACACAACTCCTCAGACCTCTTTATGAAAATGGAACAGTGAGAACATACGATGTATTTGTGAATAATTTACATCCTAGTAAACTAACGGAATTACGATTGGCGACTCAAAAAATTTTAATTTTTAATTTGGGCCTATTCGCTACTAATGTTCGTCATACGGAAAGTCGACTGCAAAAGACGTCTGGGTTTCTGCTCTGTATAGAAAAATTTAAAAAAAGATCACTTCATTTATCGAACCTTAGTATTTTTGTTTATTCGTTTTCCTTCAAAATCTTACCCAGTTTCCCGATAGCAGATTTCGTGATAGCACAACGTCTTCGGATTTCTTCTCTTCTCTTGTATCATAATTTCCACCTTTTCTTTATTAATAGCGAGTGCAAGTTTGAGACCAGTCGTTTCTAGATGATGTAAGGGTGCTTTTATCTGTTCTCCACTTTTAGCAAGAAGGGTGGTGTTATCGGCATTTATTAAGTTTGTTATCATCTCTCCTCCTACTGTTACGCCTGCGCTACAGTCTTCAAGGATAATCCGAATGATGTACTTAAAGTGGATATTTAATAATAGTGGATATGCATCCCTATTTTATGTTTATGTATCTAGGCTATATTTAATTTTTGGTTAATAATATTTTGCCAGCTTCGATTCTGTAAACAGAAAATTTAATCAGTTCTGCAGGAAATATTTTAAGATTCAAGAATCAATTATACATAATAATTAATAGACGTAAAAGCTATTTTCATTTTGACAGCAGTTATATCAATGTGATCTTCGGTGATTTGTATCAGATCGAAGACACTTTAATAAAAACGCATCAGCAAATTGATTCGCGGATAGCGAATAACATGCCGATTGACATAAATACGAAATATCATAGATCTGTTCCATTATAAAAATAATTCGTATGATGTTTCGAATCTACTTCTCCTTCCCTTTTATCCATATTCTTATAATTTATTAAAATAAATTATTTCCTAAATATTCTATCATCATTTGGATTATAAGAACAACATCTAGTCAATTACTTCATTAGTTTGATACTTATGGAATAACTTACCATTTTCTTCACATTTTTTTTTCGTTGGTAGATTTTTCAATGTGATGTTTTTTTAGTTGGGTCCAGTAAACATTTTTTAATGACTGGAAAGATAGAACCTAATGATCTTAATTTATTTTCTCGATCCAATTCATTAACAGTTATTTAGATTGCAAATTCGTTACCCGCATAGTATTAGAATAAAAATTACAACATGAAATCTCTTCATCGTACTTATATTAGTTACAATTTTTTTAATTTTTGTTAAGTTTAAAAGAAAGATATTATCATATACTTTGTTACGTATATTATTTGTTTCAAAATAAAAAGAAACATTTTAATAAAAATAAAAAAAAAACAATCTTAATTTACACATATCAACTGCACGCTCACATATCAGGTAAATTACTATGGAAAGCAGAGCCAGATTGAGCAAGGAGGAGTAAATATGAATAGTGTAAGTGAAACTAGGACGGCCTTGAATTTTTTTCATATGGCTTGCATAGATTTAAACTGGCAAATAATTGTCCTTACGGTCATTTACATAATATGGGAATGTGTTTTCAAAGAGTTTCTTTGGACGAAGACATAGTTGACCGATGGTGTTTGACAGAAGTAGACCAATTTTAGAGGTAATTAAATTGTGAAGAAATTTTGGAGCATTCTTTATGATTTACGCTCCAGTTTTGATATTGTTTACTTTGAGATATCTTACTAGATTAATCACTTAATAGACTAAATTAATTAGATTGATAAACAAATATCAATTAGCTTTCTAAATATCTCCCAGCACTTTGGAACGAGCTACGATTGTCGCCGAGCTTAAACTATACCACACATTTTACCTCGATTGTTAGATGACAAAACACACCTTTTATGCAGCGAGGTAGTTTTGCTAGTAAATTTAGAAAACCTGTGTTTTATTATTTTAAGCCAACATCGGATTCTTTGTAAAATTTTCGAATTTAAAACTATTTAAAACAAATCTTAAATTCACTAGTTGAATATTTTGCTAACAGTGAGGTTGTATTTAATAAATATATCATAAAATTTTCAGATTGTACTCGAAATACAAGACAATAGCTAGTCATTGCTCATCTGATATTTAACATGAATATACTATTCATATCTTTGATTATTTGGTATTTCTGCATTGCTTCATTGAAATACTTCATGTATGTATTTTTTTCCAATGGAATTTTTCCCCATTAGTTATATTTTCACTTTAAAGTAAGTAAAAATATTGGTATAATTTTGTTTTTTTTGCGCGAATATGTTGCAAGGTGGATGATAATTTTATAGGATTGCTTCCAATATTATCAGGTCGTGCATGAAAAAAATATTAAACTATAAAGCAAGAAAAAGTAAGGATATTATATTCTATAACAACATATACCTAACCTAACAATAAGATCCAACATAACCAATCAAAACCAAATCTAATCTAATTCATCCCAACTTAACCTAATCAAACCTAAACCAATCTAATCCAACATTACTTAATCGAACAAAACCCATCCCAACCTTACTTGACATAATCCAACCGAGTTAGGTAACCACGTCCTAACTTAATCTAATATCTAACACAACCCAACGTAACCAAAGCTTACGTAAAACTAACTTAGGTGTGGAAAGAGGTATGCATATGTGCAAAGGTAGAATAATCTCCTACATTTCCCCCCACACCCAATTTTATTAGGTCATATTGCACATTTCTAATTTTCAAATCAAAATAACTAACTTCTTAAGTTATATGAGCTCACCTTAAAAGTACCCTTCATCGGTATGAAAATATCTTATGCTCTAGCTTGGACTTTACGCAGAATTGCTGTAATAATTTCAGTACCTATACATCAGCTTTAAGTTCGCGCGCTTGGCCTACGGCCTGATTGAAGGTTTAATTCGCGATCTTTGTAAAACATTTGACCAAAAGAGTACGTTCAATAATAGTCTTAGGAACAATCTCATTAAAAATCATGAAATTCAATTAAGGTTACTAATTTTTAAGTAAAGGATATATAACAAAAAAATGGATAAGTAACTAAGTAATAGATAAAACGTCCTATAAGGAATAATGTAAAGGTATAAAGGCAGACAAAATATTAAATTGAATGAAACATTTTATTACCTAGAAGACAATGGTGTCATAATAAATATGACACAGAAATATGACGCAGTGCGGCAAGATGAAACTATAACTGTAGAATATATTACAAGAGTCCCAACGTCGATACGTTTACGGCAACACTATCTACATTTGCATCCAACCACAACTATATTTTATATACTTTTGCCTTCTTTGACTATCTCTCCCTTTAATTAGAGACATTCTATTTTTGAATGTGGGAAATTTTTCCTACCGTATATTTGATTGTTGCCTGAAGCCTTTTTCTGTTAGTTTTATAAGAGTAATAACATATCTATAAAACGCTTTAACTATTTAAAAATTTAGTTTAAAAATTTAAACCTTCCAACAGTTTTAAATAAAACACCTACATCGACTAATCGTTTTCTTAACATATACATCCTAAAGTGCACAAGTTATATAATCATTTTATTTTATGAAATCTTGTACTCGTATGTCAAGAAATAAAATAAAACAAGTTTTATGTACCTGGTGAAAATACGATAAAAATTTTAATCCGACTTACGTAGGAAAACCTCTCAGCAATTCAAAATACATAGTGTAAGAGGCATGAACAATGGTAGCGACCGCACAATGCCGCCTGACTTACATCATATATTACAACAAACAAGAAATTAGTAATTTAAAAATTAATTATGTTTTCAATTAGTCAATTAGTTATACAGTAGTTATTTAAAAACTTTAAGGTATTCACTTGTGGTACTAAAAATCATATATTCAATATCTTGTAGGAACAAAATTTATTAAATTGTCAGTGTCACTGGAAACAAAGTTATTCATGTTACATGTAATAATGTAATATCGTAATAATATTTATTTCATGGAAATATTATTAAACATGTACCATATTTAATATATTCTAGCATATGGTTGATATGCGGTTGCTGTGGTATCTTTCGAGAGTTAGTTTTGTTTGATTCGTGACTGAGCGCTGTATACAATTGCCATTTGTTCAGACTATTTATTCCATACGATCGCAGATTGTGCGGGTCGATAAAAATACATTTATGATTTATAGAATTCACTTGCTGTAAATGACGTCGTTATATATTCAATTGACACGAGGCAATGGGAATACTACAACCGCCGAAAAATTAGAATTTGTGTTTTTCATGGAAACCAATTTAGTTACATTTAATTGAGAAGAAAATGTTCTCAGTGTTAGAAATTTTTAAGTTCAAAAACACAATTCAAAAACTCGTTCTTTTCGTAAATAATTTGAGGATTATGAATATTATAATGAGGTATAATAATTTGAGGAGGTGAAGCATTTAGCAGTATATGAGGGCGGCTCTGTAAATATTGTATACTTTTTCCAGTCAAACAATACCTTGTGAAGACTATAACAAAACAACAGTTTTTTTACGTAATATTAGAAAATACTTATAAAATCTTTTATTTTATATCTTTTGTTATAATATTGCGTATTGTAATTAAATTATTGTCGTTAAAATAATGGAGACAACTCCTAATCTAATAGGTTACCACTTCTCAAACGACACAAGTCATTCATTTTAATTTAGTTCATTAATAAATTTAACTTCCATCTTTTATTCGAATTGGTTTCCAAATTCATATTCCTTAAATAAATTTATAGAACATATTTTAGAAAATAACATTGAAATTGATGGCACAATCTTCAAAAACTATTATTTTGTTCGTTCAAACGTTCATTTGAAACGATTGCATTAGACTTCAGGAGCTGGAAACTGAACGAAAAATTTAGTTATCAGAGTATTTACTGGCTGTTTTATATTTAAACAAAATTAGTATAAAAAGTTGTAAAATACCCATAGATTCCGACAACAATTTAATCGAAGAAAATTGGTTTCATGAAGTTTCTTTTGCAATTATTTTTGTTAAAAATCAAATGTCCCTTTTTTCAATATTTATATATTACTTTAGTTTTGTTTGGGCTATATACACTTTTGAAATTAATACATCTAAACTATTTGATTTCAGTTCGAGAATTATATTTCAACAAATAATTTTTTTAAATTCTTATATTTTCCAATGAATATATATTTGAAAATAGTTTAAAAATTCAGTTTAATCTATTAATTATTTAAAAAAAAAAGGAATAAACAGAAAAATGTTTTCAACCACTTTGTTAACAGTCTTTTATTTACTGTCTAACATTAAAAGGAAGGTGCTTGAAACTAATTCAATGACACTCTGTGTTATATAAGCATAATATTTTACCAAGTAAGCAACACGAGCTTAGAAATATATTTCATGGTTGAAATATATTGGTAATACTTTTCCTGACCTTTCTTCCCAAGCAGGAAAATTTTTGATAGAAACCTTTTTCGATCAATTTCAATGAAATAATTCTAATAAATGGGATATATTTTTCGTCGAAATATCTAATTCGATGAATATCATATTTCTCCCATTCATTTGTTACCTGTCCTATCCGAGTTTTATTATCATCCTTCATTTACCTCTATCGGAAAAGATTATATATTTTAATGGTATTGGATAAATCACATTAAAATAAAATATAAATGTAATTGAGTTGGTGAAGGACGTGAAATATTGATATTCTTTATGAAAATATTCGACGACCCTTATTTTACGAAAAATGTAGTAATATTTGTACTTTCTTGAAAAGAATAGAAGTACCCAGGCGGACGTCAATAAAAAATGAGAAAATATATGTATTTTCATAAAAAATATTAATAAATACGCACGAGTCTCATAAAATTACGAAGCTGTGCTCCAAACTCGTATAAAATCTGAAGGGTGCATCTGATTGTCTGTAAAATAATTTTATTTGGTATTGTCCAGTGGAACGAATGAAATGAATTTTTTTCAAGCTCGGAAATCCAATTCTATTTATTAGTTATACCATCCAAATATTTTAAACCCATTTTAAAAGAAAACTAAAGAAAAGCTAACTTAATCGGATTCGAAGAACTGTATACAGTATACTATTCGTATTAATCCATAGATAGTACTTATTGTTTGAGTTATGATCAAAAAAATTTTCAGGAGAGTGAGGCAAGAAATGGAATTTTTTACTCATCTTACCATAGCTAACCGCTTGAATTGTTCTTATTTTATAACAGCCATGAGGAGTTTGAATTAACTGTTGTCAAAAAAATGCCAAATTTTTGTCAAAGATCGAAACAATATTAATGTTAAATTTAAATTATCGCTAAATGTCATTTTGCAAAAATTTATTCTTGACTTTACACCAGACCACTGATTGATTTACGTTGAATAATATTATTTAGCCATAGGGTTTGGAATTTTTCTCAAAATATCGTCACGAATTACGAAAAAATATTATAAAAATTGAAAGGCTAAAATATGATTGGTTAATGACAGCATCGAACCTCCAAATGCATTAATTTAATGTGTTAATTAAAATGTTCGCTAAAACGTAACCTGGATCGGATGAAGTCATTAATAATGTTGTGATGAAAAATGGTATATGTGCAGGATAAACTATACTTTTTGTACCTAACCTGAGCTGAATACCAGAATGATATCCCACTCCTATGTTAGGGAAATATGAAGTGGGTTATTCATTGATTACTTAAAAAAATGTCTATGACGGTTGTACAATTGTACTCTCAGTAATTAGGTTAAGTTATTAGCTTACAAATTAAGCATACAACGTGGCAGAGTTCATTATATCCTTTAACATATACTCATAACTAATGATAGGAATTGAACAGGTTCAGAGCTTTAAACAATTATTAATCTATTAAAATCGAAGACCGTCAAAAAGCATTGTCAATTTTTTTTAAAATTTATTTCATCAAATTTTTGTACTAAAAAGGTATATTGTCACTGCCTTTCTGATGACATTTAGTCATTGAAAGGATGGTGTGTCAATATGTAGTTTGATTTCGTTTTGATGTTAGGTTAGGAAGATATTAACCAACGCAATATATATTGAAATTTTTAAAAAAATAATGTGATTGGTATTTAGATTTTATTACGTTGTTTATACCTGTTACATCAATGCTTATAAAATTGATTGTATTTACCTCGTTTAGATATTTTTTCGCGAGTGTCCACGACACAATTGATATCTGGTTATGGAATTACATTTTCTTTAACTAATTTAATTTTGCATACACAATTGTGATTGGTCGATTAATATGATAAATATTTTCATAACTTTTCTACGTATTTCCAACATTTTACTGATCAAATCGCGGATGTACTTGCAGTACTCCTTACAACACAATTAGAACCTTTAATACTTTAAATGCCTCATGAATATTTAGCCATTATTTTTTAATTCCTGTGATCGGTCTCTGTTGCGTTTAAATCGTGGCAAGGTCTTGAACCGAATTACTATCAATCAAACGCTTTATTCTGATAATATCTACATTTTTCCATACGTGATTATCACAACCACCTATTCACCTGAAAACGTCGTGTGAGATATCATATCAAATAATTCACAGTTAATTTTTCTTTCAAGTCTAGCGCTATTTTCGTATCTTACGAACAACCAGTATTCGAAACGGAGAGTAATTATGAACTAGAAAGTAACCTTTTTTAGGAAAGTACACTTCGTTTTCAAATATCGTGTGGCCATATCGTCTTTTTGGTCAGTCGATTACAATAAAGTATAATATATATTTAAAATAAAATCCATCAGAATTCCCAAGAAATGATGTGATAGAAATCACTCTAAATGTTTCTGTATGATGCGTAAATTAATAAGCAGGCTTAAAAAACGGAAAAAAATTTTAAAAGTAATATATTTGTTTTATATTACTACTTTTCCTTTCCCAACATATTGGGTTTTTTATTAAAAAATTCATTGTACAGACGCGCCAATTTTGTAGTATTTTTAAACATATGTGCAAAAAGAATGAAAGAATCAAATTTATACATCCTAATGCTAAACGTACCAAAATATTCTTAATATTAATAACTTATTAAATGTTCATACAAATTTGGGAAAAATGTAAACTTGTGAAAGTTATATGCGTAGAACATAACCGAAGAAGATGTCTGTACTAATGCGTCTGAAGGCATTCAGATTTTTTTTAGCACCAACCCCTTTCACACCACGCCACACTCACTTCTGGGTATATCCATTTCGCCAATGTAAGTCCGGGTGAAAAATTTCTTTGTGGGATTTAAAATACACTGAATACCAACTATTGATGCAAATAGGTACTTCATACGTGTGTGTAATTATAACGCATCGAGCTACTAGCCATGTCGTTCTTGTACCAATGCAATGTAAACGAATTTTTGAAATTATTAATTTCGCACGTCTTCGAATTGAGTGGATCATTTACGTTGAAATGAAAATTGAAAATTACTTTAAATCGACATTTTATTTTATTTTGAAACACCGTCTGAATTGAGGTAGCAGATTTTCCTTGTTCAAAACAAACACACAATTAGGTAAAATTTCCAAAAGCAATGTTTGTGCACAGACAGGCTTATGCTCCATTTTATTACACATCCACACACACACACACACACATATATATATATATATATATATATATATATATATATACATATATATATATATATATACATATATATATATATATATACATATATATATATATATATATATATATATATATATATATATATAATAGGATTGTCTACACAACTTACGACGTTCAGTAGGTTAAGAGTACGGCAGTTTGTGAAACGCTTTCGGTTGAATTTTATTTTAAAATACTTTAACAGCCAAAGTCTTTTAAATTATGCAAATAGTTCATTAAAGTTTTGGTTTGGCAATAGTACTTCTAAGCAAAAGTATTTGTGTATCTTAACCATTAATCACCGTCAGTTATACTACAGTAGCTAACTACCGTCAGTTATACTACAATAAAAATAACATCACCGTGTTTACATCCCAAAACAATTTCTGTCTAGGAAACCTCATTGGTACCGCCGCTGTTCGACATTGAGTGGTTTAGTTACTTAAATTTCCATTAAATAAAAAAATAACTCGCAAAAATGACATTATTTGCTCTAAAATAACTGCAAATTATTTGCTCTAAAATAACTACAAATTTTGGCTAATTCGTAGTTATAAAAGGGTAAATTACTGAAGATTATTTACATTGAAAATATACTTTCAGACTTTACATATTGAATCAAAGTCCTTTGCAATGCTTTAACGTTCTCTGGGCAAAAAAGAGAATATTACGTTATACATAACTTAGAATAGCATAGTTCCAAAGAATGTATAAAACCAGTAATAAAATATTTTTTACGCGTGAAGATTTTCATGCAATAAAAGAAAATGCGGAGAAAACTTTATAACAGCATCTAACATACTCCTTTATCTACCTAAGCAAAATAATTTTTTTATCACAGCCGGAGGCTATATATACAAAAAGTAAAGGGGCTAAAAAAATACGTACACGTTTCCTTTTACTTAGCTGGAAAATAATTTCAAGTATTAATTTATCGTAAGCTCCACGCACGAAGATAAACATATTTACCTCAGAACGTGAAAACATCACGTCTTGAGTAATGATATTTTAATTGTTTTTTTTTATTTTCTTTAGAAATAAATTTATTTATAAAACCCATGTCAACTATCAAGTCACCTGTATTTTCTCCTTACAACAACATATCTAACGCTATTAAAATTGTTTTAAATCATAACTGCAAAATTTGTGGATGGTGTGACTGAACATTATTTTTTTTAAATTCACTTTCTTCATTTATTGACGTTAAACTTCAAAGTATTTATACATTTGGCAAGCTTATGGCTACGAGCATAATGTCTTCCAATTGACCAAAATACGGTGAGCTGAATAATTACTGTTTGTGGAGATTGCATTAAACACTCAGAGGGGTATTTTAAAATTATCTGTTGATTATAATGTAGCAATTAATAATAATATAACTATGTAATCAACATTAAACTAGTAGTAATTATATTGACAATAATTCAAGTATCAATGTGGATTTAAAAAAATTAATAGGATTGGAAAAGATGGAATGAGATATATCCTATCAATATAGGATTTAAAGATCGGAATACCTTTTCCAGACGACTTTCGAATATGTGATTCGACGATGCATTACGAATGTTAAGATCACGGTTATTCCAGGGTTTGACAGCATGTATAGCGAAAGAGTATTGATGCAAAATAGTGGTATTTTCCTAGAATTTTCATAATTTTTTAATTATTCAAATTACATGAAAATTGTTTACGCTAGAATGATAAATTGTGGTAAGAAAACCAAACATGTGATCTCTCCTATCGCACGATACATTATCCATTCCAATAAGAGATTTGTGAAAAGCATATTAATAATTATTTATTTCTAGAAGGGAAGTAAATTTATGGCCATAATAATAGGTAAAACAGGAAAATTGCTTTATTTATTTGTTGGTTCATGCTAATCTCTCAAACTACATGTCCGATTAGGAAAGTTATTTTGATGTTAGATGTATTTTGAGGAAGAATATAGATTATATGTTAACATACTACAATTCATATGGATAAAACAGTAATATGGACGAATCGTTTTTTGTTAAAATGATTTCTCTTTATTTGCGCTAATCTCCAACACACTTCCATTTTAAAAATTATTTTTTTGTAAAAAAGTTAATATTTTAAAGAATAAAATAGTGTATATTTTCATGCCGTAATTTATTGGATTTATCACCCAAACAATTTTTAAATTATAACAAGAATCGGCGAATACTTTTTATTCGGTAAGCAGCAGAAAAACCGGTTTATTTGTAAACTTATAATTTCTACTATTACTGCCGATATGTTCCCGACCCCGACGATCGGTGTCATTTGGTGAACAGAGTGGAGGCCTTTAGCATATTGGGGGCTGTGAGACAGGGTGAACAGGATAATTAAGATATTCATACGCAGAGGAAATTGCAGAGTAAGACGAAACTGTATGAGCTGTTCCATAACATTTTTTACCTTTACTGTGTTGTATAGTACATAAGAAGGCAAGTTAAGTTCGTTGCGAAATGCAGAAAGTACCTCCCGATTCTTCATCTCCAAGAGTGGTTTTCTTCTTTTTCCACGTCTCAACAGTAATAATATTGTTCTTTAATGATTTTTCAGCAGCCGGTATTGAGGTGAATCAGTAATCATAAGTAATATTTCAATTTGAACCATGAATAGAATTGAAAAGCTCAAGTGAATTGTATTTTGCGACGAATTCCCCTAATGGTACAAAATGTATTTCGGTATAAAAAAGGAATTTAACATCTAGAAAGTTTTTTAATCACAAAACATTAACAATTTTATTCCACATTTTTCTGATTTTGAGGGAAAATACATAAAGAAAGGGCATCTTCCTCGAAATATCAGCAACTGTTCATCGACGTTAGTGCAATTTCGGGTTACGATCGTAGGATGTTTTACAATGTAATCGACAAAACTTTTATAGGTGCTAATTTATTAATCAGTCTACGTTTAGCTCTCGCTGATCAGTCATCAGTAGTACGCAATTTGTCAGAAACTCAAAGCTTTTCATTGACATACAAGTTCTAAAATAGTTTATATCCGTATCATAGTTAAATAGCTCAAGCATAGTTAAAGGATGGATATTCAGGACAACACCCTAAAAATATAGTCCCAGGATATGATAGTCATGCCTTATACAAAAGAAGGATGAATCGTACTTGTAAAATCGTTATCATCCGTATCTTCTTCCCGCTGTTTATCGCTGTCTGGCTTGTACTTGAAATGTTGTATAGATATTTCAGCATTAGTGTGATCTGCTTTATTCTGCCATATTGTGTCGGGGGAAAATAAGTCCCAATTCTTCACAGCAGTACAAATAAGATTACCGGGACCTTTGTTACTTGCAGGATGAAGTAGAATATTTGGTAGAGGCCTTCTAGATAAGTGAGAATAAGAACCGTACCATATATATTTGTTGGCAGTCGTCTGTTCCATAATACCTCTTTTATACATAACCAGCAACGATAAGGATGGTTACAGCTGAAGATATTGTAGCTGATGAAGAACTTCCAACATACTCAACTTCGTCACCGGAACTTTAAGAGTCCGGATTTTCTGTTCGCAAATCTGGTGTTACTTCTTTTGACTCATCTAACAACTATTCATTGAAAAATTAATCTTTGTCGTGGTCTTTTCTGACAATATGTGCAAATTAGAATCTTACCAAAATAGTATTGAAATCAATAAGCGTAAAACAACAAAAAAATAAAAATGAACACATTAGGAAATTAGTTAGCCACGGTTAACCGACTAAATACAAATAACAATATACTCTAATTTTTATATTAATTGAATATTGCTGAAAATGCTTCAAAAAATTACTAAATTAATAACGTTGAATAACAACATGGTCTTTAAGACATTCAAAATACATTAATTGTATCCTGAGGTAGAGATGGATCCAAATCAACCCAATACCGCCTCTTCTACACAGTCGTGCGGCTTGAGGCAGACTGATGTAAAGGGGCGCTTCGCACTTTCCTTAAAATATAAAGAGCCGCGAAATAATTACTCCCGTATGTGTAGAGTTATAACCCATTTAATATTTATTTTACTTGTACTCTAAGGTACGGTTGGGGCACAAATATCAGAAATATTATGGGTAATTACTAGTGTTATTAATACTTGTTACATTTTTAAATATCTGGTTTTAAATTTTTTATTCTCAATATTCAAACTTTAATTTTGATGAAAATTATATATGTTATATTCACAGGAATAAAAAAAAAATACGCTAAGCTTCTTCATATAAATAAAATGTTCATATCGATTAGTACATATTCAGCTCCATTGCACTTTTGATTGGTGAATGTTAAAACTAGAGTAAAACAGTAAGGGTAGGATACAAAGTTTAATAAAATAAAATAGTCATCATTGAATTGCGCGATTCATCATTGAATATACTATGCTACTAACTTGCTTTATTTAACGTGTGACATTTTTGCTCAATTTTCAATATGATATACGGAAAAAAAATCACAAAGTTGGGCAAAACAAGATGACAGCAATGTAATTTTTCGATATATCCTGGATGAAATTCTTATTGTCTGTAACTAAATATGTGAAACGTAACGAATCTTAGAAAGCTTTGTGTCGAGTTCAGCTTAGTGTGGCCCAATATATGAATTAATATATGGAAATGTATTGGTTGAATGTAATTTAGTAACGTTTTCGTTGATTGCGGGTAAGAAATGTGTTCTTATCTAATAAATAAATATTTGATTAATCAAGCGAAAGACTGCATATGAACAAATGATACAAAATGTTTAAATACATATTTTGTAAACAATCTCTTTATTTATATAACTTTTATTAAAACGCTTTCAATGACCCATTTATCTAAATGTTGCATTTAAAATTTCAATCAGTTTTAATTATCCCTGAGGTCTAAAATTTATGTAATTTTGATGAATATATAATGCTAATATCGATTTTATATATGATGGAGAAGAAGTTTGATTGAAATACACGGTATTGAATACAGCCCCGTGCACGGGCGACTCTTTAGTTGGTGCAGCAAAATGCTCACCGGTGAGTAAACGTTTATTTAGTTGCCGGATATTAAAGTTTCAATGCACGGGGGCACGTAGAAGAACATGATAAATGCTTATAATATTCAGCTAGCGCCCGTTATAGTCGAGTACTTTAACAAAACATATTCCTTTAAGTTGACTTTTATTTATATTTTGCTTTTTAATATTTTAAAAGGGTTTACGCACCTCAAAAGGAAACACTATTTTTTTCCCATATCACGCTCGAGTTCCTCTACCCGTATATACAACCATTTTTCCAAGAATTCTTGGCATAGAAACATTAAATTTGGCATTATACTAAACTATATCAACCCGTGTAAATCTCAAAGTGGAGACCACACTCAATCATGAGTGCATTAGTATAGTGTGCGAGTGCTTACACAATTTGTATTGTCGTCCTGCGTCACTGGCTACAGCGGCATTGTATTCAGAATAAAAAAGTTATTCCCGTCATATAGATTGCATCTAACATTTCACTTTATATTTTATAGCGATACGCAAGTGTTTATACGAAGATACCATTAGATAAGATACAATCACACCTGAACACATAATTGTAAAACTTGGCACGGACATAGCTCATAATTTAAATCAGCGACTTGATCACTTTTGAATCGAGAATTATTATGATTCCTATATCATAAAAATATAAATTTGCTAAATAAAATTCTAGTAGTTTGATCGATAAGAAATCGTCAATAGATGGCGCAACTTACGTATATCCAATATTTATTATTATTTATAGATTGATTTTACGATGTTGACATTGGGTTAGAGTCAATTCCCACCATGTTACTCGAAAATCCACGCAAATGATGTCGTGAGCAAAGAGTTGGTAAAGCTTTCTAAATATAAAGTCAGATCAAAAATATTTTTCCGGTATATAGAAAGAATATACAAATTGTGTAGTAGAATTTTAACAAATTGCAATTGATTTCATTGAAATAGAAATTGAATTAAACATATCAGTATGTATTATATGAATATGGATTATTCCTTAGGACTGTTCAGAAAGAAAAAGTAGATAAAATCGGAAGCCATTGGTTTTTTAAAAGAAACTCGTATCTATAAATTTATTTCCATTTTTGGATTAGCGCACAGAAAAATTACTTCAAATTTAATTTTTTAATAAAAATGCGGAAGAAACCATTATGAGGTTTTAATGGTATATAATATTATTTTTATTCTCAAATGAATACATATAATGAACGTAATTTAGCAGCTATTAGATTCATGTCTACAAAAACAAGCGCTATGGGTAGATGCATAAGTAGCCTTCTTGAATTAAATCGCGGAGAAAAATTAATATACAATTAACATGTCATTAGTCTTATCAGTGAGTAATTATGTTATAGCCTAGAGTAATGGCTGTGCACTAAAGATTAATGGAATGCGGCGTTAAAGTAAACGATAAACGGGAAATACCAGGAACAATTTGCTTGTAATATTTCACATAAGACATTTTTCCTCAATTGCGGATATCGCATATTGTCAAACAAATCATGAAGTCGGACAGAGCAAAATGACAGGAATGTGATTTGACGACAAATTCTGCCCTAACTTTTTATTTATTTTTATTAACTGTTTTCTGCTTCGTGTCAACTTAAGGTTGATTTCTTTCAGTTTATTTTGTACGTTCGGCTGTCAATACGTTATCAAGTGATATGATTTATTACCAGAAAATGTATTGTATGAAAGTAACTTATTGACCTTCGTTGAGTATGACTAAGGAGTGGTTTTTCGTTTAATATAAGTAAAAAAATTTGTAATTTTATGAAATGAAGTATTATGATTTTGATATTGTCTACTTTAGGTTACATATTTTATTAATATTTATTTTTTTTCCTTCTTTACTGTAATATACGTATATATTTTTTCCTGTTAAATGATTCGTTAAGCGACAAAGTATCCCTCAGTAATATTAAAGCGATAAATCCTACGCCTCAAAAATGTAAAAATTGTATTTATATTTTTCTTGATGTCAAATATATATAATAATAACGTAAATGTCAGAGTGAAACGATATATAGACCGCACGCATGCTGTAGAAACATTGTTGTCGTCGTTACGTTTTTGTTCTATGCGACGGTTCAAATTCGAATCCTTGGGTAATATATGGCGAGTGATTATTTAAGATATTCTTTTGAGTTTAATTGTTACCATCAAATAAGTTACTCGATAAATTTATTTCAAACTATTGTGGTTTTTAAAGCATCTTTTTACAGTAAAAAGTAAATAGCATTAGAGTAAAAAATATTTGTTTTAAATAGAAATAACTATTTTTAATGGAAACGCTATTTTTTAATAAATCATAAATACATCCAAACTTTTTAAATTATTATCTTGTATCTAGCCATATTTTTGAATAAGAGAAGGATGTAATAACATGAAATCATACCTTTGTATTTTAATTCACTTCACTATTTGTTACATATATTTCATTTTAGCGATGAGATTGATAAAGTATTTGCATTTAAACTATATATTCCTGACGAATTAAACGTTTCTAATAAATTTTGAAAGTCTTCATTATTGGGCATGTTAATAAAATATAAGGACAACTTTATATAATTTTTCATTTTCCTAATTTTCTCCCTTAAAACATTCAATGAATTTTTTTATACAAACAAATATCTTTTAATATAAAAAATAACTTAAATGAAAATATGCTCATTAATAAATTAAAAAGGAAATATTTTCTATTTTTGTTTGTTTTCTTCCTTTCAGTCATAAACAGCCTTTCAGTGAAACTTAGCATATAAATGAGACCCATACTATATTAAAAATTGAGTTAAATATAATATGCTATTATTTATTTGCAATTTACACTATCATTTAGAGGAGCAGCGTAATGAACATAAACGATAAAACGTATCCTTGCACGAAAAACCCAATTCACGATCGAAATTATAGGAAAATTTCTCGATAATATCCATTAACGAGCAACAAGATTAATTAGGTAATTAGACAAACAAAAGTATTATTGCTGAATGTAATCAAATTTCACTATAGGCAGGTATCAAAAGTTCTTGTCACTGCATTTACTTATCATTTATAGTTTAGTTGCTATGAAGCTAATCATTTATCTTTACATATATTTACGTGGTACCTGTTCGTTTGGACAGGGCGAGGACTTCTGGAATAGTAGAGCTTTTGAGTATGTATATCAGGTGAAGAGAGAGAAGAAAGGATCTACATAGTGTAACAAGTGGCGCCAGCACTGGTATGAGACACTATACATTTTCTTAATACCAAGCGGACGAAGCTTCGGGCATCTTACGTTTGTGAGTTTAAGTGGTAAATTTTCCATTTCAATATATACGTGTAACGGTTTTTCGCTCAGACTGAATAACTACAACGTCAACACATCTTTCGTGTTACTCACCACTTACTTGACATTTTGGGTGCTATATACTTGTGTTCTGTCCTTTATTTTTTTGCTGCGGTATTATGTGAAATGCACTTATAACCGTGAAGGAAAATCATGGTCAATAATCTGCTTAGTGTCTGAAAAAATTTATTGTCATTTAAGTGTCATTAAAATTTAGAAACAAAACCTTTATTATTTATTTCACTTTTTATAATATATTTAAAATTAACGCACAATATAAAGCGGTTGTGCCTCTTATCCGTGGTTGCGAGCTTAATAAACTGACAATCAGTTTATTAATTGCACCATTAATATTTATTTTGTGCGGTGCACGATTTTAAGTGTCTAGTATTTTATTTTTAATACTACAATTCATTGTACTACTGAGCTACTGCACTCTGATATAGGTTCATGAAATTTAGAACGTGGATTTTCTTGTCGAGCTAGTGGTTTAGAAATAAAGTTCTACTGAGCAATATTTGAATAACTAATTTTACATGACGGTCTAATAAGTTAATTTAAATAGCTCAATCGTAAAGTAAAAATCAGTTAAGCACGAGCAGAACTCACACTACGAGAGTTCTGCACACATTTAAGAAATTAAATGTTTTTTTATATTTATTCTGTATGATGTATTTCTACACATATATATATACATATATATATATATATATATATATATATATATATATATATATATATATATATATATATATGTATATATACACTTATCGCCTATTATAACTATCACAAGTGCATATTTTAAAAAATGTGTAGTTCCACATACTTTTGAGAAGTGTAGAAATTGTTTATTATTGAACCATTATAAAGGTTTCTAAAAACCCTGATTTATTTTTAATTTTATGTAAAAATTGCCCTCCTGCTTCCAAAAAAATGTTCATTAAAATTATTTTTAGTATTGACCCTTTAGCATTTTCACATTGAGCGATTTCTGGGAGAAATTGTTGTGATAGGCGTGCGAGACCGTATGTGGATTTAATTTTTTTTCTTTTTATAGGTACTATATCTTAAAAATGTTTGCCCACTGCGGACACTGGTACACGTACTTGTAACTGCTGTAAGCCTAAGCGATCGACATTGCCTTGCAAAGTTGCTTTCCTTCTGAAGTAGTTTGCAAACTTGCAATTTCTAATTTTATGCCATTTTCATAAGTGTTTTATTGAAAATAAGAACACGGAAATAAACAGTTAAAACACAAAAATAACTTGAAAATATTGGTGGTACATTTGGTATAAGAATTTGGAAATACTTATACCATTCATAAGGTTAGTAAAACGAAGTTACTAATTAATGCCCACAAAGTGAGTAAAACAATAAAACAACTAGCAACAACGCGTTTTATCAAGAACACGTTAAAAGATAATCTTTTAAAGTAATAAAATAACCTAAGGTTATTTTATCCATCGTGAGGCGCTACAACAAAACAAGACCAGATATTCTGGAGTACTGCCTAATAGTTCTTACTTTTCTTTTACTGGTAAAAAGACGCGGATTTATATCACAAAACACATGTTTTCCGAAACAATTCAAATATGCAGGGGTAAAATTTGATGGAACAAATAAAGTTTACAATAAAGTTCTATTCAAATCAAAAACGTAGATTGTCTAAGATGTTTGTGATCTTAAAAATGTAAAAATGTATCTGTTCGCTTATTTCTGTTTCGTCAATGATTTTTGTTACTTATTATGAGATTTACTTAATTAACTATTACATAATGATAATTATTTATTATAAGAATGTGAACAGAATTTGAATAAGCTGAAAAACCTACACCTAAATGTCTTCAACAGCGATCATGATATAGTTTTCTTATTTGAAATTAATTTTAATGAAAGCATATTTAGCAATGAATTAAAAGACTTATATTAATAGCCTTTCTTAGGGATTGATACTCAATGAGCATTAATGAGGATGAAGACGTAGGATATGCGATTGCCGTAAAGAAACATTTCTCGGTCAACCTGTTTATGGGAGTGAAGTTGAAGATATTTAGCTTAGCAGTAACGTTTCCGATAATAGAACTTTTATAACTTATCTATGTTATTTACAATTTGACTTAGGTTTAGTAAAGCTGAAATATTTTGATTTTAACTGTCAAAACACAATCATGATTTTGCTTCTATCGGTGATTTTAATACCTCCATTATATATTAAACTTTACGTTCTAATTCTCTTTGTTTACTAACTTTTTCAGTACATGATCCTAAATATGAATTGGTGTCAGAAACCTCTGCTTAACCTAATGCAGTCCAAAAATCTATAAAACATGTAAATAAAGATTTCTATTGCTTCTTTAAGTCATACAGATGAATATCATACCCCACAACTTACACATATTCAGTTTTCAGAACGGTCACCTAATTTCATCAAATCTAACATTTTAAAGAGACACAATTTGTATTTGTAATTTCGATATCGTTCGTAGTTAACTAAGTTCGGTTTATTGGAAACGACTTTTGAAAGATCGTGAAATAACTTTTCCTCTTGGTTTAGTTCTGCCTTGATATGATCATTAAAGGAAACACACACACACACACTATGCCTTAAATCTTATTCTGCATTGCCACTACTTGAGGTATATTTAATTTAGTAGGGAATCTATTGAAATAAAAATAAATAATATTAAGTTTTCACGGCAACAATGAGGCTGAGCTCAATGGGATCCACCCAATTTTTATAAAAAACTATTGTAAGAGTTTGGGTTTCCCACTATATGTATATATGGTTCAATAAATTTATTTAATTAGGTACATTCTCTACCCACTGGAAAATTGCTCACATTATTTCTATCCACATATCAGGAGGCAATGATCTATCAGTATCCCAACTTCTTTCGTTAAATTATCGCAATCCATTTTACACAATACCTTTAATTCCCATTTTCAAACGTTTCTCTCGACAAGTCAAATTAGTTTATTTACAATAAGTAATTTATGAGAATATAGATACTACCTTTGTGGCTTTTGTCAAAAGAACGCAGGTTAACTCCATTTATAGAGACCTATCAAAAGTATTTGATAAGGTTAATCATTCAACACTCTACAAGAAACTTGAAGATTATGGCATACACGGGAATTTACTGAAGTAATTCTTAAACCCGTAAGACTCACCTCCGGGATAGCACAAGGCTAGCATTTGGGTCTCCTTCTTTTTGATATATATTAGCGATCTGATACAACTACTTACATGTCTTTGTTTACTCTATGCAGATAATCTTCAGATCTTAAAATCACTATCAATGACGTTAAAGACTTTCTAAACTTACAACAAAAACCTATTGCAAATAGCTGAGTGGTACGCCCCTAATAGTGTTTCTGAATATCGACAAGTACTTTATTATCTCCTTCACTATTGTAAAAATAAAACTCTATTCAGATACTTATTGTGAGATTAATACAGTTCACATGCGTTAATATGGCGGTTCAAAATTGAAACCTATACCTGTGGTTTTGGAGATTTCTTTGATTACAAACTGACGTTCCGTTCTCGCTATGATCATGCCGTTCATAAATAAGTGAAGACAACTTCCAGGATTCATCTTTGGTTCCAGTATGGTATTTAAAATCCCATCACACTTTTGTACATTTATGTTGTCCACTAATTAGAACTGTCTTCGAAGGTGGGTCACTTTTTGTCTCCGTGCTATAAATTACACATTAAACAATTGCGAAAAATGCTCTCGAATGTTCTTTGCAACAGAGATCATCTTGTTCGAGAATATAAATCCTATGAAATCCAACTACAGAGAATCAATTTCTCATCACGAGCTATACGGAAAAAAGGCACCGATATTTATATAAAATCATATTTTCGCATTTCGGCTGTCCCTTTCTCCTCTCTCTGTTTGCAATATCCGATTCAGGTAATCCTTCACCAAAATTATTTGTACTCGAAATTTATAACAACAACACCTCTTTTTATAATCCTGTAATTCAAATATGTCGATTGCTTAATTCTTCTTTTTTCTGTTTTACCTCAATTATAGAACAGCATAAGCTCTTGAAAAAAGAGCTCGATATATATGAGGAAACATTATTAGGACAACATGAAGAAATAATAGTTAATTTTAAATTAAAAAATTGTTTTTTTATTTTCACAATTCACTCTAAAACAAACAAGTATATCAATATAAAGTTTATACATTTTTTATTATTGTGACAATAAATCAGAATATTACTTAAACAAGAGTCATTTATTTTACTTATCTTTAAAATTGTCTTCGATAAATATTGTCCTTAACTCTAACTTAATTTAAAAATTATCTTCAACTATTAATGCTGTCGCTCTAAATAAAATGTACTTATTAATTATTACTTCTCCTCGAATGTTTCACCAAAATCTATTACATGAATTGATTTACATATGTAAATCAATTCATGTAATCGATTTTGGTGGCGGCTATATAGCCGTTTTCTCAAAAATTAATATCTACACTATCGAATTTTCATTCTTTTTAGGTTATACAAACTTGGGCCGAGGTCGAAATATTGTTTGACAGATTAAGTTGTAGCGAGTTTTGCATATACTCAGTCTATTGCCAGTCAGTTGTTATCTATGCCAGTTTATACAAGGAACAATTTTACATTCCAAGTTTATTAATAATTTTGTAAGATTTTTCCTGTGTGTGGAGAGTATAGCGTATACATTCCGTTCTGATTATTTTATTTACCTATATACTTACTTCATATTTTATGATAAATTTCTGATTTTGTTATATTTTACGCAACAAAAAAGTAATTTAGCATTCTTTCCCTTCATTAAAACGATAAATAAATCAATTGTTATTTGATGGTATAGTCCACTATCAGCATAATTAATACTATATTTTAATACTAACCCAGCCCGGCGTCATCCGGATACATTTTAATATAGTCATAGATAATGATTGAAATATTTCTTTGTGTATAACATTAAATACCTCTCATCCATGTACCAGAACGAATAAATTATATTAAAATGTTACAAGTGAAACTGTGAACGACACTGAGGTCTAAATCAGCAATTTTTAATTTTCGGCCTTATACTTTTTTGACGGTAATGCATAGTTTTACGGAATACTGAAACCAGTTTAATTGGAACGGTTAGTCGATGAAATCGTTCTTTTGAACATCTTAGATAACTGCACAAGTTTTTTATGCTTATTCTAATTAATGATATATGTTTATATAGGCTATCTAAATTATTTATCGAAATGGTTTCATTTGAATGAAATATTTTGTAGTTTAAAGACATTTTACAACTAACAATAGTGTGAGTTAATCTAAATAGATAAACATATATTATCGCGGAATTTTCTGTAAAATTATTTGAAATGAAGTATCTTGCCATACTTATTTTGATTATATTTTATATATATTTTTACTGATAATATTACGAAACTAGGAAATACGCCGCAGAATTTAACTTAGATGCTGATTGGCTTAGATTCCTTGGCCTACTTTGGATTATTGGCTCTTGATATGAACCTGATCAACTCACTGTCATATTGAAATCACAGATAATGGTAAGATCAGTAAATATCGATAATGTTAGCTTCGAAGTTGTTAATTATGGTATATATATGGGAAAAATCATTCATCTTGGTGGAAATAACTTCAACGATGAATCCAAAAGAAGATTTCGTTTGCGTTGACAGCGTTTGAGCAATTGCTTTAGATCTTCACGTAAGAGATTTCAAAACGCTAAAATAACAAGAATATAGTTGGGTTTATTTTACTCTATGATACTGAAATGTTGATACTTGTAGGTTGCTTCAACCATAAATTTAAAGGCCTTGAGCAACTGATGAAAGAAGTTAGGGTCGGAGTAACTCCGTTATAAAGAAGTCCAAACCGGAACTAAAGTAGTCGGCATAGCGCTTAACAGTAGCAAATTGAACCAGCAGGTCATATTTACCAAAGAACAAATTCTGGCGTGTAGATCACGAACCCTGAAAGCCAGTATGGGACGCCCCTCATCTAAATGAACTGATGACATAAAAATCACATAGAGATAGAGAGAAAACGCGGGGAACTTTGCCTTCCAAATATTTAATGATAGATAATAATTTAATTAGTACTCTAAACCTAATCATTAAAGAGCAGTATTTTATGTTATCTTTATTTATCTATAATTAAGTTTCAATTTACGTCATAATGTCTGATTAAGAGTTGTGCTGCTTCATTTTGTAGAAATATATATATCAAATTATCTTTCTGCGCCATGAATAAGTCATTTAATTACACGACTGTTACTAAGCAAATTTTATTTCCATAGGCAAGAAAAACATTTAAATTTTAGTAACATTTGTTTTTATGTAAGTTAAATATTCTAGAATGGAAAAGTAAGGTAACAATATATATAAATTATTATTTTAAGAAAACCAATTTTTTTTCATTTGTTCATGAATTAGGACGATGTCTTTATAGCTATAATATCTTATTTCCACAAATGTCGTCCTTTCTGATCTGTAATATAAACATTTTATAAATTACTAAATATTTTTTATGCACTACATATTACTACATATTTTTTTCAATCAACGTCCCATTCTTCAGTACATTTATTCAATATTTTAATATATGTAAAATTTTATACCCCTCCTTGGAGCCACTTTTTTTGTTTTGGTCTTCATTAAATGTATATGTAGCTTCTCAATTAAATGAGACTAGGTAATGTAGTATTATTTCTACTTTCTTTAAATTCTCTACCATGACCCAGGTTTCGTTGTATTACACCATCTTAAGTTGGGTTATTAGCAAAGATCTTTGCTAATTGCCCACCTGAAGATGTTGTCATACAACGAAACCTAGTTCGTGGTAAAGAATTTAAATGAAGTAGAAATAGTATTACATCACGTAGTTTCATTTAATTGTGTATTATGAATTTCTACAAATTGAAAGCCAAATATATTCAGTATATATATATATATTAGTCTTTTATTAGAATCTATAATATTATTCAACAGTTAAATAGAGACCGGTGGATGTTTAAAGGTATTAAAACGTATGCCTCCATATCACGTTTACATATCTAAGTTCATCACGCATGAATTACATTTAAATTTCAATTAAAACTGTAAGTTTAACTGTTTGTAGAAAAAATCTTTTGAACAGTCGATTACAACAATTTCAAAGTCGAACGTGTAATTTTATTTAATAAATTATTTTTATTAAATTGTTTGAAGTAAATTAGATGACCCTTATTCTTAATAACATACAAATAAAATAGCTTCGAGTAAGTGCATCAAAAATTTCAAAATATATATTATTTACGGATTCCCAGTTAGTTTCTGCAGGTTTAGACATGTATCTCTAATTGAGCAAAAAACTCTTAGAATATAAAGTAATCCAGAAGGCGCATACGCACAAATCACTTCGCGGTCGCGGTGAAGCCAAAAATCGGTGGAGGTGCCACCGCACTCCGCCTACTAGCGCCCTCCCCCAACGTGCACGGTGTTACCAACAGAATAAATTTACCCACGGACTTCAGGAAATCGACGCATATAAATATATTTGCTTGCAGAAGTAGGATTCAGATTTGCATCAATTTATATGGTCATGGCTTGGCTTATTTGAAGTATTATTACGGCCGCCATGTTAAATTTCTAAAATGTTTATTCTTACCACAACCAATGGCCAAAGTATTTAGATTAAAATTATTTAACAATTTTGTCACATTTTACCATTTTATTCATCACTTAACACTTTTAATACAAAAAGAAAACAATTATCTTAGTGTCTTAAAGTAAAAAGAAATGTGAAAAAGCATATAATAAAGTTTGAAAATATTCGATCTCAGACTAAAGAAATTCAAAATAGTACGAAACAATTATTTATTTTAATTAGCATTCAATGTCGTGATAAAATTTCTTCATATTTTAAACAATATCGGTTCGCATTTTGAATAAATTAAAGAAGACGGCGGAAATTAATGAATGTAACGTGTGTTTCTTGTCGTAATCCTACATATAGTGATTATATACGCAATACGTAAAATATTCGAAAATTTAAGTCGATAACGGGAATTCAATCGTTACACTAAATTCTCCAACGACATTTTCCATATCCCAATTTTTTACAAATAAAATTTTACATTTTTCAGTATCGAGCAATTAAGATGTTTTAATTCGGGTAAACAATTTTTTAAGAGGTGACAACACCAATAAAAATGGCGCGCTTCTGTTGATAACAATCCACTTCGATATTTTAAAATTGCATAGTTAATTGAAAATGAAATTAAGTAATAGTTGTTACGTATGAAAAGTAATCCCCATTTGTTTCTTTTTCAGTCCAGTGATATTTTTGCAGGTGGAAATAGCATAAGCCGGCGTTTTAAGCTATATTGTCACGTAGAAAGCACCATAACCTTTCATAGCTGTGTCTTAAATTGTACTGACAGCCGTGTTTTGAAACTACTATTTTATGCGTAGTTTTTGGACACACTTTTGCGCGTGATCTCGCCTTCTGGAGTACTCTTTATTCTATGAAAAAAAAAATTTATAGCCAACGAATAGCGTCTTACTTAGTCCGATATTTTTTCCCGGACACCGCATACATACATACATACACACACACACACACACACACACACACACACACACACACACACACACACACATATATATATATATATATATATATATATATGTATATATATGTATATATATATATATATATATATCGTATCGATAAAATAAATAAACAATAATAACGACGCGATAAGAAATATTTTGTACTAACATGCAACAGTGTCCGACTTTTTAAAACATTTTCCAGAATATATTAAAGATTATCGGTTCCTTTATCATTCCATTATCCATAAAACAAGAATCCAGTATAATTTTCTTTCAGTTAATGTCATACAATTTTTCTCTGCATTAAAATAGGTAATATAATTTTGGTATTTCCTGTTCTGTTAATTGTTTCAAATGTCCTAACGATCACCGAACAGAACCCTAACGCCGCGACCTTTTTCCGTAGCATTTTCTGAATTACTGATACTGATAGTTGCATTGTATTCAATGTTACCGATAAATGGTGACATGTTTTGGACCGTTCCATAGAAGAACGTTTTATAATATTCAATAAATTTCCATTTTTTTTATTCCCTATAACTTGGTATTTGTTTCATAACATGTAACTTAATTTTGCTATAGTGCAGTAATTACCAATAAACGTAAAAAAAATATAAGATTTTATACACGAATAGCAAGTTTAAAGCAAACGGAAAATTATATATTTTCTGTTATGAACTAATTTTTAACTAAATTTCGCATTACACGACTACTCTTTCGTCGTTAAATATAAAAGAATATAAGAGTATATTAAAAGATTAAACATTCTTATTGCTCAACAAAATTAATAAATATTTGTTATGCAATATGTGGGAAAAGCTTATAACAAAAAGATAAAACATTTACTGAAAGTGTTATGTATACATTAAAACAAATATAGGTAATTTTATGAAATTAAAGCTGCGACTCTGTGCAATTGTCTTGTTCAAAATAAACGTGATAAAAATTATAAAACTGTGGACTTGAAAATACTTTCATATTTTTAGCCTCAAATTTCTATAATCTTACATTACTCATTTTTCTGTCGCAAGAAGCACTCATGTATATATATTATACTATACACATTTATTTTATTATTTAATATTTACAAAAATTATATAAATATCCTTAAAATACCGAGCTTTTTGTAACATCAAAATACCGAGTTTTTTGTAAAACCTAAATTAATCATTTTACTTTTCCTATTTCCCTCTAGCTAGAGAACGGGGTTCCCGTTATCATGAATTTTGATTCAGTAGCTTTGAAAAAATACCTTTAGATTATGCTTAGAAAAAGTATATAGCAAGGCGTGTCCTACGTCCAAAAAATATTTATTTAATGTACTGCCTCCTTTAAAATTACCTTCTAAATACTTTAAAGTCTCAATCATTGTAATATATGCGGATTAATATGATCCCTTACTATGCCAAATTTCATATTTCCACATCAAACCGCTTCTCGAAAAATCGACTGTGATAGACAAATAGACAGACTGACAGATACTTCAATGATTTATACGACTTCTGTTTTACCTTCTGTGGTATGGAACCCTAAAAATGTATCAGTTGCGAGTTGATCAATGCGCAATGAGTTTTACATACGAAACTATATAATTATAGATATCTACCTTTAATAAAACTGCCTCTCATTGAATTTTTCAAACAAACTTAAAGTGATTACGGGTTGCTTGTCACATGTGCTTAATCTTTAAATATACAGTTTTCGTAAAAAAATATGATGAATATATAATTATGACAAAAACGATTATTGCAACAATATAAATTTAAGTCAATCTTTATTTTTTCACTGTGACTAATTGTTTCTTTACAATTTCAAGTTAGTTTAATCGAAATATTAAATTTTTACAAAAGAAAAATTACTTCAGATTATTGAATGCTTATTTTTGGTCGATAAAGACCTTGCCACGAATGTCCCGTTTTTTTTTACTTTTTTTAAAAAAAAATAAATTTAAAATTAGTTATGTTTCTACTTTTCTATATTTACATATTTTCCTTTAATACCTAAGGTGGTGAATTCAAAATTTAAACTTATTTTCATCTCACTCAACCCACAAAATAAAAATATAAATTTTTGCATATAATGACCGCAAGTAAGTCCCTACTTTCTACACATATATCAATTTGCTATAACGATGAATACATGTAGTCTTAGTCACGTTAAATAGAAAAAATAAATAAACATCGATGTCCATCACGGCGGAACAAAATATTAAAATAAACAAACCGTGTCTATTATTTATACGGGTGATCAAATTGAGTGGAAAATGTTAAAAAAATAAATAAAAATTTTCAAATATTTCTAAATACCAATATCATAATAACTATTTCATCGAAAAAATTGAGGTTTCTTTTATAGACACGCTTTAAATATATTTACTTTTATGCCATAATCACATGCACGAATAATAAACACGTTCTTTATTACATTTCAAAACCACCAATATAAATCACTTAATATAAAAAGTTGTGTAGGTTTATGGCGTTGCTAAGTTATTGCATATATCAAACACCATGTTGCACAAAAATATCATCAAAAACGCCTTGTATGAGTATTCCATCGTTACATTTTAGGTATCTAACCCTAATAAAGTGAAAATAAAAGAGGAAAAATGAAACACGATCACGTATTTTCACACACCTTTACGGAATAAAATTGTCATATTATATGAGAAAGTTCTAATTCGGAAAGAATTTATTCGCACATATAGTAGCATATTTCTCTCATAGCGAGGAAAATAACCTTTTCAGCGAAATATAAGGCGCGTCAAACGATTTTGCATACATTGCGAATCCGGAAACTTTTATAACGGAAGTGCTTAAAAGGTAATATGCTTACTTTTACTTCCGGTATATACCATTCTCTTACTCATCTTGTATCTCATGTATTATTTTGTTTTCGGCTTTTTTGTCCGTTTGCACCCGTGGGTTATATGTATAACAGACTGAATATACGTGTGTTTATTTACGTGTATAAATTCGTGCATACATTTTTTATTTAAGCCATTTGTAAAATTGGATATATCATAAGACGACAAGAATAAGTAGAGTTTAGTTGGAAGATCAAAATTAAATGGCAGGTTTAAAGAAAATGGTTTGAAAAGTGAAATTGAAGAATATATCTAACTGCAATTTCACCTCTTCTTTCGTTTTAGTACGATGAACTGCAATAACAGAAAGTCATCCATCCACCTGTTCTTCTCTAATGCTCTTATCACGTCTATCTTCATATATTTACATGTTTTGACTTACCTTTTCAAAATACTTACATTATTTTTGAAATTTACTTTAGAATAGACTATATATAAAAAAAAATCTGTACCCGCATCTTCTCTTTAAATTTAAAAAAAAATTTATTGTGTCAAGGTGAAAGTCTTTTAAAAATGTTGATTTGAAAGTTTCAGGGGTAAATTCGACTCATGTTTTAATAATTATGACTACCATATTTTGCATAAGATCATAACATTTCAACAAAATTCATTTTATTTTCATAAACACATTTTCTTCACTACTCTTTGCTATTATATTAATTATTAATTTTTGGATCGATTTCTCATTTGGAGACTTTTTACTCGACTGCATATTTTGATTTATCCAGGTTTCAAATACTTAATAAAATGAGTTTCTTTACTTTTTAATAGCAAGGAAATAAATCTAAAAATTTTAATAAATGAGATATTTTTTAAATCTGTGTATTACATAGGTTATACAATGTTATCGTGATAACAAAATGGGTGTCCATAATATTTGACTGCGTAACAGAAAAGAAATATGCAGCAAAACGAGGTCTTAACGTTGAGTAGATACATCGATATCGGTATTGACAATATCGATAGTTCGTTTCGAAGATTGTAAAAATATATATTTCAAAACATATTTTAATTAGTAGTATATTTATATCATGTTATTTTTTATTATATTATAATACATTTTATATATTGAATATATTTAGCGATCATTTTGAAGAAATTAATTTTAATAAAATTTTTCACAACCGAACGAAACTACGTGATATAATATTATTTCTACTTTATTTAAATTCTTTACTACGACCTAGATTTTGTTGTATGACATCATACAACGTATCAACATACATCTTATGTATCTTCATGTGAGCAATATGTAAAGATCATTCTTTACAATTGCCTACCTGAAGATGTTGTGATAAAACGAATCCTGGGTCGTGGTAAAGAATGTAAATAAGATAGAAATAATATTACATCACATAGTTTCATTCAGTTGTGAAAAAAAAAAAAAGACATTTGTATAATAAAATAAATCTACATGTTCCGGAAATATATTAACTCTTAGGATTTACGTTAAGAGGATTCTCGTTTTACTTGGGTGAATTTCGCTAATGGACAGTGGATGAATTTGGTAGTTAAATCTACCTTTTATGATACATACGTACAGTACGATAAAGACAGATATAACTAAATTAAAGTAAAACAAATATGAACCTTCAAAAGAAAAACAATCGATCAATTGAACCGCTTAAGGTTTTTGATACCTACGTACTTCCCATTCCATGATAACATACAACTTTGTCTATAATTTATACTTGTTTGTTATAGAAGAAAGCCATAAAATTAAATGAAATCTTTATGATTATAGGTATTTACTAATGGGATAAGTATAAAAGAATTTAAATAAAAGAAATGAAAAATATGACTTAGATTAATATTAGAATTTTAAAATATTTATTTGCGAAATGAAAAACAAGGTTTTATAGTAAATCGGTCCTTAAAAATCCTTAAAATGTCATATTATTTTTAATACACACATGTTTGTATTAAATATTTACACATTTAGATGTTTTAAATATGCATTTATATTTGAAACAGATAGAGGAAAGATCAGGAAATAGTTTCAGTACTACTGCGAAAAATTAGGTTTAAAAAAAATAAGCTCATTAAATTAAATATTAAATGTTAAATTGTATTTTCTATTCACAAAAATTTTAAATTTTTAAAGAGTGTAGAGTGTTTCCAGTCTAGAATTTCAAATTATTGTTATCCTTATCCTCGGACCGTACTTCTTTGTTGACATAATTAATTTTCCTAGGAATATAGGACACTCTTTGTGAATTAAATTTAAAGAAACTTGTTTGTCCATATGCAAATGGATTTTCTTAAAACAAGAGAAAATAGAAACACATATTTTTTTCCTAAATCGTTTGTTTAAGATACAGATTTATAAATTAAAATAATTTAATTTTAAAAATAAAAAGAATTCATGAAAATTCTTTTCATTTTTTATTTTCCATTATTTAATTTTGAACATCAGTAATAATCGCGATGTACTTTTGTTTCCAAACTGTCTTCAAGTTTCTTCCATTTAAAATATTTTTTAAAAAATTTTGAGAACATAATTTAAAAACTGCAAAACACTAAAGACTGCATTTTTTCGTCCAAATCTGAAATTATTTAAACAATAATAAAATTAAAATATTACCTCTCTTTTTTAAAATTTTGAACACAGCATTTCGAGGCATGAGTGCATTCAAAGATAGATAAAATTTTCTTTTGTCGACTGCATAAAAAAGCATAAAATTCTGTCTATGCCTTAATGCGTCTCGTTTAGGTTTCACAAATGTTTATTTGAACAGACAACATTTTCGCGAAACATTTTGAAACTTATTTTCTTTGTATTTTTCTTTTATATACCGATTATTTTCAACTTTCCTTCCAAATACACGTGCTATATAAAAATAAATATCTAAATTGTCAAAAATAAAACGATTAGTTATGTAATTGGTACCACAGTCATCACGACATATTTTTTTTAGGATCTGATCGTTATACATTTAAAAGAAAACACTTTTCTCAATATGTCAAATCTATAATTCATTAAAAAATGATCCACTTGCGTTTGTCTTTTTGTTAGATTATCATCGAGTCGTAAATTTATTTACGTTAAGCTTATTTTTAAAATATTATAAGACGTGGGTTTAGCTTAAATTAAAATGTAAGGACCAAATACGGGGGAAAATATTAATGAAAATGCCACATTGACTCACTAAGCCTGGTCAGTTGAGTTTACATTAATTATGAAATTCACACAGTGAGACACGCCATAAACGATAATACAATCATTGTGAAGAAGAGACCATTCTTATTTCCACTATCATTAATAATAACTGGGTCAACTGAAAATCTTTGATACCCAACTGGTAAGAAGTGTGTGACAATTAAATTAAAAAAACAGAGAAGTTATTAGCATAACATATTTGACATTTCAGAAAAAAAATTTTAAGACATTAATACATAACATATATATATATATATATATATATACATATTTATATATATATATATATATATATATATATATATATATATATGTATGTATATATATGTATATATGCGTGTATTTTTCACTTATAGTTTTCTCCCAAAATTTTTCATTGTTGAAAATTTAGCCAGTGAATTAATAATAATAATGCATTATTAATCATAAACCAAATTAAGCTATTATTATATCTGTGCTTCGTGTTATGATTGAATAGCTCATTACTGGTAATTGTGCTGATTTTTGAAAAACATAATTAAATGTAGGTTAATTAAAGGTATAATAATGATAAAAGTTGATTAATTATAAGGGAGTTATGAGGTCCTAAATTTAGTGGAAGGAACGGAGTAGGAATATCTTCCAATCTCATTCACTCTAACAGTCATCAAAAATGATCTCAAAATCCATAGTATTGCCGTCCTCGTTAAGATTAAACTATTATAATTGGATCAATATAAAAAAAATTGTTAATTTCTTTTACTTCTCATCAGATTGTATCTTTGAATTGTGATTTATAATCTAAAAAAATTCAATATTATTGATGTTAAAATAAAGAAAATCATAAAAATAGTGTTTTGGGTTTGCACCTGATAGTTCTATTAAAAGTTGGAAAAAAATATGATGTATAATATATATATATATATATATATATATATATATATATATATGTATATATATATTTATATATATATATATATATATATATATATATATATGTTTTATTTCCAAAACCGTGTCTAAAAAAATTAAAAATGAACAATAGATTATTTTTTCATTTCCTTGTTTTTAATCACTGTTAATGTTTATGTGTAGATTTTCCATCCAAATCTGTTTTCTTCTATCATTACTTCATAGTAACAAGTATTATTATTCTATTTTCTTTCTTCCTCTACTTTCAATATTTAATTCGACTAATGAGATATTATTCATTTATAATACTAATATTTTTAATTTGTTTATGTGAAATTTACTACCACACTGTCGGTAGTAAATTTAACATAAACAAATTAAACATATTAGAATTTTAAACACGTTCGTGACATCTGTAGGATGGAAACAAAATTACAATTTTTTTTGGATTTTGTACTTCAAAAAAAAATAGAACTCTTATGAAATCACTTCCGATTCTATTTGTTTGTCTGTCACAATCAAGTTTCTCAGAAACGTTTTAAAGTAGAAACTGGATCCGGCTTAATGATAGACCATACTAACCCGCGTATTATGCAAAAGTTAATACTTAAAGATATTTATATTGTATTTTTTGGGGTAGAACTTAAGACTTTACATTTTTTTTGTTACTTTTATTATACCAGTACTTCTGTTTTACTTTGGCAACAACTAACGTTAGCATTTATAAACAGTTTAATAGGTACACTTTGTACCTTTAAAAGTTTGAAATATTTTTGTACATAATTAAGTATGCATAAGACCCTCGTTGTGTAGGCTTTTACCAAATTGAAGAAATTATTAGATGATAATTTTAAATAATTTATTAGTTTCTTAAAACCCTTGTCCGCTAAAGTGGTGCAAAAGTTGAGAAGAATGAATACAACTATTGGATGTTATTCGATTTTTATTGATATTATTTAACTATCTATTATTTCCTATCAATTCCTATCAACTTGTCTAAAAAAACCTTTTCATTAAAAATTTTCTTCAGCCACTTTGCTGTCTTGCTTATATTTCTTCATTCGAAAATATTTTTGGGAACCTTTTACAGTTTTCAAAACAATTCCTGTATTGGTAGTGTGGGGTACGTTTATTTAATTGTTTACAAACTATATTTATTTTGCACAATTTATACGTGCAGAGGACTTATTAGTACAGAAACAACTCTTTCAGCCAATCAGAACATTAGTCCAGCCCCACTCGACGAGCAGACATGAATCGGACCCGGGACCAGCGGTGCGTTGTGCTGACAAAAGCCGTGTATGCCTTTGATCATACTAACACACGACGACGACATTTCCTTCTTATTTTATATAATAAAGTATTATTTACAGAATTACTCGGTTAGGTGATCTGTGTAGTCATATTTCTCCATTAATTCCACAAAATCCAAAATAAACTGGAAAAGTTTTTTTTAATTACTTTTGAATATACTGTTTGTATATAAAGTTAAAAAAGTCTTGGTTCTCAGTAGAACTAGTTCTATTCGAGGTTTAAAAATATCAAAAACTGATAAAGTTGGGAGGTTGTTGACAGTGACTATGAATTTGTAGTACTTTTATAAAATATACAAACGCGGTCTGCATGTTACTAATAAAAAACCTGTTTCGCCATTTTATATCTTCTATAAGATGTAAAATTCAAAAAATTAGTTGTACGTATACATTATGTCAAACTACCCAAAAATATTTTAAAAACAATTGGCTAAAGTGGCGTAATGTGGATTCATAATTTAGATTAGTAAGATCAATAATTAATATTGGCCATAAAATCATAGACGCTGACATTATAAAACTCAAATGTAAAACTAATAGGTGCCTAAATTTAATTTGAAATTATGCGAGATATCAGAAATATATTATTCACATTTTAGTCAATAAAACATGATATTTTCATCGGGATTACACATGTGTGAAAAATATCAACTCAGTGGTTTGGGTGGGTGACAATTAAAAAAAAAAAAAGTAAAAAATAACTTTAAGTTATCCCTCCCATTGAATACTCTTTCTGACAGCCTAATTATGGAGATATATTTGATTACAATTCATTCAAACATTATTATGAAAAGCTACAACTGCTTACCTTTTGTAACTTAAATATATATGCATATATATATATATATATATATATATATATATATATATATATATATATATATATATATATTTATGGCCTCATTTTGCGACCGATAGTTAGATTAGACCACATGTAACAATTAATAATACATAATATCTTTCAAAAAGTGTAAGAAATACCAAAAATCAATCAATTGAAATGTATGAAAACTGAATGAGTTTTTCAGTAAATATTTTAAACAATAATTGCTGCATTAATAATTTATAAAGCTATTACAGACGATACGAAAATTTACAAATGTACACCAGACATTTACTGAAAAACTCATTCGGTTTTCATACCTTTCAATTGATTGATTTTTGGTATTTCTTACACTTTTTGAAAGATATTATACATCATCCTCATCAACCGGAAGTCGTCGAGTGCCGAATATATAATCACGCTTTATTAGAATATTGGGCTAATTTTTTTATTTGAGTTATTTTAAATTATGAGCTGACAAGTAGCAATTTTTTTTTAAATACTGAAAATTTACCTATTTATTAAGGCTCAAACAAAATGTTTAGATAAGAATAGATACTGAATTGATAAGACACTGAACTGTGACGTCATTTTAACAATGCTCATTTTATTCTGTGATTGCGGACGAGAAAGGAGGGTATTTCCACTTTATCTTTACAATAAAATTAGGAGCTCATAACTTGTTTATTTTTTTAATCAATTAGGAATTGTTTTCAATTTCAATATATTCAATTTTATATAATTGTTGCTTGCTTTTATTAGTAGCACATATAAAAATGTAATATTTGGATGTAATTTTGGATTTAAAAATATAAGCTAAGTTATAATTTTTTAAATTAACAAGTGTCACAAAACGGGACTCAAATTAGGAATTAAATTATTTATAAAAAAAAATTTTTACGCGTTTACATTTCTTTGTAGCTTTATATTAAGAACAGCTGTCAGAAAGTATCTTTTGAAAGTTTCATAAGGACACTTCTTACCGCCTCTAAGTTAAAATAGTTAGGATGTTAACAGTCAGTACCCATTATAATTGATCCGTTATGAAATTAAATATACCTTTATACCTATTTGCCATTTTTGAAGAATTTACCACAATAGTTTATTTCAAAAGTTAAATCATACTAAGTGTTCAGATGTTCCATTAATTTTCAGTATTAGTCCCTAATTTATATTTATACAATAGAAGGATGAAGTTTCAACTTCCAGTTTTCACAAACTTTAATACTTTTGATAAAATTGTGAATTTCACTATAAAACTGAAATTCAGACGCAAATAGAATTTTAAATAACCTGCAAAGTCTGCTTTTGCTTTAGCGTCAAACTTCAAAGCCTACGGGACCAGCAGTTTATAAACTCGGAACAAAGCTCTACATCAAAATCAGGGCTTATTACAAGAGTTAACTGTGCTTAAATTTATTTATAAATATAATTTAAGCTACTGAAGTTACTTACATACACATTCAAAACTAGTGGGAGTAAAACCAAAAGTTGAAAGAAAGTTCTCTCCATCTTAATTTTCATTTCTTACTTAGACGAGAGAAATGAATTACATAATACTCGGCTTTTTACTCAGATATTTTTTCTACGTCCCATAATTTTAAAATTACTTTAGAAGCTTGCATTTGTACAATAGCTGGCTTCATGGAGTATTAATGATTTCGTATTATATTCTTTATGTAATATTATCAATTCAGCTTCTAAACCGTACACTCTAAAATAAAACTGGATGTAAAGGAACGTTAATTAGGAAACAATTTGTTAATTGTTATATCATCTTAGAAGAAAATCCCGTTTCCTTTTCATGTGTTTCACTTTTTGTTTCAAAATTGTTCATATAACTGATGACAAGTGTTTTTTGCCGAAATTACGAATTTAGGAATTATTTTAGTAAGAAAAATTTTACCTTTTTTTGGCATTTCGTATTATTATATAAGGACAGTATAGGTTTGATTTTACGTACATAAATATAGGCCATAATTGATCAAGCGGCGTTGACAAGGAAGAGTCTCCACAAGTGGATTGCAATACTTTGCCATCGTGCGATATTGACCATGATTAAAACACTCGGCGATAAGGAAGCTCCTCCGTGTGCTTTGGAAATAATTTGAAAACAGCATTGGACTGAAAGATACTTAAATAATTGAAATTTTTATCAAGAGTTAGAAGAAATGCAGAACGCAACGCAAAGTGAAAATGTGTCACACAATGACCTGAGGTTATTTTTAACAATAGAAGAAGCACGGCGTATAAAAAACTATTTGTGAGAAGACTTGGCAGATTAAGTCTTGGATGACTAATATAGTGTATTGCACGACTCGCAGATGAAGATTTAAAGAAAAATGTTTTTCAAATGTCTTTAGATTTCATTACTATTTAGCGATAAAAGTGGTAAAATCCTTTTTTTTTTTGGAGCTTCATATATTAACATAAAATTTTTTCTTACAAATTTAGTGTTTATAAAAACTAATAAATAGATTTATTAAAGACTGCATTCTTATGACACGAGGGAACAAAAGCAGAATCATTTAATAAAAAAGTACGAAAAAGTTTCAGAGAATATTTCATATGTGTTTTGAGTAGCGTGAAGAAAGGCTTTCACAAATGAGAGCTTTCAAAATAATAACGTTGTTAATAAAAGATCAGAATATCACTGTTTCGTTGTAAAGGATGTCCAGTGTTGTGTTCTCCGACTCGTACGAATAACAAGCTTTTACTTACGAGTGACGTGTTCTCATTAATTGGGGAATTTCATTGGTGCAAATACTAACATTGAAACCGATCCAGCTACTGCCCTAATCGTCTTGTTAACAAAACATGTTCAACAAAATGAATATATTTAAGCACGGATGACATACAATCACCTCTAGAGGAGTTCCGTTGTTTATCATCAGAGTGAACTGTCGGATATTTAACTAATTTACTTTGTCATTTTTCTTGATTTGTACACTTGTTTCATATTTGACAAAAATATACGTTAAAATATTACATACATAGATATATATATATATGTATATATATATGTATATATATATATATATATATATATATATATATATATATATATACACACATACATATAAATATATATATATATATATAATCACCATATCTTAGATGCATCTGGCATCCATCATTTGATTCAGAATTTTGGTTCCTTCCAACCAAAATTATTTTGAAATATATTAGTTACATAAAGGATATTATAAAAAATCTCTCAAGCGCTAATGAAATTTGTACTACGACGATTTCGTAAATATTTAGGTATTTATAAATATTGAGGGCACATAGTCTTTCAATTATATTATCAATTTTTCACAACGAAATTATATTGATTTCAAAAACGTAAAAATGGTACCTATTTAAAAAAATATGTTATCTGGAATCAACGCTATATTTTTTTTAAAACAATAGGCTTTTTAAGAAAAAAATGGGTTTTTGAAAAAGATATGTTACTTCGGAGATTAACGTGAACAATCAAATAAAAACATACTTTTCCTGATTAAATGTCATTAAGTTACAAAAATTAGTGTTAAATGAAACAAAACAGATGGTTGTAAATCTAAATTTAATGTTCGCTTATTTTTAAAAACTTCACCTATATGTCACTCGTTCGCGAGTATCAAACGCAGACTATTTAGACCCATTTTCTGAGAAAAAACTTAGGCAATACAGTTTGTAGAAACAAGTTGCAACAACATGGGATAATATTAGTAATATATTTCTATAAAAATTAGTAATGTATTTTTGGAGTTTACTCCTCAACAATCGATTTTCATATATAGTTTTAATATATATGATGTTATATGAGCAGTAAATTCAAAAGTTCAGAGCGCACGAAGTCCAGAGCGTTAAAAAACTGTACCCATTAGTTTTTGATTGTACGAAGTTCAAAGCGTTCGGTCGACTTACAAAACTTCTTCCAAACATTAATTTAAATCTCAATATGATGCAAGCTCATGCAACTCTTTAGACACATTTGTCTAAAACTGTGGAGGCTGCGACAGACACAGGTAGACGAATGGCTATGATGAAGATGACGGTTAATTTTTTTATTACGACAAAATCATAAATTCCTGGGCTTTTAAAAATCCCCTTTTTTCATATTTTAGTTTCGTGAATAGAGGGGACGGAGTGAAGGAATATTTTTTGCTTTTTTTCCGCATATTCTTGAAAATATATTACCTAAAATTACAAAAATATTTTTTTCGGCAACCTTAAAATTAGGTGTATCAAACCGTAACTCACCATATATGGAATTAAATTTGTATTTCTAATATTTAGTTTGTCTCCACCCCTCCCACCCCAAATTTTCGTATAAATATTTCTGCATGTTACTTATTAAAACACGCGCGTGTTAATATATTTTGTTAGTGTGCCAAATATGCATGTTAAAGTCTTTAATTAAATTTCAAGTTTCTAGGCCAAGGGGGTTTTGAGAAAAGCGGCTGTTATAAAGAAATGGATAGACGGAAGGTTACTGATTTTACAAAGTTCCGTTTTTTCTTTCGAAACACGGAAGACTGAAAATGTCTATTGTTTTGATATATTTTGTGATTATTTTATACGAACGAACTTAATTCTTTCAAACGAACCACTAGGAAACATGCGGTTTCCATATTTTACATAATTTTTGTTAATGAGGAACATAAGAAGAATAACCTGATCCGTGAATTGGTTTTATTAAATTTAATAAGAATATAATACTGATCATCCATAAAATTTTCCTACGATGTCAATTATGTTAAGGTTTCCGTAGTTCATTAAATAACTTTAGGCAACATTTTTATAATAGGATAATTTAAAAGCCAAAATCCATTAAATTACTCTAAAAATTAATTAAAATTTTGATTTGGCAATATTACTGACGACCTATAATATTCATGTATTACCAGTAATGTCATCATTGTCAAGAATACCACAATCCTAAAACCTCGACCTATTTTCATTGTAAAATTAATTTCTGTCTCACTAATCTTATTCATATCGCCCCTGTCCAATATCACATTGTTTTATTATTAGAATTCCATTAAATAAAGAAGAATAACTGGCAAAAAATCATTTATTTATTCTAAATTAACTACCTGTTAACTATATAAAGGATATAAAGGTAAGTTCCTGAACGTTTTCCTGAAGATTTTCATGCAATAAAGCAAAACATAGAAACAATTTTATAACAGCATCTAATATACTCTTTTATCTGCGGAAGCAAAATAATACTTTTTTCGTAGATAAATAAATTAAATATTTTATGTATGGAAGTTATAATAAATATTTTATATATAACCTCCATATATACAATATTTAATTTATGTGCACAAGCCTGAATTTTAGCGGAAAAATGATCTAAAATAAATACGTACAGGTTTTCATTTACTTACTTTAAAAATAAATTCACGTGTCAATTGTGCACAATCTCCACGCGCGAGGATAAAGAAAATACTTAACGCAGAACGTGGAACGTCTTGAGTTGCTATGTTTCCATTATCACCTATTTTCTTTGGAAATCAAAAAACTCCATTTATAAAGCCCATGGTTTCAACGACCAAGATACCTATATTTTCATATTGCTACAACATATTCAAGGCTTTTGATACTATCATAATTAAAACATGTAGAATTTATGTATGGTAATATGAGAAGATCGGTCACTGTTTCAAGTTAACTTCATTTTAATTTGTTATGTATTTTACACTTAAAAGTATTTATACCTTTGACGAATTTATGGCTACTTGAGTAATCTACTATGTAATCAAAATTAAATTTTTCTAATGACTATGTAATCAAAATTAACCCAATACTAAGTACGTTAACAAATAATTCAGGTATCAATATAGATAGAGAAAAGGCAGTGGATGGGAGAAGATGAAATAAGGTAGTGATAGGGAATAAAGATTGGAAAATCTCTTTGAGGCTATTTTTTAAAACACGATGCGTTTCTTTTGAATTTTGAGATCAATTTTATTCCAAAGTATGACAGGATACAGGAAATGACTACTCATGGAAGGTGGTAGTATTTTCCCCTCAGCTTATTAATGTTTGCACATTTCTAACTGAATGAAACAGTTTTTCTCTAGAATAGTCAATTTTGGTAAGATAACCAAACATATCATCTGATATTGCACGTTATATTTTCTATTTAAGCAAGATATTTGTAAAAAGCGTGCTAATAATTATTTAGCTCTAAAATTTCTGTTAGTTATAAAATTTTTTCTACGTCCAAATTAAAGTCCAAAACGGAAAAATTAGCTTGTACATCTGCATGCTTATGATAATTTCTGGAGTTGCACACGTCCCACTAGGAATATCATTTTGATGTTAGAGAGACTGTATATTGAGAAATATTATAGATTATACATCAACACACTACGATTCATACGAGCAAAACAGTAATATAGGTAAACAATCTTTTGTTGAATTTGTTTGTTTTTATTTGCGCTAATACATTTCAAAAATTCTTTCTTTGTTAAAAAGTTACTTTGAAAAAAAATTTGTGAACTGATCATTATAATTACTCCCCCCATTTACCAGATATACCCCGACCACAAAAATCTCTATAGTTTGACGAACGGAGCGGAGACCTGGACCAGACTATTGGGGGGTGTGAGGCAGGGTGAGCAGGGTAATAAAGATAATTCTGCGCGGATGAATCTGCATCTCGTTGATAGACAAAACGTTGGCCGTTTATTCTGTAACGTTGTATTATTGACATATATAGATACATATGATCAGTTTATATAAGAATATACAAAACGATTTTCAAAGAACAAATATTCGTTTTTCGTTATAAGTAACAAAATTTGAACGTTGTCATTTTGAGTATGTCTTTAAAGGTCAAAAATTATACATATTAAAAAAAAATCCATGCAGAAAAATATATGTACCAATATTAAAAGACAAGATTTAATTATTGACAAGATTTGATTTAAGCAATTATCAGCAACTATTAAAATTTAAGGCTAACATTATTTCAGTATAAATATTTAAATTGATAATCATTAGTAATCTTAACCTGAGTATCAAAAATTCGGATAGCAAGATTCTATATATTTTCAGTGCTACTATACGGCGTAGGGACGTGAACTTGAACACGGGTCACCTAAAAGAAACTAAATACCTTTACAGATACGGACATACTGACGTATTTTAAAAATATCCTGGGGTAACCATGTAAAAAACGAACAAGTACCAGAGCTTGAAGAAGAAACGTATCCTATAAACATTTTTAAGTCAGGAAAATTGACTTAACCTCTTTTCCATTTTTAATATTCGTTCTCGAGCGGCGGAATTTTGCCAATACATCCATGGCGTATTAATGCCTCTAAACTTGAATCATTCTGCTCAGTACGTCTCTAGACTTCATGTTGGTCCTCTTCTAATTCTAATTATTTTCCCCTTATGCACATTGTAACCTCCTTCTTTTTCTATACCTTGAATGTTTTTCATATTATCTGAATTAACATTCTAAATGAAACATTATATTGTCACTGTGAATATTTCATTTAGCGCTCAAAACATTTCTTTGTACTTCATCACACAAATAAAAGAATTTAACATTTGGGGGATGGAATTATATATCATAAGTAAACAAACAATTGGTTCTTTTTTTAAATTTAGAAACGCTTTTGCGAGTGTAAATCTGATTCAAAAAATGTATGGGTTATAAGAGGTATGCATGTAAAATGGGCCACCCCATAAACGTATATTTATGATCAGCACATTTTGATATTTTTCCATTAGAACTTAGTAAACCAACTTGAACTATTTGGTGAGATACTGCTTGAGACAGTACTTTTAATTGTTCTCAATATTAAATCTGTTATATATATATATATATATATATATATATATATATATATATATACATACATGTATATTTATGTCATAAATTTTAAATACTGTTTTCTAAATATGTAAGTTGAAATTAAGTCTCATATTTTATATATAGTACATAAATATCGTATACTTTCAACAGTTTCAACATAGTTTTCTTACATTAGTTCCCGTAGAAATGGATAATTTGGTTTACAATATATTTTTGTCGCTGTAAACGCGAATGTTACTAAAATTTTCAAAATTAAAAATTTCTTTACTAGGACAGAAATTAGAGTGGCTGAAGAAAGAATTTCTAACAGTAGACTGAGGAAGAATGTATATTTATTACACTAATTTTCCGTCATATCGGTTGAAGATAATCTTTCGGAGTTTGTTATAGTATCAGTTTCATAAGTATCAGTTTCGTACCAGTTATTGATACCAGTTTTTAGGATACAGTAGCAGCTAGGAACTAATAATTATTTATAACTCATAATGTATATCTGTCCATGCTTCACAGGTTTTGTTTTATTTATAACTTTGTCGTTCCGCAATCTCCGGCGATGACCTGTTTCAGCATTGTGCTCTCATTTAATCCAAAGAGGAATAAGAAAATAAATTAAGGAAAAAAATGTTACCCGGACCTAAGTAATAGATGGGACTACGAAGCACAGGGTAAGGTAAAACGTCGAAGTCCGGATATAAATTTATATAAATTCCTGACATATAAATTTTAAACAACAGTGATTAACAAATGACTCTTTTTGTTAATTTTTATGAAATAATAGAACATATGTCTACTAAGTAAATTTAAAAGAAACAATAATGATATACGTCATTTATATACGTATTTTGTACTTGAAGTTTCGTAATGTTTCAAGGCGTTCGTGTTTGGTTTTTTGAAGTTTTCTTCTGCCTCATGATATTTTGACATAGCAAGAAATTGACTGTTGTATATATTTTTGGGATTTTCTCACGCCCCTCAGATAGTTTCCGAATCAATTTCTTTCTTCGTAAATTTTATTTCCTCTTCAATAATGTCAAGATCCCCTATTAATTTTTTTTTATTGTTATAAGTTTTCCGGCGGGGCTGGCTCTAATTCTTTCTTGGGTTTTTCATTTCAATAGGTTTATGCCAAGATAGTTCATCGTCGTGCGATTCCAAAAATTTCTGTCGACTTCGATATATAGTAATGTAAACAGGAAAGGTTTAGCCGGCAGGCAGTTTGCCTGGCTAAAGTTGGAATATTTTTTTCTGCTTTGATTACCTGATCACATTTATCAACAGTGTCAGTTTTCTGAATAACGAAAATTGGGCGAAACTTTTTCCAAAAAAAGTTTTTTAATGTTTTGTATGGAACTTTAACGAACGGCTTCCCTTCGATCCTGACAGCATCGAATTGTTTCAAAGTTTTCTTAAAATCCCAACAGTCAAGTCATGTTTGTGGGTCATGACGTTATTTAAACGATAAAATGACGTCGAATGAAATAAGGTTTAAATCAGTTTGGTCCATAAATTGGAATAAACTGGTGGTATCTGATGCAAAAAAGATATTTGATGCGTTAGTTGCAGCCTATGAAGACATCTGACTAGTATTCTAGTACTTTCTCAAGAATCAGAATCACTTCCAATGGAAGATTTTGGGACTTGCAGTAGGGACTTGCCCTTTTCGGGATGTAATGGTTACTGAAACAGTCTTCAAACAAAAAAGTGGTTAAATACATTTTCGAGGTCGATTTCCGAATTGTTAGTATTAGTCTTTATTTAGTTTTATTTTTAAATTCTTGGATTGCTTATAAGGATATAATAAAAGAAGTTTTGAATTAAAATGAACATAATTGCTTGCAACGGGCATAACAATTAAAAGATCTTTCGCAGCCTTAAATCTAGGGAAATTCTTTCCTCGAGAGGAAATTTGTTCCTTTTCTGTGTAATCTAAAACTCAGTTTAATAGGAATATTGGATATTGCTATTATAATTTTCCGTACAAATGCAGTGTTTTTGCTGATTCTACCCTTTCTGTAATGTGGTGCCAAATTTTTCTAAACGCCGGAACCAAATGTTGCTGGGAAAAATTTTTGTAATTTTTATTTTTTCGTCGTTTCTAACTTTTACTTCAGTTGTCAAAAAGTTTTAATTTTATTTTAAATGATATTGTCGACCACTAGACATTTTTTTACATTGATCTAACTTTTGCTCTACGCTTTCAGAAAAATTTCCATATTAGCAATAAATTAGTGTATTTTACGAATCAAGGTAAAATTTCACGATTGAGTATTCAATCATTTAGCGTCAGAGTTAAGCATTCAGCATCAAGAATTTTATTCTAACGCTAAATGCTTTTTTCATATGTAGTTATTGCTAAAATTATTTAAAAATATAGTATTAATTAGAATGAAAATTGTTTTGTTATTGCCAAGTAAAAAACCGTTTTGCTCTTTTCCCTCCCTCTCTATTCATAAGTAATATTTTTATATATAACATGAACTCAACACTACATGGATTTTTGCCTACCTCCTTCAGCTATTGTGTCCATGATATTGTAAATTCTAATTTGTCATTGAAAATTTTTCTCAACTACGCAAAGAGACTACGTTTATTGCTTACTTATTACTACCTTTATTGCGTATGTATTTGCGTAACTAGTAATAAAAAGTGGAATTGCCAACTTAAATATTTATCTGAGAGATATTTCTAAATACTATTTAATTGGCTGAATAATATTGAGAAACATTGGCAATATCGAGCGTACAACGAAATACATACTTTTGACAATATAGTTTAATTATAGGAAACGGGGAACAGTTTCCTTCTCGGGAATGACCAAGTTCTTTCCTTAGTTTCGCATCTTTACCAAAGAAAATGTTTTCAAAGGACTGAAGGAAACTAATAAAATTGTTTCTAGTTTTGTTAGTTCTATTCAAAGTAGTATTTATTTGAGAAAATAAGATGGTTAGTTGCGTAACTTTCTCAATTAAAGTAGTTTGTTTTAGGTTATACTCTTTCTGGAATGAGTTTAACTTTTATACAATTCAGAAATAGTTCTAGGTTTTCGTTTCTCTAACAAATGTTTATTAGAGCAAAACCACTACTTATATTCAAAATAATTACAACTGAATAACAATGGAATTTAATTATATTTATAAATTATTCGTAACATTTATTGTTGTGTGATAATTTTCTCTGTTTCTAGTCACGAATTTGCTAGGCAATTTTTCCCTAATCAATTCATTCATTAAATTAAATCACAAGCTGCATTTGTGTAAAATATTGGGTGTTACAAATGTTCCTTAAATTGGATACAACCTTTTCTCAATTTATTATGAGGTGTAAAGGTTTTCAACCGATATTCAAATTAAATCGATGGGATTATTACGAACTAAAAATCACCACTTTGGTCTCAACCGGCCTAAAGTAAATTATATTTGACTATTTAAATATAATTTGTGGAGTACTTATTGTAGGATAAGTGTCCCTCTGAATTCGTTATCATTAATTCATGTAGTTTAGTTCTCCTGAGTTGTATTTGCATATACGTCACATAGAGGACGGCTTGCATCTCAGGACTTTCGTGACTATGCAACCCCACATTGTGGTCCGTTGCATACACTTTATTACTTGTGAAGTCGACTCAATGTTTAAGTTACGAAGCAGGTCACTGTTTTGAACATACCACGAAGGGTTAACAATTCTTCATAACCTTTGTTTTGAAAAGTTTATATTAGTTTTTCAATAAAAATAGCCTCAAAACATGTCCTAATTAATTTTTATACCGTATTTTTGTCTATCCATAGTTTAATACTTTAAAAATGAAATATTTTAATTACAGCAATATGAGGACAAAACGAAGATAAGAAATTATCCAATAATCTTTATATGTATGTTTGTACATGCAATACATATATATATATATATATATATATATGTGTGTGTGTGTGTGTGTGTGTGTGTGTGTGTGTGTGTGTGTGAGAGTGTGTGTGTGTTTTATGTGTGTTTGTAAGTATACTGTACGTGTATTTATGTGCATTGCACATATCATACATTTGTTACGAAATCAGGAATGAAGCAGAAACAATTTAATGTTACGAATACTTCCAATCACACGAAAATAATCATCTTCATTCTTTTCACTAACTCATTTTAGATATCGTTCTTTAGGTATCTGACCGCAATTGGTTTTCCCATTAATCATATAAATCCCACCACCCCCTTCGCACAAAGTTATTATTACAAAATTATAAATCTTAAGAAATCTAGGTGTGATAAATTATAGTAAATCATAAATTACTAAAAAATTGTCCCGTGATAAACCACCTCTCCTAAGTAAACCAAGTATATTTTATCTTGTTCATACTGTTGTTATTTAGTAGTTTCGGTATCTTCCCTCACTCTTTCCTATATCCCCAAGCTTTTTTTATATTTTGAACTATGTTTGAATTTTTATTTTAGTTTCTTGAGACAAGTGAACTAAGTATAATATACACATCATGCTGTCTAATGATTCATGGCATTTGTCAATTTTGGTTATTAAGAAAAGAAATACTTAGTTACATCCTTCATGGAATGTGTCGTTTTTCAAATACATATGTAAACCGTTTGATAACTTGTATTATGTACCATGTTTATATCAAATTTCATAAAAAAAATCTCAATCAAACATCCAAGCACAATTCGTAGTATTGTTACATAAGCGCAATTAAAATTCTCTAATAGCTTATTAATGAAATAAAGGACCTACATATAAAAAACAAAGTACACTGGCATTAATTTAATTTTTGAAATTATGGAACATATTTCGTTTAACATGCTAAATTCATGGATTTGGACGACATTTTGGTACTAACTGCGTCGCATAAATAGCGCGCCGATGGACCACGATAAATGTTAAAATCAGATATATCAAGATATATTTCAAATAATACCTAGTTCATAACTGCATAGCTGGTCACATTCAAATCTGTATTTCATTAAAAAAAATTCCGAATACCACGCAGGCAAAGTCACGGGCAAAAACTATATAAATATTTACATTTATTCAATATATTCTACAGTTCAAGTAATGAGATAATTTTACGAAACTGTTCACGTCATTGGAAATGGCAAACGCTGCAGCTAAGATTGAGATGGAAATCAAGCTTATTAAATAAATACAAGAGGAATTCTACACCTTCATTATTTATTGTTTCATTGGCTTGATTGAAATCTGTTTTTTTTTTCAAGATTATTTAGCAATATTCTTAAAATACAGGGACGAAAATGCAAGCTAAACCTAGGATATAAATGAAATTCCTCGGTACCGTTGTTCCCTCATACAATATACAAATATACCAAATTAGAAAGCTATTACTATTTTTTCAGTGGTTCAGATAATTAAGAAACGGAAAATCTAAATAACAAACCTGCTTTTGGATTTCTAATTACTGAATTTTAGTAACGAAATAATTCAAACTTTCATATGTTCATAAACAATTCAAACTTTCAGAAACTTCAAACTTTAATTCAAACTTTAGTTTAATTTTCATTGAAATTATTTAAAAACTAATTTTGTTCCGTCACAACCATGACTCATTTTACATTTTGGTTTTTGATTAAAAAAAAGCTGCTCTAAAAGCAAAAAACTTATCGAGAAATTATAAAATTTACTATTACATAATAAAGATTATGGGATTTATAGATATGTTTAGAATGTAACTACATAATAAAGATTATCTAAATAATAACTAAATTAATACATTTTTATATAGGAAAAAGGGAAAGGTATGGGGCAGGAGAAGATGAAATGAGGATAGGGGATTCAGAGCCGAATATCTATTTCAGATGACCTTTGAAAACATAAATCGATGATGTGTTGAATCCTAACGGATTAAGTTTACTCCAGAATTTGGCAAAATGTAATCCAACATGCTTTATAAATTTAAAACAACAAAGATATCAAAAATGTAAATAAGAATGAGATATGATTTTTGTTTCCAAAACGTAACACGAAAAGGTGGCATATCCCGTAAATTAATATAAAGTGAAATTATTTTGTTATAAGGGAACAAACATTTTTTTCTGTGCCTCGTTCACGTGAGGAAAAACCCACTTTGATATAAGCTTATCAAATCAAATATATAACATGAATGAGAGAAATATAAAAAAATTTTACGCGCTTTAACAAAAAATATCACCTAGTTTATTATGAAATATCCTCTTTAGAATAGCTTTTTTTTTCATTACACAAAACTCTATCTGAGGACAACGCTCGTGTTTTGTAACTAAAAAAACCTTATATTCAGGTACTTACGTATCTAATAAAAGGCGTTTACTTAATGCGATTTTGTATTGTAGAGAAAAGTAAAATAAATTCTGTGTAGTTATTATTTTGAACATAATGTGAAAGAATTGAAAATTGTTATGATGCATTGTGGTGCGCTGCGTGTAATACACCTTTACCACGGGGTGAAAAATACCGCGCGATAATTAAATTATGTTAAATGGAACAAACTCCAAACTTATCGAACTAATAACTAAATTAGTAACAGTCCTTTTTTTATCCACGGGTATAATTATTCTTTAGCAGTTTCATTGAACAATCTGCTTCTGTAAATCGAAGCGTAATTATATCTATTCTATTTATTTATTCAAGTATATATATATATATATATATATATATATATATATATATATATATATATATACATATATATCAGCTACATTGAAATCTGTTCAGTCTGTTAAATTTCTTTGAGAAAGACAAACAAACAAATAAAAAGACCACGTTTCATTTCTATTACTTCAGCAGGGACTCGCCTTGACAATTTATTTGTTAAAAGGAAATAAAAATTATCGTATTAATTGTCATAGTCTTGTATGTTAACACAAGCTAGAATAAGGCAATAATACCAAAATTAAGGTAACAGGCAGAAGATTTTTCTAGAAAGCTATGAAAATGTTAGAGTCGTCTAGAAGAAAACATGAAAACATTTTTTATGGGTGAGAAAATTCTCAAAAATGGGAGCAATCGCCAATTAGGAATATTTTAAATAATTATGCTTGACAAAGTAATTTCGCATAATAATTGAGATATGTTTACAAAACATATCTCAACTATTATGCAGTAATATATTAAAAAAAAGAATTATACCTCACCATATGTGTAATTTGAGATGTAAACATTTTTTGATAAATTTTTAAAAATTTATTTAATATTATATTAATAGTTTTTTTACCGCATTTGTAAACTATTAAACTCTTTAGTGCCATTTATTTTTCTCTCAGACATTTAATCAATTTTTATTGGAATATTTTTTTATGTGTAAAACAGTTAAATCACTCTTATATTTACAATATTAATAGACATAGTGATTCGCAAGACGTTGCGACTATTTCTTCGAAGAGGCAAGTTACAAGAGTATTATTTAAGATTACATAAAATATATGATGGCTTTAAATAACAAGGTCATCTAGATTATATTTAACTCTATAAATCATAATGCAATGAAATATACTTGTCTGATGTAATATTTGTGTTAGAGTTAGATCGAAATAAAAAAGTATAATTTATCACAAATTAAGACGCATAAAATATTATCATGTTTCTGCCTTCCGAAGACTGCAATTGATTAAATGTTTTAGAATGATTTTCAAATGCGGTAGGAATATAACGAAGGATTAGACAGTCAGTTTATTGGACAATTAGATAATTTCATTTTTCGAATTACTAGATAATTTCAAAACAAACAATCCACACTCTCATATAATATATGCCGGTGCAATATATATAATACTTTTAAGAATATTAAAGTGATAAATATTATATACAAATTACATTTATTTAAGAAAGCAAATTACATTTATTCACCTTCTCACGATTGGCTTCATAAAAAAACTTCAACTCATTCAGTGAGCAATGAAAAAGGCTGTGCTCAAAGTCGTAGAAAAAGAGAATATCTGGGATTGCTGACATAGCTCATCGAATTGGCTGAAATGCCATTGATCAAACTACATAATGCCCAGAACCGACGAAATGTTCTCGTACGGTAACAACGTACCAGTTTCCCGCTAGGCGGACAGATGATCTGATAAAATTGGCGGGAAGCATATAGTTGCAAGGGATATGAAATTAATTTTTCTGAGAAGGGATTGGGAAGTCAAAAAGTTATTTCTTTACGTAGCTCTACGTAAGTAAGACGGAAAAAAACACACTGTCACTGCTTAGAGTTTGAGTTATTTTTTATGACATCGCTTTGTTATTTACTACTATGTTTATCAACGGTCTTTATATCGTTATGGAAACATGCTATTTGTTTGGGCTTTGCAAGTATATACACATGTATATTTTTTCACCAATTAGGTATTAAGTAAAAAACAAACTTTCATATGTTAATCAATAATATACCATAAGCTTCTTTACTTTATTCTTAAAATAGAGGAGAAGGTCAAGAATTAGTCAGTTTTCTATTCATCTATAGTTTTGTCACTTTTATGAAATCAATTCCGACGTATATTTCAAAAGACGTTTTTTATATTCTAGAAATAACAAGGCAATTGATGCAGAATTTCAAAGAATTGTGGTGATTGTCAAATGTTATATGATTAAAATTTAGCGGTGCCTAAAAGTTAGAAAATATTCAATAAAGAAATATAAATTTTTCTTGGCATTTTTATACTACAATGTAATAATTCCTGTGATTTAAAAGAAAACTATAATATTACGTGATGTTCAAAGAAATACATATATTTTTTTCTCAGATTTTAAAATACATTCTAATTCTAATAACAATTTTCTAATTGTTGTGTTAGGAATGTAATGAAATAATATGTATTTCCATTTTTTTTTTAATATTTCTTTCAGAAATACCATTAAAATGTAAAAAAATATTAACAGGAATAGTTTCCTTTCAAATCAGCTTGCAAAAAAAATTATTTAAAAAAAAAACAAACATAAAGTAGCTTTCTCTTAATATTAAAGGAGCATACTCCTTGATTGATATAAATAACTGACAAATTTTATTAACCTCGCAATAAATGAGCAAATTAGTAACCTCATAATCTAGCTAATACGCTTAAAGTAATAAAATACCTTTGCCGAATGACTCTATGCATTACATTAATAAGGTTCTCTACATTTAATGAATGAGAGTTCAAATCTGGCCCCATTCCAATAAAATTTCAGATGAGACTATAATAGTCACATGCATCACATCAAACTCATCCTGCAAAGGCGCATGCCAAGAATTATAAACTATACCATTATAAACTATATTCTGATTTTACTCTTTTTTAGTGTAAATTGACGAATTATTTATTTTTAATATGTTAAAAAATATAAATATTTTGTGGGATTAGGTCAGTGGCTGACTTTCCACCAGCTTACCGCACTAGTTAAGACGCGCGCGCCGTTGACTAAACATCTTCTGTCTCCGTTACACTTCTTCCGTCGTATGTTCTATTTGTTTCTCCGTTGTTCATTTAGATTCATTCATCGTAACACGGAGAAAGACGGTAATAGTCGTCTCGATTTTTTTGAGGGCGATTATTGTTATTTGTGTGCGGTAAGATATCAAATAATATATGTTCTATGGTTTCCGACTACTCTCGGACTGGTCGAGGCCGTACGTGGTGTAAGTGTAGTGTTATTTATTTGCAGAGATTATTTAAAGTATTTAACGTAGGTACATAAAAATTGAACAGTGTTGATTTATAAATACATTTTAAATTTTGTAGCAAAGAGTAGGGTTTCAGACCTAAATAAATGAAATATTGGTACCGTACATAGAACGTTAAGGATTTACCAGTTGTTGAAGATAAATTCCACTATATATTTCATAGAAATAACAATAATTATAAATTTAAATATGAACTGCAGCTCTCCAATCGTAATTTTGCAAAACCTAATATATTCTTATAAATAATACGCATCTCGTATGCTCGCGTCGAGTGCTTGACGTAACGATGATTTTAGCAAACATGTAATGTGGGAGTTTAATTTTGCGACGCGACTTCTGTGCTGGCTCGGATCTACCGTATCGAAACATAGACCTGGAATGATGCTGTCACCAACTCCTAAAGTAGAATGTAATACAAGCAATAATATCATCGTCTAGAAAAATTGATTATTGAGAAATACAATAAACGGTAAAAGTTTTTAAAAATCGGTAGAAAATTCAACAAGAGAATTTGGCAGAATTCACACCCTAGCAGCATATTCAAATGAAGAATGCGCCAATGCGGTATGCATTGGCGCATTCTTCATTTGACACTTTCGTACTTGTATTTTGAAACAAAGCAAAGATGTGGAAACATTTTATCTTTATGTTTATGCTAAACCATGTGTTTAAGTTTGTGTTACTTTGAGAAAGATGTCACCGATCACTATACAAACATTAGTTTTTGACAGATGATTGGCTTGAACCATTTATACATGTAATAAGTGTATATCAAAATTTTTTGCCAAGCACTTTACCGAGATAAGGCTTATTGTGCGTGATGTCAGTATTGAGCCGTAGCGTCTGATTTGTTAAAAAAAAGTCGCAGAGAATTCAATGAAGCATAATGACACTTTTCTTAAATTGAAAATTTTGCTGATGAGAGTAAGAGAAATTAAAGAGGTGCAACAATCATACAAAAACAGTATTGGTGTGAAATATTTTGAACACGATACTCGACTAGCTCGTACACATATATAAGAGTGCAAGCATAGTCCACAGATCTGTATAATTATTAATTCAATGTTTAATTGTTAGTGTAAAGTGCAAAGTTGAAAAATTTAACCCTAGTGCAATTACTTCGGTGTCTGTCTGTTTTCCCATGTGTCAAAAATTAACTTTTTTGGAACTATTCCACACAAACCTTTAAATTTAGCAGAGAGATAAAGTATATGGGCTTAACTAAAGATGTGAGGCATTCAAAGTTTACTTTTTATTCTCAGGATTAATTTCAGGCCGTAAATCGATAAAAAAAATTAAAAGGATCATGTAAGGTGTCAAAGGAGAACTGATTGCAGCACTAATTCAACATCACATATGATGTATCATTTATGAATTTATTTAAACATCTTTCATGAAAATCTTTCAAAATTATTGTCCCTTGCCCTTTTTTGAAAAAATTTAAAAAATCATGAACATTCAGAATTAGGTGTACATTGAAATAAAATTATCAGAATTGAAACATTTTAGCGCCCTTAATTTTCATTAACAATACAATTGTTTATTCCTTCACAACTGCTGACCCTTGGAATTAGAGAAAAAAGAATTTTGAAAAGAAATATTATAGGGAACTATATTTTTCTTATCCCTTTTCCAACATTTTTTTCCGAATTAATATGCACATTGACCACATGCAAAACTGTTGTTTTCTTTGGATGCTGATTTTTTACTTTTACTGTCGTCAAAAGTCTTAATACTTACTATTAATAATTTACAATAATTGAGCAAATAATGCTTGTATTTACTCAATTTTTTCATAATTCTTTACCCCGAGGACCAAAAAATCTGAATAACAATACGCAGTGATATTTCAATTCCATTTTTAAATGAAATTTTTCAAATGAAAATTTAAAATTAAATTTTCATCCCATGTACTATAGAAAGTAAATTATACCAAAGTGATTTATGACATTTTAGCTAACTGTATTTACCTTTTTAACACTACAGTGCCCGCACTCCATAACAGAATGTAAGTGTTATGAGAAAGAAATATGATGAAAAAAACATTGAAATTTATATTTTGTATTGATTGTTTTGAATTAAATAAATTTAAGCACATGGTCACGATTAAGGTGACACATGACCTTATTTTACCAAAATAAACAATAAAATAGAAACGTCGAAATTCGAGATGTGATTGAATATTTTCTTCGGCACGACCATTGCAAAGTCAATTATTATGATTTTTAAAATGGATATTTCTCATATATTTGGTGTTTTTAGTTTTTAGATTTAATACTTTAGAATAGTAATAGTTAAAGTTAAAAAATAATTTTGTACCGATTTCCTAAAAGGCTCTTAATTAATTCTTTATACATTTACTTTACGTTTACATTTTAGCTATTTAAAATTTTATAGAACATTTATTAAAGTCTATTTGTTATATGAATACAATTTTTACTATACATATATGTGCTCATATTATGTGTACCGATTATTTTATGTTTATTGTATATAATAGAGTTTCGATTAAATTTAAGGGTAAAATTTATCATTACTTTTGGATGGTTGTATTTAATCAAAATTCAATTCAATCATATCTTCAAAACATATGAAAGAAACAAGCAAGACGTAGAAGTGTGACCTCGTTTTAATATAAATATTTTCTTCCCCAAGGTTTGTTTTGCCAAATAAAAAAGACGGCGCTGTACATTATTTAAATAAAATATCACGACTGCCGAAGTAAACAAGAACATAACTCTTCCGTAAAATTAGAAATTATTCGTTGCGTAACTTAAAATGTTTCCAAACCTGTTGAAAACAAATTACCTCTCATAAACAATATAAACTCTTCTCATTGAGTGGTAATAATGTTTCTAACTCGGGAAATTATAAAAGTTTTCCCGCAAAGCTACAGCAAGCATAAATACATTTTCACGATGAATAAGTTTGAAAACCAGAACGCATAATTTGTTATTTTACACATTTTGCGATTTTAATTGTAGTGGAGACTGTAACTAATCTTCAGCTTTCACAAAACGTTTTGTATTCTAGTACCATATTACGTTAAGAGAGTTTATTTTTACTTAGGATAATAAGAATGTATAAATTATTGTTATAGTCTAGCTGTATAAACACTTTAAAATAGATTTCAGTACTTGTTCTTTATAGTTGCTATCTAATAATTGCTGACTGATTTGGTTATTATGAATTTAAATATTATGGAAACTGCTATTATATATATATATATATATATATATATATATATATATATATATATATATATATATATATATATATATATTCATCATCCTTGTCATCAAAAGCTTATTCGAAAGTACGAAAGTAATAAAACCTTTCTCGTGTAATATTAAGAAACAGAAAAACATTGCGAAATATTTCCGTTCAATGGGTACAAGTTATTTTTACTAAAAATTTATTTATGCTACAAGACATATTATCCCTGACTGATTGGAAAGTAAAAATAAGAAACCATTTGAGTGTATAAAATATCTTCTCTGTTATTTAAGCGATACCTCAAATATTTAAAATATAAAGTGCGTATCAAAAAATACTACTAGATTTTAAAGTTCCAAACGTGTCAAGGACTTCAACTCTGCACAATTTTAATGTCGCATAATGATTTAGACATCTCTCTAGAAGTTTCAATTAAAAAGTTTATAACAGAGATATGACCAAAATTGTTCTGAACATGATAAACTCACTATAATATTATATGTCTACGATCAAATTATCATTTGTCCATTCGGTAACATAAACTTTCAAACTAACAAATTTCTATAGTTACGAACGTTACGGAAACGCTATACAAATTAAACATAAATACAACGATAACCTTATCATTAAAAAAGTTTAGTTTAAGAAAAATGTTGTGGGACTAAATACTAGATGAGTTTATTAAATTTTCACAAGCTGTTACAGACTGTTCTGCCGAGAGTTACACGTGTCATTTATCCAAACTATAAATATGTGACAAAAAATCTCAATAATCGAGATAGAATAACGTATCAATAAAATTATTTATCGTCTGCGAGAATATGAGGTATTGTAATATATGATACCCAACATTAAATATTTGGCACATGCACGATCGTAGATGCATTGGATTTTAATAAATTTTTATATTTCGAATTCTTTTATGCATGATTGATGAGAGAAAAGGAGATTTTCTAAATGCCTTTAGAAGAAATACGTAACTTAAAATATTTTTAATACATATAGATAAAATAGAATTATTTAACTTTTAACCATAGATAATACTTTGTTGGTATCATATTCATATGTCTGAAACGTTCTTAAATAAATTACTTAGCTAAAAAAACTCAGCGGAGAAACAATTTTTTAATCCCTATATTGCAATAATTGAGGTACCTTCAAATTAATTGTGTAGAAATTGCTCTTAAAATTACCTTTTTTAGATTTAAAATTTGTTTTCTTATTAACAAAATTAATCATAAATCATGAAGATATATCTTTAATATAAAAAAATAGTCTCGGATTGTTTAATTTAGTATGAAAATTTATTTGGTATAATTCATGCAAAGTAAATTTGACATTTTCATAATTTTTGGTTTTAATAAGACTATAAAAATTTTATAATATAACTTCCAACTTATTCGATTCTGAGTAGCCTCCTCTATCTAGCTCTTTCATTTCATTCATAATATTTGACACGTTCAAACAGATCGACATGGGTGAGCCACCAAGCAACTCCAAATTTGCTATATCCTATAGCAGTCAACGGGGTAGAATAAATATGTAGATTGGGCGCCTTTTGCAACACCAATGCAAGTCCCTGAAAACTGGTGAACCCTGCAGAATTTTCATATGCAATTTAGGGAGATAATGTAAATTATTACTCAGTTTTATTATGTAACATTCAAGAGCATAACGATTTGTCAATCCCAAAACTGAGGAGTTATCGACTTAATTATTGTTCCGCAACAACAATTTTTTCGCCACCGAAGATTTAAAAGGTCAAATACTAGGTATTTCCTTTCCAAACCTTATTTTCTTATAAGTTGAGAACACAGTTATATCAACTTATTGAATATGTCTTTATTTCACTGATAAAACTGTTTCTTTATTTCTGGAAGTTGGATACTTTCAAAACTATACGAAGATACATTTGTATGAAATACTTTTACGCTAGGCGCTGCCAAGTTAGAAAGCAATTCCGTCGGTCATCAAAGTTTTTCTGAACTTTGGATATTGATAATGCGATATTACGATATGACACTTTTTCAATTTACCTATTTTGAAATGTTATTTCAAGCTTGATAGAGACGATAATCATATACGAGAATTCATTATATATATATATAGAGAAGCAATATGTGTGTATATGTGGGGGCCAATATGTGTGTATATGTGTAATGCAGAATATATGTAATGCAAATAATATGTGTGTATTTGTAGGGGGGGGGGGGGGTTGCTCGAGTAAGTTTTTGAAAACTTTTGACATCTGAAAAAGTAAAAACATCCGTTCGCATAAAAATTTTATCATAATTTTGTAGCAATAAGCGATATGAATAATTTTAAACCAATGGATTTTATTTTCCACGTATTTAAAATTAATACTTTATATAAAAAAACTCTATCCCATGTATAGCTATATATGCAGAATTTTTCAGTTCAAACAATGTATATCTTTCACAAATATGATCACAAAGTGAAACGTTCTGTACGCAAAATATTTTGAGGTATCCTGCTTTAGTTTTCCTCAGACAAAAGTGGCTCAATATACGACATATAATATTGATTAATTATATAACACAAATCGATAATAAACTTTCAGTGCATCTCAATTCTGACATAAAAAGAGTGGAATTGTTTTTTACATTACAATGTTTTAAAACGGAGAAACTTCTTTAGCTCGAGTAGGATACGAATTACTATCATTTCATCTAATATTTCGGTCACGAAACATAAAAGTTGTATGTTTACTGTTACATGCGTCAATAAATCAAGAACTAAATCTTAAAGCCAAATTTCGAAAGTTGAGGAAGTGTCTTCAATTATATTAGCTAATCAGTAAATACCCTGTAGAATATTATGCCATGTTTTACTACAGTAAGTTTACATAATATTTCTTTTACTTTGTTGGCATCCAATAAATCCAACTTATCATTCATCAAATTATTTTATTTTTGACATTTTTGTATCGATGACAATATTCAATTATACAAGGTCCGTTGTGATCTATTACTTATCGTCTACGTGTATATAGATACACGGTAGCAAATTTTGTTACTTGTGGAATACTTTAAACTTTTGATTAAAAAAATTAGTATATTAACTTTAAATTAAATTGCCCAATGAAATATAGAAAATAAATAGACGATAGTAGGAGGGTAAGGGGTCGGGTGAGTATGATAGGCGATAAAGCATAATCCTTCTAAGTTAAAGTGCATATGATGGTCCTCGTCTGAAGTTGAAGGAGTGTCACATTATGGCCAAACAGAATATTTCCACTTTTTCTCGATGCATGAAGTAGGTTTTCAATTCCAGTATGAGAGCACGAAAATAACTCTGATAGATAACGAGGAATTAACAGGGGACATTATACCATAAAACTTTTTATTAATTTTTAATTTAATGTAGGTACTTATTCTGCATTTGTATTATTGAAAAGTACAAGAGATTACACGTATACGTATTATATACAAATCATGGAAAATTGAAATGTTGAAGAAATATTCAATAAATGCCCACGAATTTTACGGCAGTAGATCATGTTTCATTTGCATGAGAAGGGATGAATAAAATATAATAGCAATCTTCATATTTTTATTACTCTATAAAGTTTTAAACTATCCCACTGTATCTCAGTGAAAGATTTGCTTAATTTTCCTACCATGGCCTTCGTTTACCTTCAGATAACCGTCCGATTTCATGAATATCATTTTTTACGCCACTAAGTTATGAAATTTATTGGATCTTAACATTAGAAATTTTCTATCCGTATATGTTTTCAAGAGTAATCTGAAAAAAATGGTACCTCTTTAGACTTCGCCTGCACCAATTTCCTTTCGTTCACAATTTGTTTTCATTCAGACACATTCTTTTCATTTTTCTAATCAAAATAATCCTGGTTAAATTTAATTTCAGCTTTTCTTTTTTTAATTGAATTTGTTTGTCACCATTATTATTATAGGATTTTTGTACCCCTTAACTAATTCATTGCATTCCTCGTTTCAAGAGTAATCTTTTCCAGTCAGCTGATGGGAGAGATTGATCTTTCATCTAGAAAAAGTATGTTCTTCGAACAACAAACCTGCTATATGTTACATTAAGTACTACATGTATATACAATATGTACAATATACACACAAAAATTCATTATCATTAAAATAAATTAAACATGAGTCAAATTAAATTTTGATATTTTGTGTCAATGATTGTTACCAATCGTATAAAGAGAAAATGAATGCATTGATAACAGAAATATTGCAGAGAACGGTTACCGTTACCCGATAAAGCTAAGCAATAGTATATATATATATATATATATATATATATATATATATATATATATATATGTGTATATATATATATGTATATATATATATATATACATTTTGCATAGTTTATAAAAATATTCAAATTAAACAAACAAAATTAAAAGATATTCTATACGATTTACTTGCTTAATATATTAATTAGATTCCTATAATTTTTTCTCTAATACTACACAAATAAATACAGGACATATTTCAGATCACTCAGGCAAAAAAGAATTAAAATATTTTAGTACAAAAAATATCGAACCGATCTCTAAACTTCTAAATTAGTTGTCATATCACTTATTTCCAGATAAGCTCATTATACTTCCCAGTAAATTATATTTAAAAAAACGATATTTATTTATCTGAATATCTGCGGAGATATATAAGAAGTTATGTGCTTTTATGTTTTATTAAATATAATTGCTTAATATTAGATACAACGAACAGAAACGTTTGAAATAAAGATTTTGATTAAACATTTTAGTTAAATAAAGTTATGGGAAAAAGTAATTTCGTATTTGTTATTCTCGTATTTCTAGGTTAACTAACATTTCCAGCTATAAACTAAACTGGATATAAATAAATTTAGAAAATTTAACCATGTTATGATATTATTTATGAAAGAGTAGAGGACGAAATGTTTTTCATGTTGTACAACTACACATCTTCATGTTTTCATACGTTTAGGATTCCTAAATGTATTTCAACATATCGCCATGAAGAAATCAGTTTTTACTTCATATAACAGACTACTTCATTCTTATAGTAAAATGGGATTTTAGACATTACATTTGTTTCTATGCAGAGTTTTCCACTTTCATCCTAATTAAGATATCCCGGTGGAAATTTTGTTAATTATTTATTCTCTTAGTACTATCTCTTGCTCATATAATGATTTTAAACAATGGATACGTAAATTTTTCTACATTTAAAACTAAACTACATTTAAAATCTATCTAATTCTAACGTATAAGAAAAATACAACTAGCACGTTATCAAACAGTCAATAATAGCAGTCTCTTCAACAACTCTATGATCGCTTTCTTAAATTAATCATAATAGATAAGGAATCAAAGACGATGGCAAATTCAATATCAAGTTGAAAAAACACTATCTGCAATAAATAGATGAGATTAAAAACACGGATTAGAAGATCGTACGGTGGTATAATATGATAACTCGATAGCAAGCTAATTTTTAAAAAATCGTCATCGTTTGATCGATTTCCAAGTAGTTCTAGAGCGAAAATCTTTCTAAACCTACTCACTTCTAACTTAATTATGTACAAAAAGACAAGCATATCTGACTATCTCAACATTACATATTTACCCAAATTTACATATAGCTTATTATTCAGACTCCGCTCGAAAACCTAATCTACATCTTTTAATAAAATATTACTTTTAGATCCATTCCCAATATGCACAAAGAGTTTTTAATCGTTGGTACACCAAATCTAGCGAACTTTGTAAACAACACAAATAAAAAAACCAAGTCTCTAGATTGAGCAATATAAAACTAAAATTTAAAAAGTTTATACCGGACTTTTGGGTATTATTTTTGAACTCTAAATTAATCTGTGAATAATGTTAACAATGAGTATTGGAAAAGTATACTATATTTTACTAATTGTAGTTTATCAAGGGTATATCATTTAAAATTCCTTTATTATGTCTATATAGATAGAATGGCAAGAAAAATAATTCTTTTAGTAAGAATTTCAATTTACAATATTTTGTTAAGAATATCGTGTGTAATTTTATCTGAGAAGAACGAAAATATTTAAAATTACGTGCTTGCAAAATAATTTCATTTTCAATAATGCTTTTATTTAGAACACCGTCTTCTCTATTCATTAGCTTTTATTGACGAATATTCGCGTCATAAATATGAATGAAGTTACATACAAAACCTTATATTGAAGCAATATCTAATGATCAGTCGAAGCGTTCAAAATACTTACCAAAGCAATATGGTGTTCAAAGCAATACAAGTACCAAGCATAAATGTTAAACAAGAAATGTATACGGAAACAGCATGTAACACATTTTGTGGCATCATCCGCTCGATGAAACGGTAAAAAGTCTATCTTACATTTTCCGGCGGTGAAAACTTATACGTCAGCGGTCAGATAAAATTGTCTCTTTTCCACTTGACTTGTTAGGAATGGCACAAAATTAGATAAGAGGTTGGAATGCCAGTATTATTGATTCACAGAATTTATCGGAAATACGAGATTGACACTTCAGTTATTTTTGTAAATTTCTAGTGAATTTGTATTAAATGCATTACATATAAACACAACGTAAAAATGTTTAGTTTTAGAACAATTTTGATCAATAGAAGAAACTTTATTTTGATTATAAAAATTATTTAACAATGCTATACATGCGAAGGTGACTTTACTGTTTACTGATTTAATTGTTCCGCTTTCATGCAACAATTCCTCAACCGATCTCCATGAAACTTTGCGTATACCTTTTCCCATTTATCCACTTTTATCATTGGTAATTAAAAAATAACCTCATCACACATAAGATCCTGAACATGAGCATAAATAACAATACCTTACTGCGAATACGTTACCCTACAGCTATCTACTTCAGATATGGCCTTTTTTCACTCTACTTTTTGATGCTGTGCCTCTCCAAACATTCAACTAATTCTAGTTCTAACATCTCATTTTATCGGCCAGAAAATTAGTTTCTTAATTTTATTACTATTTTTCCCTTATCAGGGCGAGCGATGCCGCGGATCAAAGTGGCAAATATTATAAAACCAATTCGTAATCAACATATGTTTTTTCTAACCCCAAGTGTAGCAAAGCCACATTTTCAATTGAAACATCAGAACCACATATGGTTTTTAAAATTAAGTTACAAGTAAATTTATAATTTTGAAGCTTGAAATTGACGTGCAATATGAGAACGGGATACATTGCATCTCTCTAACTTCTAATAACAAATTTGTGACATCTGATAACATTCTCGGTACTTACATTTAATTAGGGCTATTATAAAAAATTATTGTGGTTAAGTTGCATCTACAATATCCAGAGATATAAACAATTACATATTCTTACTTTATGCTTGTTCCTATATATGTTAGGTGGTTTTAAAGTTTCGAATTTAATATATATATGTATATACATATATATATATATATATATATATATATATATATATATATATATATGTATAAATACATGTATATATGTATATGTATAAATACATGTATATATGTATATATATATATATATATATATATATATATATATATATATATATATATATATATATATACATACATATAAAAAAACCTTATTCATAATAACTGTTAAATAATATCAGTACACAGTGCAGAACTCAGAAAACATTTTTAAATATATTTAAATGATACACAGGTCAAATAATGGAAAGTGCCATTAAATTCAGTAAAACACGCTACGTTAACTATAAGATGAAATAAATTATTCAACGGACTTAAGGTTAATGATCTGTACATTGATTGCATGATGTTGAACGTAGTAGGGTAGGTCGCTCGTTAAAATAAGAACACCATGTCACCTGAATAAGTTTTTCAAATTTTAGCTCAACTATCGACGTTTTTATTCCCGCTTAGGCTCTTAAGCTTTATCATTTGTTCAGTTTATAGCCACATGAATATTAGAGTTACTGGCATTATAGGGATGGGAAAAAAAATATCTAAAGTTACTTCAATATTACTATAATAAAAATTACTTACATAAAGAAATAGGAAATTGAAAAAAGATTCCAAAAATTTAAAAAAGTGAAAACAGATTTGTATCTTATCCATGTAAGTCGGAGTCCCCAGTGAGCAACCAGGTTCAAAAGTTACTTTTAGAGACAAAAAAGCTTCAAACGTTTATTTTAAAGAATAACCAACGTCAAACGTTCCTTTGAGATAATAACAGCATCAAACGTTATCTTTAAAAAGTAATCAGCTTCAAACACTTTGAATTCCATAAAAATATAAGTCAAAATACGACTCAGCGACTCCAAATATTTTGACTTCCTTAAAAATAAAAGTAAAAAAATATGACACAAAAAATACGATTCGGTGCCTTCAGACACTTTGTCTTTCCTAAAAAGTCCAAGTGAAAAATACGACTCAGTGACATCAGACAATTTGGTTTCCCTAAAAAGCACAAATCAATGTTCTAAGTGACATAAAGTTATATATAATATATACCCTGGCTGAGTCCGGACTTTATAATTTATACCATAGTTTCATGTCCATCAGTCGGATATGCCGTTTTTGTGAGAAACCTTCAAAATCTGTCAAGCACGAGTAAAACTAAAATTAATAATGCTGTAACTAAACTACTGAAATCTCTTAATTGATTTTTGGCGTACTGTTGAGAAACACCACCTAGTTTATGAGGATTCATTTAATGTCGAACGGTCAAATCCATATCGTATATGAAGCATTCCCTAACCTGAAGTCTCCAACGTCACCATTAGTAATTATCGGCATTATTACAGCTTGCCCGTGTATATTTTTGCAGCTAGCTGGAAAACTCCGTCCAGTTGGATGATATTTTGACGTTTTCTCGTAATTTTTGTTCAAAAGAACAAAGCAAAATGAAATATGTAAACTTGTAATTAAAAAAAAATGAACCGGCGTTTGCAGCATGGATTTCAATTCACATTTAAACAATTAAATATGTGAAACCATTTTTAAAGGTTCTAATTTTATAAACATCAAAAACGATGGCGTATCATATAAAGTTATTTAAAATAAAAGAATGACGCATGAATTGGTCAATAATTAAACTATATTAAAAAATGAAATAATTTCAAAATATTCGTCATAAAGAAACAATAAATCAATTTAATTGACTAGATTACACTGAAAATGCCTTGATTTTTAATTTTTTTGATCATCCGGGCTTGTGTGATGTATAAATGTACCCATTATGTATGTAATGTACTAATCCATACAAACCTACGAATTAAATAGGGTCATCGAGAAAAGCCACATAAAATTAGAAAAGTGCCAAAAACCCTGTTTTTATTGACAATGCAAAGCGAACGGATATGGAAATATCGTACACAACGACAATTCAAACATGCTCGCAGATGTTTCGGCTCAAAAGTGGTGTGAATTGACATACACACATAAATGTTAAGTGATATAAATTATGACACATATATAATTTAAAAACAACCAAAAAACATTACACGCCTGCGCTCGGGCGGTGGGACAAAAAAGAAATTTAAAAATAAATTAAATTTTTCTCACTATTATCAGTTATTTTTCACAAAGAGGTTGCACTTTATATTTTACTATTCCAAATCAACTAATTGTGTATAAAATACCATTGGGACATTACTTTCGCCAATATCGCATTTCCGGTGAAAAAACGTCATAAATGCAATAGAAATGAGATCAATCATTATATGTGTCCCAACATGCGTTATAGGCCAGCGAATCAGGGCGGTAACGTTTTAAATATATTTCCTATTATCCACCTCAATTATTACAGTAAATCCTAGAATTATCAAAATCTGTCACACCTGCTATAAATCAAAAATGTATTTTTAATAGTTGTGACGTCATCGCACCGGATATGCGATATGTTCTTCTCGTGTAAACACTTTCACAAAAATTAAATTCGTTCACGTGTTTCTGCATTTTATTTCTTTTTCCTCAAAATTCTATTAGTAATTATTAAAACTTCAGCAAATAATATGAAAAGATGAATTGTGGGCAATATGAAAAGGAAAAAGCTACAGGAGATAATGAAATTACCTAAAAATAAAGAGATATGTAAACGGAGCGAGGACGTGCAGACAAGTCGGTAGACTCATTTAATATACTGGGTGTGTTAAAATAACATTACTTTCACATTTCATTTTTTTTATTTAAAATCATATACCGCATACATTTCATAAGCAAACTTATAATTTATTTTGTATTCACTACTATAATAATTATATTATTCTGTTCTTTGTCAAAATTACATGTAAAAAAATTACATTTCAGTCTTGTAGCAATTATTACATTATTTATACATTTTGAATGTAATTTTATGTCAGTTAAAAATATTAGTAATCTAAATTATCAGCTTATTCAATATTGTTTTTCTAAAATGAAATTCATTATCTGAATATAACTTTACTCTTTTTTTCATTCCATATATTCATTATCCATGCCTGATGCTGAAATATTATTTCTTGTATGGATTTTTCGAGTTTAAACAATATATATATATATATATATATATATATATATATATATATATATATATATATATATAGTTATAAAATACTTTCATATTCATTTCATTTCACTATCACTTTCATACGAATTTCATCAAGTCCAGAAGGCGGGTCAGTGTAAATAAAGGAGTAAAGGTATTTTCAAAGACTGCTAATTGTAGGGATTAATTTGAAGGGAGCACAGATTGACTACGAACTTTTTTATTTGTTACTGCTAGTGGAATTAATAAAGTACGAAGGGCAAGTTCGAAACTTCGTTTCGCTCTACGCTAAAGAAACATTTTAATTTATTTCCTCTTATAGAAAACCTTAAATTAAATGTTATTGTCCAGTTATTGTTAGTTTATAATCGATATGAGGAATTTAGATAAGTTCACGATGATAAAAATTTGTAGCATTTTTCCGACTAATTTCATTTAAAAGTATATTTAAAACTTTACTAAATATCTATTTGATTTTAATTCATTTAAAATAAATTCATTTTGTACACATTGTTTGATAATATTTGTGATCCAAAAAGTTTGATTGAAAAATATTTATTGGCATTCAATGTTAAACAAAAGGATTAAATCAATATTACAATAAATGTAATATTATTAGCAAAAAATGTTAAAAATTGATAAATATGGTCAGAACGAAGAAAAATTTGGAGCTTTATTCGAGATATCCAGTGCTCGTAAAATTTATATACTGGCGCTCGCTTAAAACTCGGCCACATGGTTCTTCTCTCGTCTACTTAATTCACTTTTATTTCATTTTTATTTCAGTGTCGCATTTCAGTATTAATGCATGAAGGGGTTCAATTTTATTAAATTTATTTATATACATTTATTTACATCTCGTGTGCCTCGTTGACAATATTCCCGTCTCAAAAACTAATTTTGTTCAAATAGTGGAATCTGCGTTTTACGTACAATAACTATCAAAGAAAACAATGTACAAAGTTTTTGATCAACGGAAAAATATAATTAATCATATAAAATTTAACATTTTAGTTTATATCACTGAAAGTTTAGTTTTTTGTACTATGTTATAGGGGTTTTCTTGCCAATGAAAAAAAACTATATGATAGACCAAATGATACACAGCCCATCTCTATAGATATATTACGGCTGCTATAAAAACCAATAGAGGCATGGAATTTGCTGGGATAGAATAAATATGACGCTGAAATTATATGAAAGCCTCGTGCATATGTCAAAATTATCGGCAGAAAATCGTGAGTTCAATTAACACTTTCGCAGTTCACGACATCCAACTACAATGAATATCAGAATACTGCTTTCCATCCTTATTCTCTGTAACGAGATCAAGATAGTGACGCTATGAATATTTTGTAGCAGAGTTAATAAAGCTTGAAATTTCTATGAAAGAAATTGTAGATGATGGTAATTGTAGATGATGGTATGATGGTAATCGCACTTAAATAATTAAGTGCGATTACCATCCCATGTCAATTCTACGAATAAATAGGTTTTAAAAGTGATTTAATGTAAAATAACTTTAAAATAAAAGAAGATATAAGTTTTGACCTAAAAAACCAGTTATTCCATTATCGAATGCCTTTTTAAAAATATTTATGTCTCACGATGTGCAATCTAGACATTCCAGACAAACGTACATGCCAAATAAATGACTTCTTAACTAGACAAGCTACTGAAAATATAAGGGCTAAATTAAAGGGGAGAAAATACAGCATTGATAATTAGATTATATTCGTATTTGACATTGTTCCTGAAATCGGTGTTAGATATACATTTCAAAATTAACCTAAAATATTTCATAGTGTCATACATGGAGCTATGTGGTTTCCTTCACTATATATTGAATTCATCAATATTTTTAATGATATTCATGAGAAAACACACTTGGGCCAAAGGCCCATTGTCAACAAGATCATTATCTGCCAGGAATGAGTGAGCTGACCGCTCAAAATATATTGTAAACGCGAGACTTTCATAATAGATTGAATAAAACAATCTCTCTAAACGCAAACCTTGGGTATTTGTTCACTTGTAACATCCACTCAACTTTACAATACCCACATAACTTTATTGTACGTTTAAAAGGTCTACTACTGTACCTTCAACACATTCCGAATGACAATCATAATATTATGCATGGAGTAGATTCATATATATGTGTATATATATATATATATATATATATATATATATATATACAAACTACAAAATATATACATATATATATATATATATATATATATATATATATATATATATATATATATTATATATATATATATTTTGTAGTTTGGGTACATGTACCCTATAACCCTATAAAACAGTTCAGATTTACCTATCAAGTTCTCGGCTCGAAAAAAGAACTCGACTTGATTTACATAAAGCAAGAAACATGACTGCTGAACTGGTGAATCATCAATTCTGAAGAAAGCAAGATGTCGCACTCGGGCGGGTAACAGCTAGGATAATTCGAATTCAATTCATACAGTAGTTATATGCATCTGTAGTGTATTAAGCGATTTTCATGAATGAGATAAAGAAATGTCTGCACGTATCCGAAAATTCCTTAAAGTTTCAAAAACTTTCCAAATGCAAAACGGTGATACCAAATGTTATACAATGCAATCAAAGTAAACATGTTTTTTTAATAAACCTAATTATTTTTTGACAAAATTATTGTCTTTTGAATACAGGTCATATTTTTTATTGATTGTTTTCTACGTGGAGGAAACTTGAGTCTTGTAATAATTCCTTAAAACAAATTGAGAGTAGGAGGGTCCTTAAGACGAACTGGTTACACTTTCTAGTTCTTCGATATATTTTTAAGTAATAAAAAGTCATGTTAAAGTTGTGTCCGATAGCAAAATGAACTCGCTTTGTAAACAGGTATGTTGGGATATAATTAGTGCTTTTCCCGTTAAACTTGATATTTTTGAGTTTATTCAGATTGACCCCTCAAACTTGCGGACTCAAAACACGGTTATCTACCATTACGCTGCTTCCAATAAGATCTATATTATTAATCAAATTGTAAGGCAGTAAATTTTGTACATGGAAAATAATTTTAAAAGGGTGGAAGATTTAGCATAAAGAATGATAATAGAAGTCAGAAATCCTGTTTTTATAGTTTTTGTTTGTCTGTCTTTATTAACTTGTTCGTCAACCACGCTAAATCTACCAGATGGATTTTGGTAAGGTTTAGACTTTTACCAACCTATGAGAAAAAATAATTCTAATAACTTTTCTTATTCCGAATTTCACGCGAGTTAATCCGCGAGCTTAGCTAGTAATGCATAATTAAGACATTTATTACTCGATTGTAACGAATTTGTTTAATCGAATGGAAAAAAGTGTATTAATAAAATAATTTAATCACTCGTGCTATAATTACGTATTAATGAGTAGAAAAAATATCGAAAGTAAAAAAATAAAAGTTGTCGTTTTTTTGTAAGAAAAAAATTACAAAAGAAAAGTATTCATAAAATATAAGCCTTCTGTTACACTACTAAAATATAAACAATAGGTAAATGTGGAAATATATATCCTAACAAATGTTCATTTATCGACTTTGATTGGTGAGCCATCTTAAATCCATTCGCAAAATACGTCATTTTAAAGTGCGAAACGGAAAAGGTCACTGTAATAAAATGCATTTCTAAAAGGCAATGCGACTACTGTGAAAAAAATACATCATCGAAAAAAGAAGTTTTACAATTGCAAGTTTTGTTTACATAAGAATATCATATATGAAAAAAACTTCCAAGTTACTCTAAATTAGATAAAATTATGTCTTCAGCAGTAAACGCTGAACAAACAATGCCGTAGAAAAAAAAACAATACAACAAATATAAAACTATATAATTTCGGTCTAATTCCGGCATTGGCGCATTGTTTATGTTTGGCGCTATAATTGGTTTGCGCCGATTTAGTTATTGCCGCAATAATGATATAATTAATAAATTTGATTATTCACACTGTGATTTTTTGGAATTTTGCTGTGTGAAAGTTAATATGTAAATATATTTTTTGTGTTGTGACATGATAATTCAGTTATTTTAACTATTTCATTCATGTGTATTTTAGGGTTTAATTTATATGTAAACTTCTACACTTATATTATAATTTTTTTATGCATTCTATAAAAATACATGAATAATTTATATGCAGGTTGAAATTTAAAATATAAAATAATTTTACGAAGTAATTACATTTTAGTTGTTTTTCCTATTTATTTTATCATAAGGAAATCTATGTAAAAACTTAGAGGGTATACTTATAAAATTACGAGAAGACCACGTTGTGTAAAAGTGACAAAGGAAACATACTCGTACCCGCGAATACGAACTTAGCCAGAATAGAGTTTAATAAAATATTTTAATTAAAACAATAAAACATTGAGGCTCTGTAACTCCCTTTTGTTTTTCTAAGCGCTTACCAAAAATAATCACTTTTATGGTTCTGTAGAGGAAAAAAGGATCACTTCGAATTATTTAATTTCGTTGTCCGTCTGTGTATCAAAACGGTATTTCTATGGAACGCGTGGAGGTATCAAGTTGAAATTAATATCAAATATTTAAATGTACCGTACATTTAATTGATTGGAATTGGAATTGTAAAAGGATTCAGCTTCCAAGTCAACGCATTTTTTGATACTTACAAGTAAATCAAAATTTATAGGTCGGTTGACTCAGAGTAATGAAATTTAGAAATATATAGAAACAACATCACAAATACTTCCTAGAAACATTAAATCATAAAAACTTCCCGTTGACCTAGAATATTTTTTGAGCACAATTTGACATTAAGGGAACAAATCCGAAAACCAAACACATTAAGGGACAAAATCCGAAAACCGTTGATGTGTAATTGTATAAAAATTTTTTCTTTAATATGCGCCTGTGAAAAATTTAGCAGGCAATATATTTTCGTTCTAAAAAATTAAATTTGTTTAGATAGCTTGATAGTAATATTATGTACTATTAAATGTAAATGCCCAAATGTGTACGGAACCCTCGTAAGGCGAATTCCACTCGTACTTGACAGGTTTTTTTATAATACTTTGACTTAACTAATGGCATCATTCAGAAATTGTCGAGGAATTTTTCTTTAGGAACTGAATGTTACAATTATTTAACTAGGTTGTGTATAAAATTTCGAGGTACAACCTGACGGGCAAAAATATTTCAAATTTCCCGAGTTCTAAGATATAAATGTAAGTTTCGAAGCCGATAAATCCCTTATTTTCATTAATTTTCATAATTTTTTCGCTACTGGTTTTTTATTCAATCTATATTTTCACGATATATAAATAAATATTAAAAATTTAGAAGTCCGATATCCCACATATTACTTATTTTCTTGCTTACAGTAGTTTTGAAGATTTATTTTCAATGGAATGGTGCATTTATATTACATGCACACCTGGCATCGTAAGAATAAAATGACATCACCGCAATTATTTTTCGATATAATATTCTAAACGACGGAAGTAAACGTTCTTCAGTACACGCAAGCAACATAATGTTACAGTGACGTAAACTGTATACAACTACATACTCTCAGTGGCATTTGCTCAAGGTAGCGATGTCACCGTCAATTGCATTGTGCATTTACTGCGTCCTCGCACACGAGTAAGTTCAGTAATGTTATTCAATATTTCCAGCTGAGTTAGCTGTATAATATAGGTCAGGTCTTAGGAATACGTTAAAAAATACATATTTATTAAAGAAGTACAAATAGTAACACTGAAGAAATGAAATGGCTGTAAATTTTCCTGATATTATCATATATAGATTGAACTTTTGCGTTTCTGATATAAATATTATAAATAAATTTGAATGTTTTTATTCTTTAAACGCTCTTCTTTTAATATAACCCACAATGATAGGTGCTATCTTGACGTAAATTTTTTGGCGCCATTATTTTCCTAGTATTATTTTCCTCTAGACTGCTAGGATTTTTTCTGATCAGTGGTTAAAGTATCTGAGGACCCGACGGGTAATTCTAGGGGAAAAACTATAGTGGATACCGACTTCTTTGGTAAATCGTTGGCTCCAAATAAACATTAACAAAAAACTTTTCTCCATTTACATTTTTTAAATAAAAGAATAGAAAAAATTAACGCAATGTATTTAATTTTTTTATAAAAAATAATTACCTACTTTTTGCTAATAGAACTCAAAATTACGACGCTCCTGTATGTCCGAAAGTTTAAATATATAAGAATAAATAATATTTCTGTTAAATAACTTACATATGTTTATATTGCTATCATATAAATACTAGCGTCTTGCTCAGTACCTTTTAAGCGTAAAATTGAATCTGAAATTTTCGAAACTCTAAGTTCTAGAATTGAAACTATAGATGTAGTTTTTCAATCAAGTTTATATTTATTACATTATTATTTTTTTCTTTTCTTACAATTACCAATATTTTATTTTATGTATTTAGTACATAATATATACATAAAGATTAAAAAAATTCACAACTAAACTTTTCTACTTATGCTGTTTGTGTAAAGTGTTTACGTATAAAATTATAAAATATCTTTTACTATAATTATTATTTAAAATGGTACCTATATTTTTTAACGATTATTTCGATGAATCATCACGTGATCTACAATTGTTTACAGATATATTAACCTACAAACTTTATTCGTTTGTATAAAATCAAATAGTTGACGTTCTAGAACCGAGATTTTTACATATTTTTCAACTTCAAAGTTGCATAATTGGCAAGTGTGAATGAAGAGGTTATATGTGACTTCGCAATTCAAACTTTCATAGAGTGGGCTTCAAATTAAAATATACAAAAACCTCATTCTTATTTAAAAAACAATTGGACCAATGATAACCGTATCAATGGATGGTCTAAAAAAATTTCCGCCATTTTACATATATAAGAATATATTTAAAAATATATTAATAGCATTAATGGCAATCTAATAGACGGCATACCAATCTAACAACATATTTTTCACTGGTCATTATTTACTATTATAATTACACTTATTTAAAGAAAGAAAAAATAAATGGAGGAATAGATGAATAGATGTACAGAATATATAAAGAAAAACCTATGTTTACAATGCTTCTTACTTTATATTATATAATATATGTATATATATATATATATATATATATATATGTATATATATATATATATATATATATATATATATATATATATATATATATACATATATATGTGTGTGTGTGTGTGTGTATATATACTATATAGACTTTACCAACAGTCGCTGAAGGTTAATTAAATATATCGCACCTTCCGAATAAAGCAGAACTAACTAAAAAATAATTAAAAGGCCCAATAAAAATTTTCCGAAACCAGTAGGTTATAAATATGTATGCAGGTATTTTCATCTTGTACCGTAACTTCCTATCATGTCAATTATTATAAAAGATGTCAAATATTCCTTTAAATATTTGCTTTATATCAATCTTCTTACAAAATTTCAAGATTAAAATTTGGAGAAGTAATAAGGAAATTCTGTGAAAAATAAAGAGGAAATTCTAGGGTTGTTAATTCCCTTATGAAACGTTTATTATCATTCCCTGAACCTTTGTTTGACCATATTTTAAAAGCAATGATACAAAAAGTATCAAATACAAAACAATTTTTAGTCCTTATATCAGAAAGGGTATAAGCAGAAACGATGCTTCAGTGGAGGGTCTCATAGCCGAATTGTACTCGTTAATTTCACTCAATCAGTGAGATAAAAATCTCAACACAATGATACTACATATGCTGCCGACCTAGCTTTATATGTGTCTAATTAAGTGAGAGTAATAATAAAATATTTCAATTCTCTGATATTGTTTATATGCAATCTTATTTCTAAGCTACCCAAAACACTAACAGTGAAGCTTGTCCAAGTAACGATTAGTCTGGCCATAACTACGCTAAAAACGGTGCAGTATATGAATTATGTTAATAAAAATTAAAGAATACAATCAGAATACAACTCAGGTTTGGTGATAAATGCAACATCAGGGTATTGTTTGTGCTTCTTGTTTTTCTTGTTAAAACCTAACCTTTTTATGAGGTAAAAGTTGTGCCTGAGATAAAGTGTGTGTGAGGTAAAAAGTTCTACGGAGTGTAGCATGATTTGTTGGTTTTCTCTATATCTTTGGAACTCCATATTTCATGTATTTGTTTCCTATAACTTAATTAGTTAAACTGAAATGAGTTAACATGTATACATACAGCAAAATTTGAGAAGTTGTCTACTTGCTCAGTACGAAATAATTCAAGAAAGTAAATCAAGGATATTTCAACCAAATCGTTATTTAAGTGATTTCATTAAAAAACAAATAATGTAATATTTTTTCCAACATCGTATATAGTTGGGTTTTCGAATAAAAATGATAAGATTTCGAAAAATATGCAAATAGTGATGTAATTACGTAACGTCAATTAAAATCATAGTAATTACTACATTTCATTCCACGTACAAATTCATATTTAGAATACAGAATGAAAAAGTCGTTTATGTTTACATTGACCAATTAACTGGGTGATAAAGGAATCTTTTACCATACCCAAATGAAGGAAAAATTAAATCTATTACATTATATAAAAGAAACCTAAAGCATTTTAATAATTTTTATAAAACCGCATATTTTAGTCGCTCAATAATATTATATCCAATGTTCCAAATATAATAGACTTAATTTCATTTTACAACTTTTTTTTTCTTGCAAAAATTTTTCTGTAATTATATAAAGTAAACTCATTCAAGAACCTGACATCTTTGTAAATTGATGTGACTAATGTATGAAATTAAATATTCCACCAACTCGTACCTCTGGTTTAAAAAAAATGTAGGCTTAAGATAGTTTTATCAATAATTATCTAAATTTTTTGCATCTTATTTTCGATCTTAATAAATAATACAAACAGTACTTTCACCTAGAAAACTGTCGGAATTTGATTCAATATTTATATATTTTATTAATACCATTTGACGCATTTAGTTCCATTCTCAAATAATTTTTATGAAAGAAATAATCAATAAAGTAATTGTAGCAAAATATTCATTTTTAAATTACACTCGTGTATTCATTCAATTGTAAATTTACTTGTAATAACTTATATTTAAATAGAATTTTAACTGAAATTGTGAATAAAAATATCTCGAATTTATCACCAATAATATTTTTACGGCTACGTACTACAAACTAGAAAAAAAAAACCTTATAAGATCACTCTCATATCTGTCGATCACAGTTGATTTGTGTAAAACTTATGCGACGTAGAAACTTGAAATTTGCCACAGTAATATATTTTGTTATCCGACATATATTGCATTTTTTAGTAATTTTATTTAAATCCAATAAATTTCAGGGGAGAATATTAAGATAAATTTAAATTGCATATATTAAAGTAAATTCCTAGAAAATGAGCAAAAATAGGATATCCTTCCCTCACCTATCTCCAAAACTACTGAACCAAAAATTATGAAAAAATATCATTGGTAAAATCTGACGGGAATTTAAGGAAAACTATAGCGATTTTCGTGGAAATTTTGCAAAGGATTTAGTAGGAATTATATTTCCAATATAAATATGAAATATGTAAGTATAAATATGAATATAAATATGAAGTATGACATATGGTTTATATTATTGATGACAATTGAAATCGCAATGGAGACTCGCAGAAATTTGCTAAGGTCCATTTATAAGTTGAAATTCATTCTTAAGTTTTATTTTTCAACAAATTTAGAGCTGACACACTTAACTTGTAATTTGGATTCAAATATTTCAGAAGATTACTCGGTTTCACAACTTATTGAGCGTGAGTAGGTAAATAATGGAGGTTTGAGTATTCGCATACTTTAATTAATTTATTCATTAACTTGATAGGGTAGTGAGCAGCGTAAATTGTATGTGGTGAACACGAGATTCTCAGTAGACAATTTGAAGACAGTGCTACTATTAGGCTGTGATTACAGGTTGACGTCTTGCTAGTATTTCGCCTGTGGTCCCGAGATATTCCTTGTGTGTTGCTGTATGCATTGAGCCTACTAGTGACCCTACACAAATTATATATTTTCTCTTGGAGTATTGATCTGTATTCTATAAGAATACCGTCTGAACCTTTGGATTTCTACGTTTAATTACGTTTAATGAACAACCACATTTATTTAATTGTTTTATTTTTTCAGAGTGAAAACCACTCAACTTTCTGGATTAGTGCCAACACGTTGAGCATATAAAACAAAAAACAAAAAAAAAATAAGTAAATAGAGATACAACACAAAAACAATGCCTAAAACGCAATGAATACAAAACAAATCATGGATAGTTAAAATAACGACCGTCGATCGATCTTAATTCTGAAGTTACAAATCTAACGGAAGAATAATTTAACGGCAACTCCTGCAATAACAAATTAAGTACATTAAACTTGGGGGCGAGCAGGAAACGCAAGACAGAAAAATTTAAAAGACGGTGTCGTCATCTCATAAATTTATAAATTTTTGATTTTTTCAAGTTAGTTGAAGACACTTTTTCCAACAACTTTGTTGGCTTTAACTAGGAATTTAATAAGAAAATTTAATTGGTGCTGAACCAACTACGATTAAAATGTGGGATAAAAGTCTGAAGTAGTGTGCAAATTTTAACCATGAAACGTATGTTGGTGGAATGTTTATTGTTGTCATAAAAGACACTTGAATGTTAACATAAATTATTGTATATTTACAATTTAATAATAAAAGCTTATCATTGTGTAAAAATACCACTGTATAAAAATCTTTTTTTAGTTTTTCACTATCAGAAATTAGGCAAAAAGACTGTCTTAAAACATGTCGATATTTATAACATGGGGAAAATATTCGCATTATTTTTAAAGCATTCGTTCACTTCTGAACATAAGGTTATACAAAATATTTTTAAGACCGACTTCGAGAAAAGTAGGTTCTAAAAAGTAAAAAATAATTAATTCAAAATAGATTGACCTACTTATTCCCGATATATAAATAAGTTACTTATTTTTGAAGTCGGTGCCAGCACTATCGACAAACTTAAACAAATTTATAATTTCACTTAATTTTTAATGTAAATTTAAAATCTTAACTCCTAACATATTCACAAAAACGAAATAGTTGCATAAAGGGCGTATTTACAATATAACATTTCGCGTTTGTTTAAGTCGGTAGGCGATGCTAGCACCAACTTCCAAAATAAATAACTTAGATATTTATTGCGAACAATTAGTTAATTATTTTGAGTTAATTAATTTTTACTTTTTGGTTAGGTTAATTTTTTTTTCTCTGATGTCGGCTTTCCAAAAAAATATTTTATTTTAGAATTTCTAGTAAGTAATATTAGTAGTAATAACCATAAACCTAACTTTCAATTATTTTCTTTCTTAGAATTTTGCATAAATACTCATTATAAGTCACCAGCAAACGCAAGTATATAGAAAATTTCCTCTTCGTCTAAAGTTGTTATCAACAATGAATAGAAGCGAAGCAATAGTAATAATCATCAGGGGTAAACTGTTAGCCGTTGAAGAGTTTTATTCTCCAAATCCGAGGTCCAATATCAGATTTTACAAAGTAATAATTGACAGTAGCTTCTAAAATCTCTTGAATAAAAGATCTTGAATCACGGTTTATTTACAACCATCCGTTACGAAGTTGCATTGTTCATCTCGAGTGTAGTTATTTTGCACAATAACAACTACCAGTAGATAAAATATCTTGAATCACGTTTAATTTACTACCATCCGTTAACGAATTCCATTGTTCATCTTCAGAACTCATCATCTGAACCTGACGCGGTCGATGGTGTAGTTATTTTTAAAAGTAACAACTACTAATAGAAAATATCTTTAATCACTCTTGATTTACTGATATCCGTTATGGGGTTCCATTGTTCAACTCCAGAACTCATCTCCAAATCCTAACCTGGTGAGTGGTGTAGTTATTTTGTGAAGTAACAACTATCCGTAGCAAATATCTTGAAACATTTTTAATTTCCTGCCATTCGTTAAGGAATGGAGTTCCTTCCAGGTATCAATTCCATCCGTTCAATTCCAGACCTCATCAACATACCATCACTCTGTTTATATGAAAGTATCTCTTTTTCAATAAAAGAAGAATCATTCAAGTTAGTCTTATAATTATCGCTTAATATAAATGTAAAAAAAGATTCTGACGAATAGAGAACCTCTTCCGTTTTTTGAAGTCGGTTAATTAAATTGATATTTTACATAGTACGTTTAACGTTCGACTCATCAAAAATTAAAGAAAAATAAATGCATATAATCTAATACACACATCACCATAAGGTTTACTGCTATTTAATAATTACAATCATTCAAAATAATGACAGAAAATTTCAACGATATTTTGATTTAGTTATTATACATCGGAAACAAACAGTGAGAATAATAAAAGTTGTTAAATATGGTCATAAGCAAATAACAGATATTTTTTGTAATCAATAAAGAAAAAGAAATTATTGAGTTATTAAATCAATTATTTTATTTTTCTCTAATTATTTTTAGACGATTTTGGCATTGAAATACCAATAGAAACAAAAGCAATTAAATGTACTACGAATTAAAACTTCGATTCCAATTAAACGACAGGAAAAAATATATATCATCATTTACGATTTCAATGTTTTCTCGCCTTAAAAGGCTGTAATAAAAAGATGAGATCGTTTGCTCAGATTATTCTTAATATCATAAAAATTCAATAATCGTGACAATAAAATAATTTTCTCTTAAAAATAGTCGGGAATTGTTTAGTTAAATCGTTGTATACATTAAAACCTTACCACTATATAGCACAATACGTATTTCTCTATCCCATTAAACATTGATTGCTCCTCTACGTGAGCCAAGTGTTATCTCACTTGTCTTGTTCATTTGATGGCATAATATTTTTTGCATCGGCCCTGAAAATTTACCTCACGCCGTTAAAGAAGTTAATTTAAAAAATTGTGAAAAATTTTATGTGATTCAAAACGGCATTTTATATTATACAAGTTGAGTTAACTTGTTTACTTAAAATTGATTTTTAATGGAGTTCTTAAAGTTTATGGGATAATATCTTAAAGAACGCGGTAATTTTTGAATCGTTTCTAATTACTTTACTTTATTCGATTATGAAACGACAGAATGAAGAAAATATACTCATATAAATATAATATTTATTTGGATGAAAATGCACTGAAACATTTACGGAAATCCTTCGGGATTTTGGTTTTTTACTTACGAAAATTAACGAGTTTACGTTTGGAATTAAATAAGGCTACATTGGGTCGATTCATTTCCCTTCATTATAATATCTTAATTTTTAATTGTTTAGTTTATGTTTGAATAACAACATTATTTGTAGATGAAAAAACATTAAAATCAAAAAATTTACAATGCAAAATTTCCTCTGATCTAAGTGAAATCGCATATCATATACGTCGATTGCTGTGAACAAAAAGTAAAACAAACAAAATTGTTTGAACCACACATTGACATGTTATATTTTATACCGGTTTTATGATTATGACGTTATCGCCATGTTATATGGAAGTTATAAGAATATAAGAAATGAAATCAACAAGCAAGCTAGTCATTTATTGTGTTTCAAAATAGTCTCCGTGATACCTTACACATTTTTATATCCGATGAAATAACAGGGAGAAATAGCCGATCTACTCTTCCTTGCATAACTCTTTCACAGATTTTTCACAGCCTCTTCTTTGTCCGGAAATCGTACGATTTGCGATTCGTTTTTATTCTTGGAACTAAATAGAAACTGCACTGTGCAAGTTCGGGTTTGTGTGATAGATGGATTCATAATTTCTACATTCGACGTAGTGAGATAATTGTTCATTTATCTGGTTAATTATCATAATATTTATCTGGTTCATTATCATAATATCGTAATGGGGAAGGAATTGATTGCGATTGCTTGGCTTTCGAACCTTTTTTGAAGTAGCTTCCCAGATTGCGGTAACCATTTTTTTCATAATAATCGTTTCACAATAACCCGTCCGTCTGAACAAGTTTAATCAACTTTGTATGGAATTATTCAGACGGCCACACCAAGTGCGCCGACAGCCTCGCCATTTTTAGTTTGTTATAATATACTCAGCCTTCATGGTTCCAGAGAATTTTAAATTTAGGTGACGCCCAAAATTTTTCTAACATTTTGTGACACCGATTAAAAATCTGGTGTGTTTAAACTTCGATCTAATCATGAGTTAAATCTAGAATAAAGTAAATATAATAAATTAATTCCATAATCATACAGATACCTAAACTTTCTCGATACTCTTGGTAATTTTGTTGTCTTTATCATGAGCTTCGCACCTTTTTCCTAATCTGATTAGTCGCTATAGAGGAGGTTGATTAAACAGATCATCACTAACGATAGTATGACCACTTTTAAACTATACTAATTTTTAACAATAGCACAGGATGATTCTTTCTAATAAAATGCCAATTGAAGATGGTTGTGTTTTGTTTGTTAGTAGAGTACATAATAAAAATTACGAAAGTCATCGGACGAATATTTTCTCGCGTTAAATACGTCTTCACGTGTTACATACAATTTTCAAATCGCCTCTGATCTATAGAAATCAAATGACAAATTCAAGCAATATACCCCAATGGATTAGCAAACAATCGGACTTTGTTTAAATTTTTAATTTGTTTATTACTATACTTAGAAATGACCAGTTCCAAGGACTTCCCGTACATGTTTTTCGTCAATAATATCTGATACTAAAGTTATTGTCATTATTCAATTATTCGTGCTCTTCTATGTCTTGTAAGTTTTCCATATTGACAATTTTTATCAGTAATTAATCGGATTTAAATAGAATTATTTAATTTATTATTTAATTTCAATTGTTTTTTATCCCTCAGACAAAATGCGCTAAACAATTAAGACGCCAACTAATAATAAATAGGTCACGAAGCTAAACTAATTTTACAACCACCACAGCGCTATTTAAATTTGTCTAACTGATACATATGGCGGATTTATTGCTACGATAGTAATCTCTTACAACTAACCATAACACCAGTCCAGCACTGGCAGCATCCTCGACAAACGGCTGGGAATCGAGCCCGGGTCCCTGCGGTGCGCCATACCTCGAAGACCGTATGCCTCGTAATAAACCCAATACACCGCGGCGACGACAAATATTTAAAAAGTATGTTCGGAATTTCCTGGGAAAAATCGTTAATTATATTTTTATTTCAAAGTATTTCGTGAAAAACCATTTTTTTAAATTTTGGTTTTATTTTACATATTTGTAAAATATCGATTAATTAAATATAATTATTAAGGTTATATAATGCCCCCTACTTCTTGTAGACAATATTAATGTTCCAAAGCTTTGGCAGAAAAGACAATTATTTTTACGTGCTCAATAAAAACATATTCTAAGTTTTGATTATATTTCAATAATAAATTTGAATTTTCTTTTACATCAATGTTAGTTGTTTTACCAATTTTTTAGTGGAATCTATCATAAGTGTGATCAAGTTTCAGTTTACAGTCCCAATAGGATAGTTCTCATGATCACCTTCCACGATCGTCTTTTCGGAGGCCACCAATATTTTGCAGTTGAGAAGCTATTTTTAACGCTTTCTTGAAATATAAAAGAAGGTTCACTTCCGTCCTGCCACAAAGTCTGCATCTCAGCAAGTTTTTCACGTATGAGAACATTGAAAATGATAACAAATCTGATACTTTGTACGAGCGTTGTGATGGTTGTAACATTAGTTCAGCTTCGTAACCAATTAATTATTAGTTGCAGTCTAAATTATTAAGCGCATTTTGTCTGAGGAAAAAAACTATGGAGGTCATTCTGATGTTGGAAATTAGGGTAAATTTTCACTACTCGAAACAATGGGTAGTATGATTCGGTTAGAAGATTTACTTATTTACATTATAGTTTAAAATACTCGTACATTATCTAATCTTAAAATAGCATGGAGAATATTAGTTTATTATACAGTATATTAGTTTATTCTATTATATAGAGAATATTAGATTATTATTAACTAAACGATTATATTTATATAATGCGTAAATAATTTAAAATTTTATAGCAGCGCACATTTGATATGACGACCGAAAATTCAAGGCCCCAGGCATAAATTTATCAAGGAAGACTTTTAATAGTCTGAGAACAATAAATTTAGTCGTCTTCCAAATCGTTATCTTTCAGCAATATTTTTTCTTAATCCTCTTACGTACGTTTGATTTAGAGGGATCTCTGAATCAATATACATTTTAATACTCAAAGTATTTTAGGTCAGATGACTGAGTAAAATAAAAAATATTCGCAATTTAAATTGTAACAAATTGAAATTCGGTTGAACATATTCCGTTTAAAGTTCGAAACCTCTGAGACATCGACGGAACAGACGATATCATCATAAAAAATGGGTAAAAGACCCTAAAAACAATGATATTCACGAAGGTACTCTTGTCGATGAGGAAGGTAAAATAATTTCCTAGAGATGATGAAAGGTAATAAAATTTTAATAGGAATACATTTTACTCATTTTAAAATAATGAAATTTTCTGTCGTCATATCAAACAGAGTTGCTCTTTACTGAAGCTCTATTTGATATATAGTTGCTATTAACATAAATATGATTCATCATATGTAGTCCAAAGCAGATTTTCTGGGAACTTGATTTATTAATTCTCGGTATCCAATTTAGGTCTGATTGGGAAATTATTTTGAAAATAAACTGAAATTTGTACTTGTATTTAAATTATCCAACGAATAATTGTTATATTCCGAGAAACCAAAAATAAAGACTAAACAATTTAAGACAAGGTTTTTATTATCTCTTTCTACGTGTTATAAACCATATGTGTTAATTCTGTTACCTTAGAGAAAATTTGCTATTAGCCTAAATTTTAATGGAAATACGTAATTTCATTTGTTTTTTATTATTCAGTAGCCATCATTCTACCGCATATTTTGGTGATGCTGTTGTTCTCTAATTTTTTTGTACCAAAATTAAAAAAGCTTGCAGTTGTCTTTTCGTCATAGAATTTTCTTTCCATACACAATGTTGAAATTTGGCATAGTTGTAGGAAGTGCTGGCTTAATTACAGACATAAGTAATTACGACACTTTTGAGTGTTATTTAGTTTTGTACGCGTTATAAAAAAGGCTGTACCACATGACGAGAAATGATATTACGGAATCAGGAGAAATATAATAATGATGTCAAATTATGAATAAATAATTAACAATTTAAAATGTTTTCGTTGAGTTGTGCTCGTTGCGTTCATAATATCAAAATGTAAAACCATTGGTAACACAAATTCAGATTTCCATCTCATGGTTCAAAGAATACGAAAATAAGCCCATTAATTTAATACTTTGCGTTGTCCTCCAAGCTCTAATAATTTTTAAACGGACTTATTTCAATGAAGAAATAGTTTTCGAAATGGAATTTGAACGGCACAACACTCTTTTTTATAGAATTGATAAAATATCAGCCGACATTTCAAGTGAATGGCTTTCTTTTACTCTCACAAAATAAATAAATATCAAACATTTTTTATTTACATTTTGCTACAAAGCGTAAAGAATTAAACCGATACATCATTTATAAACATGTTATCACCTGAAAGCATCAATTAACTTGAAGCAAATCGATCTCAAGTAATAATGGTAATTACTTTATTAATTAACTTTGCGCGTTCAATTCGTTTAATTTTACCAAAAAGTTAATTAGTAAAGTTCCTAATTATACAGAGTGGCTTTGTGAAACCACTTCCTCAATATTTTATTATTAACGATATTTAACAATATGAAATATTAGGGAAGCTTTTGAGGAAAATTTATAATTTCATTTTAGTGAATTGCCAAGAGATGAAATCTAAATTCCATCTAAAATGTTTAAGGATGTTAATGAGGATAAAACTTAGGTTACATTATAATAAAAAGTTGTGTATTTTGGTGTAATATTTTGGGGTATCCATGAGTTTACGTATTACAATAAGCAAAACTAGGGTGCATCTTGTTAATTGCCGGAAGAATTTTTGCATTTAATATTTAGTTAGTTACTTTAGTTAAATTTATTAAAAATTGAGAGGTTAAGTAAATGAATGATGGACTTATCGCTACAAAAGCTATTTCTTACAGATTAACACAAGTCAAAAAGATATTGTAGTGGTTGACTAGGAATAATTAAAGTCTAGATGTATTAAAGTTACAACGAATGATATATTCAGCTTTAAATCGAATACGAATATTCGGCAAAGATCAAAAAGTCAAATACCAAAATATTTGACAAAACTATTGGGTTGGAATTGATGCTTATATATATTTGAAAATATTCCACATCTTGTCACTATAAAGTGATGCTGTGATGAGACAGATGTTACGCGCAATTTAAACCCTGTGATACTAATAGTGATGGAGTTAGAGAAGTATCTTTTAGAACTTATTGAGTATGAACATTTTTGTAAAGAGAGAAAATCAACCAATATAATTTAATCGAAGACATTATTAGTGGAGTCAATGAAGGTTTTTATTCTTCATCCTCGAGAACAGTTTCAATTTTGATGATTTTTAAAAATTTTTCATATTTGCATAATATTATAAATCAGAAAGTTTATAGGTGATGGGAGGGCACATAAATATTTATATTGTTTAAACAATAATAACGCTGTTTATGGAAAAAATTAAGTTTTAATCGGGCATTTTTCCATTAAGAAATGGAAAAAACCCTAGTATTTGAGTTCTCTCCGAAGATCTAAGTATTTAGCATTTTAATGGTTCTTTCCAACGATAATGTATAATTTTAATATATAAATTTAGATGATTTTTTTAACTTAAACCGCTGCCGACGCGAACGCAACAAACACCTTTTTCAGCTAATATTGAGCGACACAAATATTCATTTTAGATTGACCTTGAGTAATGAGCAATACATATATATATATATATATATATATATATATATATATATGTGTGTATATATATATATATATATATATATATATATATATATATATATATATATATATATATATATATATATATATATATACATACACACACTGAATATTAAGTGATCATAAGCTAATATTAATTTTCGACAAATTTCTTCCAGAACCAATGTTTATTTAATTTCTACAAATACTTCTAAACTTTTCGTATTTACCACACTGTGTATTACTCTCAACGTTCAAATCAGACACGCGTTGATCACATGACTCCAGTTCTATGTGAATCCCTGCAAGTAACACTATAAGTCATTTGCTACGAAACTAATCAGTAAATACGTCATGTCCCTTTCAGACCGGAAGTTTCATAATGTGGTGTAGAATTAGTACAATATGGATGTACATTTTTCTTCAAATATAGATATTTTTTTTTTATTTATGGAAAAGTGCAAATGGTGAAAAATATTATTGAATTATCGATATGAATTAAGTGATTAAACAAATTCAACACCAAGTTTATATCAGCAAAGCGGTTAAACTTAACGAAACGTAGTGTTTTACTTGAACATATTTAATCAGCATTGGAATACTTCCAAATAAGCTGCCACAGTTGACAGAAAGACGCTATCGAAAATAAGTCTATATTTCCTATGTAGAAACTTATTAATAAAAGATAATATCTCTCTTGTTATGCTGATTTCTCTATGCATGAACGTACGCATGAACGTATCATTTCGTACGCAGGCGATATTCTAACATACAAGCCGCTAGTACACCATGCTTTGTTTACGCGAACCATTTCAAGCTGTTTTAACGTCTATATATCGAAGTAATAAATAAAATCCAAACAATTATTTGTGGTATAACAAAGAATCTTGGATACACAAAACCAAATTTAACGCATGTGGCTCTACTAAGTATATATGGACCGAGTATATATGAGAGATATGTGAACCTAAAAATCTTTGATTTTTACATTCACTAACTTACTGATAAGTTATCAAAACCTATCACATATTATCAGTATACCTAGAACTTTGAAGAGGAATTTATAATATAAGTAGTGCTATGTATACACACAACAGAAAAAAATAAATAAATAACCAGAAAATGGTGAAAGTTTTCGCAATGCCTAAAAACCGGAAACAAACTTAAGTTTACGATTATTTTATAAAAATCCCTATGGAAGGGCAAAGTCTTCATAATTTGATCTAATTTGCTTTAAACTAATAAGAACTACAAATATCTTAAATCATTGATCGGAATTCAAAATAATGAGGACAGTATAGTACAGTATAATAAAATTAATTTCGGCTGAGTTGCTTAATATTTTATTCAAAACGAGTTTTAATAGTCTGAGAGACAATGTAAGCTCTACGTATACATATTGATATGGTGCAGATCCCAGTTAAAAAATAATGGTATAAACTACTCTAAATAGAGGTTCATGTTTAATAAAATAACAATACATTTTGCATATAAGTAAAACTTTGTTTCAGTTTAAAAAAAAATTTTTAAATACGTATCCTTGTGTATAAATTTTTTTATAGAATTTAAATTTAAATATATTTAGAATTTAAATTGAGCTTTCAACTAAGCAACTTTTTCATATTTAGTGGATTCCAGCGCAAGCTTCTTCTTAGGAATCTGAAAAACTTAAACCGACTGTGTGTAAGAAAGATTCGATATTTAAGTCAGTATTAAATAAAAAAACTCATTTCGCTTTGTCCAAATAACATTTTAAATACAAGATTGATTGTGGAAATAAAGTTGACAAAGTTCATTTTCGATAACAAGTTCATTTCTGTATTAAAAACTCAAGTTCTACAGTGAGCTCATTTATACATCTTGAATTCAAGTCTGTAGCAATATCCGTATCAATTTCTGAATCAAAGAACCCAACTTAAAATTCATTTTCTGCATTAAGAAATTAAATTCTATACCAAGCTCCTCTATATATCAGGAAGTTAAGTTCTGCAGTAATTTTCAAATAAATTTCTAAATGTACTCAGTTTCTATATCAAATTCATTTATGTATCATGAACTCAAGTTTTTAGCAATTATAGCTTCATTTTCTGTATCAAAGATCTCAACTTTAAGTTCATTTCCTGTAATAAAAACGTGTAACTTAATAAAAATTATTGACGTAATTTGAAATTGGGATGAATATGGTTTCGATTTTCTTTCAAGTTTGTAATATATGAGTTTTACTCAAGATTTTCTGACCAAATATAAATTATTTCAATGAGAATTTTATGCAATATATAACTGGGCAAGCGCCACAATTTCACCCGCGCATAATTATCTCAATAATAAGTCTAATTACTTTAAAATTAGATATATTCCAAAATTCGCTACTCTGCCTCCACATTTATATATACAATCTGTGATCTGCCATAAGGTACATGCTTTGCGTACATGATTTTTAAAATGCAATCCATATATACATGTATGGATTGCATTTTAAATATATATATATATATACATTCATATATATATATATATATATATATATATATATATATATATATATATATATAATTATATATATTACGTTGTATATACATATATATATTACGTTTCAAAAGTTTCATGTGATCGTAATTAAATTTTGTGAATAAAATATTATTTTTGTTATTTATTTAATAAAACCTTACAAACTCTATCTTGAATGAAAATAGTAACGCGAACATAACACAAGTAAAGAAAGTACAGTGATCAAGGACAATTCTAAAGGTAAATAAATTTTGACAAATTTCAATTTCAATAAATACCTAACCGAGTTGTGAAGGTTTCAATTTAAAATTTTATTTCTCAAGGGCGATGATACAGAATTATGCAATTATTTTATTATTGATCATTATATTCTACGAAATTAAATGAGACAGAGGTACAATCCCTACCAGTAATTACAAGTTCATAAATATCATTTCTTTTTTTAACGCTAGTTTTAATTAAATTATATTTTCTGACAATAGAAAATTTCTGGATAGGATGTCCTGTTCTATATAAAATCTGTCTCTAGAGTAAAAGTAATTTTCTGAAAAATCTTGACAGTAAATTATGCTAAATAAATTAATGTATATAAGTTTATTATGGTGAAAGAATACCAAACCAGTTACATAGAAAGACTTATGAGAGAAGTAATTGAAAAAAAGAGTAATTGAAAGAAGACTGAGGGGCGTCGTGCTTCGGAGGTTTCGGAGGGAAGAGGAGGGTGACGAACGTCATAAAATTTAATATACTCATAAAAAGCTTAAATGGGAATGAGCTGGCTATGACGCCAGGAAGAAAGACTCATTATTCTAAGCGATCGAGGAATGGAGACCGTGGTGCGAAAGTGCCCAGATATAAGGCCTTATATGCGTTGATACTATGATATTCAAAAAACAGCTAAAGCGAAATTGTTTTAACAAGCGTAAAATCGAAAGGAATGGTACAGAATAAAGCATGCCTACACCTATGCTGCAGAACATGACTAAAGAAAATATAGGAAACTAAATATCACGGCTGGATACAATTTCAAAATTATGGAATAAAATAAACTGGATATAGCTTTGCATATTATTTTCACATTATTTGCTATCAATTTTACCTCGTAAATATGTATGTAGACAAATTAATTATTATCCATATCGTAAATTAGTCAAAAACCGTTATTTAAACAGTTTTTCGATACAGTTTATTGTAATTTGTATTCACTTATTTTTTTTTACTTATGTCAATATTAAAAGAATGTGAAGGAGTATGTCTCCACATATCTCTAAAATCAACTTAATGCAATGTTGAAAAAATAATACTATAATTTCTGCATACAACAGTTGATTTTATATGGGTTTTAGAAAAGTTCTCACTCAATTACTCTCAATTAAATATGCCTGAATCAAAATGTCAAAAACGTGAAATCCTATAGGAGAATTTACTATAATGAGCTCGATAAACAGAATGATGTTACCATCAATTTCATAATATTTAATATAAAATTAATTTATGTTTTCATGAAAATTACATAAAAGTACTCCCTCCCTGGCACCTTGACGTAAAATCTTCTTTGAAATCTTCTACCAGTCTTAAGTTTACAATTTTCATTATCCATTTCACTCTACGAGTTTGTTACTGACGCTTTCCCGAATTGCGACAGTAAGAGGCGTATATTCGCCTTTCTACACTCACATCGTTTACGTCTCAGTGAGTTAATCTCGTATCACAATCATGATGGAAGCTTTGGTTAATGATTAATGTTTACACCATAAATTGATGGAAAAAGAAATTTATTTCGAAGGTTTATAGCAGCGGGTGAAATATTGCTTTACCCGAGACTTAGTAACTCATGAGAGTTTGATACGTAACATTCAAATACAATTTTTATTTTTTTTTTGAAATGATATCTAGCTGTTAATAATGCTTAATTTATCATTATACTCATGATTTAGAGTATATATAACTCTGCCTATAACACCTTATTGTTAATTTATATTTGTATAAATGAATAATTATGAAAGAAAATATATGGGTGGATATTTCCGCATGTATTTATGTACACCGTATCATCTGTCAATACATGTCATTCAGTTTCAAAAGTATGGTACCTTTGAAAGTTAATGATAAATTACGCCAAGAGATATTACGTCATATAAACCTTCCGCTATTACGTTGTTCTTATATTTGAGAGTAAATATATTATAGCTTTCGAATAGGATTTATATTTATATTGCTTTAATCATATAAAGAGCATATTCCATTCCATTCCGTTGTATTATATGTCACTTATAGTTACGTTCTCGTGAAAAATGTGGTGGTGAAGTTTAATAATAGAATGGCCTCCCCTATCACAACGAATCATAAATATTAATACAGCCCTGTAAACTCAACACCTGTACTAACATTTTATGCCGAAAAACATCCAAAATAAATTACCTACACGACGACGCAGGTAACCTGCATAATTAATCTAGTCGAACTCAAGTTTAAACAGACAGAAAAGAAGACCTAGACAGAAGGCAATACATTTTTGCTTATAGTATATTTATAGGGAAGCTATTTAATAAATTTCTATTTACAATTTTTTTAGGGGAGGAAAGATTTTTTATAGTAGCAAATCCATCTAAGTATGATTTTGTAAATAATATTTTTTTGAGTTTAGCAAGTAAAAAGTGGAATCAAAACATGTTAGACACCAAAATATTATCTTGCCTTTGGCTAATATATAAAAAATGTTTTAAAAAAGTATTATTTATATATTGAAATTTCAATCTTGGTCTACTAGTCCTGTGTAATCATAATCGTTGACTTGAAATAATCTCAAGTTATTACAATTTATCTGTATATTTATATACATTGCATATAGTTGGTCGGGTGTGTGCCTATATTCCAGTCTGCAGCCAAAACTACATACCGCAGACGAATGGCATTTATGCGTAGTAGTATCTTCAACCCTTTCATCGTGCACTATGGTGGTTACGCATCGATATCTCTAAGGGTGTTGAAGATATAGGATTGCAGATAGTCGCCCGCGAAAATGGGAGACTTTAAATATGAAAGTTTAAATTTTTTCCTAATCGAAAAACAGTAGTTTTTAACCTGGCGTTCCAACCATTATTATTTACCGAGTGGAAACCTGAATAATGGCATTGAGACAGATTTACAAACTCAAAATCGCTATGCAAACTATTGAATGAGCTATGCTTGGTTTTTGTTTTGTATGATAATAATCGTTTCCTTTCCTAATTTGACATATAACTCAAATCGCCTACATTCTTCAAAGTACAAACGAGCTAAAATTCTAATTACTCTATCAAGTTTTTTGTAAAACTTATGGAATAAACAAGTTTTAGGATGTAGACAACTTTTAAGAAAAGGTAGTGTAGGAAGCTAATTATTTGAGTAAAACAACGATTCACACAAGGCAGCTAGTAGAAATAATACGAAGAGAAACGAGACTAGGATTGGGCTCAATTGTCCATTTTTAAAGAGCTACGTCCAATAGTGGACAATAGTGGACTGATACGGGCCGCTGATAATGATGATAAATGATATATGTACATACGTACATATATATATATATATATATATATATATATATATATATATATATATATATATGTGTATGTATGTATATATATATATATGTATATATATATATATATATATATATATATATATATATGTATATATATATATGTATATATATATATATATATATATATAAATGTATGGTCATGACCTTTATTTTAATTAAAATATTAATAAATTGATCTGAATATAGCGATTTTGTTCCAAACTCTCGTTCAACTTAAAATAATTTACCACAGCTCATTTATAAAAGATAGATAAATGCTTTAGACCTTTAGAAGACCTGCAATTTCGCGTATGCATTTATAGTGTATCTGTAATAGTTTTACCAGCTTACGTAAGGACAGCTATTTTTCTTTGACTGTATTGACATTATTAGCTACGTCCTAAAAATTATAAAATATGCACCTGATATTGTGTAGCCTATTCTGATTTGAGAGCTGTACAATATTATATTGTGAAAGTTGCTAACAATATTATTAGTAGCTTGTGCTTGAATTTCTAAAAAAAACGAACAAACGAGATTTTCTTTTTAATTCCATTAGCAGGATATGTGAAACAAACTTGATATATGATTTGTGAAAATTTACTTTGTTTTCTGTATCTATTTTCCTAATAAAAGAAACAAAATATTGGACAAACTTTAATCATGCTGACGATGTGTGTTTAATTTTTATGTTTTTTTTGTATTTAATTTTAGATTTTTTTATCTTTTTTGAGTAGATCCTCAATGTTTTAAATTTTCGAGTAGTTTATTTTCATCAATTTTTTTACGGTTATTAACATAAATTAAACTATTTGAATCGACCGTGTAGAATTGCCCGTGTTGAATTGAATTCACTAGACGCGTTCTTTAAATCATGTAGTACAAAATTGTGTAGGAATATTAATTTTCAAAAGTGGAAAAGTATTCTTTAATATTTATTCGTTGTAACCAAATTTCATCGTAATTATTATGTTTCATACGATAAACATATGAAAATATATAAATTTTAAGAATTATTTCATTAATTTAGAAAATTTTTTAAAAGACAACAGAACATAATTTCAACATATATTCAATAGTTGATAACGGTGACCTTTTCATTTAATTGTCATGAAATCCTTAGATTTTATTTAAAAGGTATTCTATCAAATATCGACGATGTTATCAAAATTTTGATAAATACATAAATGAAGTGAAAATGTTATATAACATTTTATTCTTTGCCCAAAATTCTGTACAATTTCAAATATAAGATTGAGGGAAAAATTAGCTTTATAATATTTGTTTATTCTGATAAATAAATGAGTTGTTTTGTTATTCCAATGTGGGCTTAATTCTAAGTTTATTGAAGTATATTTACAATTGTTCCTTGAATCGTTACAAATTTCAAACGGCGGTCATAAAGTCCTAAACAGAAGCATATGGCCTGGCATTTCCCCAAAGCTTTCCGCATAAAAATAGAATAATAATTTTTTCTTCATAAGCATTTTAGTTACCGTGAAAATTTGAAAGCTTTCCACAAATTTAGTTTTTTATTAAAATGGCACATATTTGAAAAAGAAAAATTATTTTAGCCTTTGAATATTTTTGGGGAATGTTTTTATAACAAGAGAATTTTTTGGGATACTCAAAAATCAGTTATTTATTTGTTTGGGAAATTAATTTTCGAAGGTAGCTTTAAATATTGTAACGAATTAAATAGGAACTCTATAGTATTTTGATTTAGGATAAAGGCGTTTAAAGTTTTGAATCATTATTTATTCAAATCTACACATTCAATTAGTAGACTATACTTAAATATTATAACAGTTGACATAGTGCAGCGTTAAAGTAGAATCGCATATTAGAAATCTATGTAAAGGAATATATCACAGCAGCCTACTGTCAACAAATCTGGTATTATTTGTACTCTTATATGAACATCGATAAATATTAGGTGATATAAATTCTAAGCATAAAACTCATTTTCCTCACGGACTAATTACCGTAGTGAGTAGCAAAAACTGTACGTTGCAAAGATGAGTTCTCCAACAGCAGCTTACTGACAAAGAGCTTGTCGGCCGAGATCACACAGTAGGAAATGTTTTGCATCTAATGCGTCGCCTATCAGACACTGCGTGACAGTGACGTTTCGTTTTGAATGTAACTAACGGTAAACAAACGGTAAACAAAATGTTATTTTAACATATCATGTTAAAATAAAATCTTGTTTTGTTATACGAAGTTAACTATTATTAAATTTACGTTAGATGTTTATGAAAATTATGGATAAAAGATTAGTAAATTAAATTAGGATAAAAGTGAATCCCGTTTAATATTTTTTTTAATATAGTTTTGGTACCGCAATCGTTTAAACAGATGGCTTTCAAATTCTAACTTTTTTTAAATCTATCACATTTTGTTTTGCAGACAATTTTCTGTTCAAAAATATGTTATTGTAATTAAAGTTGTGAAAATTTGGAATACCTTTTCAAAACTTTTTTATACATAACTAAGTTAATGTCGGGGTTTCGCTGTTCGCCAAACGAAATAAATTTTTGTTGTTTGGGATACATCAAAGGAAATACTCGGCATATTCATAAAAGACCCGGATATTGAGAGAGAGAGAGAGAGAGAGCGAGAGAGAAAGAGAGAGGGAGATTCAAGAATTTACAGAATATCACAAAGGTAATAGACGTCGGAGAACAATGCTCACTCCTCCATGCCGGTTACGTTTTTCATCAGTAAAATATATAAATATATATCATCTATAAATACGTAATGATGTGTGGACTATAATCTGTCTCAATATTTTTTTAATCGGGCATATGTTTCCAGAGATTAGTGCGAACAAATTAATGAACAAACCAATTTTTCCGCTGTACCGATATATAGTATAGAAATACATTTAACATTATAAACTATATAAATTTAAAAATAATGTATACATTTCTTTGCCTCCAAAATTAAGTTACTGAAAAAGTACTGTTATATATAAAATAAATATTATATGTAAAAATTGTTACCTGAAATTAACTTGTTGACTTGAAATAAATATGTTCTTACTATTCTAATATTGCTATGTGTATTCTGCATAATATTCCAATTGCATTTTTACATAACCTTCCTTATTTCTACATTCATAACGTTTTATAAACATCGTAGCTTCGTAACATCTTACAGGCAATATACAAGACGCAATGTGCCGCTCACACTATAATCCTCGAGATCGAGTAGTTGTCAGTCATTAAGTTGCATGGTGAAGAGCTCGTATGGGTCATTAAAAGCCGCAAGCACTCAATTTGCATCAGTCGATGCAGTATCTAGTTCATGAGTAAATTAAGTTGCGAACTTGAGAACTATATCTTCTAATACAAGTACATATCCATACAGTAACAGAAATATTACTGAACTTGTCAGCTGGTAAATACATAGTAACTTTGGAATGATTTTGCAAGAAGCTTAAATGTGATTTTCATCAAAAGTAAGTAAAAATATTTTGATCGCAATTATGCTTTGAATTATTTTTTTTATCAAAAAAATAAATATAATTTCTTACTTATACTGATAACAATAACCCGAAACCACAGTAAAGATCTCAAGGATAGTTTTAAATTTCAACAAATGTTGATAAATCTTAAAAAAATACCGAATTGTAAATATTTTAGCTAAATGTTCAAACAAGGAAGGAATAATTATTCCAAGAGAGCGAATGAGACAGGGACATATCTTTATTATATCCCTGCAGCTGAATTAAGAAACTCATCGCTCACTTTTTTCATAAACGGTTCTACTTTATTAATAATTGTTTTTAAATTAATCTGTTTTTATTATATTTTACGAAAAACAGCCATTTTAAGGATAGTCAACTACCCTATGAAAAATTTGGTACAACTGAGTTTGGGTCAAAGAAAAATTACTAAAAAAAACTAGGTACATAGCCACATACAAAAACTCGTTAACATTTGATTTCATAATGAAAGCTAAATAGAACTTTTCATTTCATTGATAATTTAGAAAAAAAAACTATCTTCGTAATTGAATATTTTCCTAAAACTCTGAAAGTCGATTTTACATATCCACATTTTTAAACAAAAATTAATACGCACATTAAAATACACAATTCATACACTATTAAGAGCGTCAGTATGCAATGTTCATTAACAAAACATAATATAATAAAAACGGTAATAAAACCTGTTAGTGATTATCGTAACATACAAAATTTTCGATACTTGGAACGTACTCTGTGATATTTAAAATGTGCTACAATAATATTAATAACTTAAACGTTGAAGAGATCACATAACATTTTATAGACAGAAAATAATTGCAAATTTTCCGTTATCGATTTACACTTCTGACAAATCCATCACTGATGAAACATCTATGTGTTATTAGTAATTACTATGTCGAATTATAAGAATAAATATTCAATAGTTTTGTTATGAAAACATTGTGGAATAGGACAGCAATTAGTTCATTTGTTATAAGTATTATGAACCAACTCTACTACTATTAAATACGACTTTAAATATATATTTTAAATTTAAAATGCTAATTAAAATATGTTCTTTCAATGTTCATCCGTTCGTTTTTCTCCCACAAATATTGATTACGACCGATTATAACCATATCCAATTCACCGAAAAAGCTAGTATATTTCTATTATAAACAGATCGACAACTTAAGTATAATGCATACACACACACGCCCACACAGGCATATATATATATATATATATATATATATACACACATATACATATATATATATATATATATATATATATATATATATATATATATATATATATATATATATACATCCATATATTTCATTTGTATTACAATTCTATTTAATAAATTACTTTCTTCATATTTTCACGCAAATTTGATAAAATAATACCGACATCCCTCCTTTCCCCCTCTTCACACAGCATCGAGATGTCGTGCTATAAAATATGCCTTCAAAACTTTTATCAAGTCATTCTTCACAATTTGTTTACAACCGTTCTCAGCTTGTGGTTGACAATTAGTTATTAATTTTTTTCCAAACGACGCGAATGGAGAAGAAGAGGAACGGATATCCGCCTGTGTAATCCCACATTGGGATTACACAGGCGGATATCCGTTCCTTCACAATACACCCGTGCCTCAGCTAGTTAATATCATGCCAGTCATGAGGAAGGCTTCAGGATAATTAGAGTTATTTAACATATAATCTTATGAAAAAATAAGTTTTATTTTCATGGCGCATTACGGTAGGCACCATATCAGATTTCATAGAGAAAGTTCCTAGTTCATTAGATTTCGTTGCATCGATTTTTAAAATTTTAAATTTTTTACGGTTCACAACAAACCTTTACAAAGAAATGTAAGAAAAACATATGTAATACAAATGAAATATATGGATGTATATATATATATATATGTCTGTGTGTGTGTGTGTGTATGTGTGTGTGGGCGTGTGTGTGTATGCATTATACTAAAGTTGTCGATATGTTTATAATAGAAACATCAGACTATACTAGCTTTTTCGGTGAATTGGATATAGTTATAATCGGTCGTAATCAATATTTGTGGGAGAAAAACGAACGGATGAACATTGAAAGAACATATTTTAATTAGCATATTACATTTAAAATATATATTTAAAGTCGTATTTAATAGTAGTAGAGTTGGTTCATAATACTTATAACAAATGAACTAATTGCTGTCCTATTCCACAATGTTTTCATAACAAAACTATTGAATATTTATTCTTATAATTCGACATAGTAATTACTAATAACACATAGATGTTTCATCAGTGATGGATTTGTCAGAAGTGTAAATCGATAACGGAAAATTTGCAATTATTTTCTGTCTATAAAATGTTATGTGATCTCTTCAACGTTTAAGTTATTAATATTATTGTAGCACATTTTAAATATCACAGAGTACGTTCCAAGTATCGAAAATTTTGTATGTTACGATAATCACTAACAGGTTTTATTTACCGTTTTTATTATGTTATGTTCTGTTAATGAAAATTGCATACTGACGCTCTTAATAGTGTATGAATTGTGTATTTTAATGTGCGTATTAATTTTTGTATAAAAATTTGGACATTTAACTATAAAGTTCAACTATAAAGTCTAATGGTTATATTATTAAAATTTGTTAAAAAGGTACAAACTGTGCCCTATTATCAGCCTTCTATTTTGACGGAAAAATACGAAATATTAAAAGGGAAAGGAATTAATTAAAACAATAGGTTAAAAAAGTGAATATTTGTTTTTAAAAACTTAATTGTCGACTTCCCCCCAAAAAATGGTTAAACTATTTGGAATTATTATTAAAATAATAATATATATGCTACCTGATTTAAATAAGTTTTTAATATTATGTAGTTTCACATTTTTTTTGAGACACGGCGATTTTATCAAACGTAAAATTTTGGTTTAGAAAAAAATAATCAACCAAATACATTAATTCTCATAATAATTACCAACGTTGTTTCATTACAGGACAAATAAAGTAACTTCCTTAAATTAATATTAGTTCAATATTAGCACAAAATTACGCCCCAATTCGCGTCACGTCCCCACAAAACGTAACCTCTATAAAAAATATCATAACATATATAAAGATGATGCTGGTTATGTACGACACAAGAAATAAAATGAAACTTCCATGCTCCAGATCCGCTCGTAAAGTTGACGCTCCACTGGTCCCATGTCGCTTCCCCATGTCACGATTACGTGTGGCACTGCTGGGAGAGTGATAAGAGCAAGGCTTTTTCTTTGTTCCGGTTGTTTACGCAACATTCAACTCCGTTTGGATTCAGCAAACAATTACTCCAATATATCATCTGAAGAATTATTGATATTAATGTGCCACGGTAGCAATATGAATAATTATTAGCATCAGTACGTGCCGCGTAGGTTTATTATCTGCTTTGTATATCGTTTAATTATTTTTTTCAATTTAATTTTCTATTCTACAATAATGGTAAGGAGCTACAGAAAAAAACTAATTGGAAAAGGCCAAAAATAGCTTAGAAAACAGGTACTGTTAAATCACCTTAAACATTTTCATTCATTTGTCCACCTTCGCATTTATTAAGACATTTTTATTCATTTGTTTTTTTTAACAAACTTAAGGGTTTGAATTGAATATATTTGGCTTTAATTTTGTAGAAATTCTTATTCGCAATTAAATGAAACTACATGTAGTATTATTTCTTAATTCGTATGTAGTATTATTTCTACTTTCTTTAATTTTTTTACCACCACCTAGGTTTCGTTGTATTACAACATCTTCATATGCTATTATACAATTAGCAAAGGGCTATTAGAAATTTATGGGCTATTAGCAAAGATATTATTATATTATTATTAAGATATCGCTATTGAATATATTTTGTTAATAGCCCACCTTAAGATGTTGAATACAACGAAACCTAGGTCGTGGTAAAGAAATTAAAGAAAGTAGAAATAATACATCACGTAGTTTCATTTTCAATTGGGTTTGAATTGATACAAATTTAATTATATTTGAGTAATAAGAATAACTGTAGTTCGAGAAAATTATTAGTTCATATTGTTTTCTATTGTTGTGACCCTAATAACTAGATGCGATGTGAAAATACTATATTAAGTTCTATTCATTAGAAAGTAGCTAATGTATATATTTCGAAACAATTTTTTTTTTCATTTTCATTTAGCGGGAGATTGTATTTTGAATAGCGTTTCAAACCAAGAATAGATAGAAAACTCATATCATATTTAGCTGAAATACATCAAAGTATCATAAAACGAATCTTTCATATTTCGTTCCACATAAAAAAGGAAGAAAAAATTTTCCCTTTAACATCTCGAAATTTAACGAAATACGTCATTTCGAAATTTTCATTCAGACAAATATTATCAGTAGATTAGCGCATTTAGAAATACAATTTCCTGACTACAATATCTTTCTGCCCTATATAGCCATTTCGACCCACTGCAGCGATAGCCGCATCCCACTGCGTATACTTTGCAATGATTACGACAACGGACAAACTGTTGAATTCTCTCGACATACGCTGGGTTTTCATCCCAATACAAAAGGTTCAGTTATCAAATATTGTATCCCTTTTAAAAGATTTGTGCACCTCAAAGTGTTATAATTTCAAACAAATTTACGTCTCACTGACAATCAATCATTTACTGAACTAAAACAAATAGACAACGTGTTCATGATTCGTCTGCCTTATCTTGAGACTTTTATTGATTTTTGCAGAAAATTGTTAGAAAGTGTCTTTTATGTCATATCTATGCGATATATTTTAAGATTCCGATATAAAAGATTACTCAAATATCAAGAGTCAAGGGTCGTAATATGTAAATCAGAAAATCTCTTATTAAATGCGAATAATATTACAGCAGAAAATTGATAAAAATTTATTTTCAAATAAATCACACAGGGCAGGTCCATTAATGTCGAGGTATACGTGTTTAAATGCACACATCGAATCACGTGTGTTCACATGATGTTCTGCATGAGGGATGTTCCTCAACAGTGGCAATCGAAAATAACTTAGTATAAAATTGACCAAAAAAGTAATGTCACAAGATTTGAGAAAATTTAGGCATTGGTGCGTGTTAAGTGCAGATAATTCTACATGAAAATTTAGGTACAAATAAGTTTTTTGGTAGGTAAATTTCCTACGATTTGACAGAAACTCGAAAACAGAGTCGTGTTGATTGGTATTCTCAGCCAGAAGAAACATCGAATATTTGACTACGTCGGAAGTAAAAATTATGGAGTATCCGCCATACAGTTTAAATTGTTTAACACGCGATTATTATTTATTTCCAAGAATGAAAGAGGAACTGCCAGGAATACGGGTTCCGGACACTAAGGAAGCGGTACCATCCAACCCGATACAAAAACTACGCCGATGGCCACCTTCGGTGGATATTACGGGTCAAGTGATATAATAAACGGAACCATTTATCAATTAATTCAATCATGGTTTACTATTGAATAGATTTGACAAAATTAATTTTGTATTTAAAGAACTTAATTTCAAAAGAAATATACAAATTTTACTGATGTGAAATTTAATAAGCTACTCTTTATTTAAACAGTATAGTTTCTTCTCATTTTTATAAATATTGAAGAAGACAAATTTGGATTTATATAAATAAACTTAATATCTTAGACCATCACAACGTATGCTGTAATTTTCATTATGGTCGGCGAATGTTTTTCCTTATATGAAATAAATTGCAATGTTTTTTCTGTGGTCTGACGTCACTTCAACTAGTGTTCACTTCCATGAATAAAATAGTACATATACATCGATCCATGAAAATATGTAATAAAATAAGAAGCAAATATTATGTTACCTTTTTCCCACCTGCTTATATAATATTATTCTTATATTCATTTTATATTGTACGCTGTTAAACGCAAACGGAAGAGAATAATGGAATTTTCCTTTTTTTATTTGATTTTTTCTCTACCTTCCAATTCTTATTAAGACGATTTATCCCAAGAAAAGTTAGGTAAAATTAATGAAATAAACTCCTCTTTAATGCTTTATTTTAAATTTGGTTTCAAAAAATTGAAAGTTATGTAAAGACCGGGTACTACATCTTAATACAACGAGCTCCATATCTTCTGTAGTCGGTCGACTCTAAACTCTGACTACCTTTGATGACTACCTTTTACATACTCTACAAATATTCTAAAGTAGATATACAAAAAATGGGATGGCCCATCCCATTTTGATTTCGTTGCACTGCGACTCTGGTTAATCGTAAGAGATTGCTTCTGTATCAATAAGTACGCCAAATAGCTATATACTAACGCTTTTAAGTAAATAGATAAATATATCTATTAATAAGAGGGATTAGCAGAGTTCAGTTTATTTTGCTTTCTTTTATACTTTTGTTTTATTTTGTGAGTATTAAATATGGTGCCAAGTCATGTGAATTATGAAAAAAATACACTGCACTGGGACAGTCGATTGACCTATCCCCCCCTTCTTATATAATTTACCGAAGTATTTGGTTTCATATCAATAGTATAACAAAGTTATTTTCGTCTAATAAATTATCGATTGAAGAAAACCACACACCAAATATTTTCTTCTCTGGTGTGTATTTATTTATTTCTAACCAGGATATACCAATATTAAATGAAATTAGTTTTTGTATATCATGTTTATCTGAGAAAACTAAAATAAAATTACTATAAACTTTCAATTCTCTTAATTTCATTCCTCGTTTATTATTTACAAAGAAAAAAGTTATTTTCAATATTTGTGAATAAATTTAACAAACGACTACAACTACTATTAAACGACTTATTAAACCAAGCAAATTACTTCGAATATTGCCATTAATATCGATTTAACTGCTTGAAAGTAAACTATATACTTTTCAGTGAACAATTTAAAAGACATCTCGAAACTTTACTCGGAACTTAAGAAGAATGAAAGTTTAATAAAAAAAATTTTACGGGAAGTTAATCCCAATTTTAAGTACAAAATTTAATCGTTTTTGAATAGATATCATCTTCTGTTGGTTAATAGCATATAATACTTCAGATTGTATTGTAGAGACAAATCTTTTGTGTTTTTCGTTAATTCATTTGACTTCTTTGGACTTATACTTTCATTTGTTTCGCCGTAGATGCTATGAAAATTCATTAGCTCTTAGATGTAAAAAAAGAAGGTCAACAGCATGCTTGTTAATATTACAAACAAGAGTACTGTGAAGAATTTCCTTGAAATGTTTCCATTCAATTATCTAACATCAGTATAATTGACGATAACAAATAGTCTAAATGAACCGTATGCTACTTCCAACTTTAAAGATTTAACAAATACTAGAGTAAAACGCGTCGAATTTTAGTGTAATTTTTTTTTGTTCGTATACTGTTTTGGTGGGTAGTTTTATGTTAAGGTGTAGCCGCGAATCTTGTGTCTTGTTCGATTCAATTTTATAATTGATACGTAAGACGCATTTTTATTAAACACATAAAACAAAAATACAGAAAGTTCATCAGAACCTGGAATTCTTGCATAAAAATATAAACAAAACAACATAATATCATATTTTGGCACTTTAAAAACTATGCAAATTAACATTTGACAAGTTTTTTACCAGGATAAGATAGAGAAATATATGTGACCGAAAGGACACTAAAAGATTAATGCGAATAAAATCTTAAGCTGCGGAAGAAATATGGAAATTTTAATATTATATAACCGGAAAATTTATTGATAATATATATGCAGAAAGAGAGCGACCCTTACTAGTTGTTTTATTTACTTTTAGCAGAAAATTCTTCAGTATCATAAGAAATACAAGACTTTTTCAATTAATAATAAGTCCAACATTCCAATTTTTTTCTTGTAGAAAACTCCTTAAAATGCTTAGAAAGGTCCTACTTGACCGTCTGAATTAATTGAGGAGACACTTTAAAGTCTCTCACGAGTACGTACTTTAAAATAAACTAAGCTGGCAAAATGGAAATTTCGTGGGAAATTAAATTCGACCATGACGAAGCCTAATTAAATGTTAATTTCAAAAAGCTTTGGGCTTGTGATGGATTTCGAGACTTCCATTGATTTCTAGTTTAGCAATAAATAAGGCTTTACATCCCCCTCCATTAATTGCAAGGGTTGCTTTCTACAATTTCAAGGGAATTTCAGTTATAACTTGGATTCTAATAGGAAATGTATTCTTTTTTATAATTAGTTTTAAATGTATATAATTTTGTTTGTAGCAGTCTGTATCATTTTTGATATATAATTTTAATTAGAGATATCTAAAAGTATGACATTGTTAAATAATGTAATTTGATTGTTGTCAGTTGTTTTAGAAAAAAGTCATCAAACTTAAAATAACAATGTAATGTTAAAAATATATTGCATTTTCTTGATGTTAGAGGTAGTAACGGAAAATATACTTTCGTTTTTGATATTTCGAATATCGCTAAGTGATATTAAGTTTTAATTGTATAAATTTTGCAGCTACATTCATAAAGTAATCGATGGACCAAAAACAACAAAAATATCTAACACCAGATAAAATAAAATTGATGAAAGTAAATCGTGGATACGAAATGCATATAATATAGAGCTAATGCGTTTATTATAGATCTTGAGTTATTTAACAAAATACATTCATTTTAACGTGTCTTCAGAGTATTTGTCTTTCCATATATTTCAACATATTGTTTCTTCTTTGAAGACAATTTAAAAGCAATCAATGATTTTAGAATAGTTTTGAATATGCCTTTACGTCAAGCTATTAGATACTATATGAATCTTAAAATAAGGATAACACAGAATATATTTTTTGCCCGCTCTTTGATCCTAGGCACCCGATTTGAAAATTGTTATGACTCTAAAACATGAATATCACGTTATTCTGTCTTACAAGTTTAGGAAAATTAATTTTTTGTTTCCATGTGATATTGTTACAATATTAAATCATCTTATTTCTTCTAATTGAAAGATAACGCAATATTTTTGCTGCAAAGCAATCTTACGAAGCTTTTTATCTGTACGTATTGCTTTTGAATGTATGCCTATACAAAGGACACATATATATTTCCGTATATAGCTTCTGTTTGTTTGCAAATTGTTTTTCGTTGACAACGTTGACCAATTATTTGTTACAAATCAATTATTACCCTTTTTTACTGTTGGAAATTCCCCACAGCAAATGTTTACGATTTAAGGGGCATAAAAACATTACAAAGCAAAGTCGGACTTGGGAGTGACCGAAGAGGAGTGCCATCTACATGGTTTCCATAATGAGATGAATTTCATTTCAAAAGTGAAGTAAGAAAACATTTAAAAGGATGATATTTAATATTTTTAACTAATAAAAAAATAATAGATTGTAAAAGTGCGACCCGTGTCAAAACTTTATTAATAATTCCCATGATAATGAAGTTACGCATAGCAAAGACAGAGAACAATATAAGGTAAAATGAAAAATTATTTGAAGAATCATATCAAGTCAATGGCAAGTTTTAAGAGCAAGACAGTAGTGGTATTACTTTAGGATCAACATGTAATTATTTTAAAAATACCTGTTAAAAAACGTTTAATGTTTTTCCAGAAATACTAAAATACGATTTCGAAGACCCCTCGTATTTTGAATTTTTCAGTACAGAAGAGAGACACAGACCTTAAAAAGTCAATAGACATGGACTATAATAATGCTTCAAAAACATGTCTTTAATTTCTGCTAAATGCTCTCAATATTATTAAAATATATACAATACTTTCAAATTATTTTAATGTTGGCAACGCTTCATTCGATTTGTAAATTGCGGACAGACTTCGTTTGTTTGTTCCGTTTCAGGCAAGACAACAAACCTAAAATTAAAGCTCGTTTTAATGTTAGACCCCAAGCAAAAGGACGATTGAATAAAATATAATTTATAAATGATTAATTGCTCAGAAGAAGAGTGGGAAGTGTAGAACTTTAATCATGTGCTCTCTCAGCTGCAATCGTTATGCTAATTTGTTTTCGTTTTCTCATATCGGTTTTAATTTTGATGTAAATAAAAATGTTTATTACCAATTTTTACCCAACGTTGCGCTAGCGCAACATTTCAAATGTGATTTTTTTTTGTTTTAAAATAAGTAATTAATTCTATGAAATGTAAGCCAGTCTCGAGAAGTAGAACTAAAAAATGGATTGAAATTTTTTTTAAATACAAATACATAGTAGTTTTATTTTTTAAAAACTGCTAATTGAGTCATCTCAAGATCGACAAATTCATCCAATCATAAAAAATATAAATTGAAATAAAGCTATACTTTTTACACTATATAAAGCTTAAGCAATATCTTATTTATAATATAAACCCTTTTACTTGACAAAACTAGTTACACTTGTTGTTTATCTTAGACTTCCAGGAAATGTTGCGTATGCGCAACGTTGGGAGAAATAATAGTCAGTTGTTATTGTTGGACTGCTTGCCATTGAAATTTGAAATTTATTGTAAACAATGGGTTCTAGGTATTTAAAGAGTACAAGCACTTTTGTTTTATTAGTTAGTCGGTTATAGAACGTGAAGCTAACAGTATCGCATAGTAATTTTTAGAAAAAAATATTTTTAGCCCGTCAGTTAGATTACTGAAAAATATTGTAAGTATACGTATTTTTCTTTTGACCGGCAAACAGAAAGTGACGTCAAAACACGATAAGTGAGTGTATACAAATCAGTAAATAATAAGATAAAACATTATGGCCTAGCAACAAGTACTATCTTCTCAAGAAATTATGAGTATATTAGGAGAAGAAGAGGATTTAGAAGATGCCAATCAAATCGATGCCGTGTACATCCCCCCGACGGTTGACATTCTTACAGACGAGGAAAACCTAGATGATGACGTGCTAGGTGATTATGACAATACTTTGCCCACTTATATCGCTGGAACGTATGAAATCCACACCAATTTACCCACAGAGCCTGAAAATACGCAAGGTGAGCCCGGTCCTTCAACTTCGAAAAAGCCAAGACTGCCAAAAAAGATACCAAAATGTGTTCCAGACTGGAAAAAAGAACATCCAACTTATACACATTTTCCTACAAGTAACGAAACAGCAATGACACAGAATATTGAAGAACGTGTAGGTGGAAAAACACCTATTGAAGTATTTTCCCTATTTCTTAGTGATGAAGTTTGTGAACAGATTGTAGGTTTTTCAAAAAAATATGCTTGTGATCATAATCGTCATTTATTTACCCTCACGGTAGCAGAACTCAAAATATTTTTTGATATATTATTACTGACTGGATATCATTCATTGCCTGCTGCGAAATTGTACTGGTCAAAAGATGAAGACAAAAATGTATTGATTGTAAGAAATTGTATGAGTCGTAACAAATTCGACTCTATAAAGAAAAACATTCATTTATGTGATAATGCTGACCTGGATCAAAATGATAAATTCACTAAATTGCGTCCTATTTTCAATGTAATAAACCAAAAAAATATGCAGTTTGGAATATTTTCACACAACTTGTCAATTGATGAAGACATGGTGCCATATTTTGGACGTCATGGTTGCAAGATGTTCATCAAAGGAAAGCCTGTAAGATTTGGATTCAAGTTATGGTGCTTGTGTAGTTCAAATGGTTATCTGTACCAGTTTATTCCATATGGCGGAAAGAATAGTAACGTTGCTAGAAATTACTTAGGTCTGGGAGAAAATACTGTACTGGATCTATTGTCCGTTATTGAAAACCCAAGCAAACATCGCATTTTTTTATATAATTTCTTTTCTTCACATAAATTGTTTTGCATTCTGAAAGAGAAAGGTTATTTTGCCACTGGTACTATTAGAAAAAATAAAACAATGGATAAAACCTTGATAAATACGAAAAAACTTCAGAAAAAAGAGAGAGGATCATTTGATTATAGCTTTGACCAAAAACATGAAGTTGGTTCGATGGAATGACAATTCTGTGGTGACTGTGGCTACTAACAACGCAAAAATCGAACCATTGGTTAAAGCAAAACGTTATGATAGAAAATAAAAAAGATGGTGAATGTGCCACAGTCCCAAGTTACAGCAGATTATAATAAAAATATGGGAGGTGTAGATCTCCATGATAATGGAATAGCCAATTATAGGATTCGAGTAAGAGGAAAAAAGTGGTGGTGGCCACTGTTCATCAATTTGATAGACAGTGTATCGGTAAACTCGTGGAAAATTTACAATATGGCGAATGAGCGATCTTTGAATCAATTGGAATTCAAATCTTACGTTGCTGTAAGTTTGATGGCAAACCGAAGAAGCCCAACTTGCAGATAATTCGCATTTTTTGGGTAATTCAAATATAAATCTAGGAAGATCATCCAAAAACGCGTTACCTTCCAATATTCGCTTCGATAATATTGGTCATGTCATAGAAGTAGAAAGAGCACGAAAGTAAACGTCGAAGAAGATGTCGACAGTGTAGAAGTACAACAATTTATATGTGTAAAAAATGTCAAGTACATCTTCATGCTGATTGTTTTAAAATATTTCACTCACGCTAATACTCTAGCATTGTTAGACTTGCCTGTTAAATTAAAATTCAGTAATCCCATCGTTCCTTAGACGCAACATTTTGCGGAATGTAAAATAATTAATCAATATTAAAATTAAATGTAATAAACAATTAAACCAATAAATATGTCTTTATTTTTACCCTTGGGAATTAATGGGTTAATAAAATTCTTTTTTTATTTTGTGGTAGCTTTTCATGTATGGTAGCATATTTGTAATTTTTTCATAAAAAGAAATTAACAGAAAATAATTAAGGTAGTAACATATTTGTATAAATTGATCACGTTGAGAGTATTTCGTAAGACATACACATAATATTACGCACAGGAAAGTTTTATTTCGACATTTTAATCTATATTGTAATTTTCCTTTATATTATTATAGTATATAACAGTACGGATACTTTTAGTAAAATAATATATTTCTAATCGTTAACTGTCTGTGATCAACATTTAAAACATGGGTAAGGTTGATGGTCACTAAGTTGTATTTGTGAAAGTTGGTGACGCAAAGAGTTGTGAATTTGTAATGTTTGTAAGCAAGTTACAAGCAAATATTTATTCGCTTGTGATTTGTTTTTGTGTTAGACGTATGTAGGGTAAAAGAGACTGATTACATCACATATTAGTAGTAAATTTGTTTTTTTTTCCAGCTACATCATCTTTCATATTAATTTATAATGAACTTTATATTATTAAATTTAATGTTCTGTTAATATTCTTATCTAAAATTACTGATATGACGTTACGTCTAGTGTTATCGAACAAAATTTTGAAAATAAAATTACACAAAAAAATATTAGTTTTGGCAAAAATCCATTTATGTATAAATACTACGTATTAGTTTATATTTTTTTGGGCCGAAATGTTTCATAAATATATTTTTCTTCCTTTAATCGTTAGCCAAAAACTAAGCAGTTCTAAGAACGGAAGGCCATTTTAAATATGATTATTATACAATTTTTAATATTCATGTATCCTTCCCTCCCATAACATCAATTTACTATTCTCGAAGAGTGAATATTAAAAAAAAATAATACTTTAAAAATAATACTTCAAGGTTCATTGGTAATCACTCAAATTAGTTAAAGATATTTTTATTTTCTAGTTTGTTATGTTCTTATTCAAAAACGATATCCTTGGGATGCATCATTTTACCAATTAGTATTCGAGAATATACATTTTAATATTTCCCAAATAGTGGACAAGAGTACAAAAGATACACACATATATGTATATATATATATATATATGTATATGAATATATATACATATGTATATATGTATATTTATATATATATATATATGTATATATATATATATATATATATATATATATATATATATATATATATATATATATATATGTGTGTGTGTATATAAAGGTCTTTAAACTTTGTTTAAATATAATCATTAAGCGAAAAACGTTCTGTTGTGCCATCAGTTATTTAGCTACGTGCTAATAAAATAACATTGGATATATGAAACCCACTTAATGAATGCTTTTAAAAATTCGTGATTAAATAGGTTTTACAATATATTTAAAATAATATTTAAGGAAATCAGTAACGACAAGTTAAAAAATAAGTTTCAATAATTTAATATAATTAATTAAAACTGAAAAAAATATTTTTTCTTCAATTTAGTAAACATATACACATTTATTTCGATAACTGAAACTTATTTTTATATATGAACAATCATTTTCTACATTATTCGATTATGAACAACGATAATGGTTGTCGAAACTTAAGATTTTTATATATAAAATGCCTTTTTCTAAATTAAACTCTTGCCCTCTTCTTTTTTTCCTTTACGGAGAGTTCCTTTAGAGTTATTTGTTCCGAGCCCTAGATTTTAGTCCGAAATTCTTAATTATTCGAGAATTGAAAAAAAAAATCCGAATTATTTTTTGTACATAAAAGTATCACCCATATCCAGTTGGGTAATTACGATCAAAACGTAATAGTTCTTCGCTGCTAGAAATAATAAATGACAAGTTATAATCAACGATTGTTGTGACTCGGTATCGCAAATCCTGTCGTGTTATTTTTGATTAGAAAAATTATTGCATATATATATATATATATATATATATATATATATATATATATATATATATATATATTAATATATGTAAGTGCAATTTCGTTTTAAAAATAGTTTTTTTTTTAAAATAGTAGTAAAAATAGTTTTAATTTATTTACATTAAAATACAGCGTGTAAATAGAAAATTGTATACTGGAATTATGTGTGTAGTCTGATTACGATGTATGTGTATCTAATAGGACAATGATTCTAATCTGGCAGCAAGAGTTTAATTTAGCAAAAATCATTTATTTATACTCATAACTCAAATCAAGATAACCTTTATACTAGTTTATAGCGGAATATATAAGCAAATTTATTCAGTATCATTTAATGAAAAATTAAAACTTTTATTGAATTACATAGAAAATGATTGTTCAAATATAAAGAAAAGTCTTAATTCTATTTCAACTTATAAACTAATAAGCAGTATATTAATTATACATCTTTTAACATTAAATAATAAACTTTTTAAGATAACTTTAATTTTCAGCTGTTAATATTGTCCAATAAATAAAGGCATTGGGATAATTTAGACGTTTCACAACCAACTTCTCTAAAGATTCACTTAAATATAAGGTGACCAATAAGTCAAGAAAAACATACAGGTTTTCTCTTATTTTTAGAGTTAATTTTATTATATATTTAACAAGACTTCTTGAAGAGTGTTTTTATTTTGTAATATCCCTATTATATAAAAAATAGGAATTCAATGAAAAAATTGTAATCCAAATTATTCACAAAAGAGTCGTTTACTTTGTATAACTTAATCTAATTAGACTTCGAAGCTATAGTTAAACACAATTGCAACCGTGCATAGAATTCAATAAACGAAAATACAGATAAACCAAAAGCTTCTTATTCTTTAAACACGCAGGCCGGTTATCAATATCATACGTATACAAATAAAAGTTAATTTTTATTACAAACGAGAACGTGAATAAAATATGTGAATTGTACGTACTGTTTTGACCTCTATATCTTACATATGCACCATTATTAATATAGCCTGTCTCAGTTCACTGTCGGATATAGACCTCGGATGTGCGTATCATTGGAGATAATTCTCATAATCGCCGAGCAGGCGGATTGGCAATTGAAGTGCGAAGTTCCAAGACTAAGGGAGTACATAAATGTGTCCCGCTCGACAAGCAGCCTGTATCAAATCCGGGATCGCATGGTGCAGCTTTAAAGTACGTTATTGTTAGTCATAGCCGTGTTATGCTGCGTAGATCACGCTTAAGCCGCGTGATCTACGCAGCATAACACGGCTATGACTAACATATTAGATTCTTAATAAAATATTTAATGCAATATATGATCCAATTTTATGCTTCTAAAAGAATCCTAATAATGAAATAGAGTAACGAAATAGAAAAAAATATATGCACAGAAGAAGATCACTGGAAGTAAAGCTCCTTATGTGGAATTTGAAATGGTTTCAGGATGAGCTAACAATATACTTATGTTATTAGATTATATTTTAGCTCAAAACATTGATTGATATATGTTAACTACTCATTTTATTTAAATTATTTAGTCAATATAAATGTTTCATTATTAACTATTACTAAAACAGATTCACGAGGTCTTTTTCGATCAAATTGCAATGAAATATTGAAACTTATATTTCGTAGAAATTCATTATTCACATTTAAATGAAATTACGTGATGTAGTATTATATCTACATTCCTTAAGTTCTTTACCGCGACCAAGGTTTCGTCGTAATACAACATCTTTAGGTCATACATCACGTAGTTTTATTTATTGTGAAACGTAAACCTTTAAAAATAAACGTAGCATGTAAACGCTAAACCGCCAATGCGACGCCCGCCCTTTGCTCGGTATATTCCCATAATGTTTCATGTGCACGACAGTGTAAAGAGTTCAGTGCGCTTTACAACGTGCGTGGGTCTCACAACATGATAAGCATATTTGTTAATATGATACGTTAAAAAAATCTTGAGGGAAACAAAATGTAAGCCAACTTGAACTTGAAAGTTTATTTAAATATTTTGGACAGGCAAAAGATAACACAACACATGTCAAAATGGAAGCCTTTTACTATCAGGGTAGATACTTTCTCAAATAATTTAAATAATATAATTAACTTAACTTTGTGATGCTATTAGTTTTTAAAAGTTGATTCATCGTTTAAGCATATTCCTTTGTTTAATATTATATGCCACCATACCATAGATGTAGAGCAGTTTAAAATATATATGGAAATTTCATAACACACTTTTTAATATATTAAACATTATTTATGAGAAAATAAAAATAAAAACGTAATAAAAATAAACCACCGTTTAAATGGGTTTCACATTATGTTTAACTTAGTAATTCATTCATTCAATTCACAAGAGGGCGAATTATATATATTTTATAAATTCTTATTTTGTCCACATATGCGGGCATTAAAGTCTGTGGTAACTAAATAGTAATTCCAATATCTGGAGAGTTGGATCTGTCATTGTGATTCGTATCCTTTCAGACTAAATATTGTAAAATATGTTTTATTAAAGTCAGTCGTCTGATAATTTCCATTTGCGTTACGTCCGCGTAATTAAAAGTTATTTTTTAATAATATGAAAACAAATGAAGTTGGGTTACCTCAAATAATTTCTTTTGAAAATTTTGATACTATTCTTTGCAGTTTTTTCCACATTTTTACATCGCTTTGTTTCCCCATTTTTACATCGCATCGTTTGTTTAAAAATAGGATTGGAGAGGATACATACATGTCAAACGTTAAAACGGGTAAAAGCGTAATATTTAGTAATTTGTTTAAAAAAAATTAAAAGTGGTGCACGAAGTACAAATTTAATTTTAAAATACCTTTTTATTGATACTCCACTCGATAGGGTATTCGGAAAAACTGTAGAAATTTCTAGGGTTTGACAGACGGTTGGGCGATGTTATTTAGGTGCCAATATTGGTATAATTTTAGTCCATTTCTATTACAGGCCGTGCTATTATAGAAGTAGGCTAAAATTGCAATAACGAATATAAAGAAATTTTAAGAATTCCTTATATGACTATGGGGCCCTAAAAAATTTACACCTATGTGCGATGAGCTTCGAAGGTTGTAATCAAAGCATTCTCTTAATTTAGTAATTTGAGTTGATTAGCGAGTATTTGTAGTAAATGGATTCTGTTCATAATAAAAATTATACAGAATTTTAATACGGTACATATACGGAAAATATGTATGTTTTATTAACATACTTTGTTTCCCCTGCTCGCGGAAGAGAAAAAAGTTGAATAATGACATTCACAATCTCCACTCGATAATGGTTGAGATTTTTGATCTCAACCGAATGGAAAAGTTTTGGTGACGAAACATTGTATTGATAGCTCCCTATTTAATCTTACAGATCGAACATTTTGCGATTCATGTGCACTCCAGCTTATTAAGTTTATTAAAAATTCACAAGTACGTTTGAATGTGTCTTACTAGTGCTTTAATATAATAAAGTAATTAAAATCTTAGCTATGGTAAAATAATTCGGGAATCGATTAAATTCTGGTGAAATATACTATTCAACACTTGATAATCTTCTTAAAATTATAATCAAAACAATTAAAATTAAAAGTAATTAAGCCATTGGGTACTCGTCTCGGATGCTAAATACTCTTCCTAACCCGTTTTCTTTTTTTTTCAATCAAAGTCAAGGCTACCATAATTTTATCGTACATAATTGGGACGACTCTAAACAAGTAAGACCAGTGAAATATATCTTATATTTTTACCCAGACATACATAAGCCAAATGACCAAGCTGACGTTAATTAATCATTTGTACGTAAGTACGTATGTTATTATATACGTTCATTTTTGTATAAATAAAATTGTTTTTGTAGTAATTTCAATTCTAATATTTTTTTATATATTAACGTGCCTGTATTAATCATCAAATTATGTTAAAGAATGTATCAACTTTATTTTGATTAAACAAAAAAAGAAAAGGAAAAGGATATTTATTTATTCAAATATCCATGAGAAACATATTTCTTATTTCCGCTTTTCTCATATTCTGCTTTCAGTAAAGGTTCCTAAACAAATGTAATGGTTTCTAATTTGAATGCGTTTAACATTTAATGGTAAGCTGCAATCCAACATCGTAAACAAAAGCTCCAATTTTTTTCTCTTCTCTATCGGTTTTATCGCCACCACCAACAATAAATAAATGAAAGGAAACATTCACAAGGAAGTTTGTATAAGGAGAAAGCTGTCTTTACAAGCTACTATATATCTATTAGGACCTTGTAAAGACAGCTTTCTTATTGCATATGTGTTTACAGGTAATTTTTGTTTCAGTTCAATTAAATTTACGAACTAATATGTGTTTGATAAACGTGCCGCTGTATTTAAATAACTTATAGTAGTTAATATATTATACGGAAACAGTAAATGAATAACAATGTAATGTGCAATATTTTCTATTAATACGCGACAGTATCGAGCTTTTTAAAATTAGTTTCAAATAAACGTAAACTAAATTATAATTTTTCTTAGCGTATTTCCCATAAAAAAGTAGTAAAATTGCATTGATAGCGGTAAAATTTAGCGTCCTAATAAAGCAATGTTGATTTTTTTCTAATCAGTATATCCTACTTACTAATTCTGATAGTTACAATGTACAATATGACAAAAAATTGCATGTTTTGGCGTGTTCAATAGAACACACATATTACGCCAGTTTCTATAGTTTGTATCTCAGATTAATTACTATACATTTTAGCTATTTCATGCATTATAACATTTTGCATGACAATAGCATAAAAATCTGGCAGGGTAAAAAGTAAGTCTGTGCAAAAAGTAGTAAAAAAGAAACTCTTCAACCGCATAGTTTTAGTTTCAATAAGACTTGTTATTTCCAGAAGAATTTATGATTAAAAAGTTTGATTCGAACTAGAGCAAAATATCGTATGACTATCCTCAATACACACTATACATTGATCATACTCCTTAATGGACTACGCCCTTTTATATTAAATAGAATTCTCTCTTTTATATTTACTCCCTTATCATTTACTCCTTTGTCTCTAAAGTCGTACAACCTTTTCAACTCAATTTATCCCTTTTTCCCTTACAAGCCAACTGTCCGTAAATTTCTACGTTGAGTGATTTACGACGGCGCTGAACTGTGTCCATGAAACAATCTAATTTATCCGTCATTCGCAGCACAATTGTCAACATCTAATTGATATTGTTGAGAAACATAATAAATTAATTTATACCGGGAGAACAATGAGATGTCGTAGAGACTGAAAACGTGTTTATTACATATATGTTAAATATACAATAATAAACATACGAGTATATGTCAGTGATGTCCATGTATGAAAAATTAATAAATAAAAAAATGTTAAACAAATCGATGTTATTTTCGTGAAAAAACATCATATTCTAATTGGTAAAAATAACTGCCTAACCATTTAATATTATGTATTAACACGTTATGAGCTGTAAAGATAAAAAATATTAGCATATATTTTTCACCCTTATTAAAAATTTGGTGGAAAACCTGTCGAGCACGAGTAGATCTCGCACTACGAAGGCCCTGTTTCGGTACATATTTAAGCACTTATATACATTTAAGGATAACAACATAATTATCCGCACAATATAATTTTATGGTCCCCTATATCTTTTCAGACACAAAAACATGGTGCATATTTAAAAAATTATAAGATCTAGGATAATTTGTATTTTAATAAGTAGTTTCATAAAATAAAAACTATGCTAAAAAAATTAAATGTCGTAAATAATATATTTAAAACAATTATAATTTCGCTGAAAGATATCATCACTCTATTATATAGCCGTAGGTGGACAAGTTTATTTTCATTCCAATGTTCGACGAAAACTTTTCTTAAAAGGCAATATCTGGAATTTACCCTTAAAAATAATTAAAAAATAATTTTTAAAAGCTTGCATGAATGGGTACTTGGGTTTTTTTTTATTTCGAATAAAATGTTTTCAAAGTATAAGCTGACGAATTATGAATATTTTTAAATTTTTTACGAATTTCCTTACTTACTAAGGTTTAAATTTAATATTTAGACAAGAATGAAAATCCTGAATTGTAATGTCACTAGTGATATTGAATGGGAGACGGAAAAATTAGCCTAATTTCAAATAAACTTACTATAATTATTTCTGTCTTTTTCATTCGTGATTATACTATACTCCCTTCATTAAAATGCACTGGATTAGAATTTTTTTACTCAACAGGTGACACATAATATGACTCATATTTTGAAATAAAATTTTGATAACGTAATTTTCCTTCAAACAATTTGTATTTATTATAAATACGCTCGTCCTATGCTTTAATAAATTTGTAAGTTGTGCTTAGGCGTTAGAATATATGTCCTTGGGGGTTAGTTTATAATCCCTATATAATCATTCCATTCCTAACATTAAATTTAAAAGCTTACAACTTGCTTATTTTTTAAAAAAATATTTTAATTTACTTGAAAATACTGCTGGTTTTTAATTAATCTAATTTATTATTTACTTTTTTCCCCACTCCTTTTCCATTTTAATAATATTTAAATAAAAATGATAAAATGAGGAATAATTAATTACCCTTTTTGTAACTTGTAAGAAATAAAAATGAAAATACAAAAATGTTCTTTTCATGTTGGGCATAAAGAAATGAACTAAATAATTATTTTTTACTCAACAGGTGTGGCATAATATGTGGCATAAATTAATTAGTAAACCAACAACAAAAAGTTTAATTAAAACCAGGCGCGTTCCGAGAGATAAAATTATTGAGGCTTAAAAAATAGAGAATGTTATAAATAAATAAATTTTTTCTCATAAAATCAAAGGTCAATCCCGAGATCAGTAGTAAAAATTTATTGTGGCTTTTTCCAGAATTTATTGTGGCCATTTTGTATTTTCACTGTCGTTTACAGCTTTATCCCTATTCGCTTACAGTATAAATGCCGTCAAGTTACTGATACTCACATAGTTAAAGTCTATGTTGAGATAATATCATGTTGTGCGTGTATAAGTTTAAATTAGACAAAACGCAGGTTTCTCAGTAATTAGAAATTCTCATTAGCGCTGCACATTTAAAGCACCTGCTCTGCTATTTACTTGCTACTACTTAATTGCTACTTGGCATTCAGCTGTGTCTCATTGTCTAAGTGAATTAAAAAACTAAAGTTTGTTACGTAATAAAGAGTTCCGTCGTTATACATCCTTTTAAACGTTCATTTATTTATTGCTTTTAAAAATTTGTGGTCCAGTTTAAGTAACTCCCAAGTTGAAGAAGTTGAAGAATAATTAGCACCAAAAATTAAATTTATAGTAAAATGTGTTATAGAATTATTAAAATAATGCAAAACGATGAAAAAGTAAAAAAAGAAACAAAAATAGAAAGTGAAAAGAATTGCAATAGGATAAAACTCGAATGTAAGCCGTGAAATTGTTCACGATGTAACTGAAGTGATAAACTGAACAAAATAACCGATTAAGATGAGAAGCCTGATTACGAAAGTGGAGAACTCCAGAAGAAACGAAACGAATACCGAACAAACCAACATATTCACAGATAAACAGGCAAACTGACAAAAATTAAAATATGCATTTCTCCTTTTCTTACTTTTATTATGTGTAATTTTTTTTGGCGTTAATAACTTCAATAAACCAATTTGCAGTTAACACATTTGTTATTAACAGTTATTTTATTACTGTTATATGTACAAATAATAAAATACGTAACAACTAAAATATATACAGCCTTATACTAAACTTAACAAAATTATTAATTACTAATATTTACAATGTACTCAAATTTCAAACATATTGACAAAACAAAGAACAAGATTTATAATGCATACAAGAAACATCGAAATTCTTACCGTCCCCATCCACACCACTCCACACTTCGCTTCAGGTCACATCTATTTCGTCAACATCATTGCGTGATTTCACAAACACATAACACCATGTAACAATTTTTTGTTGTTGTTGTACTGGTTTAATGCAGAGGAATTTTTAAAAATATTAATTTCGCCTAACTTCTGATTGAGGAACCGATTGTAATAAAGCAAACTTTGAAACAAAAATCAGTTTATCCAAGCTAAACCCACATTTTTTTTAAAATTGCATTCAAATTTATACGTGATGCATGTACACATGAACAGAAAAACAAAGTAATGACTGTAAATCACTCTATCATCTATCCTTTAATTCCCTAATTGTGATTGGTGCATATATTTTCAATGTATAGACACGCAATATTTACAGTGTCATTACATGTATAGAAAATAAAAATAATATCAAAAATAAAGCACTAGCGATGTTCTCTATATCGAAACAATATTCGTATTTCAAGTTATTTGGAGCAAAAGGGCGATTAAGACATTTCAAAAACTTCCATTTAACTTAATTTTTCGTCTGCCTGCATTCTATAAGTTTTGTAATCGATATGTCAACGAATTTCTCATGGGTTAGAAACTTTGCACGTATACTTTTTTTAGTGACAGCATATTATGATAGTGGAAGGTGGACATAGCATCTCCTTAACAATGACAACAATATGATGTCAATATATTTTTGCAGTTGTGAACGATACATTTGACCATCTTCCTTATCCCACCGTTCGAACCTAATTTCAACGTCGTCATATTTATCGTGTAAGTAGAGCCATCTAATTGAGGCTAGTTTTAGGTATCACTATAAGTTTTACTTTGTTTATTATTATTCTTTCCAATTAAGAACAACAATTCAATTTGTTTTCCTTTAAATATTTCTAGTGTTCCGTATCAAAATTGAGAAAACAGAATACTCACGGAATAGCCCGGCGGTCGGTCCTTCTGTGAAATATATATTTTGGAATTATTTGATGTACAAAGTTGTTATTTAGTATGTTTGTTGTATGAAGTAAAAGCCAAATTACTGACATATACATACATACATATATATATATATATATATATATATATATATATATATATATATATATATATATATATATATATATATAATTTTGCTTAATGCAATGTTACGGTTTAGGCGAACTCTCTAAACATGAAGCTTGTGTGAGCATCAAATATGACCGGAATACAATTCCACAGAAAAAAATATATAAACCTCACTCACAAATGCCCACGGACGAAGTGATTTAACGATTAATGTTAGGTAATAATTTTTAATAATCATTGTTTACCTAAGAGTACAAGTAGTTATTCCGATTAAAACGTTAATTCCATGAATATTTCATCAACTTTCATTCAAATTATTCACCCAAAGCTATTGAATAAATAACATGCCCACACTCATTTGTAGTTTAGGCATATATCGTACACAAAAACTAAAAGCACGATTAAAGGTGAGAAAATAGATGTTTTCATTGATAAATGAGCTTTGGAATATACTTTTTGATATTCTTGTCCGCCATGTTTTGAGCCCTCGTTTAGTTTGGCCGCCCGTTGGACGAGATCGACCCTTGTTATCTCAACTAATAAAACTTAACACACAAGTTTAGTATTAAAAAATGCCTCAGATCTTACCCAAAAGGTTATGCTCTAAAATGTAGTTTAGTGCACGATGTTAAATTGCCTAAAAATAATAAATATCCGGTGATGAGTTAACTAAACAAAGCACCGTCTCGTACCGTCATGGCGCTGGGACGGCAAAACCAGCGTAACTTGTAACGTACGTTGAACGTTGTAACGAACGGACATTCAACTATAAATCAACGAGGGCAAAAACTGAATCTAATGCAGGAGCATGTGAAAGTTTGCCGCACCGTATCTCAACTTAACACGCACATACAAACTGATCCGAACTGGGCCCGGGACTTAACAATATACTCGTATGCGTGCTACGTGCGACACATTCGTTATTGGCACCCAATGCTAGATATAAATAGTAAAGAAAATAGGGGTCGACCGGTATAAATTTGGATGTTTCGGATAATTGGAATTTTTGAAATTGGAAAACTTGTGTTAAACTTATATTTTATTTTAAAATATAAATATATGTGTAAATATAAAAATTTTCAAGTCATTATGACATGAAAACGTGTTTTTCATATCTTTTTAAGGGTCTTATTAAGGTATTGTAGTTCATTAAAATCCTTTAACTACATTAAATATTTTTTTTGGAAAAAATTACTTACGTGGAAACAAACTAGGGATCGGTATTTAAATTAATTTAGATTTTATTTTAAATTTGTCACAGTAATAAAATAAATTATCTACACATATTTCAGTAAGTGACATTAAACCATAAATATATATATATATATATATATATATATATATATATATATATATATATATATATATATATATACGAAAATTGTAGTCGAGACAAATTATTTTGTTTTAAATTCCTTAATTAGTGAGGCATTGTTTGAAGGAGCTCAAAAACGATATAATGATCTCAAAAACGTTTCTCAATATAATTTTAGACGAAATATATCCAAATATATATAGTAAAATGAGCATAAAATAGATATTGCTCCTTTCGAAAATACTGAACCTAAAATTATGAAAAAAAAAGTTTTTAGAAGACCAGGAAAAGTTAAGAAAACTAGTATGATGATTCCAGGTGTCATAGTTTTTTAGGTATTCACGATAATATATACCCACCTTACTCAATTATATTACTAAATATTTATTGCAATATGAAGTCGACTTATGATAACGTAATTTCACTAAAAATACGGAAACCACGCGGCGCGGCCACGTCTATGGAGTTTATGGACGAGTTTCGTATTCTCTATGATAAGTTGATTATGTTTTAAGGAGCGGAATATTCATTCTTTACCTTGTATCTATTTGCAACTATAATACTTAGTGACGATCGAGCAGCAGTACGGTTGTAACCTGAGCTGGGTCGAAAACGGAGGATATTTTTAATTGGTGTTCAATAGATTGGTACTTACCATTTTGCAGAATGTATTGAGTAAAAAAAATTGTAGGAAAAATAATTTATAGGTATGGAAAAATAATTTATTTCCAATTCGACCCATGCTAGAGGTTTAAAAGAAGTTAGTTTATAGTTTGTCTTAAAAGTCTCTGTAGTTCATCGAATTACGTAATATGATAATGGTAAAATAGGTCCGTGCTGGTCGTGTAATTATTCAAAACAATGACTGCAAAGGTTGCAAGTTTAATCTTCTTTGTTCATGGAGTATAATATCGCTTTACCAAAATAATTTTCGCCTTCATAAAAGTACATAGGAAGAGAACTTAGATTTTAGTAGAAAAACCTTTAGTTATAATATTAATTGTTGGTTTAAAATTGTCGCGAAAATTTTCCTCTACTCTTCAATCTCATTACTTCCAGGACCATTGCAATATACGCTAATATTATAAAAGCAATAGTTCGGATTAATGGAAGGATGTAAGATTGTTAGTCACTCTATATTTTGTCACTTTATGATTTCTAAACAAATGTAGATGAAATTTGGTACATGACTAGACTATAGCATATATTCAGAAATAGGCTTTTCATCCCGAAACCTGAAGTAGTATCTGATATTAATTTTCTACGATGTTCATTAGATCCCAAATCTTACTTGATCACACCCTTCAGACAAATTGATCAAGTTTGTTCTTAGCACAAATTAATTCGCGTATCTTAAATTTCAAATCCGTGCGTAGTTCCTGTGGGAGAGCGAACACATTTTTCTCTCTCGTTTAATACAAAGACGATATTACCACTGAATGTGAAGGGATTTGGAAAAAATTGTAATTCTGATTTAATATTTATTTCCTGCATATTCCAGAACAAAGTTACTAGGACGAGTAGTAACGGTTATTCAATAACCCGACATTGGGATTTTCACTTTTATCAAATTATAACATTTTTAAACCAATTTTGTAATAGGTTAAGTATTAGCTTCATTCAGAATAATTCTAAGTAGTCGTAATAATTTTTATATATCGTACTATATGATAATCTAAATTATAGTGGTATTCTACAATCAAAGCATAATAAATAATAAAATAAGTGAAAAGCATAAAACCTGTAACTATACATTCGCATTCTTCTTTATTAGTGTAATGAAACCTACTTATAAAGATAACCTTAAAGAAAATTTAACGACCATACTATAATTTTAATCCACTAAGCTTTTTTTCTGAAAAAGCCTGCTGTAATCAAACAAAATATTTTCCTATTTGTTTATCAAGAGATAAAGCGGTGTATTTTAAATGAATAAATACACTGATTAATTTCTATAGTTAAGCAATATATTTGTAACTTGCGAAGACAGATATGCGAATAAATGCGGATGATACGTGCTCGATAATGATTTGTATTTATGATCACATTTATTACATTAACGGGATAGTTTTTTCAACCAAACCCAATATTTTTAATGATCAGTAATAGATCATGAAACAATATCGATATCGCTCTAACACACAAATTCAATGTAACAGGGAAAAATAAACAATGAAATATGTTATAATATATGAAATATGTATTTCCTTGTTATAAACAAAATGAAAAGGCGGTTTCGAAGTTTTTTAAGTATTTTGATGTTAGAAATTAATTTTATTAAATTTTTCTCGTTATCACCAGCGCTTTGCTTGCAATTTAGATTCAAATAATAAAATTATCCTAATAAAAAGAACTATCTCATTCTTTTAAATATAGATAGATTTTTGGTTATTATATTTTTGGGATAATAACAAAATAATTTCATTCTATAGTATTCACAATAACGAGAAGAAAATGATTTTCTAATCAGTTTTAATAATTATGTAGTTTTTAACTCATTTAAGAAACCCACATTTTATTCAGAACATGGTAAACATGCCATAAAATATAAATTGTTTTTGTTCTTTCTTTACACTTCCAATTTGTGCACTAAAATAATATTTTTTTTGCAATAAACAATTTGTAATTGGGTACTTACTACAACTGCAAAATTTCGAAGCTATGTATCATATTATCTGCGATAATCTACCTATAATAGCCAAAAAGCAAACAAATGATTCTACAAATATTTCTTTTATTCAATATTCTAATACCGGTCAAGTACCAGTTAAGTACGAATAAAACTCGCGTTAGGAGAATTTCATACATCTTAGGTACAGATAGAAGTTTAAGTATTTAAAAATATTTAGTTTTTCCGTTCACTATTACAAATATTACACATCCCCGCGTGTATGTGCTATACTGTCCACTAGTGCGCAAGCCTCGATTTTTAGCGGTAAAAGTAATTATAACTGGATTTTATGACCTAAATTTGCCTTTGAAAAATAACATGCGACTACGTCTAAAATATGTAGATGCGCAAACATAAGATCACGCCATAGGTCGCAATTTTCAAACAAGTTTCTTGATTCTTTTTAGAATAGAAGTCGGTTTTGCAAATGCGATTTATCAAATAGCTCAATTTCTACAAACAAGGAAAAAGTCCCTTTTTCCGTACTCGTTGACTGTTTTCGGTTTTTATTGTATTTGAGTGTTCCTGCCCTTTCTCTCTGCCTACTGCGTTTTTAACTTCTTAACATAAAATTATATTTCCTATTTAATAATTGATTAAAAAAAATTGTGTTTGCACTTTTGCTTTTATCTATTAATATTATTTTCACTAGACAATATTTTGGAAAACAACTTAGCTAGAGGTTTACCCAATGTTTACTGGAAAACTATAGCACTGATCCTAAATCTCACAGTTTTTTGGGAAATTCATACTCGGAACATAGCAATACGGTAAAATATTGTTAATATTTGTAAATATTTTAATATAAATATCATATAACCTTCATATGTCTATTTGCATCCCGTGGTGCGAGTTATACTCGCACTTAACGGGTTTTTTGTTGGAAAATACAAGCTTAATTATTTGTAGGTATGTTGTAATTTCGCAATAATTTTAATTTCTTTTTTATTTTTGGAGTCATTAAATATCTAGAGCTTTGGACTCATTAAGCACCATTTTTGGCCATACTTAGACCCGCCCTCGCAATATTAACGTGCGTCTCCTTCAGAGAAAACTAGACATGCCTTAACATACTGTAGCTTTCAGTGAACGGTAAAGGATTTGATGATTCCAGTGAACTGCGGATGATAAGGCGTAGTTCGCTTTTTTTAACGCCCATGCAATTTGTCAGGTTAGAAATATTTGACTCTTGAACTGGCGTACTAGGTTGCTGGTTAAAGTTGTACGGTATCAAAATCTCGGGCTTTTGCTACTAATTCTGCAGTGATGTTATTAGTATATTTGCCTCTAGTCCGCTCGATCAATAATTGTGGTTAAGAATCGATCATTGCTCGCTATAGTAGATAGTAGCTGGACCATATCGATATGAATGTGCTGGAATAGGTTGGATAGCAAATAGAAAATCTTTAAATCCCGCTTATGACGTGGCGATGTATTATATACATTTCTGTGTAGTTATCTTGCGAGTTTTTTGTATGCCATAATAACTCATACTGTGAATAGATTTGAATATCGATACTCTGTGGATATGAACAGACGGATGTATTGAGTTGAAACTTCATAATATAGTTTAAAATTGGTGTATGGTAAGGTCGCTTGATTGAGAGATAGTTTGCTTTCTTGAACTGGAAACTGTGTCAATCTGCCCATTATTTGTGTGTGTCTGGTATTTTTGTGCAGCCGAGATTACACGGGCTTGAAATTATTTCCACACCACTGAGAGTGCCGGCGACCATATTGCTTTGATCACTGATATAGAGTTGGTTGGTATCCAAATTTGGAGATGAATAATGGATTTCTTGTGCTTCGTGAAATTTTGTTGGGTCATGGTCGTTTGTTTAATACGTGCTCGAGTAATTTATAGCCAATTAAAATAACAAGTTCGCGTCTTCCGAATTTGTTTTTTAAATGGTTTGTCACCACATACATCGTCAAAATTCCTCGGTTATAGGTACTGTATTTTTAACATGTTGGTAAAAATTTGTAGAGAAATTCCTGAGTGGTAGCCGCTTCTTCTCAACATTATTGCAGTACAGCATCGGCTAACTCGCGTCTTCGTGTTATGTACGCACGCATTCGGGACGATTTCCATAATGCGGCATTAGCAATATTTTCAACTCGATGCTTGGGTGTTAATGTGATGGATGTAAGGCGAGTAATTGCGGGGTATTGTATTAGTATATCGTAATACGATTCTTGAATCTTTGGCATGGTGATTGCGCGCATCGATGCATTGACAGCAAGGCTCGCGAAACTGTTGATTAGTAACTGGTTTTTCAGGTGCAGAATAAACTGGTGATGTCTGAGGAAGTCAGTCCTTGGTACATGCCTGCTGACTGCGACACAGTTAAATGGCATATAGTCTACGAAGATTTAACTCAAGTTCTAGCTTTTTTCACAAACGTTCAGATTATTAACGGCGCGGAGTGGAAATAATAGGGGTTGCGTTGTTTCATTTTTCCCGTTGCAAGATGGATACGTGAGCCTCCTCGTCTACCAGACAGATGAGTTTCACCTTCACGCCCGTGATTCAGGAACGGTGAATAAAAACAATAATTTTTATTTTAAGTATTGTAATAACAAATGATAGCGACGCCTTCTTAATATATTTAATTAATAATTGTATTTTTTGGTCAAATCAACTAAACACCAATAAAATTCTTCAAGAGATGCATTTCTTCAATTTTTTTTTTATGTTTAACAGTAAAAGACTTTTAAAATTGGTTTAAAAAAACTAGAGGTACGCTTTAATACACATAAATGTTTAGTTATATAGTTATAATTATATATCATTAAGAGTGCCTAATTTTTTTTTAATTAAGTTATAAATGTCCATGAATTAAACTAGTAGACATCATTAAAAACATGCCTCGTGATTTTACAGGAGTTATTTACAATCTAATTTTTTCAATGATCCGTTTTATACTATATACGAACTACATACTTTAGCTTTCTTTACCTCAGTAAGTTTGATAAATATTTATCCCACATTAGTTTCTTAAGTACATTTGACAGGTCTTTACTCATAACGATTCCGCTAAGTCTAAATAAAAAAAAACAGAAAAGAATTTTTAGTATTTAATTCTGACAGACAAAATTGCAACATTCGTCCATATTTAAATGGGAAGATAGGGATTTCGTTTATATAAAATTTAACGTTAAGTACAGTCAGCATACGAATAACTTGGAACTTTGATAAAGTATTAATCATATTTGTTAGCCCTTGACAGAATATTAGAATAATTTTCAAGGTACTACTTTAAATGTCAGTGAAGGAAGTTTGTGAACTAATTGAAAGACATCAGCCAACAATATTCGAACTAACGCGATAATACTTACGCGATCAATAATATACATAATGATTATAAAGATAACTACCGTACAAATTTATATACCGTAGAGCACTATTTTCACAAGTTTTATTGTAAAATGCAAACAAAAACTAATGACAGTTGTTTATTGAGTAAAATGTTATTTCATGTATTTTATGAATTCTATTTGAGAATTAACAGAAACTCGGTAAGTGAGTGCTCGCGATTTGAATGTGTCTGCGACTAACTCAGGTACTCTCTCGCTTTAATAGGTTTTCTGATTGCTAACCCAAAATAGTACGAACATACTGAGATACTGTTATGCTGCAGCTATTTTACAGCAATATTGTGCTGAGGTGGCACTGTGTTGGTAAAATCTGTTACGTTGATTTTATATACTAACAGGGACACAATTTATTCGCCGAGCCCACGATTAGGTGAATCCCCAAAATTCGAAAGTCCTCGAATTTTCCTAGGCGTACGCATATCTTCGCTCTTGCTATTTGAAAAATATTAAGTCTCAATGATACCTCTATTGTCGGAAAAATCGCACAATGATCAGCATCTAAGAAATATACTGCTAAATGTTTATAATTGAAAAAAATGTCCTTTTTGGATATTTCACGTACACTAAAAATACAATTCAAGAATATTTCGTAGATTTGTTTTATTTTTTACTGCTGATTCAATTTATTTTTGTGATATTTATGTTGTATTCAGGATTATTTCAAAATATTCGATTAATTAATTTTATATCTAATAATGAATGATAAGTCGTTACATTGTTTTTCAAGCAAAAATACACCCCCTGAAAAATAAAAGGAGCAGGTTCTCTAAGTACCTAGATATGATGACAAAGCTCGCTACCTATAAGCTATTTGTCAAATGCATTATAGGTAGCTTCTTTTTTTAATAAAGTTTCCACAGATTCAAAAATATTTGGTCATCTTTTGTATGTTGCTGTAATATAGATACATCTTAGCAAATAATGGTGATCCGACACCATAACATTTTCCGCATCTCTATTTTATTATTAGAATCGGCTAGTGTTGGAATAAATAGGAAATCCCACATATAATATCTTAATAATACAGTAAAAGTAATCACTACTCATATATATTAAATATATCTTTCGATTTTCCCCAAACAAATTTGCAGAATTTTATTGACATGTTTAATATAATACTAAAACAATAAACTAATTCCAAATCCCCTTCATGCTAATACTCAGTTTTATGTACCTACAATATATATATATATATATATATATATATATACATGTATGTATATATATATATATATATATATATATATATATATATAATTAATATATATACACAGCATTGTATAAAATCGAGATTTCTTAAATAAAAAAAGTTTTGTTGCTGAGAAATAAAAATGGCTTTGGTAATATCATTTTTTTCATTTGTAATTTTATTTTTCATATAACTTCTCCAAAGTGTAATCAATTATTACAGTATATCGTCCAACATTTTTTTAGGAGTTGAATATAAAGATTGAATGTTGCAATGTAAATGGCAACGTATGTGTGCCAGATAAATAGTCCTAGAAGCAGTTGTGGCTTGAAATCCCTAAAGTATATATGTTTAATTAAACAATATTAATTACAAAATGATTTTACGTAAGTTGGGTAGTATCTATTAGCTGTAACCGAATAAAGGCAAATATATATTGTGATATATTCATATGTCAACCAAAATTAAAAATCACCTTAAGTTTATAAAAGAATCTCCTTTTAATAGATACATAGGTTATGGCTAATAATATGGGAGATCTAACGATAGCTTTTGATACTTGGGTGAAACGATAAAAACATGGAGAAGTCAAGTAGGTTACTATATGAACAAAAATTAAACCCGCTGATGAAATTAAAACATTTGGTTGTTTTTCATTAAGCATTATATGCGACTCTAGCAAATCTATCTTTGTGCCAAATTACATGAATCCACAGTCAACATATTAGAATTAATTTTTCGAAACTGACAGACGGACAAATGTTGACACTTTCACATTTCAAAGTAAAGAAATCCGAAAGTTCTAAGCTTTTTTTATATATTGTCTCACTTTAATTGTTAAACTGCTAAAATTGTTTCTTATAATACGTAGGGTTTAATACTGGGAAAGAAATTTATAAAAAGATCCAGTTGCTTTGATAATAACTTTCAGCATAAAAGCAAACACACAAAACTTGTATCTTCTTACAACAATAAAGAATATTGAGACTGGTTGGGAACGTAATTTAACCAAAAATGTAGTCATCCATAATTTGGTTTAGATGAAAATCTAATCAGGACTAAATTAGCAGAAAACGTTTTAACCCACAGAGACAGGTTTCACTTTGATTATTAACCAGTACTTCAGTTACCATTCGGAGGAATCTTTCTTTAGTTTACTTAAGAAATAAAAAAATATATATTAGGTTTACTCTCGAGGGTACAAGATGGGCTAAACATTTTTAAAAAATTTAAAAACTTTCAAGGGCTAGGAGTTTCTTGAATAGTCTTATTGAAAAAAATTAATTCCTCTTTTTTCTCATAGCCCAAAGATTATTTACTAACTCTCACAAAGTCAAACATTAAAGATTGATACAAATATTATCTTTCAAACTCATGAAGTAAAATATTAAATTTTATTCGTATGTGAAACCTTCCCTTCCTCTATCCACCGATACACATTAATATTTTTAAACAATGAAAAGTATTGTTGAGCAAAAAAATTATATTTTGTTATTTTGTATGTAACTTCTTTAAATTATAATGATAACTTTTTTAAATATCATGTCGATATAGAATATCTCTTTATAATATAATTACAAATAGAAGGCAAGTTTGGTTTTTGTTTGTTTATATGTAAGAAGTAAACTCAACAGTTGGTCAACACATTCCTATAATTTTTTTAATATTAGATAGCTATGTAATTTTTTGTAATAAACAGCTTAAACTATATTAGATATACTCGTACTTGAAATGCCAGTGAACACTTAACCTTCCAGCTATCGAATTAGTTTTTATTAAATGAAGGATACTAAAAACGTAAACTAGAGAATTTATTCGGGACATTCTGAACGTACGACTTAATTTTAATTAAATCGGGCCTTCAGAATGAAACTGAGAAGGTTAAAATAACATTTAAAACTAAGTCAAAGGAATTTTAAAGCACAAGAAAGCATTCTTCGTAAAATGTAGAGTAAAAAATAGTAGTAAATACGTTATTACATATCTTGGTGTTTTACGTTAAATTCCACTCCAATTATTTACAAGAAATGGTAGCTTTGCATACCATCGTTTTTGATTTAGGTCATTTGAATTTTGAAGATGTGATATGTTTTCGTAATATTGAATTTTATATTTAAAAAGATAATTCAAAAAGTTTGCGAACAAATCATTCAAGCAAGTTTACAGCCAAAATTGCTGAGTCGAAAGTCATGAAGTAAGAGAATTTGTCAACTTTGGCTGGAATATTATTACTATCAAGATAGAATCTTGTGATTCTCTGAGAATAGATCTTATGATTTTGTTTTCAATTTTCACCATGTGTTACATCTGTAAGAGATATTGTCAATATATTTACGTTATAAAAAATTTATATTTGTAAATAGTTTAATTGAAACACCACGTACACTTAAATGTATACAGATTCCTTAATTTGTACGAAACTCTCCCAGTGCGGATTCAATTCATGAATGACAGTAACGTTAGTACTGCGTACTCAATATCTGATCGCTTCATATGTATTATTAGATATAGATTGTAAAACCATTCTAAAAAAATTGGGGTCTCATGCATGTTGGCAACATGTGTACCTGGAGAAAAACAGTAAAATTTATTATTTTCTTCAATTAGGTTTAATGACTCACTAAAGATATAATAAAATAACATAAGGGCATATTTTGTATCTGGACGAGATCTATAAAAAAGCTTAGAATACTATTTGTGTATTTTTTATGGGAAATTTGTAATATTTATAATAAAAGCTAAATAATATTCACTAGTAAAATTGTAGCAGAATTTCAAAATTAGTCTTTACCAAAATTAACTAAATACATAGCATGAGTATTTCATAGCCATAAATAATTATTAAAACTGCGTTACTTATTTGAATATTTAATTCGAACTATATATGTATTCTTTAATGAGCAAAAATGTGTTGATATTTGGCTATTGAGGCGGTGGCACTGGCGTTACTGTATGTCTTAAATTATTTAACCATGTCATAAATTATTTACAAAGTCGCGGGCCGTGTTTAATAAACATTTTTTTGGAAAATTTTAGTCTATTTTATTTTAGTATGACTACTTAAATAAATAAACTCTGTGATATGATTATTACGATGATACTATACTAACGGTTACATCGTTATCTCTACAAAGTCAAACTATTTTATTGTATGTCATATTTTTAATAACTTTTAATGAAGCCCAGTATAAGTGTCGTGAAACTTTCATGTGTGATCCACAGAGAACACATTATTTTGTTTTATGTAATAAAAGTGGTTTTGTTATAGAAAGGATATGAACACTGATAAATATTGGTTATTGGAAGGAATAAATACAAATAAAACAAGGCAAAATAATAAAAAGGAAATATTGGCGTTATTTTGAAACAACATCCAATGCGACGCTATAAAAATCATATCAAAAATATAATGTCATCATGACGTTGTTGCGAACTTGGTTGTTGCGTTGTTTTGAAACTAATAAAAAAACAGCGTGAGCTTCTCAAATGACGTACAAAAACAAAACTTTTACAACTCTTTTATTTTGCATTATTAATAGAGTGAAATAATTTGCCCATGCATTGACATAACCGTTATGTTTATACGAGACTTTTACTGTGGCATCATCTTAATTTATTTCTACGCTATCTGTTACAGGAGCAGATTAGTAAATATAAAGATTAAAAAAAATTATACCTGCACATAAAAAACTCGCTGTTATTTATTTAATTTCGAAAATTAATGTAATACCTTTTATTTAACATGCAAAGCTAATGGGTTAACTAATGCGCTGCATTTTAGTTCAGACCATGGTTGCATAATTAGCGCGGCGCGCCGCACTGCACCACAGCAATATTAAGTCAGGTCTGGTAAATTACTTTCAAACTAATACTTACCTCATAACTAGATGACTAGCCTGATTAAAATCTATATTTATTTAAAAAAAAAAAAAATTTTACATATTTTTTAAACATTCGGACGAAGTCACGACTAAAATCTATTAGATTATAATTTTATTATTTATGCACAAATATTTAAATATTACTAAATATCAATCGTGTACATTTTATTTTGTAAGATTTTCAAAAAATATCAGAAATCATCATTGTAATTCAAGGAACACGCAAAACAAAAAAACATACAAATTTCATGGTAAGCTAAATAGTATTTGTTCTTTGAAATAAATGAGGTTAGTATAACATTAAACGTTGGCTAACCCCTTGCTGAACGCATTCCAGAGCATATAAGATATAAAAAGAAGTATCACTTGAACAAGACCTGATTGAATAATCTAATGCCCTTGAAATGGGATCCCAAAGGGATATAGATAGATACAGATTCTCATAAGATTTAAGGGACATTTTTAATATTTAGGCGGGCAGTTCTTTTTTGGAGGTCTTCATTAGGATCTTTTATGCATGTGGCTTAGCATGAAATATCAACTTAAATTGTAGGGTTCAGTAAATCATAAGGGATAATAGAACCACAACTATTGATGAAATTTGTCATGGTAACAAACCATATTATCCCACAATTTTTTCATTACTTAAAAATATAATATTTGCATGGTAATTTTAAAGAGGAAAATGTAGTTTCCGATTTATGTTTAGCTTTAAATATCGTGTGTGTGTTTTATGGCATACTGTCTTAGATAAATATCTAAATGCCAAAAGAATGCAATCTCCTTCATCTTATTTCTATAGATATTGCAAAAGTTTTTACTTTTTCATTAATCAACACACATATGAGATCCTACCAAAAATCTTAAGAACGTGATTGGTAGAAACTAAGGTTGCACATTATAAGACCAGATTATAAGAAGACTGTAGCGATTACCATAGGTCTCCAATTTTGGAATAATTCGATATTTTTTTGCCCGTACATGATATACTAGGCAATAAATCATTGCGATGACAAATAATATTAACGTTTATAAACAATTAAACGAAAATTATAAATAGTTTAATAGAAATACTCTGTACTACTAAATATTAAACGTTTTACTTTTAAAAATTTACGCGAAATATTAAACTTTTAACTTTATCAAAATTAATGCGAATTATACCAGTAATTAGTAAGTTTTGACTAATTTTATTAATCAAAATGATAATATGCAGCGTGCATTATTTTTATGTTATTTCTTACAAGGAAGATTCAACCCGTTATTATAAATAATAAAAATAAAAGAAAAATTAAATATTTTAAAAATTGTCGTTAATAATTTTTTGTTTACTTTCTCCTATTCGAAATAATTGAACCAACTAAGGATGGCAACTAAGCAAAACATGTCATGTCAATATTTTGCGAATGCTTAACTGAAATGTTACTAAGAATAGTGTTGTTTTATTTTCAAAAATTACTTTCTGAGAGTGTTAAAAGTTTTATTTTCTTAAATTAATTTAATACAATAAATATATTTAATAAATTTTATGTTAAATATTTACTTTTTTCGTAAAATTCTTGCAATACATTTATTACGTCACATACCACTATCTCGAAAACAATAGATTTCATTAAGGTCATTAAAATATTTTACATTAAGAATGATGGAAAGAAGCAAAACAATATTTCTTTTAAAATTTTCATCTATCTGTCTTTGTTAGAGAAACTATTAAACCGATCTGGATGATACTTTTCTTAGGATAATACTGTGCACTTACCTTCAACTTTAATTTATTTTTTATGTTTATATGTATTTTCTGAAAAATGTTGTCTACTTGTTTTGCTATCGAGAAATAAATAAAAAAAAGTCAATTAAAACCTCATCCAAAAACTACAAAACCAATTGCAAATGTACTTACACGAAGATACTTCTTAAGTCTTCGTTCTTCTTTGTCTTTCGTTCACGCTGTAGGAATCCACTTTTTGACCTTAAAACTACTAAGTAGAAATTATCAAAAATGCACATACTTTAAGTAATTTAATACTTCTATTTCCATTGAGGGTACTTCTGGGACAGATAAAGAATGAAAAAAATACCAATTTATTCCTACTGATGTAATAAAAGTTGTCCATTATTTGTTTGTTCCTCATTCTTTCAAGTGTAAACAGCGCATGGGTTCTCCGTAAAATTGCATGTAGATTATATACATCCCAGATTAAGTATCAATTCCCATAATTACGTTACATTTATAGGAGAAGATCAATATACATCACTGCTAAGAAATATTTATGTTATTTATTTCCTCTTCGTCGGCCAATTTTTTTCATACTGTTGTTCGATTTGATGTTCATTATCTACATTCAGCAGATTTTAAATAATAAATTTTAATACATACTCATTTTTCATATTTTTGACCAGATTATGGAACAGATTAGAATTTTCTTCAGAAAGGATATAAATTGACAATATATTCCGTTAAAATCCATTTCAAATATATCCTCATACCTCATGAGATTTCCTTTTTCATAATGCCTTTCCTTTCATTTTCTTTTTCATATGTCCTCTCTCTTATGAGTGTGTTCTTTTTTCTTTTTCTTTAGCTGTCATTAAATAAAATATCTCACTTCTTTAATCGTCCCTACGTTTCTGTGAATTGCAACGCAAAAAAATACATGTTGTATTGGCGTATATTGCTCCAAGCCATTAATCTTACAGGTAGATTGCTTGTGATTGGATCAGTCCAATGAATAAAATATAAGAAAATTCACTCCTTATTCCAGTAAAACCTTGAAATAACATTACAACTACAGATCTATTTTTAAATACTTGTAAATACCAAGTTTACAGCCAGGTTGATGACAAACATAAAAACATCCTCAAAACTAAACGTTTTTCAAGAATTGCTTTTACAGCATAAATAATGTAACAGAAAAAGTTTTGTAGAACGTTTTACGCGACAAATGGCTCCTCTATTAAATAAAAGTAAACTTTTCCCGACCGCAAAAAGTTGTCTGCAAACAACAGCGAGGGGAGTTTGCCGCCACATGTCAACTCGCTGTTATATTCCGCAGACCTCACACGTGCCTCTGGCCAGGAGTTTTAGAATAATTTTTTTAATAACGGGTACTAGAGAATGATATTTTGTAGACATTTATTTATTGAGGTTTTGTAATAAAATATATTGTTGTACACGAGATTGCGTTCTGAAGTAAGGCTTTTTTGATCAAAAAAATGTTTTAACTCTTTTTGTATTGTGTCCTTTTGTTAATATTCAAAACTGAGTAACGTTAAATTTATTAAAAACGAGAGATATTTATTCCCTTATGTAACTAGTATTGAGGAAACTGTATATTTTTTTTAAGACTTAGTATTGAAAATTGCTTTGTATAAAAAATTCACGAGTTTTTGAAATTTTTCTAAACATTGCTGAAAATCAAATTCAACGATTAAACATTTACAATGTAAACTTTTATGTAACTCTGTTCTAAGATGGAAGTCGTAATATTTTGTAAAGACATAAATCAACTTTATGAATGAAATAAAGAATTTTTTATAACTTTAATAATTTCCTATTATATAAAAGATTCGTGGAATTATACTACGAACCCGTAATTTGTACGACTTTGTTTTATTTTATTTTTACTTGTAATCCTCACTTGCACAACATACATATGCGTAGAATAATGTAAACGATTGAACATTAGAAAAGAGAGTTTAATATAAATTAATCAAAATATTTTAAAAATATTTCAGCAAATACTTTTAACGCATACATTACGTGACACGAATATATCTATTGACAGTTAACGTGTGTTTCCACTAGAGTCAAAAATGTTTACGTCATATAAAAACAAGAATATAGTGTAGAACGAAGCGTGACTTTTAACATTAGAACTAATCCACAATTAAATGAAACTACGTGATGTAGTATTATTTCTACTTTTTTTAATTTCTTTACCTAGGTTTCGTTGTTTTACAACATATTCAGGTGGGATATTTGCAAAGATATCTTTGCTAATATCCCACCTGAAGATGTTGTAATACAATGAAACCTAGGTCGTGGTAAAGAAATTAAAGAAAGTAGAAATAATATTACATCACGTAGTTTCATTTAATTGTGAATAATAAATTTCTACAAAGTTAACGCCAAATATATTCAATATTAGTACTAATCTTAATTGCAATGCTTTATTAACTTTATTCAATGTTAATTGAGGTTTTTTTTCTGACAACTCCAAGAAATATGCCACTAATAAATAGCCGCAAATCTCATCGTTGATAGCACATTAGAGAATTTAATTTAAATTTAAATTTTATTTTGGATAACACAAAATTATTTTTTTTAACATAAATACAAGCAAGGTAAGTAGGCCACATTAGTCATAAGTAGATATATCTTATTTGTATGAAGGCGACATATTTTGCTATCTCAGTACCCTGTTTTACCCACATTCCTTGTGATATTTGTTGATGGAACCGATAGATCGCGTTAGGTTCCTTTTAATTATGAAATGACATTAGGTGTCACGCGGCTATTTTAGTCCCAGTGTAACATCTATTTTTTCTACAGCGTTACATTTTAAAAACCTTTATGATTTCATCATATCCTTCTTTTCGTCCGTACAATATTTTACATTTAAATAGTGCAAGTGTAACGGCAGATGTGAAATAAAATTAATAAAATAAAAAACAGTATATGGTAGTACTACGTACACGCACGTTGAAAATGTAACGCAATAAAAATTCACTCGTGTAAGTACATGTGAAAATTATTTTTAAGCGTGCACAACGTACCTCGTTTTTTTTAGGATTTGCTCCTGTGTTTGCGAAACCATAATAATAGCCCTGAGGTTCCTCTCGATAGGGAAATGGTACTAACGCAACACGGTTATTTTAATCCCAGGTGATGGTTAATATTTCTTGAGAAAATTACACTTCAACATTTTTTTAATATATTTCAATGTTTAAAATTATGGAAAATTGTTACGCAATCCATCCTATTTGTCGGATATCATAGGATAGACATTTAAAACTGCTATGAAATTATGTCACGTGACACTATTTAAAAATGTGTATCTGACATCGTATTTTTCAACAACCACCATTTAACAGCATTTATATTATTTCTCCAAAAACATGACCATCGATTTACTACAAAAAAATATAAAAACACATACTTCATAGATAATATGGCCAATTGTATTTTCTTACGAAAATTTTATTTTACTTCTTCAAATTTTATTGAAAAATATAGCTGCCTATGTATAAGATAGATGCAAATTATTTAATTTCCATCTATGATCCTCACAGCCGTATCATAGGATTATTGATCTAAGTTGTTTTACTCTAATAATAATAGTTTTTTTTTACAGTACTTTATTTTCAAACTTAATTTTTTTTAATTATAATGACTTTAATGACAATTTCATAAATCGTCAATCCATGCGCAGGAACGATAACGATCATACGATTTATCCTTTGGCTTTAAAATAGTTTAAAAATACAAACATTCCTACTTAGTTTCTCAAAGAAGACGTAGTTCAAATATGAATGTTCAATAAACTGGTTACGAACGACTTAATTTTCTACGGCTCTACTTAGTGCAAGGTTTCCACGGTAAACGAGTTAGATGACGCGAATAATTTATCGATCCTCTACTCCAAGTCTCATCGACGCTTGATTTAGATGCTAAATATGTGAACACCAATCTAACTCTTGAGACGAGATCCATAGTGACAAACAAACGCACTGTCTAGAATAAACAAATGAACACATTATGAGGATTGTTCGTAATTATAGAAAAACTAAAATTAATTAAATTTTAAAAAACATTGCAATAAATGCATTATACAAATTTCACTATTTTCGACATTCTACGCATTTTCCACTGCCACATATTAATATGACTGATTTTAAAATTTATTATTCACGATTTTATGATAACTTGAAGTTAGAGATTGTCATTAAAGGTGTCTCGACTCATATTAATTCCTTAAGAAGCTAAGTTAGTTTGAAATAATGATCCATAAAGTGCTTACACTGAATAACCTTAAAATTTCGTAGCAGTTAATGCACAAACTTTATAATTCACTCCAATGCAGCTCTCTCAAAAATATTGAATTGATTAGACCAATGAAGTCGAGAGCACTTTGCTTGCAGAGTAGAGTTAGGATAATTATTATTTTAACTCTAAATGTATTCAATTTTATTAGAATCAAATTGTCTTTTTTTAAATGTTTTAAACAACTGTGTCAATTGTTTTTTTTTCGAATGTATTAAAAAACATTGTTTTAATCAACCTAGGTATGACGTGTTTACGCGTCGATAAGAGAAGCGAGTTATTTTTGGAAATATGTCAGTGCATACATTCCTTTGATTGTCTTCAAAATGTTATTGCCGTTGATACTAAATCAAACTAACTTCTGTCGAGCACTCTTATTACCTTAGTTTGAATATGAAAATTTATAATCTGAAATGTATTAAGGATCTCCTTAAAAAAATTGAATACTTTAAAGATATGCTCTGTATATACCCTTTTAAGTGTCTTCAATACTATATTGCTACTTATACCAACGTACATTTCAGTCACCCATTTTTATTACCTTTGCTTTACTATACAAATTTATGGTTCCTGAATTGTAATGAGGATATAATTAAACATATAAAACGATTTCAAAATACATTCTCTATACACTCTTTTTAGCTTCTTTATAATTTTTTCACTGTTGACACTAACCATCACGTCCCTCAGGTACTCATATTGCCTTTGCTGAACTATTAGAAATACTTCCCGTATATTACTTAGAATCTTTCTAAAAAATAGAACCCTTTTCAAATATTCTCTGCATACACTCTCTTAAGCGACTTCACGATTTTCTCGCTCTTAACACTTCAGCATACTTCTGTCGAGCACTGTCATATTATGTACGATCGAAATGTATTAATTATTCCTTAAAAAGATAGTCTGCTTTAATAAACTTACCAAATGCTACTTTTTTGGTTTCAGAAAATGTGAGTTATTTCTAAACATTGGGCATGACTTGAATTGATCAAAGTTTATTAAATCGACGACATTTGCGTCATTTAGGCTTTTCTATATATCTTATCTCACTGCACTTTTTTTGACCATATCTGGAATTGTTAATTTTTATTTCTATGTTTAATTTTTATTTGGTCTAGATTTTTCATAATTTTTTTAAGCTCGGTTTATGTACTAATCTAGCTTTACAAAATGTTTTGCACTTTTCCAATGAAATTAAGTCCAATAAACGTGTGTTTATTAAAATGTATACAGAAAATTCTAAAATAAAAAAGTCAGTAATTAAATTTTCATTAGTGTTTAGGTAAAGAAGGGATAATAATTATAAATAAAACTGATATACATGATATGGTAATGACTTAACAAAACCTTTTCTAGGAGAAAATTTATGTGTGCCCTTTCGCATAATAATTATATATATATATATATATATATATATATATATATATATATATATATATATATATATGTGTGTGTGTGTGTGTATGTATATACATATATAAATATACTATTTTGCATAAAAACGGGTGGTTTTGATTATGTCACAGTATTAACAAAATGTTATTTATCAGAAGGTTATATTAATTGTAATAGTTACTGGCAAGTACAGTGCATTCGGGTACGTCAAAGCGAACGTTCTATATTTGAAATTTATTCTTTTTGAATGAAAATTCTCTTTCACTTACAAAAACTTATTTTTTGGCGGTAAATGAAATCCAACTCTTATTAAGTTCTTTTTCATTTGTTACGTTTTTTATTTTAACGAATAAATTTTATTTAAATTTCTACTGTTTACTGCATTAGTTCACTTCTGTTTGCTGTTCTCAGTATGGTTAAAAACGATAAGAGCTAGTAAAATTATTGCGCTGTTTGAATAAGGCTGTAGCCAATGTTATGTGTCTTAGCAGTATAATGTGAGCCGTTCCACCGTCCAAAGGAACTGACAACGATACCAAGAAACGGGCTCCAACAGTAGAAGGCCCGGTTCTTGAAGAAAACGGCGCACTGAGCCACGGGGCGACCGCTTAGTCAGTCAAGCGCTACGAAATCGTCAAGTTACGTACGTGGATCTCAAACAGAACCTCGAGGACGTCAGAGGTACACGAGTAAGACTATGGACAGACAGAAGGAGATTTCAGGCCGTCAGTATACATGAGCATCGAGTTGCCAGATTGAGATTAGCTCAATTTTTTTCGTCATGGACTCAACAAAACTGGAAAAGTGTTTCATTCTCCGATGAACCTTAGTGGTGAGGATCGACATCGGCGAGTCTTACGAAGACCTGGAGAACGCTTTACAGAAGTTTGCTTTGAAGAAATCACTCCTTACGATGGAAGCTTCGAAATATTTTGGGCTGGTATTAACTCAGATGACCGTACCGAGTTAGTTTTTATTGAAAATTGCACACTTAATGCGCAAAGGTACATAACAGAGGTTCTCATTCCTCATGCCTAACCCGCATTAACAGCAGTTGGAGGCGAGTCGATTTATATGGACGACAATTCTCGCTCTAGACAGACTGACTGAGGTTAGACTGGTCGCTCTAGACTGACTGAGGTTAGACTGGCCAGCTAGAAGTCCCGACCTCAATCCGATAGAACAGATATGGGATAATCTCAAACGATGCGTCAGAACTGTAAAACCAGCTCCAGAAAACATCCAGGCCCTTAAACATTTTTTTGTCGCTGAATGGGAACGTATTTCTCAGGATATGATAAAAAACGTCGTCGAAAGCATGCCTAGCAGATTAAGCGCATTGATATTAGCTAGAGGAGGCCATACTCGTTACTACATTTTCAAATTTTATGTTAAATTAATAAAAAATATTCAAAAACAAACTTTAGCCATGTTTAATGTACCAGTATGAAAACGCTCGTCTGTGGACTTTACGTCGTTTTTTTATTTATTCGCATTTTTAATGATTGAAGTAGGTAAAAACTATAGCTTAATAATAAATAACAATATTCTCATCATATCGCCATATAAAATGCATCAAATAATAATAAAATAACTCTGATATGGTTTATTCCTATAAGTATCCGTTTTTTTTTGCAAAAGAGTTTGTATATATATATATATATATATATATATATATATACATATATTTATTTATTTATTTATATATATATGTATATATGTGTATATATTTATATATACACACACACATATATATATATATATATATATATATATATATATCGATAGTCCCACTTAGAGACATCCAAACGAAAACCTTATCAAGGTTTAATTTAAAAACAAATAGATATACTAGAAACTTTAAGTTTTTCAAGTTATTTTGTTTTAAAAAATTGGAAAAAATTACCATTTTCCATAAAGTTTTTCATACCATTTCCTGAAATAAAGTTATTTTGTGACTTTTTTTAATAGTAAATATGTATACTAATCTCTTACATTGCAATTAAAACTGTTTTAATGCTCATTATGCCTTTTCTTTGAGAAAACCCTGGGATGAAAAAACACTAAGCTTAGAATGAATCTGATTGGTCTTTTGGCCCATTTAATGTGAGCTTCAGAATGATACAATATATCTTATTTCTCTTCGTATAAATTTAGTTTTTTCAATGCTATCGGAATCCCCGTTTTTACAAGAAATAAGGATGTAAAACCCAAATTCATTTTAATCCGGAAATTAAATATCAAAATCAATAATAACTAACTAAAAATGTAAACACCGCATAACAACCAGCTTTCTACTACCTCAATAACTGTCGACAAAAAAGTTCTCCAAATCTACTCGCGCATGACCTTCAAGTTGTTAAGTTAAGCATGACCTTCAAGTCTTAAGTAAATTAAAAAAACTACTAATACAAGAAATATACCCGGTCGTACCAAATAATAGTAATATTTACTATAAATCTATCCCATACATATGTAATGTATCACTCAAATTAGGAAAACTCTTAACTAATAATAAAAATATAAATAATATAACATGTACGTATAGTACCTTAAATAACTTGGGTAAAACCTTATTAATAATAAAGAAAAAATAGATAAACATAAAAAGAGTGGTATCTATAAACTCTTAAATGTAACGACTGTAATACATACATATATACATAGGTCAAACAGGAAGAAATTTTAATACAAGATATAAAGAACACATTGCCAGCTGGCGAAATAATAAACCAGACACATCTCACTTTGCTAAACATCTCATTGAAAATAACCATCACCCCCATACTGATAATTCCCCCTATATATTACAAATAAATACAAAAGGTAATAAACTTAATATCCTAGAAACATTAGAAATAAACAGACATAAAAAAGATATCAAGGTCAATATATTAAATGAACAACTAAATATAATATCATCACCCATTCTTAATATCTTCTAGATATAATATAAATATACAACATTGATATTACAGTACCCTGGAAATTGTTTCAGCACTAATACACATATAAATATATGTATATTTAATAAAAACAAAAAATTAAAAGAAATAAATAAATAAATATATGAATCCACAAAATAGGAGATATGTAGAATTAGTGTATTACCTTGTCCTTACTTTCAAATACCCTTGCTTTTGTATAATATATTATGGAGAATAACTTCCATTTAATTTCATTATATATTACCGTAAAGTTTGCATTGTATAACCTCACATAATAACAACAATTGAATTTATTACCCTCACTAAAATACTGGTATATTGTATAACTCTCGGTAATATAATAAAACCTACTCTGCGCCCCTGCAATAAACTCACTAACATAAACAATGGAAAAATCCGCACAATCCAGGCTTCCGCTATTGTGTTTGAAACATATAAATGCTGTTGGTTGTTCCTAAGAGTTAATCTTTGCTAATATCCCACCTGAAGATGTTGTAATACAACGAAACCTAGGTCGTGGTAAGGAAATTAAAGAAAGTAGAAATAATACTACATCACGTAGTTTCATTTAATTGTGATTAATGTTATTATTAGAACAAACTCCAGTGCGTGATAAAGAATATAATTAGGCGTGAGGTCTATTGCGTAACATAGAACACAATGAATATTTATTTTGTGTGAGCAATAATGAAAACTAGTTTCATTGTAGTCTAACTCTGTAGCTTCGATTTAAAAATATAGCAGGATTTTAGAAATTTTAGAGACTTCGCTCTTTGAATATCGTGTTTCTTACTCTTTTTACAATAACACATGTTAGTTAAACTGGAAGACGAACTACGATTCCCAAGTTGGAATCTAGCAAATTTTGCGTAATAATGAGATGTACAAGCGTTTTACATGCTTGTTATCCAAGATGGGTAGAATTTTTTAAGAATCATAGTTCAAACAATTTGAGCTGCATAGTTTTCATAGTCATCAGAAATTATTATTTGTCGCACATATATAATTTCACAAGCTCATCGATTCCTTCTTACGGTCAATAAACCTAAACTGTGACCGATATTGCCATCTCTAACGGAATAATTTGCCTGAACTGTTCAAAAACGTATAATTTAATCTGAAGCACCGTGTATGGTTCCAACAGCGTAGCGCATCATGCCACTACGCTAAACAAGTGCGCGTGTACGTTAATCGTATTTATCATAATAAGCAGATTGGCGGCAGAGGTTCAACAGGATGACCCCTCGATATTCAGACTTCAACCTGATTGACTATTTCATTTGAAGCTATTCCATAGATATAGTATATGTCAAAGAAGCGACTTTAGAAATGGAGCTTATGTGAAAATCCATAGAGTAATCTGCACTAACAAAACGATGTAGATTATGAATTGCCACAAGTAGAAATAATTTTCTAAATCTTTTATAATTTGTTAATAGTTTTTATTCGATTATTTGTTTTTGATATTCAATTTATACATCCATAGTAAATTTTACATTGGTTTAGTACAATGTCCTTAGTAATAATTATCTTTTGCGCCGAAATAGCAAGAGCTGAATTTCTAATAAAACAATAAATTATAGGACAGAGATTCGCTCAGTGCTTAATACATTTTTCTTTTCATTGAAAAGTGTCGAAATAGGGTAATCAAAGTTAAGATGTTTTCATTTAGACATAAAACATAAAAAAAACTCAACGGCCGTTCCAAAGATTACCAGCACACATGATTTTGCTTTATTAAGCTCTACAAGTCACACTTATAATTAAAACTATTGTAAAAATAACATTTTATTAACATTGGGAATCTGATCTGCTTAGCGATGCTTAAAAAGATAAAGTTGCTATTGATCCCATTCGCTGTCTGGACATGGATACTGATAAATCTGTATAGAGATTGTGAGAATATTAATTATACTACAACATTCGTTTTTACAAGAGCCCTTATGAGCTTTGATAAATTATTTCATTCGTAGAATTATCCGTTGCGAACTATAACAAGGAAGTTTAATTGAACAGATTTGATGAAAGTCCATTAAAGGAAGATAATGCATTGAAAAGTGGTCTCAATTTACCGATACCAAAATTACTTTTCAAACTTCATGTTTTTGAAAATGAAAAATTTTCAAAAACATGACGAGAGAAAATGTCCTTTGCATTTGGACATTGAAGAAAGGCGCAAATCGTCATAAGATATCTGCGAGAGTTTCTGATGTTGAAGATTAAAAGTTGTTTGAAGATTGGTCAGATTACTTAGTCGAGTCAATTTAGGATGATATTAAAGGAGAGATAAAAATTTAACGTTTAAAAGTTGACAAATGAATTTCATAATTGTTTATGGCAGACAAAAATGTCGGTTGGTAATTTAAAAAAGATATGATAATGTAAATACAAATTTAAATATTTATTTTGTTCATCTCATTCTTGCTATTGACTCTTCTAATAAATATTCTAGAGTAATTTTTCTGAATTATTTGTAATATATACGTTAATTTTGTTAATAATTTTAATTATAAACAGTGAAGTTATTAAAAAGTATTCAGTAAAAACAAATTGAATATCTTAAGTCATAACATTTCAGCGAATTATGCAATTGGACAATAATGAAAAATGCAGAAAATACGTCGCGCAGCCACCGATGGCACCAGCATATCTAAACATAAAAAAGTTAATAGTAAATTTAACTATCTATAAGATAATATCAATAAGTAACTTACTTAAATGACTTTCTATAAACTTATTGCTATTAACTTACGTAATCTACAAGTTAATATCAATAAATAACTTACTTAAATGACTTTCGTATGAGCTGAACCTGGGGCAAAATAGCTAAGAAATATATGCAATAAGAAATAATAGCTAAGAAATATATACTTTTGTTGAATTACATAAATTCGAGCGTTTCTGTATAAATTTATAATAATTTTTTTTTTAATTTATTGCATGTTTACGATTTAATAACATTTATATAAGAACTACAAGAATTTCGATTGTATTGTGCAGTGATTTTAAGGTACATTAAACAAGAGTACTTAGAACCAAAAAAACGAATGTGTTATAAATAGTGAACTAAAAATTTGTAAAAATGCAAAAAACCTATGATTGTACAGGTGCACTCAGTAAAATTACTACGCCATATTTCATAACTGTATCATATAATCCGCCAGCACTGATTGATCCTTAAATGAAATTGATATGTAAAAAAATACGATAGATTTACCTACTTTTTTTTTATTTGTTTGTCCATTTGCATTTCTTAAAAATAATGATACACATTATTATTTTATTTAAGGAATGAAATAATAATGTTGAAGAAAATTATCAATTACATTTACAGTTTACGAACTCTACTAAATATAAAGAGGTAAAATACAGATTGGAAAATATTCATGCAATTTTTTTTTAAATATACAAAAACACCACAGAACAATGTAATATGTAGAATACTCGTATAGATTTTCTCGAAAATTTAAAGTGTAGATGTAAAATATGTTTACTTCGATGACCTATTTGAAGACTGCTAAGTGATTAAAAGCTAGTTAAAAAATCGGGCACGTATATACGTACGTGCATTCGTAGACATGCATTCTCTTACGCACGCATGCACACTCGTGCGTTGGTATATACAGATTCTGACATGATACCATCAATTATTCATAGAAGTGATTTGACAATTTTCGTATAGTTTCTGAATATCTTCTATTCATAATTAAATGAAACTACGTGATGTAGTATTATTTCTACTTTCTTTGGTTTCTTTACCACGACCTAGATTTCGTTGTATTACAACATCTTCAGGTGGGATATTAGCAAAGATATCTTTGCTAAAAGAATCTTTTCTAATATCCCACCTGAAGATGTAATACAACGAAACCTAGGTCGTGGTAAATAAATTAAAGAAAGTAGAAATAATACTACATCATGTAGTTTCATTTAATTGTGAATAATGAATTTCTACAAAATTAACGCCAAACAAATTCAATTTTCTGTTCAGTTTGTTATAGAGAATCGTCTATCTGAATTGTAGATGCATTATCTGTTAAATGCACGTAGAGAGTAGGAAAAGGAGAAGGTGAGAGGCACAGAGGGAATAAAAATAATGAAGGATTATACTGAAACGAATCTAGTCATTTAATTCAGTTCCGACACGTTCGCACAGAACAAAGTGATCGATTCGTTTCAATACACTTATTAAAAACATCTGGCTTCAAAATTTTAAACAGAGTTACTTGGTATATTCCAAAAACCGAGGAAAGGTAAAGTTTGTTTAAATTTCATACAAGTTATACTGTCGATCTCACGGGGAAATGTGCCGATATTTGGGTTTGATGCATGTTGATAGACAAAAATTGTAAATTATACTGATCGATGAAAATTTATTTTGAGCTCAAAACTGGTTTGTCTAGTTAAAACTTTATCACTCCTATGCATTATTTTAGAAAACTATAGATAATTTTTATAATAAAACAATTCTAAATATCAATAATTAGTAATTTTGGTTGTACTTATAATAACGAAATGCTAAAGAATGATTTTGAGTATGAATTCTGTACTTTAAAGCACTTTATAAAAATGGGACCCTTCGAACTTTAAATTAAAAAGTAGCGCGAGAAAAGTATGCTTGATCTGTTTTATTTTATTTATTTTTTAAAATCGTAGCTAAAATCCAATAACATATTAAATTAAGAAAAAATACTTTTGAAGTACGTTGAAACTCGTTTTTAAGTCAATAATATCCGTTTGTAAGTCAACATATTAATTTTTAATATTAAATTGATATTGCAATCGGCTGTATGAAACAGTGTAAAACAACTTCACGCACAGTTTTTAAAATCACAGTAATAGGTTCTAAGGGATCTATTATCCTAATTTGACCTAGCTTTTTTGTTTTCATTATTTTTAGAACCACATCTATTCTTACAACATATGTACAGAGCCGTAGAAAGCTATTATTCTTGATAAAATGTCATCTTTTTATGCTAAACGATTTTCAGATTTCAGGTTTTTTGGTTACTGTTGTTGAAAACACTTCATATATACTAAATAATAAGATACTAGCATTTCTGAAAGTGTCTTATAGGTTTTGATAATTTATTAGCGAATGAGCCACTATTGTCAATTACCCAGAAAAGCACACCAATTTAAAAAAAAGTTATAACCGAATATCATTCTATTCATGCGTTGTAAGGTTTCATTAAATTTATTGGAGTTGTATCATGGAAATGTCAAAACAGCTGCGAAGCCGTAAAAGATGAAATATTCCATCGTAAAGCTCGGAACTTGTTAATGCAACGAAGTGCACACACATTGGTATTTTTTTTAAGATATATATGTATTTTAAAGTAAATAGAGTGACTTGGCAATCGAACGTCACATCAGAATAATCTATTATTTTAATTGAAAATAGCACTAGCAGGCCAAATTTAGGCATACACAAATATTAATAAAGCACTCAGTGCGCTAATATTAGATATATTTTGTTGTATGTCGATACTATTGTCTTGTGTAATTGCCTAGTTACTCTGTCTAAGAAATTAAGATATCAAATATTGATTCGGTCACTGCAAAATGTTGTTAGTTAATTAATTAGGTAACAATTTATGACAAAGTTGTTGGATAGACGCTCCCATAGGTAGGTACTGAATAAACTAATATACTTGGTTTTACAATAGATCTCGCCACTTTTTACGGTAGAAGAAACGTTGCGAGGCTTGCATTTTTTTTACAATTTATGTTTATGATAGGATCTCATTTCTTTTCGTAGGTATACAGTATTTCAGAGTCTATTGCAATATTCATTGTTATGGTAAAAAGTTCATGTTGTCTGTTTTATTGTAACTAAATATTTGCTAAAATTTTTAAAATTAGGTGAGGTGTCTTTGTTTAGATAAGGCATTTGCTTTTAGTGCAAAAGTACGATAGGTAACCGTAGGTATCTACTTATTAAAATGAGTTGAAGAAGTTTAAGCATAGCGTATGATATATTCTAAAATTATCCAAATTATAAACAACAATCGCCAAATTATAGGCAGAGTTTCGGGCACATCTGAAGGGGTATTGAATCTGAAGCACGTGTGGTTAGAATATTGCTCTTCTAGCAATGGTACTACTTTAATGTTGATCAAAATTTTAGCTCAATGATCAGGTTTAATAAAAATGAAACGATTAAATAAGATTATAACTCAAACACAATTAGGAATATAAAATAACTGAAACATTTATAGTATTTCTATTAAACTATTTTAAAAAGTAGTTGTGCTTACGACTTTGTACGCGAAGTATAGAAATAATGATTCAATGATATCATGGGTAATAATAATTATAATTGAAATATTAAATATACATTGCGCTATCTGCGAATGTACATTAAGCATTTGTGTACTACACGTTCAGTAATATTTTTCTTTGTGGTATTAATGCAACGTTAATTATTTTTTGAAAAAAAAACAAAATCGCATATCTTCTGATCGTTTGAATCGATTTCAGTACAATGAAAACTAAATATTATTTCAAATTTAGCCCTGTTTTTTTAAGTCTATCTATTTTAGGTCATTAGTCCGTATGTGATGCGTACGCAAAGAAATACAATTCACAGATAACAATACAAGACACAAACAAATTCACAAATATGCAATGTGAATTTTTATTATATATGTATATATATATATATATATATATATATATATATATATATATATATATATATATATATATATATATATATATACATATATAAACATTAATATCGTTTGGTCATATTACCTAATATAATTCTCGCATGCGTAAAAACATGATGAATATCTGAATAAAATCTATCAAGCACGAGTTGGATTCACAGGAAGATACGAAAATATTGATAAGTGTTTAGATGTGTGGGAGGTTTCCGTACAAATTAAGAAACATTAATATTTAAAGTGTACACGGCATTTCCATTAGACCATGTACAAATATTAATTTTTCACAGCCCAAATATATAGGCGACTGTATCTTTCACTGATATAAAACATGGTGCGTATTTCAAAAACTTAATATTTAAGATAATCGCTGTAGCTTCACTTCAAACTCTGAGTCAGATTTTACCAACGGTGTTTATGTTTTTGGCTCAGTAGTTTCGAAAATAAGGGGGAGAGCGAATAATGCTTTTTTCCAATTTTTAAATACCTTTGTAATGAGCAATATAAAATATTTAAAAAAAAATATTTCTCGTAATGAGTCCCTTGAAACTATATCTTTCATGGTATATAAAATTTAAAAAAAAATTTTAATCGTCATATACCTCTTTTTCTATTCATATATGAATATCTTTAGAACGCTATCTAGTAAAAAACGTGTGAGTTAATAATGCGTAGTACTATGCTAAATTTCAAGCTTATACGTCACACGATTTCTGAAAAAATTGACCGTGAATACTAAAAAACATAAATATGTTGCTTACTTGCTTTTGATAGGCGTAAAAACATAAAGCATATTTCAAAAAGTATGACATCTAGGATCATATTTGTCATTGTTTTTCTGTAAGCTTTTTGTATGATTTCGGAAACTATATTTTTTTCTAATTTTACGTTGAGTACTTTCGAATATAAAAGGGAGTGCACATATTTTTTGCATATTTTTCAGTACATCTTTAATTATATTCCCACACCGTATAGAGAAATGAAAATTATTTTTCGTTTACTTAATATCTATTCATAAATTAAAGAGAGGGCCTCTTTAATTTCTGAATAGATATTTTTTCAGTTTTAGCTATTGGTATATATGTGGACAGCTACGTTTTATGATTACGCCAAATTTCAAATTTATACGTCAAGTAGTTTCTGGGAAAAATGGTTGTGACGGACGAAGAAGTGAATAGAAATATGCGTGATCATACAAGGATTTTGATTTTCCTTTTAAGATACGGAAACTTAAAAAATCATAAAATTTAGGATCATCACTGTAGTTTTTTGGTAAACTTTAGTTTAATTTCGAAGGACGTTTTTTTTAATTTAATTTTGACTTTATCAGTTTCAAAGATGCAGGAAGACAACATGTCCCATATTTTTGTGTATATCTGTAACAATATTTCTATTAGTATTTTCTAATAAATTCTGCCAAAAATAGTTTTGAAGAACTCGCAACTTGCTCTTTCAATTGATATCCATACTAAATATTAATTAAAAAATAAAATATTTTGTTTGCCTAAATTCTGATTTTTAACTTCCTTTCAAATTTATAGATACAAAGATTTCATAGAAAATATTGGGAACTGATAAAAAAATTTAAATAAATTTATTTAGTTTATTTCATATATTTCTATTCATCAGGTACGAATATGTAAGAAGAAAATAAAAAAAAATTGTTCAAAAATTAGCTCATGATAAACCAGTTAGCTGACGTCAAGTAAAAAAAAATTGTTTAAAATTTAATCTCCGATAGTTATTTATGAAAAAAAATTAACATGAAAATGATAAGTCGACAAATAACATTTCGAGTGAAATAATAAGATAATAGGATACAAGTATTATTTAATATTATTATCGTTAAAGAAAAAACAAGGAGTATTATAAGTGCCAAGATAGGTTTCAAACTACCTTCTACAGCAGGGATATTGAGTGTACCAATCATATTTAGTTATTATAGTCTCATATGGTCACTAATTTCAAGTATCCGAACTTCAATTACTACGTAATCTTAAATAATGCTTTTCAGGTACGCACGAAATTATATTTAATATTGTTATTTAGACATAAATGGATTTTTGAAAAATACCGGCACCAGAGACTGGTGTTTCTGGTGCCGGTATTTTTCAAAAATCCATTTATGTCTAAATAACAATATTAAATATAATTTTTACCATAATTACCGTAGTGTAAGTCACTTCAACAACTTTTCTCTTTATTTTTAAGGAATTCCTTAAAAGCAATTATGACCACAAACAATAAGCAAAAAAGTAGAAAAACATTTTTGATGTCAAACTTCGTATACAACGTCTAAGTACTTCTGCCAGGTTAAATTGTAATACGCTTAAGAAAACAAATACCCAACGTATTCGAAAAGCGTCAATCGGTTGAATGCTAACCAGAATGTAAAAATTTATTCAATCGCTTATATGTCGAAGACTAGGGAGATCGCAACCGATTATCGTTCCCTTAGTCGTACATGAAGTTTTGTGTACGGCATAATACAAAAATTATAAGTTTTATATTAAGATTTTTTCAGTAATTTGAATATTTGATAAAACCACACTAGTGAAAATAAAGTTTTGTCAAAATAACAGAGAAAAAAAAATAGTTTAGAAAACTAAGAAATATTTTAAATTATTAATTAAATGAACCGTTAAATAATTCCCATTTATCCCGCGACTTATTTGAATGAGTTTCATAATTGTTTATTTTAATTGTATAAATTAACACATATCTATTCCTTGTCCTGATAACGAACTAAAATATCAATAAAACTCAAAATGGTTTTTTTTAAAGTTAGGATATATCTGTCGACAATTTATTTAAATAATATAATTCTAAATTAAGCCGTACAGACTATAATTATTCAGTCTTAAATAAGACATTTGAGATATCAATCACAGTCGAGATGCATATCCTTATCTCGAGTAAGATACTGCGGTAACGAGACTGGTTGCAGCACAGATTTATGGCTGATGACGTTTTACAACTTTTTCCAAAAGACATGCGAAGATATTAACATATATCTCGAGTGAAAAAAAAATTTTACTGCACACTTGATACTCTTTTAACTCCACATTCGTTTTTTTATTGAAGAGTCGATTAACTACAGGCATGAAGATAAAGAAACTGCGAGCTTCAGAGATTTCAATTCTCAATAAAAGCTCTTTTGAAAAATGTTTCACTCAGAGCGGCGTACGGTGTATAAATATTAATTTTCGTCGAAATAAAAAAAAATAATTATAAAGAATACTTTATTTCTTTTGCCGTTATCATTTGGTTTTACTGGTTCTTATATACATACCGTTAATATATATATATATATATATATATATATATATATATATATATATATATATATATATATATATATATATATATATATATATACACATATATATATATATATATATATCAGAATCAACCCGTCGATTTTGATCTCGTTTGATTTACGTCAACGAGTCTTATTTGTTTAAAGCCATAGATTTTTTAGCACAATAATTTTATTTCAGTCAAATATTTAGATTTTTGCAGAAATTACTAGAATATAACGTAAAAGTGCTTTCTCTATATGAGGATATAATTTGCATTTTCGTACTTTTTATACAATATTACGATAAAGATAATCCAATTAAGTTCTAAGTTATGTTCCTGAAACTGTGTAGTATCCGAGCTATATGGTGTTTAAATCCAAATGTGCGACAGGTTCGTTTGAAGTAATTTCTCGAAATTCAATAACTCGACTAAAATAGCCTTAGGACCCCAGCTTGATTTCTACTTAAAGAGGAAATATGAAAATATTGATCTGTACATTTATGTTATGCGGTTAAATGAGATGGCATTGTATTTCACTGTTATTCAATGAACAATATTGTATCAAAAAGTGTTGAAACCTCCGCCAAAAGCAGGCGATAAGATGGTTTTTTTCATGCGTTATTATATTAGAATCTGTGGATAATTCAGTTTGATGCTGTAATAAGTGACTAACTTCACCAATTACAACATGATAGTATTTTTTGTTCGGAAACATATAATTATTAAATCGTTGATACAATAATAGTAAAAATAATTAACGTGAGCAAAAGTTTAAATGTTGGAAAATTTAAAGTAAAATTTTCTTCAATCTATTTATATTTCTAAATTGCAGAAACCAATACAAGTTTTTTAGAATGTACGTCTGTTACGAATCGAAGCAAATAGCTACTGGACTGACTTCAACGAAGGCTTTTGTCAAAATGGTGAAAATGTCTTCAAATCGATGAGGAGAAGTGACAAAATTTTTAACGTTCACTTATAAACTTTTTAATGAATCAAACAATTTGAATAACAAAGGAAAATTTAATAAAAATTTTATTTCAAAATTTAAAAAAGTATATAACAACTTTGTAGTTAATAATTTTTTAGGAACGATTGAAATAAATATTTAATACCCATCATTTTCTTTAGTGTTTAGTCATTGCTTAAACAAATAAAAAAATAAGTATTAACAGGCATTGACATATTTTTCTAGTTATTTTGTGGTCTCCCCAAACTTCACAACCCTGTCGGGTCTGCGAGAGTCATAGATTAATAAAATTGATTGCTATTGATTGTTTCACTTTTCTAGACCAAATGTTTTTATAGAATTAGCATTTAGAGTTATTGTTAAAAAATATCCGGTTTTTTTATAAAAAAACGCATTTCTCATTTTCCTTAGTGACATTTAAATAAAACGTTTAGGGAGAATTCTTTTTTTATTTTATCCATATAAGTGTGCATTTTTTATTCATATAACACCTAGGTTCAGTAGTATGTCGATAACAACCGGTCTCTTTTATGCGAGTTAAAACGTAGGAATAGGCTATTATTTAATATAACTTAACCTTTTCAATAGATGTTTCATATGAGATTGTGAAATCAGCCCGAATGAATTAACAGAAAAAGATTGTCCAAAAGCTTAGTTTTGCATTAATTTGTGCCTTGACAGGAAAAATGAGAAGTGCGACCTTTAATATTCCATTCAGTCAGAAATTGGGTTTTGGCAAATAAAGAACAAAGAAAATAATTAAATTGTTCAATAAGAATTTAGAATGCTCTTCTTTCGTAGATTCAGTTAAAGATGAAAGCAAACAAGGATCTATATATTTTCCCTCAAACCATTTGTGTAAAAATCAAGTTAAGGAATCAGAGACATTGGCCTATCTCCATGAAATATTGACATTATATAAAAGGTTCTTTTAAGTTAGAGGCGAGGTATAAATTTAAATATTTACTTGGAACTCCTGCTAATTGCTGTTAATGTTTATTCTGAATAATTTAGTAAAGTCGTTGGTAAACTGCATAAAATCAGAGAAAAATATATAAAATAACTTTACATAACAATACTCGACTCCGCACAGTAAAAAGACGCGTAACAAAATATTTTTACTTATATAAACTGTGTTTTTTCAATCACATTACTGGACCTTTCGCCCTAAGGTTATCATACATTTTGCCTTTTGTTTAATCATAAACGCGATAAAAATTTACGGAGTCACTTAAGAGTGAACTTACCAAATTTTCTAGTAAAAATTTCTAGGGAAAATTTGTATATCTTCATACATCCCAGCGACAATTGATAGATAAAAACGGTCCTCATATAATTGACGATTGATCTTATTAACCATAATAAATTTTACTTTGTGAACCGAAGTGGCTGGATTACTAGTTACCAACCTAATATTATAAAATGTTAAAGTTTGTAATTTTGCTACTTTGTGCATGTTTTTACACAGATTTATGTTTTTTACACAGGTTTAAAAAATTTATTCAGATTAAACCGAATTCATTTACTTAGCTAACCTCATTTGTTTTGCGAGGAAACCAGGATCCACGCGATTTAACAAAGTGCCTTAAAATTACATAACAGTGAATATTTTTTCTCGGGAAATGCAAACCTCATTAATCTTTAGAGCCGAAAGTTTATTTTTGTATGAAAATACATACTTTAAAGATAATAAAATATATCATATATCATTACGCTACTATTCATGGGAACAAGAGAGTGATATTAAGTAGTGTAAGGCAGAGAGATAGAGAGAGAGACAGAGAGACCGGCTTATCCTTTAACTGATTATGTCGAGTGTTCCAGCTGATATTCATCCGACTTCGATGACGAACATCCTTTGGCGAAATAACCGGAGATATACAAAGACCGCGGGACCAAAGCAGAACTATTAAAATGATTCTACGCGGGCGAAACCGCGTGGCGTAGCTTGTTTTGTGTATTATGCTGAGTCTATCAAATATTTGTATAAAAATATACAGAATCAATATTTTGGAAAATTTGGTAAAAATTGTTAGACCCGTTGTTAAGAAAATAAAATGTTTCCCTGCGTAATTGAATCTTTTATTAAGAAAACAGAATTTCGAAATTTTCTATCCAATTGAAGTATTCTAAATGTTGGGATGAGGAAAATAATGAAAATAAATATAAAAAAAATTTATGTTTCAAACAAGCTCCGTTTGTCAAGGTGTTAAGTCAATATGGATACACGTACAAGTGATACCTCGCACCAATATATACGGGCACATATACTGATCGACCGGTTTCAGTCCCCAATCAATCAGAAAAACATCTCCCAGGAAATTCTTAAAAAAACCATTCGGCCCCTTCGAACTTCGAAGAAAGTTCTTTGAAAATTTAAACGAGGTTTCCGGTTGTTCACTTCGGTTTATACTTTCAATGGATATTGATTAACGAACGTCTGCTGATAAGTAGATATTGTGTATAAAAGTTATCTACTTCTAATCCGCCGTTTGTTGTCTTGTACAATTTTAGGTTATTTGGGCGTTTAACCATTCGATTAATTATCAAAATATTAATATCAGTAAGTATACGCTGTTAAAAAATAGTTAAAATATTAAAAGTTTAATATTTATTAGCAAATATTTTCAGCAGCTCGTAACTCTGATTGTATCTTTTCTTTAAAATGAAAAGGAAGGTACTAGAATCCTAAAACGTTTCCTTTTACGCAAAAGAATATTTTTGAAATATGTACTCCACAAGTTTATAAGTGAAAAAAAATATTCGTGTCTTTTTATATAATTCCGTAGTCAACTTAAATACTTAGTTATAACTAAGTATTTAAGTTCTTATGTTGTGCAACAAGTTCTTATATTGTGTGGTGGTTGAATTAGGATTAGAATTAGGATTGTGGTAACCAGAGTACACCACCGCTTATTGAGATTCATTTTCTGTATATGTATGACCAATTAAACTTGCAGTTGCGATCAATATTAACTAGTGTACAGTGTCATAAATGTAAAATTTTATCTTTCTTTTTACTTCAGATAATACCATGATATTTTCTTTGCTTACTGGAACACTTTTGATTGCTTTCCCTATAATCTTCTACAGACATTTTCAAAAAAATATTTTGACATAAAATTTTCACCATACTACAAGCAAGTATAAACTCAAAAGTGTTCTATCAAACTCGAACTACACGCTGAAATATTTATTGAAAATTGTTAAAGAATAATAATAATTAAATAGCTTGTTTACTTCCCATGTGAACTTGAAAAAAAAACGAAATTTTCCTTCCGAAAATAAAAACGATAGACCACTTATGAATTTCCCCCGGTGTCTGTCTGATCGTAAGTTACTATTTTTATTTTAAAGGCTATTTGATGTAAAAAATTTAAATCTTGATATATTGGTGGAACTAGTTGCTCACTTCTAGACGTTACAAATAAATTTAACGTGCTGAAGAGAAACAAATCTGGAGATGGGTTCGATTACTAGTCTTTCTCAGTCAACAGCGAGTTTTGACACGTTTAAATAATATAATTTTATATAAAGATAAAATGCATTTCCATATTTGATTAAATTAAAAAGGAGAGAATAGAGGAAAGAAAAAAATAGAAAAAATAAGACGACAACTCTATAACTACGCGTCTAATATCGCAAATAAATTTTAACCATGATGACCAATACGATTCCTTCTTGTGTGTAATATGTAATCTCCAATAAGCCTCCATGGCATCGTGGAATAAGTGATCTTTTGGCAATATGATCAGTCAAATGTACAATAGTATTTAGTTCTGTACTCAGAGTGTGGTCGCACCATACCCTGAGTATCTTTAATATGTATAAATATCGATTCAGGAGTCGACTGTTATGTAAAATTAACTAAATACATTAAATGTGTTCCAAAATGTGAAAATTTAAGTGCTTTTATGAACTGAACTATTTTTGGAGAATTATTTGCATTGGCATCAAGAATTATTATTTTTGGCATAAATAAACTGGTTATCTGGCAGTGTTTGGACTGAGTTATATGGAATATTCAAAGGCCGATAAGGTATTTTGAACTAAAATAAATTTTAAGCGGGAAGAGCAATAAGGAACGGGCGGTAGAATCACACGAGCTGCTGATTATTAATAACAAATTTTTAGCTTACTGCGACGTGGTAACTTGGCAAGTTTTATAACTTAAATTATTCATGTGCGTAAGTCGAGGTTCAAATAAGTTATATTATATAAGTTTATTTATATAGTTATAAGTTTATTTAAAAACCTTATTTTTTTTTGTATATATAGTTATAAGTTTATTTCATTTAAAGTTTAGGAACGAGATTCAAAGACGCAGAATCAGTTACGAATAGTCGTCATTAGGATCGTATTTCTACAGTATTCTCTGAGCATGATGTGTAAGAAATGAGTTCTTTCCTGTAGGTAAATCCACAAATGTTACTACGAGTAAGTTTTTCAATGTTAAGAATCTCTATCTCATTATTATATAAATTATTGAAAAAATATAAATTAAAGCAAAAAAATGAAAATTATTTCAGACAAAATTTAACTAATGCATTAAATATAAATGCATTTGAAATGATGAAAAATATGATGAAATGGTGTTAGCGATTTTCTACAGAAACCTCACTAAGAAAACATTTTTGAGTTACGCAAGGAAGTAAAATTTTTGTCAGTAGGTTTCTCTTATGACGAAAATGTAACTATTTTATTTGCCATTTCTGAAAGAAGCATTTTTGACCCTTATTTTTTTTACCGGAGGCTTATCATCATAATATCGGAAGGTTGCTATAAAATTATTAACTTTCTCTTAGAGAAAACCAACTCGGTCTTCAGCATAAACCATTTTCAGCAAGATGGCATTACTGCACACCTTGATTAAATACAGATATTACGGTTAGACGGTTTTAGTAACTTTTAATAAAAAAATTACTTTTTAATCCGCAGAAAAAATTAGACAATTAGAACTTTCATCTTCAAAGTAGGAAAAAGTAATTTCGTTATCGAGAAATATCTCTCTTGATATAATTTATTACTATGTTCGTGGACGAAGTATCCAACAAAGAACTCAGAACCAAAAATTTCCTAGCTACACCCATAAAGCACCGAGTACTAGAAATTTTCTGTCGGGATATTTTAAGTTTTGTATAACAAACGATTTCTGAGAAACCACTTGATATAAAAACTCTTGGCATTCACTTGAGTGATCTCATAAGGGTTCCCTTTTTTGGGGGTAAAAGATGAAATTAGTAATATTTTAAAAGTTATTTTAAACTACGAATCATCTGTGCATTCTTTTTTGTCTATCTATTTTGTAGAAACCATTTTGAGAAAATTGAAATAGCGAAGTCCCTTAAGGAACCTGATCTAACTTTTTCTAGATTTTATCTCGAGAAGACAAAAATTCTTTAGGATCTCCGCGTTATAGTGAAATTTAACTAAAGCTTCAACTCAATCATAATTTATTAACATATATTACAAAAAGATGAGATCCTCAGTTCGACAGGTATGTACTTTTTTGTAGATTCAGCTTGCTAAACATTTCTTGACAAAGTTTTTGTCAGAAGTTGTAGCCAGGGTCCAACGATTGAACTTAAAGGGGCAGATAGATGATACCTTATAGATCTCAGTGATCAGGAGTACTTTAATCATATATGGTGACAGAAAATTCCAATTATGAAGAATATTTTAGTCGAATTGATTATTGTTTACATTACTACATTTTTCGTTCTATTTTAAAATATTAACCGCTTCAGGTTTAAATGAAATAAAAGCAACTTAAATTCACCTATCAATAAATACGACTACAGAAGTGTGCAATGAGTTACAATCTGCTTTAATCACGTCACGTGATTGAAATTACTTACACCACTATTTATAACAAGACCTCACTCGTATTTTGTTTCCAGAAATGAAATATGTAACTAAATAACGTAAATCGTAACAAATAACGTGAGCTAACAAAAAATATTCATAAGCTGGTAATAGGAAATATCGTTAAAGTTACTTTCATCATTTGTAACTACCGCTGTTACCAAATGCAAAGCATTTTAAATAAATACTTTAACTTATAGATATTAAAGATTTATTCAACTACCGTTTTCCATTGTGATAAGGATCAAAGAACAGCAGCAAGTTTACAAAAAATTTGTTTTCGGAAAACCTAAATCTAAAATGTAGTTTAAATTGAAAGATCTTTAACTATTATTAAGTTTTACTAATACCCGAAAAAGAAGTCTTTCTATTTCTTTAAACAAAATTTGCACTTATTATTTGTTTTAAATAGTGGTTTTAATGAAAGGCATAATATTCCGGTGAGAGATGATCTCACAATTAATAATAAGACATACTTGTGGACTGAATTAGATGATGCTGTAATTAGAGGGGGGGGGGGCGAAAGAAGAAAAATTTTGGTTGGGTAAGACAGATGTATGCTTTAGTATCGCTTAGTATTTTGAATGATTGTACCATTCACCAAACAAGTCTAGCATATGCCAGCTGCTTATAAAAGCATTCCAAAACAATAAAATTGTAACGCTCTTTATCACAACACCGATACACAAGATTGTAATATAACTATTTAAGAACTCCCACGCCAATGTAATGACAAACATTAAAGATACTGTACGACGAGCATAAAATATTATATTTAGCGTAATTTAAAACTGGAAATTTAGTATTTTAACTAAAATTTATTTCTAGCCGTATGCTCCTGCCCCACATATTGCAAATTACTCCAAAACTGGGTAAATAAAAATACATGTGGAAAAATATTTTCTTTGTCAGACCGTTAGATAAATTTAAAAAAAAAAATACAAATGTTCTAAAAATAAATTAGTATCAATTAGCACATCACCGCTGCAACTACCCGACCTTTTTAGTATTAAGTTTCCTTGATTTGGTAGCAATAACTTTTCCCCTTTGAAAGTAGTTTTCTAAGCTTGCGGTAAAATATAACAAATAAGTTAATAAATGATTTTGTATAAATAAAAAGACATGATCATATATTCAATCTATGCAAAGTGGTCAAGTCCAATAAAAAAAGTTAATAAGCAGTCAGTATAAATTAAGGTTTTATGGAAAAGAAAATTGAAATAAAATTAATATGGAAAAATTATAGAAAATAAATAAATATAAAACACATTGAATGTTTGAAAAACAGTCCAAAAAGAAAAAAAAAATTCCAAAACAAGTTAGACGTGTGAGGAAAAATCACGCCTATTTTTAATACTACGTTGATAATATTACCATTTCGTACATATCATTTTATGTTTAGTATTGGACATATTGACCATATTTCAAATATGAAAAAACATATCTTTTCATTTCCCTACAAAATTAATTATTTCAGTTTAGTGAGTAGTATTCTAATGTACTACTGTCTAATTAGTATTTTAATGTACATTCTCATTACTTATTAAATATCCTTCATAGCATTTCATTGTTTTTATACGAAAAGTTGTTGTTTAAGAGTATTTATTATACAAATTACGAGGCTTGCAAAATGATGAAATCGGCATGTTCTGTAAACTTTTGAATATCCAAACAAATTAAAGTTATTGTACACCTGAAAACGTTGTCAGACAATGAAATTAGGTTATCGTAAAGAATTTAAATAAAATGGAAATAACACTACATCCCGTAATTTCATTTAGTTGTGAAATGAAAGTTATAAAAAAAGAATTGACTATCAAAAACAATTTTGATGATTACTGCGACTAGCAGTAAACTTTATGAATATATCTAACATAGTTGATTGACCAATGAAATCAACGAAAATTAGTATGGGTTAGTCTCGCATTCGCGTGATATGCAATGAAAATAGATTCATTTCGGTAATAATTGGAAAGCGCTTTTCATAATTTATTTCATCGCTGCTTTTCTTTCTAAATGACTCCGCAATAATGACTGACATGTATTTGGGATTCATGTATATGACGGCTAAACGGCTTAATCGAGTAAGATGTCGTTAAGTGACATTCACACCTTATAAAAATGTGTAATATGTACATTTTTGATTAAAATAAAATGTTATAATTAATAAGTACAGTAACAAAAATAGTGCCCCTTTAAGTATTTGATTGGTTGTTTGGACACTCAATGCGATCTTAAATCTTCTAACGTGTGTTCTCGTCAATGTTACGTTCTTTTTGTAAGTAAAATTATTGAATTTATAATTTTTGATAAAATATACAATACGACTTTCGTGTTACAATTAGCATTTAGATATACATTGTTTATTTGTTGAATTAGTATAAAAATAATTGAAGTGCGGGTTAGAATGCAAATAAAGTAGATGGGCAAAAGTTGTTTTTTCTCTTGATATTGGTGATGCAATTTTATCGAAATAATTGAAAGATTTGATGAATACTAATACTGATTAAATCCTTATACCTAACTTTTTTATGTTCTTCAAATACATTTTAAATATAGGTTTTTAGTCTAAAAACAACTAATAACACATTTTCGTAATAAAAAGATTCATTTAGTCAAAGAGCCAAATTTCGAAGCGTGCACTGCTAGCCAATGAGAAGTTGCCAAGACCATCTGCATTCTCCATTGTAAGATTATTCCAGTTATTAGATATGACAAAAATACTCATTGAAATACGTCGAACGAGTCCAAACTCGATCGGTTTAGTGTCAACTGTTGAAGAGTTCCTATGACCACCTCCCTCTTCTATTCCCATATCAACTGGTCAGTGTTGTCATCAGAATTGCATAAGTTTGTAACGTTTTAAATTGTTACTACGAGTCATTGAAAATCGATTTGATAAATTTGTTTGCATAGATAGCCCTGCACAAGTTAAGCTAATAAAAGTGATTTTAAAAATGGGGAGGGGTAAAGAGAAAATTGCTTTGATGCTTAATATATCGGAAGAGAGCCTTTAAAATTAAAAAATGGTAGAAAGAAATTGCATTCGTAAAATGACGTCGCTGTCGATTTAAATGTGTGGGGAAATCCTTAGGTTCTTTTAACACAAAGTGTCACTATATGTTAATATTTTAATTGCGACACAAGGCAAACATATTTTAATTGCAACCATAAGACATAATTTTACGTTAAGTTCGAAGATTAAATAATAACTAGAACCTAATGTTTGTTCGATCAATAACAAATAAACTAATCTTCATATCTTGTATTAGCCCTCGTAATGAGATTGCTCAACCCTCTTCGCCCAGCGCAAGTTACTCGTATCACACGTAGACGAGCCGCTTCTGACGTCGCTCTTAATAAATCACTCCGTTTACGCGCCTAATCTACACATGTCAACTTTCACTGAGGATAAAGCTAAATGCAAGCGAACCTATTTATTCGATTTTCCTTATATTTATTATCTTAAAAAGTGGTCTCATCTTATAAGTGTAGTTTAATAAATCGAAAGACGTGTCATTGGTAAACCTATGTGAAGACACAGATCTAATAATTTTTCAATATTAAGCTGATGAGTAGGTCTATGTTACTTTAAAATAAACTGGTGAATGAGAGGTGCAAGGTGCAGATTCGAATTTCATCTAAACTAAATTTTACATCACATATTTGGTTTGTTACTCGAATTCAATATATTATAACTGTCCCCGCCTGATTTAGCACGAAAGTCTGGGTTTCTTAATACCTAATCATTCGAAGCGTTTTGCGGTCAGGGAAATGAAAAAATGCAGCACTTTAGACATGGAAATTAAAAAAAAATTTTCAATATTTCGGACAAATAACAAACCCATATCGCTTTACAAATATGAACCGTAAAAATCTTATGCAAGGACTCCAAGTTTTCCTCAATCGCTGCCTCATACGAAAGGTAGGTTTGAATAAAATGTCTCAGGTTGAAGTGAATTAGTGATCTGCTTTAAAGGAACAGAGTTTTAGTATTAAATTAGAATATTATAAGGACCAGAACGCCAAGTCCAAGGTAAAGGGGCATACTGGTGAAATTGGAGAAACTGAGCAAATTTATAGTGAAGCGAAATGCAATGCCTCCGAAAAATCAATGTGCTAAAGTTCTGTTACTGTCTTTTCTTCCATCAATCAGGCATGAAAACTAAAGATAAAGTAGTATCTTCCAAAGAGCGCCAATTTTTTTGCCAATAAGTCAAACAACGCAAATATAATAGAAAATAATATCGCAGTTATTTGTACATTATCCTTTGTTGCTCACAAAATGTCTAGTGCCAAATTCTAAGTATTTTTCTAGCAGAATATTTAATATTTACTACAGGATACTTTGTTCGATCTATTTGAACAAAAAATAAAATTGTGCGTAAAAAAATTATATGTTTCATCCTTAAATATATTTTATATAACAGAAAAACGCAATACGAAATTGATTTTTGTATTTAACTGACATATATTACACTTATAATATTCTATATTTATGAATGCAACTTACTTTTTTTAGGCGATATTGTTACAAAGCCGTAAAATTTTATTAGTTCATTCTCCATTTTAAAATTTGAGAATTTTGTTAGTTTTCTTATTTCCGAAAATAATTACTACTTAAATTTAATTATTTTAAAAGCTATTTTATATACCAATTTTTTATACTAACTATTTTTTAGATTTGGTCAAATAATTCTGAAGGCGAACCAATCCATAATCGATAAAAGATGTTCCGAAATGAGTAGTAGACACTGTTTACGAAGGATGAAACATGTTTTATTAAACGAACCAATTCTCTTTCAAAACCCGTTAATGTTGATATAAAAGTGATTTAGGAATAACGAAGATATAACCTGTATACGCCTTGGTATAGTTTAAATATATGAATATATTTAAGTATAATTTTGATGTCCAATTGATTTTTAAAACATTATTTGCGTCAAGCTTTATTAATGCTTCTCGCAGTCGTGTATTTTTTCATATAAATTAAACTAAAATTAAATGTAATCCATTTGTATTTTTCTAGAGGTCGGTTGTTGCTTCGTGATATTAAGTTAGGGATTTGAGCAGTATTTGTAAATTCATGATATCACCACATAGTTAACACTAATATTGAGTCACACGATATTTACTCTCGTGTGGTGGGGATTCCATTTTTCGTTGAGGTGACTCGAATAATATAAGCAATGATTGATTTAAGGAAGGTAACATACGAATTATTGCGGTTCTAATACGTGTAAGGCTCATATATACGTATGTATTATATCTACAAATGCATTTTCGAATAATATAATTCAGTACGATCGAAATAGTAGTAGCACTCCTCAGATACTATAAAATATTCGGAGGTGTTTATGGAAATAGCGTCAGGTCTGATTTTAAATTAGGAGGGCACTAATCATTACAGATTGCATGCGGAGTATGGGCTCTCGTTATTCATGTAGAAATATTGGATTATAAATTCATTAATTGATTAGAGTGAACGCGTTGAATTTCCTCTTAAGAATTCTTTTAATCTTCTTCATTTATTTTCGGTTATTACATGTAACAGAGACGAAAAACTTTGGCAGGTAGTGAGTCGGCAACTGAGAACTGCCGTCCTTTGTTAGACAAGATCGATGGTCAACTTTCGACCGGCTGTTTAAATATACATATATTTTTAGCGAGTGTCTAGTGTCACGTTCCAATCCACCCTGCGTTAACGAGTTTTAAATGATAACGTTAAAATCGGTGGAAGTCGGAGAGAGTGCCCCGATTTTTGTAGGACGTGTGAGTTGGATGTCAAATACTATTTGTTTTATCTTACCCGATAACTTTTGACCAAATTATTATGTCACTTAAGTTTGACATTAAACATTTTCGTAGTAGTCTAATTACATAAGCGTTTGAACTACGAGTGCACAATCAATCAAGAATTTGAATCCTATCTTATTTATCTACTTTTAGTTTAAATAACCATTCAAAATCGGTCATTGCATTGTATATAAAACATGTTAAGTCTGTATAGAACACGTACTTCTAGGATTCAGTAAAAAACTTCAACATACATATATTTAGAAGCAAATAATATCAACTAGCGGTGCAATAATATCGCGCATGTGGAACTTTGAAAATATTATTAAAGTTATTGTAAAAGCGAAGGTTGAGGCCATCTAAAATTGTTACAAAAATATTTTTTTTCAAGATATCTCGTCTTTTCTTAATTCTTCTAGTTAATATATTTTATTTTATTATAAATCGATTGAAATTAAACAAAATATATGTTCTGCCTTAAGTCTTGCAAAATCCAATAGTTAAAACTGCATAAGAATCCTTTAGTAGTTTTAGCGAGATGCGCAAATGAATAAAGAGATTTACAAACAGAGAAGAATTTCGTAAATAATATATTTGTGCTTCATTATTTTTATTATGTGCCCCTAAATTTTCCAGTAAACATCTACTAACACTGTTTCATCTGAATCATTTTTCATATGGATGAATAATTATCAGATTAAAAATCATCGGAAAAGTTTTTCAGTAAATATCTGTGAACACTGTTTTATCTGAATAATTTGTTCATCATACCTTTAATGTATGGACAAGGAAATTCTATAGTTTTATTATATATGTAGATAAGAGCCTTTATAAAAGTATTATTTTTCACCAAGTGTATCTTTTTCTAACGTAAACGTTATAATTTTTAAAAAAATTATGAAAGCACATTGTTTGAATTTTGACTTTACCTAAGGAAACGGCAGGCGATTAAGTTTTTGTAGACAATATCGGTTATAGTTTATATACAGTTCTAATAATTTTAAAATCCTCATGACTTACACTCTCAATTGAAGCCGCACAACACGTGAAATTACAAAAAAATTACAAATACTTCGCCTTTTCTTGAATTAAAAGGTTTTTGTTGTTAACTGTTGAGATATGTTCATGTGAATGTGCTTTATATGGAGCACTACACTACGCAGGTGCACACATAATGGTGCACTAGACCATATTTCAAGTTTTCCCGTTTCTGAGAAAATGGTTATTACACACAGACGGACAATCACGTAAATGATCTTATAAGGGTTCATATTTTGTTGAAGTCCAAAATAGTAAAAATCTGCGAGGAGTGTATTCAAACACGCAATGCATAAAGTTGAAGTCCACTAATTATATAATAGTATACAACATACACAATCGAAAGATATACAATGGGCAACGTGACCAGTGGCACTGATTAAACACAAAGATTAATTTCTCAATGATTCATTTTATCAATAATTTAACCGCCAACAGGAGACAGGTTTTGTCAGATAAACTTGTGGTTAGGCAACAGGTTTAGCGATTCATTACAGAGATTAAGTATGATTTATTGTCACTTTCCGGCGAACAATGAAATTCTCATTTGTATCAGCCTGATACCTTTGAATTTATCCACATGTCGGTTTACCGTGAGCACTTCGTCTTATTGATGCTTTGACTAATTGGATAATTTGTCACACAGTCAAGCTGTAATTTAAAGATTGTCGAGGTTTGATTGTATGATGATTGGACGGTGAGACTGATTGAATTCATAACAAAATGAGAACAAATACATTTACTTTCTCAGCATGGTATGAGGGCTCGAGCACCGAGTGGCTACAGTTTTCCACAATACGTGATGTTGAAATTGAAAGCACATTGTTTGAGTTGAAGTTTGCTAAAAATTAATTTCCAGTAGTCGAGTAAAGAAGATCATGTTCCAGTAATCCTTTTAGATAAGATTATTACGTAATTCAGTACAATCGTGAGCAAGTCCTATATCATCATTAATTTGTAAGTATATATAATTTATAGTTATGTTATCATCAAATAGTTATTGAATTTGATCGTCTGAGCGGTTTAAATTTTTAAAAATTTATTTAATTGAAATAAATACTTTGCATTTGAGTTTAAGTAAAAATTATGAATACTTATTCGTACTTATATATATATATATATATATATATATATATATATATATATATATATACATATATATATGTATATATATATATATATATATATATATATATATATATATATATATATATATTGATGCGTTTGGTGCCCCTGTGGTGATTCAATGCGGATTTACATCAGGTGCGTAGATCGTTGATGAAACCATTTGAAAGTATTTGAAGCGTAAAATGTGAAAATAATGCTCATAGTGCTGTGCCATATTATTATCAGGCTGATCAGCAATAGGCAGCGACTATTTTTCTTGCCGGAATTTTTTCTTTGTTTGACACCATTTTAACATTCGGAAATTTTGTAATATTTCAGAGTTTTGAAAAAAAACGTCTTCTGTGCATAACTGGATATGTGCAATTAAATTCGTATCACGGCAATTATTTCCGGTATAATGATTATTACACTACAATAAACTCGTTGTTATTTTCAATACAATAAACTCGTTGTCCATTTTCTAAACCCAAGGCGAGGTAAGTGATTGTTGGAGGGTTTTCATACGATAAAATTATATTCATAATAATAACCCATACAGTTCACAATAAACCATACAGCTTCAGAAATTGAAATGGGCCTTAAATAACATTTTCAAAAATGTTGTATTACATTTTAGCTGCACATAGAAAAGCAAACCAAAGCTTGATACTATGATTTTTCTGGGTCATATTGGATATAGACAAAAATTTCAATTAGAAGTAAATTTCAAGAAAGCCCCTTTCTGGCGACTCTACGCATGGGGGAGAGGGTGAGTGTTATTTGAAGCCTTAATGGTTTTGTGAACTTTGGAAACCCATATGCGTTGAAACTGATGATATAACAGTTCAACGCAATTTAAGCAGGTGTGTTTTTGAGTCTTATGACTCAATAAGCGGAGTATATAGTGAGTACATGTCTTCTCATTATATATTTGATAGTTTCGGAAAGCATCATTTAAAAATCAAAAGAATTTGTGAATTATAAAAATTAAATTCTATGAAAGTGAAAGAATTTGTGAATTATAAATATTAAAGGCTATGAAAGTCAGTTTTTTTTTTTAAATTGGGTACAAATACAGATAGCAAGCAATAAATTTATTGATGTTGACCAAACGAAAGCTATGTTACTTAAATATTGTATGTTTAGAAAATACATTTAGATATTTATCTGACGTTGAAGATATAAATATATTCGGGTTGTTTGTTTGCAATTTAAATTTCTGTTGTTAAAAGTACATAGTTTTAATAAAGGTTGTATTTTTTGAGAAATAAAAAACCACTTGGTTATCAACAACAAGATAAAGGTAAAAAATAAAAATTTTTAATATAATTTGAAACATAAAATAATTGTTTTCCTAAAGAGTATTGTATGTTTAATATATCAAGAATTATTAATTATAAATATAAACAACAATACAAAATCTAGCGGAACAGGTTACTTTTAAGAAACGATTACAAAAGTTAGTCAATATCGATTGTCTTTTTTAATTCGTACCTTTTGCTTAAATTAATTGAAAATCAACACGCGACGATAAATATCGATAAAGTCGGGAAGAAACCTTCATAAGAGAGGTATTTTGGCTTGCAGTGCTTAAACCATTACAGGTACATGTAAATACTTTAGGGTAACGACTGATTGTTATTCTCAAAATATTTTATAATGAAGTTCGTAACATGTGTGTGGCGGTATATCAGATCCATATCAATAATTTTACTCTTTAAAAAGGAAATATTTTTTAACTCAATATTCTAGAGCTTATACTTCAAACTTAATACAATAAAGATTAACTCATCAAATTAAACTTTATAGTGACGTTCCCCAATATGCAAATTTCACTTGCATCCCATAGTAACGATGTTGATGTTTTAAGTAGATAAAAGTATAAGCTAGGATTTCAACACATTCAACTTGTACTATAATAACAACAACAACACTCATGCAAAGCTGAAGTTTTGTATATTTAACGTGGATATATCAAATATTGAATATATTTGGCGTTAATTTTTTAGAAATTCGTTATTCACAATTAAATGAAACTACGTGATGTAGTAGTAGTTCATATAAGTTCACTCACATTTTCGTCCGTTCGTATGTCGCAACCATAGAAACTTGAAGCTTGGTGTAATAAAAAGCATATTAACCCTAATATGTTTCAATAGGAAACACTCAAAAATTTTTATATCGAATAATTCTTCCGTGGCAAATAAAATACTTGAATAAACTTCTTTTAAATTTCATAGTAGTGTAAAGAATCGTTTGAAAGGGATGATAAATATAATTACCTTAATTTTTTTCTTGATTAAGGGTCCTAAAAGTATTTTATACTTTTTACACCTAATTTTTAGCAATGTACAATGTCACTGAAAAACTCACTTCTTATACTTTACTTTCTAACACGAAACTTTGAAAATTATTGAAAATCTATCTCCCCTTTATTACTAAAAATATTTTGAACTTAAATCGATGAAAGAAACGAGGTTTTAAGAAATTTATACATGTGTAAAACGAGGTTCTATGTAAAATTTCCTCCTAAACTCAATTAGGCTGTAAAGCGATATGGTAATGAAAAATGCACTCCATTTTCCTTCACAAAATTGCATGAAGCACTAAAACCTCTATTAAATTTAATTATATAATGGAAACCAACTTTAAATTGTTAATTGTCCAGTGTTCATGATTTTGAGATAAACAGTTTTTTTATTCCTAGTTTTTAACGCTTTGGGAGTGATTATATAAAAACCCTTTATAGTAACTGCCTACATACTAAAATAACTTAGCTGCCTTCGAAATTTCAGGTTATTGAAACCATCGGTTGAGTTGAGGGAGTAAGGAAATTTTTTTTTCGGTAAATATTATTAGTGAATAAATAAAAATTTCTTAAAAGTAGAAGACCATATTCGCAACAATCTTTTCTCTAAAAATTATTAATATTTAAGATTGAAGCTTGTTACTTATATTTGAAAATAGTTTATTGTGATATTTTTTACTTTTACATAACATCATGAAACACAATATTTACTAAATTATTACTCAACTATAATCTCTTGGGAACGAATTTTAGCCGCCGAGTCGATTTCAAATTTAACTTTCGTCAAAGTTTCTCGATCAAAGTTTGAAGGTGATGTGATTAAACAGGTTACCTATTTAGCTTAGATAAAATGAAATTTTCCTGTAATTAAAAAGTAAAATGTAATTTAATAACATTTGTAGGGGTAATTATATTTTAGAGTGTTCAAAGATCATAAAGACTTAAATCTGAAAAGGCATACGATGTATAAATTAAGTTGGTTTTAAACGTTTAAGTTATATTCTGAAATTATTTATGGCAAATATTGAAAATACCTTAACTGTCCAAATATTGAAATTCGTATTAAATCCACAATATTCGTTTTCGCGTTTTTCTGCAACTTGTTTTATGACAAAATTAAAAATCAGCGTCAAATGCACTTTCACAAATAGTAGAAAAATAAAATTTTAAAATTCAAAGAAAAGATAAAGAAAAATATTTCAGAAAAAAGCAGACAATTTAAAGTTATTCTAGATGGCAGTGAAAGGCTAATTTATATCAATTCGTTGATGTACGCGCAAATGGATTAAATTGATGACTGCGTGTATGTTACAGTTATGTAAACTGTAGCAAACCAAGGAGGCTGTTTTGCTGGATTACGTTTATCAGTATATTTACGAGTATGTACGTAAGTTGTAAGTATGTATGCAGGTGTATCCAGATGATACTCTTTGGAGCTTTTTATCCGTTTTGATAAATGAGGAATCATTAAAATTAACTTAATTTTTCTTACAGCAGGCAGGTGGCGTCGCGATACATAAAATATGGCGGCTGAGAGTCGTCATAAAGCACAAAGTGAAAAATATAAATTCATAAAGGCCACTAAGATTCAATGTCACGATGAATAAAAAAGAATATTTAATTTGGTCTAATTTTTTATTTAGAGAAGAAGTAATACTTTAAAATTAAAAATATTTCGTTTAAATTTTTTTCATAATTGGCGAAGAAAGGTAAAAATTCTTTTATGTATATCAAAGTAAATTTTAACCATTTGAAATATCTTTGCATTCATTTCTCAATAAGTGTTCGTATTGTAGGGGTACGAAAAATAATTTATATTCTTTTTATTTACTCAGACGTTTTCTTCTGGGTTTGCTTTCTCATCATCCTAGTTTCAGGTCTATAGAGACATGTGGGATTTCTTTCCTCTGATATTTGTTGATGGAGGATTTAAGGAGAAATAAGAAAAAATTTACAACCGACACTTGACATATTGTTATTTAAAAATCGCGATAATTATCGAATTAGGAGAGCATAAATTGGAACCAAAATTTTAATAGATTAATATAATATCATCGTAACGTTTACGCGGCAGCACTTGAACTGCTGTAAACAGTTTTAGGAGAGATCTCAAGACGTCTGACATAGAAAAATTCACAGAGAATCTCAAGACGTCTGACATAAAAGAATTCTCTTTCTCTCACAATCTTTTAGTCTTATCTTTTAAAATTTCATCTTTCTTCAACCACGTCATACTAAGATTTGTAATTATGCTTTTTACGTTTGTTGTTTTTTTTATATTTTTTTTCTCTGTACTTTCCTGTTTCATTTTTAAATAGTATGGTATTTTAAAATTGTATATAGAGTAGGTCTATAAATATTTTTGCAGTCCTCTACATTTGTAAATTGTTGCATTTAATCATTCCGTTTAACAAGAAGAAATTGCATAAATTCTGCCAAATGTTGACATAATCTCATGTATTGGCAAATTTCGCCAATAATTTTAATACAGCCGTTTAAGTGGCTACATAAATATAACTGACAAAATTCACAAAAAACACAGCCGTACAGCATAAACTGTTATTTAAAGTACCACACCTTACATCAGGGTTTAGTTTTTTGTTTGAAAAATATATAATTGTGCCACTTTAGTCAGCGATTAACTTTAATATTAATTTAATAATATAATTATATAGTTTGCATTAACCAAAACTCATAGTTTTATAATTTGTTAACTCCGTTCTGAGATAGACGAAGATTTACCTTCATTTCTCGACAAATTAAAAAAAATCACAAATATAATTTTTATCAGTTTGCCGAATACTCAGTACATTGCAAGATATTTTACTCCTTGGCTAAGATAATTTATAGCAAACTGTTGCTGATATACGTGTAATTGAGTGAGGCGAAATTGATTTTATTTGATCTAAATTAGACTTTAAAAATGTAAATAAAGTGAAATCAGAATTAGTAATTTTGTGTGAACGTATTAACTTTTTGCTTGTCACTTACTCGAGAGTGCAGAAATTTTAAATTATCTTCTTGAATTGTCCCTTATTATAAATAACATACATAACACTTATTAAGGTCTATATATATGTAAATACATACACACATATATATATATATATATATATATATATATATATATATATATATATATATATATATATATATATGTGTGTGTGTGTATTTTAACACTATGCTTAAATAAATATATTTACATGTAATTAAATTGACGTATTTTTACCTTGATTCGATCACGAAATTTTAAGATTTTTTGGCCAATTCGTCAATCTAATTGTGAAGTAAATTGCGAATAGCTCCGCGTAGTTGCGATTCACTATTGTATTATTGGTGATGTATCGTGGTTGATATACAAATTACGTGCCATTTAAGTCGAGAGGAGTAAAAATAATTTCTTAGTGGGTTTGGGTTTATAATTCAAGACAGACAGGAAATGTTCTGGTGATGGCTATTATAAGTTTTACAGTGCAGATAAGAAAATTTAAAAGCCAAAGTAACACTTTGTTCATTGCTTTGTGTTCGAATATAGTCTATTTAATTATAAAATATTTTTAATTAATTAACCCGTTTTTATTAGCCTAACTTCGACGTAAAAATGTATGTCAATAAATTTAGCAATTAAATTTTCACCCATTTCATGTTGTCGTATTGCTTTGAAAATTTATATCTAGGCAATTTTAATGAATATAAAATAATATTCATCGAGCCGATACAATGATAAGTGCCGTCACTTAGTCATAAGAACTTCTCAATAGCTAACCGTAAACGCGAAAGCTTGGACTCATTGGATTTGTTTTAAATGAGTCATTTTGTTTTATATTGTAACTAACAGGATCTGATGATGGAGGAAAGAGGTTATTAGTGGAACTTCTCAAAGGTCAAGAGTAAACTTCTAGAGTTTAGCTTCGTTTAACTTATTTCAATAAGTCATTTGGGAATATTATAACCAAAAAGGTCGGAATAGGTAGGTCGTCGTGGCAACTTTTCTATGGTTAAGAGAAAACCTATAAAGTGTTGGCTCCTTTTACTTGTCTTATTAAGTCCTAAGGAGACTTAATTGTTGCATAATGTAGCACACTGTATACAGAAAAGTTTTAAACGAACGAAAGTGCAAATAATTTTACAGTAACTAATCGTGAATGTATAAAATATATGTCATCTAGAATCATCTATACCTTTTGCCGAACATTTTGCGTAGGCTTCTCGAAACCCTGTTTTTTCATAATTTTAGGGTCAGTACTTTTTAAAACAAGAAAGAACATAATTTTTTCATGTCTTTTAGTGTAACTCTGAAGACATATTATCTAAAATTATGTAGAACAGTATTTTAGACCGTCATAACTAGCTCCTTCGGACGATGTACCAAAGTATATGGAAAACTTTCAATATTTTTTTGTACAGTTAATTCCATATTATTATCCTGGTCTAAAATTTCCGTGAAGTATTTTTGACTGTTGGCTATTGATATATATTTGGCTTTATATGTTTTATTATTGTACCATATTTTATATTTATACATCGAACGATTAGTAAGAAAGAAGGTTTCATATGTGGACAGACGGACACGTAAATGATATTCATAAGGGTTTCGTTTTTCCTGTTTGGATTGAGCTCCATATATAATATTTGGATTCTTTATTGACAAAACTACTTAAAATTTTGTTAGATGTCGCCGCTATTCAGTTGTACCAACAAAGGATATCACATCACCGTCGTGCCATTTACTTCACAATGTTCTCGCCCAAATCCCTGCTTTATTCAGTTAATTTTCTCTTATAGACAAACCACATACGCATTCCAGTGTTTTGCTTATTCGCGAAGACGCTAAATTATTCTTGCGAATTGCTCAAGTTTGTATTTATTATATGCCCCATCTTAGGAACAGTTGACAAAGTTAAACTTATATTCAAACTGTAACAGTTTGTGCAATTATAAAGTTCACCCGCCACGAGCGGGCCGTAAATGTATTTACCATTTGGATACAAATTTCTTTGCGATAAGAAAAAATGAGCACTGAGATCAAAAGTTATTTGCAACCATTACTCTCGTCACTTTGGAAAACCTGACTGCTTTTCTCTATATAAGGAAATATTAGGTTAAGATTTCAATACTTAGATTAGAAATACATACTGTATATACTACAAATTAGTGTTTATTCCACCTTGTTACTTGATTATATTAATTGATAAAATAATAACTTAGAGTCATTGTATTATTTTAAATAACCACAATTTTAATTTTACTCCTCTAACTTTGAGAAATATAAAGTAATTGGTAAAACTAAATTAGAAGTAGCTCTAGTATCGAAGTCTTTTGCTGAAAAACAATTGGCACAATATTTTTTCCTCGAATGAAGCAGAGCGCGAGTATACTTCTATTATATTATCTCCCCTTCGTTTTTATTTAGTTACATATTCATTTAATTTATTAATTTTCATTGTCGAATATGTGTATGTCTGCAGAATGTATTGCTATAGGTCTTCCAATTAACCAAAATTAGACATTTACATTATTAGAAAATTATGTATGTACAATATTACAAGACAGGCTAATAATAAAATGTTGATAAAAAAATATATTGAGTTAATTTAAAAAAAAATTAAAACTATACATTAGTTTTAATCTTCATCATATTGATATAGTGGAGAGGGGCTTTGGAATAGAATTGAGGGGCAAGAAATGAGAGAAAACAAATGAAAATAGGAATATGAAAGGATAAAAGTTTGGTATCTGAATATATTTGATTGCATAGGTTGATAGCGTGAACAGTGAATGAATGTTCACAAAAAAAATATTTTGTTCGGGGAAAAGGAGCATGAGAAAATTTTTAAGACCTGTATCTAGGGAATAGACAGTGTATTCGGGTTATTTTCCAACTAACGGACATATCTCACACTATGTGATTTTATTTGTTATGCATCAGGGTTGGGTTTGGGTGGGAAAAAATCAGTTGCATATACAAAATAACCCTTGATCACTTTATTAAATTAGGCTACATCTTATAAAATTGAGATGGTCATTTAAAAATTATGACAGAATATACTATTTATATGCAAATATACATATATACGTATGTGAGTAAATTACTAGCTTACGTAATACGTACATGATATTCATCATAATAAATTGGATATATCGAATTATCTTCACGGACTAATTTTGTCATCATCAATCAACCTGTCAAGGTTATTTAAAATTTTCATATGCCCAACTTTACTTCTAAAATTCTGAGTTTTGTAATTTAAATGCTTTTAAAAGTCTATCAAATATTTATTACTTGATGCAAACAAAAAAAACAAATTCGAAAGAATTAGAAAAATATTTCTTGGCATCGTGTTGTGACACATGTCTACCTAGCTCATTTTATTTCTGAGACCTTAAACACTAAAATATTGTAATATACAATAAAATATTGTAATATACACTAAACTATTGTGTACATATTTAAAAATTCGTGAAGTAAAATTCCATCACTTAGTATAGCAACAAATATATAAGAATTTATTTCGATTTTTTATCTCTGAATTTGTTTTGGGAAAAATATTTTCAATTTATAGTCGACAGGATGTTATATTCGTCGGTTGTCATTAAATTACGCCAATTATTATGAGGGATAAAATGGGAGTTTGTTATAATTGAATCGTTTAACTCGCATGCTTTCACAACCAGCAGAAATTCTTCTGACATGGTAACTTGTTAAATTTTTGATAGGTTTCTTTAAATATCAGTAACAGTACCGAACTATAGAATTCTGCACACAACTTAGGCATGAAATAACTAATTAAACTGTTGGGAGTAGCACGGACGAATAAACCTCTAATAATTGTTACATAGAAACCTCTTTGCTATTACAAAAACTAACACTACGGGGGTACTGCACCTACTATTGAATATTATTTTTTTATAACATAATTACATAGCTAAGTGCACGTTTGAAAGGTGTAAGACAAACAAATAATTGCTCATGTTATTTCAATTTATTATACAAGTTATACAAAATAATTTTGTGTCGCTGTCAACACTAAATTATATTATGGAAATCTTTAACATTTCTCGTATGTATGGTAAAAAGTTAAAGAGGCAAGGTGTGTACACACTATCTGAAAATTTAGAAACAAAACAGGCTCGGTGTAATATAAATGTACGTAATATTTTTGGTGTTACTTTTACTGAACCTTTCCATAACACACCACTCGACTGGATTGGTGAAAACAATTGTTTACATACCAACTTTAAAGTAAGGGGAAGTCCATTCAAAATTGAATGAAAATTATAGTCTCATTATTGTTTTGTGTTGGCATAGTTAATTTACGTGTGCCAAATTTCATTATGATTCGACAGAAAATAAAAGTGTCATAATAAACAAATGGACAGACAAACTAATGGACAGAAAAAGATAACAAAATTATTGATCAAAACTGGGGTGGGCGAATAAAATATGATACGACCTAAAACGGTTGAGTACGTATTGTTACCCAGTTTGCATGCATTTACCTTGAGAATTTCTAGAGCGTACGATGTTATGTGCATTTTATCGTTTTATGGTTTCTTCGTTATTTCGTAAAGCAAAATCACAGTGTGATAGGTTATTCTGGGCTTCAGTATTTCAGTCCACAACTGACTCAGACTTTATTAAAAAAATTTAATAGTTTACATGCTGAACAAAAGATTATAAATTGTACGTAAATATAGTGTATAAATGGATACACAAAATAAATTGTAAAATTAATTACTGGCAATTTTAACTATCTTGGGTTACATTGAAAGTTGATTTAATAAATTTTAAAAAAAGTATGTTTATAAGAAATTTGCCTCCAACTTTGCTATTTTATTATATTCTGCAGTTTATAAAATAGGAATATTTCATTACCTTTATCTTTTTAACTCTTGCAAAAGACCGTGTTTTCATTACCGTCACAAAAAGGTTTTTTTCACGAGGATAAATTTAACAAAATTAATGGACGTTTAACTGAGTATTACCATAATTAAGCTTTACTTTTATATTTACTATTTTTTTTTCATTCACAAGTTGCGCAGAAATATTAAATGCACATTTTTAAACATTGAAGACAGTATATTTAAAATATTAACTATTATAGTTCCGTACGGAGTTGCAACGAAAGTGATTAGTTATTCTTTATTTTATTAATTACTGCTTATTTCATTTCTTTTCAAATTTCATTAGCTAACAGAAATTTGTCTGTATTAATCCTTAGTCTAGTAAGGGCTAATACATACTAAGCCTTGATTTGATCCTTATTTTATAGTTTCGAAAAGTGTTCACTCGTCCTTCTTATTATATTTTGAATATTTATAATTAGTAAATTATTATTTTAAGAACTCCTTTTTATATAATTCACGATGAATCTAAATTATTGGTTAAAATATTTTATAATATATACGTGACGAGTAGGTTTATTTACTCATATGCTTCATAAACGGGAGACTTTTCGTAAGAAATTTAATAAAGACCCCGAAAGGTTCTTCAAAAAGTAAAGGCTGTGACAAGTTCAATTTCAGCGAGATTGTATATAAGACAAGAAATGGCACTTTTCGTGTAGCATTTATTTCAATTCCTTGTTAAATCTCCCGAAGAAGTCATTATTAAAGTGACTCCGATGACCATCGTCTCTATTTTGATGAAAAGATCAGGCAACACGTGCTTGAACATTTTGAGTGCATCTCATGAATTTAACTTTGTTCAAATTGTAAATGATAATACACAAACCGTTCAAAATATCACGAAAAATGTATAGCCTATTTTCAAATTAACTTCAACAAATTTGAGTTTAAAGTAAAAAGTTCGAACATGCTGTTATTCTGCAGTAACAATGCATAAAAAACTCATTCGATTGAAATACTTTCCCGTTTTGAGAATAGTCTTTATTTATTAAAAATTAATTTCATCGAAAGGATTAGCATTTTTTAAAGAGCACAGCCTTTTGTGGGTATTTTTACAAGTATTCCTAATCGTAATTTTAAAAACATTTATGACAATGAAATTGTTTACCGCATTATTGCTGTTGGATTATTGATATAAAACTTTTAAATAATGTTTATTGTTTTCCTTTTTATACGTCAAATATCAGTTCCGAAAGATTCTAATTTAATAATAGCAAGAGCACCTTAAAAAAAATTAAAGTGTATTAAATTTTACTAAATTTCAAGTAACCGTCCTAGAAATAACAAACAATGATGTTTAAGAATACTCATAAAAGGTTTAAAACGAACTCGCGATTTCTCTAGAAAAATAATCTGTTTTAAAAAGAATTTAAAAATTATGTTTTTTTATGGTTATCATGAGTTAAGAACGAAAAAACTTTGCGTGGCCGGTAAAAATGCACAGAAATAAAGGATTCAACTGTGAAAAGCTTCAAGTACAAAATTTATAGAAAGTCTGAACCATCAATACCAAACAGTCGTTACTTCATTACTTTATATTTAGTGCTGTCATTAATTAACACAATAAACCTAAAACTATTGTCTTACCTAATTACCGTAAATTATCTTTGTAGCTCTTTGAAATGATTTGTAAAAATATTCTCTATTATTTAAAATTATGAAGAAGGTTTATGTTCGAATTGTTAAAAAATATTTCTTAGGGCCTGGGCTGAATAGAAAAGACGAAATCATAAAAAAACGAATTGTTAAAAAATTTACATGTTTTGTCGTTATGTTTTATTTTTGATACTATTTTTCACTACACCGATATTCTAATTTTGTGGTACTTACCTAGTATTTGTCTACTATCCGTATCAAACTTATGTAAACCAGACTCATGCAGTAAAAAATTAATTGTTGTGCTCTATTTTTGTTTGGTAGTGTTCATTTGGATATGCGATTTTGCGAGTCATTGTTCTTGATGTTACGCTCTTGTTCTTGAATTAGTTATTTAAGAAATTAATTTTAATATTTCAATGTTCAGCCATTATTTGAAGAACACTACTTTTCGAGGAATTCCTAATAACATTTAGTCGTTCGCATCTCAATTATTGTATTTTGTCCAACACTGGATTTCATATGACCTCTTCTCGCTTTTGGATTTCATAATTAGAATATGGTCATAATTCCAATTATTAAAAACGTTTCTTTTCTAATTCATTGAACTAATATAATATGTCATATGAGTTTTATTTCCAAACAGAGGTCGTTCAATCGTCATGAGTTCATATCTGAAAAAGGGCAAAAATAATTTTTAATTTAAGCAACTCGCACATAATGCCACTTGACCTAGATACAAGGGAGCACCCTCAAACAATGTAATGAATAATTAAAACACAAGGAGATGACGCTTTTCCGGTCGCAATTATAGAGCACAAACGAGGAACGAGCTTCTAGTGAGGAGCATTTGAAAGCTTTTACGTAATAATGTTTTGAAATTTCACGTGGTGATTTCTTGTCTAAAATTTTGTTACTTTGTTTGGGTTTTATTTGGGTAGAAATTAAGACATCAAATAAATTTATTGAAAATACACTAAGAAGGTTTATGTGTTACTTACAAATTATTGTTCATTTGCATTAAATCATTGGGGGTATTTCATTTGTACGACCTGTTCATTGCTGGCATATTTATGTCTTTATAAATAATGTTAAAATTTAAACCACAAACCCGAGAGCACATTGTACATTTCTTGCTTCATTCAATCAAAAAGATAGAATTATTTAGTTAGCAACTTGGCAGATAGTGTTTTGAATCTGTGTACGTGCGCCTTTAATGAGTTCCGATTTGATTTCGGATTTTTTAAATTTCGGTGCTTGGCATCAGGAGTACAATGATATTTTTCCTGAATGGGATAACCTATTCTCTTCGGGTCTAGTTTTCTTAAAATTTGGTCCTACTTTACTTAACTAAATAAAAACTAATTCGGTACAAATTATATAAATTACAGACTGGGTATACGGTCTATCTTAAAGGCTACCTATATTTTTAATTAATATCGTGAAATAGTCTTGACTATATCGTTAAAAAACGAAACTTTTCCGTAAGATCTTACAAAAAAGATAGCGGTCGTTTCACTGTCGTTACTATGGTCACTTTGTTTGATACTTTTGAGTAGTGTTCTAAATTTTTGTTTCGTGATCATTTTGTTATTATCTATATTTCGTTATTGTTTGGCATTTATTTATTCATCCAGAATAATTTTATCTTTGAAAATGGTATTCAATATTATAGGAACTCCGTACTACGAGAAATTACATAACAGTATGAAGAATATGAGATAGGTTGAGTAACACAAAGAGATGAATTTAAAAAGGGAAAAAGGAAAGAAAAGAAAATAAATTAATTAGATCGAATTCATGTCTTGCCGCAAGTGCATTGAGCATGCTAGCATAAATATTATATTTCTATGAGTGTGCTATTTTAGAATGAGATAATTTACTACTATCAAACATTAACCTTATACGTAATCACGTATGATCTGCTGTTGTTTTCGTATTAGATAATGTTTGTACAAATGTGGTATTTCTACATAACAGATAATTTGGATCTAACTACGAGTAGATTCACAATATTCCGGATTGATTTTGGTTCAATGAGGATAGGTAATGCAATAAAGGAAAACAAAAACTCTCCTCTCAAAAATCACAATTTTCTTGGACTTTCAAAACGATATTACATAAAACTATGCTCAGCGCTTTCTACAAGGAAAAGAGAGTTATTTTGTATTTTTTATCAAATACAATTCGCAAACTATCCGGATATCAGATTTCAAGTCTTTACCTCTACTAAAATAGCTTTAGGTGCTTTTACTTCTTTTTAATATATTAAACAAACTGTTAGAGTTCAATTTATCTCTTACAAAAAATTCCTCATTTTCCGAGCAGAAAATTTGTTTAATTAACTGGATCCTCATAACAGAACAGTATTTTCGATACATGCCCTTATGGACCAATTGAAAATACCCTACCTTTTCTAAATTACAACATATCTACGCTTTTGTTCTTTCCTACTTTCATTCTAACTTATGTCTTTTATAATTTTTTTGTCTTTTTAAGAGTAATTTACTGTTATTGTTATTTATAAAATTTGTTTAACCAATGTACACGTCACGTTTGTTCTTAATATAACATCCTAGTCAATATAACATCATAACGCTTCAAACAAATCATTTTACAAAACTTGTTATATTTAACTGATAGAGATTGCACCTGCAGTAATAACTGCTCCATATTATGGTATATGAATGTACAACAACATTGCAAATTTAATAAATAAATGAATGAATAAATATAATGTTAATTTTGTGAAACTTGTTTAAATGCAGGATGCCTTACAAACATTCTGAGTGCAATTGTTATGATAGCGGCTCGTTGAAATTAAAGATAATTATTATGTGCTTTATGACGTTATAATTTACTTTAGAACTTTGTTACGAAATATCAAACTTCCGTGAACATAAGCCTCGGAGAGAGTTTCCCCAAGCTCGTATTGTACAGATCAGATATATGAAATAATTTAAATATAGCAAAACACGAGACTGTCTTCGCGTTTTGCATAATCTTGTGAGTGTTGGTAGCTGATAAGGTGGAGTAAACTTAGTAATATGGGAATATTGAGGGGGGAGTGATATGTTTAAACTGCTTGGCAAAATACTAATCGATCGTGTGTGCACGCATAATTTTATTTATATATATGGTCACAACTTCTAAAAGTATTTCTAAGAGTTATTAGATAATTAGATGCATTATTAAAATATCAATGGAAGTAATTCGTTCCAATGCACCGCAAGTACTATTTAATTACTTTCACTAATTTGTCTCCTTGTGCTAACGGATGCATGCTGATATCAAATATTAGTGAAATTGATCAAAATAATTTTCCTATGAATACTAAATTTTTATTTAGTTATAAATCTTAATACAATTTGAATTGAAGATTATATTTTTATTATAATATATATATTATATGTAATATCGTATCGTAATATATATATAATATATGTAATATTTCGCCAAAAACTTATTACATTAATTTAATGCTTTATTCATTTCACATATTGTAAATTATTTACAAGTTAATTTTGATTGGTTATTAAAACGCTTATGTAACTTCATTAAATATATTGGCTTACTAAATGTATGAAATTGAAGATATTTTTAAACATCATTTTCCTGTCATGTAAGTGATAAAATTATAAACTACATTTACAAAATGGCTCAAAAACGCTACAGGCCTATTTTATAAGGGAGACGAGATATGAAAGTAAAAAAGTCCGTGAGCCTATTAATAATAATGAAAAGCCCTGTGAGATGGCATTCTATTTTATTCGTCTTGTTTATGGAAACATTTCGCTGAGAGTAAGTGACCTTTACTTAGGCTTTGTTACGTTTAGATAAAGTATAAACAATATTTTATTGGGAGTATTTTAGTTAAGGTTACTAAAAAATATTAAATTTCATTTAATATTTTAACATATTGACATAACATGTAACACTATCTCCCAAAAACGTTTTGCCTTCTTGTTGATAAAAACACATTTATTTGGAAATACGTCTTCAGATTAATATATATATCATGGAAAAATATATGAAAATAAAATGAAAATAAAAATGTATAAAAATTACGCAAAGCTATCAAATTTAACAACTTTTTATGGTTCCGCATTTCAGAGTCATAGGCTTGTGACAAGCCGTTTTTCTCAGAGAAACTACTGTAACAGACGTTTGAGGTCCGTGTGGCTTAGTAACAACATTACCATGCCAGATGTATAGTTTAAACTTAACAATATTTACATAGGAATTTATAAGGGAGGGAGAGGTGTAAATTAAGCAAACGAAAAATAAGATAAGGGTATCGTAAACATATTTTTTTTAATTTAAAGTAGCATAGTTTTCATAGAAATATTAAAGAAATATGTAAAAATATATGTTCACCACTCTTCTTCTCAAAATTTCTAAATCTAAAATAACAAAAAAAAAATTTTTGGGAGTTTACGAAAGGGTTGGAAGAAAAGCGTAACGATGATTCTAGATGTCATAGTTTTTGATTAAACTGTTATTAAATATTAATCGGGCTGGTAACTCCATACTATTGATTATTTATATATATATATAATAACACCGTTAATAAGGTATTCTTAAGGGCGCAAGCCAAACTCCCACTTGGTCGGTTTTTGACAACTAGTGCACACAGGGGCACTTACCCATATGTTTGTTAAGAGGGTACATGATAAATAATAGAGATTAGTAGGTGACTACACAAGGTATTTGTCAAAAGATGCTGTAAATATCCCCGCCGTTTATTGTTCGTAGACGGAAAGGAGGAAACAACTTACATTTACAAACTAAATTTACAATATCATTAGGAATATAAATTTAAAATTTTATTACAAACTTCCCCTTAAAATTTAGTCAAAACTAAATAGAAAATATGTAAAAGCGGGCAAGGTTGAAAAAGTATCCATGAGGTATAATTTTTTTTAAAAAGAATTTAGAAACAAACAGAGTTAATGTTTCCCGTATCAAAAGACAATCAATTCAATGTATTACTAAGGTTTCCGCAAAAATTTCAGAGTCTTTCTAAAGTTCAATGCACCAAGTCTCAATCAGTAATCCTGCTTTCTCAATCACCATATACCGTGGTAAAATAAATATTACAAAAGTTTCTTTTCTTTTAAAAAATACAAAACAAATACAAAAAAAATTGCAAAACATACTTATTATATAATATTAGGTTGAACGTAATTTGTCACTCTAAACTTTTATTCTTTCGACATAAATTAAGCAGATAGTAATACAACAAACAAATTAAAACAATGGCTCAGTGAGGCTCACTTAAAAAAAAATTGACAAACTATCAAAAAGAATACCACCACAGAAACGTCAACAACACGACAATCATCTTTCCATTGTGCGCAAAGGTGCTTTTATAAATATATGCGTTTTAAATACTGAAACTGCCAATACCCTCGACAAAATTCCAAGCAATTTTTGTCGAACGAAAACTCTGGCGAAATTCTTTGAGTGATTTTAGAGTGCAATATATGAAAACTTTGACAAATAAGTTTCCATATATTACACTCTCAAATCACCTAAAATGGTGTTACAATTTATAACCTGATATTTAATATTCTCTTCATACGAGCTCAAGTTTTACACGTGTGCATATATATATATATATATATATATATATATATATATATATGTGTGTGTGTGTGTGTGTGTGTGCGTGTGCGCGTGTGTGTGCGTGTGTGTGTATGCATATAACTATGCATGTGCGTATATACACACGCCTGTTAGCTTGTAACTTGAGTTCTGCTGTGTGGATTTCACAACTATGTAGGTATATGGGCTTCTTATAAATATTACGTTTGTATAAATCAGGATGCGGAGCTATTCAAATATTTGTCACATGTGTACTAAAATGCGGGTAAGCACGAATCGCTGTGAACAGTGTTACAAAGGCAGCGCGGCGTGTGAGGAAAATAGAGATTCCCGCGAAAGCCACTGGCACGTTGGGTTCAATGTCACAATTAAACCCTGAGTGGAGGTATTTATTACATTTTTACATTTGTTACTGAACACAAATTCCATTATACATGAGGAAAATTAGCTAAAAAGCTCTAAAACTCAGCGAGTGTATAACTCAACGTGTATAAAAGTGACGAAAGTCTATCAAATTTATATGCTTTTCAAGGTTCCGTGCCACACAAATCTGTCAAAAATGAATTTATTTGAAATTTTGGAATAATACTAATAATAAAGCACATTATCTTCATACATCTCAATAGTTAACGCTCAATAAAAATTATTATTTTTCCTAATTTGCTGTAGTATATTTTCAGGAAAATATTTAGGAATTTGAGAAAAAAATAGGTTTGGTTTGTTTATTAAATTATATCTGTTAATTTTTATAGAAATAGTTAAACCTTTATTATTAATTACAATTATTATTATTCGAAATATTTTCATTTGTGTATCATCAATGTTTAACATTTCGATGAAGGCGGAAGAGAAAATAAATGGGACTTGAAAAAGGTCAAATTATCTTAAAAAATCAAAATCCTATGTAAATATTGTTAAATTTAAACTATGGCATGGTAATGTTGTTATTAAGCCACACGGACCTCAAACCTCTGTTAAAGTAGTTTCTCTGAGAAAAACGGCTTGTCACAAGCTTATGATTCTGAAGTGCGGAACCATAAAAAGTTGTTAAATTTGAAAGCTTTCCGTAATTTTTATACATTTATTTATATAATTATATTTATTTTCATATATTTTTCCATGATTATATATATTATAAAAGTTCTAAATTTCATAAATTCTGAACTATTCTGGACATTTTTACGCCTATTAAAAGTATACTATTTTCATAGTTAAAACTAATATTAATATTTGTAAATAGTTTAAAAGAAATTGCGTGTACCTTTATATTATTATTTATGCTACAGTGAGCCAAGGAATCCTTAGTTTGATTCAAATTTAACTGATCTCATTTAATTCTTTCCGCAAAATTTTCTGTTCGAATACAATAAATTTTATTGCTGTGTGCACTTATACAGAAGGGAATGACATATTTTTTAGAACACTGAAATGGAAAGATTTCATTTCCGTTGACGGTAAATGTGATATTTGTTTTATTCCTATATAGTCTCTTCCTCTCTCATTTCCTACATCAGCAGGCGAGTGGATGGGACTATTAGACCTACTGCCGGTATTGTGAGGAGTAGAGGGATATTTAACGGAGGCAAAATGGTTTTAAGAACTAATTGTGTGAGTAATGAAACTTTCCGAAACCATTACATATTCGTACATCATACACAAATTACGATGTGATTTCAATTAATCCAAATACAGGGTTTTTTTATTTGTATCAATGGATTAATTTTTTTTATTATCTAATGCAAGGAGTGAACATTTAATTTGTGGAAGTTTAACTATTATATCGAATTTATAATGAATAACAAACTGCTGAATATAGAACAATGAAAACTATATACATGATAATTGCTTCTTAAATATATAAATGTAAACATTTCTGTAGATGTATAGGATTAATGTTGGTTACTTTAAAAATCTATGATATTTGAAAAGATCTACACAAAATTTGGCCTAAATCGACATTCAGAATATTTTTTATACCGAAATCTGAAGAACTTAGTTACAAAACGTTTAGCGTGAATTATGTCATCTATGTTTATTTCATTCAAAAACATTTTGTTTTTTGAATTCCTCTTATTCTTGTTATGTGGGTTCGTAGTCAATATTTAAATTAAATATATATTTGCTATGAAACAATATTTTGAAAATTTTAACCCAGTGCTATATGAAATAATGCTTGTATGTGTAGAATAAATGAAACTTTTAACCACATTGTTGCACAGTTTTGTCAAAATAAATTTAAAATCATCATAAAGAAGTTGACAGTAAATTGTATATATTGTAACCTTTATTTTGTAATATTACTCAGGAGAAACGCAAAATTTTTAAAGTAACATTATCGCAATAAATAAACTTATTAAGCATAATTGTATTGACTTGAAATTTCACATATTTATGAAATTCTAATGACTTCCAATAAAGAGAGAAAATTATGAACTTCTCAATGATTAACAGTAAATACATTGAGTTTAGACTCGTTTGAGTTGTCGTAATGAGTCCTTTAGTTACATAAACCACAGCAACCGAAATGTCTAATGATGGGCGAGAAAGATTATTAAGAGGACTTTTAAATGGCTAACAGTAAATATATCGGGTTTTTTATTATTTCATTTAACTCGGTGAAGCCTGACTTGTTTGTCAGGCTAGTTCAATTTTATCTCAAGTATTTAAGGAAAGAGCGTCTTTTAGTTTGAAAAAACTAACAATTTATCGTTTTCTGTTAATGTCGCCAACATTGCAGTATTGATGTCTGGTAGCCCATAGATACTATAAATTTTCAAATACAAAACGCTATACCAGAATATTACATTTTTAAATTCCATTAATGGATGGCCCCTCCTGATCGTGTAAGGTTTTCTAAACAAATGACAATCAAAGTGAATCGTTATTTTGAGAAATCAGATTAGCTTTGAATAAATTTTTACTTCATTAACATTTAATCAAATTTCTTTCTTGAAAAGGAATGACGAATAGCATTATCAATATAGTTACAATATTGCCGAGTTTTATCACTATTTAGTTTATGCTGTTCGAATTATCATTGATTGGAAACCATCTATTGTTGAACATGTACCTTTCCCATAGATTCCACCAAAATTTCAAACCCGCACCGCTTACATGCAAAGGCTTCACGAGACCTTTATCAGATCGTCTGTTCATTTAGTGGAAGACTGTCGTACGACACGAGTGTCCTATAGTCTCACTCTCTGTTCACTACAGAATTTTTTTTCTCAACGGCCGTCGTATGCGCGCTTTGTGGCTTACCATTGCCACAATTTTGCGGTCATTTTTCAGCCGACCAATTCTGCGGTCCGCGTTGGTCTTTGTTCTCCTGTAGATGAACTTATTATGCATTATTTTTTGTAGAGGTACCCCGAGCATAGTCCTTTCCACAGATTTTCGACTTATTTAGCTTACTTGTCGAGTGAAGAAAAGTTATACATAATACGTAATAGATCTACTGATACATTTCTATGCATTACAATTTTTCCTTGCGATAAAGTCAATAAATAATGCAAAATTTATTCTAATTTATATTAATCTCTAATTAAAACAACTTTCGAAATAGTTTAATGTTTACCAATCTTTTAGAAGTTTTACAAAAGAAGACAAAAATCTGCGTCTAATTAAAGTGGAATATTAAATTATCAACACAATTTAATAAAATTTTAGTACAGTGTGATTTGGATACCCATTCCAAGCATTACATTACCTTGATCTCACCACTTCCTTAAAAAATGATTATCAGCTGCCTTTTTTCTTTAATGACCTGCGTCATTAGTGAAAACCTACTAAAATAGGTGCTGTCTTGGTATAGATTTTGGTGCCACTTTTTGCAGTTTTGCACTAATCATATTTTTTGAATATTCATGTAGCGAAAGGTTGAAACATATTCTAATGTGCCAGCCTTCTGTCGCGAGTTCTTTGAAACTATTCGAAAACTCAAGAGATTATCTCCACAATAAGCTTTTCAGGTACACTAAGCTGCGTAAGGTAAAGCTATTCAATGGTGATTGTAAGCTCAAAAAGCTCTACGAAATGTTTGCTGTAATAGCCGTCGCAGCAATTCAAGATGATTTCAGGCTTTATATTTTCTATAATAAATTTAAATGGCTTCATATTACGTTGCCCATATTTGTTTCTGCTTATTTGAAATAATAATATAAATTTTGTGTTTTAAGGTTAATTGCACTGGGTATTATAGTTTCATATCTGATTGGATTTTATTTGTAAATTTTAATTCAACAAATAAAATACCTCGTTACTCCTAATAGTTTGTAATAATACGGTTTGAGTCTACAATATTAGATCAATACCATTAAATTAATTTTGAAATGATTCATTAAAAATGAAGCTAATGAAAACCGTTGCTTAGATATAATACGAAATGCATTATTTATTTAAAACCTATATAAAGGATCAGTCAAAATATTTAAAAACAAATTGGGTCTACCTGCAATCTTGTGCGTTTATCTGCATCATGAGTACATATATGATGGAATACAACGACGATGACAGTTCAGTTTAATTGAAATGTAATTTCTATATAGTTATCTATTTACTGGTATAATAACATTTAATTTTTTATCGCATCGCATTGTATATAGTTGTGATGAAATTACGTAGCGCGCATTATATGTGTGCAGCAGGACTGTGTGCCCTTGGAGTGAAGATAAAATAACTTAAAGACAGGACAATCTACAAAAAAATAATTGACTATAATACTAAATTTAACGACTTTATATTATCTCAAAATTATCATCATAACGTGATCTCGACCTATGGGTAAAAGTTGTATTTTTGTAAGTCTCTTGAAGAGTAATATGTGGAATCTTTCAGTTAAAAGCTATTTCGCCAAAAAGTTACATTTTCAGTTTAAAGAAAAAATAGGTTCGTCGACTTCGCCGATATAAGAACTGTGATCTAATTAAAGTTCCTTCAAACTTACCTACAGAAATATATAATTTTTTTTGTTTAAAAGAAAATCTTTTGCTTGTTTACTATTTAATCTGTCTGTAGAGAAATTAAAATAAGCTCGAAATATGCTTAACAAGATAAGTTTTTAATACTGTCTAATTGGCTTTGATAATTTTGAGCCGATTTATTTTATCTGTCTTTGCCAAATTTCGTATTAGATAAAGTAGAAGTAATACTACATCAAGTAGTTTCATTTAATTGTGAATAATAAATTTCTACAACACTAACGCCAACTATATACAATTTTTGTCAAATTTATTGCAAAAATTTTGTTACGTCATTTTTAAAATATATACATAAATATAAAAAAAGAGTTTAAAATACACGAGAGAATTAAAAAAGAGGATTTATTAGGATTTATTTTTCATAACTTTATTAGAGTAATTTATAAGTTGAGAGTATGATGTATGCAAATTATCCTTGGTCTGAAATGAAGTAATTTTTTTCATATTTCACATAATAATATTAAACCAAAGTGACTGACATATTTGTTTTGTCTGATATTTACACGTGAGAAAAAAACATTTACAAAAAATTTCCTTTAAAAATTAACAGTTTTTAATCTGTACGTTTTTTTACGGTTTCCTTAACTATACTTAATTACGTTTTGGATTTTATTTCCTCAACCAAATTTGCTCGTAATTTCTTCATGAAAAATGTCTTTAAATCTTTCCCTTTTTTAAGGTTTTTGGGGACAAACTATTATAAAAGGGGTCGTTGTTAATTTTTAAGTGGTAAATAATAATGAGAAGTCTAGTATCGAAGAACTAAAATTTTATGTTTTTTTCTTATATACCTCTTACACATGATTCAATTATTACTGAATAATTGATCTGAAGTATGAAACATGTTCCTAAAAGACAAGATAAATTTATACAATTTTTAGTAAAACCGCGACACCGGATCCAAATTACTTCGTATTCTTAAAAAAGCACAGCAATAAACATAAAAATTAATGAAATAATGGCAAAAATAGCCATTTTATTTAAAAAATATAAATTTAATATTAATACATAAAATAGAATTTGCATATACTTTTTCTTAAGTGTCTGGGACTAATCTTTTGAAACCACGTATTAGATTTAAAATAATAATTCTGCATAGAAAGCACATAATTTTAATATAATTACGATCGATTATTTATCAATATTAAGAAGCTTATTTAGCTTTTATTTGTAGTTTATAATAAATTAAACGTAACAAATCGATTGTTTAAATAAATTAATATACATTTCCACTTAATATATATTTCTATCCAATTGAAAATAACTTTATATTAAGTCATGTGTTTAATGAAGACTGTAATTTAGAAAAATATAAACAGGGAATCTCGCTATACCAAAATATATCACCGTTCAAGCGATGGCAAATTTTTGGTTTTTGCTACTGAATTAAGCTAAACAACGGAACGGTAAAGTGTCCAAAAAAAACCGACGAAAAACGGTCTTGCGTTAGAGAAAGAGGCTATCGTTTAAAAAAGCTGGTGTTTCTAAACACCGATTGCTTTTTTTAATTCCAACAAATCATTTATTGTTTTTTATGGTCAACATAAGTAGCTTTTTTGCTCTTTTCGTTTGTTTTAATTTTACGTGGCTTTTTGAATGACGCTATCGGGACTAAAATTCTATGGTTTAGTGTTGTAGATCTAGGTGTAAAGACTATGACAGGACACAAGCTGCATTTTATCTCATGTTAATGATTGAAAGAATTCCGTGGGAAAACTATCCAAAAAACGTTATGAAAAATAACTTTACATTTCTTAAAAAAATAAAAATTTCTCAATTGTCTCCTTCCAATTTAAACAAAACATTTAAAAGGTAAATTTTTTTTCTTAATGTAAAGTGTCATATTTATTTTTGTGACACTAAAACCTAACAACAATATTTGGGCTTTCTCCACTCTCCTTTCACCTACCTTAAATATATGGCCGCAGATGAACCTTTGTTGGGTACGTATTAAAGTGCACATACATTTTCACAGGCAGAAAAATTTGAAACATATTTATTTAGAATGAAGCAAAACATCTTAAAAATTAAATACCGAAAGGAAATCCAATTTTCGTATATTTGCTTGTAACATATTGCTTTCTTTTTTCCAGTACCTTTTATAACATTAAACAAAATTGTTATAACAACATTAAACAAAATTGTTATTAACATGTAATAATGTTTTCCTTCATGTAATCTGAATTAGCTGGCTTCAGTAATCCGACATAAATTCGGACAGGCTAAGAAATAGCATAATAATTTAAAATAAACCACAATTAAAACCAACAAGCTGAGAATGTTCTCGCAGAATTCTAAACAAATGAAATATCATCAAAGTTTACGAGAAACCACCGTGAAACCAATTCTCTCCTGGAGATTTTTCCCACGTTTTCACTTTGCAGTTTAACAAGTTAATTATACCGGAAGTTGGTGGCAGGTGACAAAGTATTTCCGAGAATTAAATTTTTTTAGCTTACCGCTTTAACAAGGGTAGCTACAATTGGTTTAATATCAGAGAATATAACTTAATTAAAAAAAAAAACAATGTATCCTCACTGGACTAAACGGCATAATTGAATTGATTTTTACGATAAATTTAATTTGCCATATCACTTGAGCAAAAACATTAAATGTTTTTACGTGACCGTTATTGCCGTATCACGTTAATATTTTTTATACTAGAGAAAATCTACTCAAATTATTAAATTAAAATTAAAATTAACTAAAATTTTAATGATTACGAATGGTTGACATTGTAAAGGGAAATCCCCGCCGCATCTACCTGTCTGTATATAGGCTATTTTTTGAGTAACTGCATTTCAATTTTTCATTATTACACAGACTAATTTACAATGAAAGTTCACATGTGTATAATTTAGAATTATTTTACAAAAATTACCTTATCTGTGACGAAGTTAGAATAAAACATTTTGTTGCGAGGTTTAATGGTTTATACTGCTAAAATTGTTAGAAATGTATGAAAACAATATCTGACGACATTAGTATCAAAGTTTAACAATAAAGTCCGCGAAAGCATATGTTTACGTATTATATAAAATATGTAATAAACCTTTTACAGTTTTAAAGAACACAATTTTGAGGTCAATATTCTAGAGCTCGTTATAAAAAAATGTCCAAATACTTATCAAATTTACTATTATATGTAATATTTTTAAAAGTTATGATGGTATTTTTAAATAAGTGAAGTTACAACAGCGGGGTTTGACAGCATAACAATACCATGCGAAACTGAGGTTCAATACATGTTCAACGTATTGTTAAGGAAATAGTAATTGTTACAATTTGTATAAAAAAAGTTTAAATAATAAAATATTTACACATTTATAATATAAATACCATCCACCATGATTGTCTTGAATTTATTACAAGGGTTATGGCTTTTAAAGGTGCGGTTTATGGCAGAATACTAAGTTCAATTCGTGGCAGCTTTTCGAGGGGAGTTAAATTTATATTTGCTAGCGCGTGACTGAAGTTCCACAAATCAATTACGGACAGTCTATTTTGCAACGCTATATTAAGAAAATTACGAGTAGTATTGAAGTAAACCATCGTTTACTTTTAAGTTCAAGTATAATTGTATTTCTGCAACAGAAAAGAAAGACTAAAGGGATGAAAATTCAGAAGTGATTGGATTAGAAAATGGAATCATAATACATTTCCCCGGCACTGCACCCACGGGTTACCAACTTTAGAAACTGAATTTGCGAGACTATATATATATATATATATATATATATATTTATATATATATATATATATATATATATATATATATATATATATATATATATATATATATATATATATATATATATATATGACCAGGCTACCTCGAACTGGCTATGGAATGTTCGAGATTAGCAAAATTATTGAACAATATTATATTTAAGTAGCGAGGTAACATTGATAAGAATTAATTTCATAAATTCAGGACAAGGCCATTCAAACAAAAGATTTTCTCCAATTTAGATGTAATCTTTGCAAAAACAATATCCACGTCGTTTCTTGTTGGTGACTTCGTTTCTTGCTCGTATTTCAGAAATTTAATCTATTACTGAAACCATTGTAAAAAACAACACTACTTCGTCAAAAGTATCCTACTCCAGAATCTTAATCCGTTTGTTAATTCCATAAAAGTATTGCACCACAAATCGGTTCTCTAATTTGAACCGAGTATCGCGAACGTCTCGGTTTGAAAATTAATCCAGCAGAAAATTTAAGTATTAAAAGAAATTTTCCAACACAAATAAATCCCAACCAAAAAAAAAATACAAAATTAATGGGTTAATAAAATAGTGTAATGATATGCATTACATATACATACTTGAAGTATCTGCAGGGTTGGGACAACTATCCTGCTTGTCGGTTATTTTCTTGTGCTTGACGAAAATATAAAAGGAATATGTACTTTCTTTTCTTTCCCCTACACCCGTAGGCCTATAATTTGAATCTAAATAACAGAATAACCTAGTCTTCGTCTCCTATCCAGGGTGTGCAGAAATGGCAGGGGTAAGATGGTTTTTCATGTAATTGCAAGAAGTTTAAAATTAAATAGTTCTTACTATTTATTTGTCGAAGAGTATGTTAAATTACAATAATTTAATAAGCAACGAAAGTGTGATTATTAGAAATAAATACAACCAAAGATATTACCACTGTTATTTTCTGGTTTTCCAGGGGGAGGGGGAGGGGGAGGGGGTGAGGGGAAGGGGAAGGGGAAGGGGAAGGGGAAGGGGAAGGGGAAGGGGAAGGGGAAGGGGAAGGGGAAGGGGAAGGGGAAGGGGAAGGGGAAGGGGAAGGGGAAGGGGAAGGGGAAGGGGAAGGGGAAGGGGAAGGGGAAGGGGAAGGGGAAGGGGAAGGGGAAGGGGAAGGGGAAGGGGAAGGGGAAGGGGAAGGGGAAGGGGAAGGGGAAGGGGAAGGGGAAGGGGAAGGGGAAGGGGAAGGGGAAGGGGAAGGGGAAGGGGAAGGGGAAGGGGAAGGGGAAGGGGAAGGGGAAGGGGAAGGGGAAGGGGAAGGGGAAGGGGAAGGGGAAGGGGAAGGGGAAGGGGAAGGGGAAGGGGAAGGGGAAGGGGAAGGGGAAGGGGAAGGGGAAGGGGAAGGGGAAGGGGAAGGGGAAGGGGAAGGGGAAGGGGAAGGGGAAGGGGAAGGGGAAGGGGAAGGGGAAGGGGAAGGGGAAGGGGAAGGGGAAGGGGAAGGGGAAGGGGAAGGGGAAGGGGAAGGGGAAGGGGAAGGGGAAGGGGAAGGGGAAGGGGAAGGGGAAGGGGAAGGGGAAGGGGAAGGGGAAGGGGAAGGGGAAGGGGAAGGGGAAGGGGAAAAAAAAGGGATTGAAGTAAAGTAATGTGCAATGGTGGTTAATTTATTAATAATAGAATTACTATATTCATCAGTAACATTAAACTATAAACTATTCTTTAGTATTTCAAGTAATTTCTGAAGAATAATTGGCATTTGCGTTACTAGCACCGAATAGCATTTATATTTGAAAATTTATATAAATAAATTTCGAGTAACCGTGTCTTCCTATAATTAGCAGTACTTACATCTCTTTTCATGAAAACTTTAGTAGTTTGCGTCAGTGGAAAATCGACAAAGAACTGTAATTTTAATAATTTATTAGAGTTTCGTACCTCAAAATGAAAGGAAACGAATAGTACTAACGTGTTCATCCGTCAGCCCATTTATAACAGTTGTTTTTTTCCAAACAATGACAAAAAATTTAAATTTGGCACATTTTTAAAGTATACTTATCTGCATAGTAAGCACTTCAAAATATTCGAATAGAGTTTTGGAAGCGACAACCAAAAAATTTGACAATTTTTTTATCGTTTTTGCTATTAATTAAAAGAGTAACTTACAGATTCTAAAATTATTTATTTTAAAACTTTATGTAAGATAAATTTTGAAGATATCGCTGGAAACCTTCGCGAAAAATTTCTCAGAAGCAGCTTGACTCGAAAATTTCATATTTAGTATAGAGATAATGTACTTTAAACCGCTTAAATCTAAATTAACACTTATAACAATAATGTGCATATTTCGGAAGACGAAAATAAAATACTAATCTTTCTCATTGTATTCTTTGAGATATCTAATGAGAGAACAAGTTGTAATGATTCAAGAAAGTTAGTTCTCGAGATTTTGTTGAAAATGTCCAAAAAAATATTTTTTTACTCTCTGTGTCCCAAACTGCTGAAGTAAAATTTAGTTTAATGCATGTTTATTTAAATTTTAGGAAAAAAATATAGCGATGCTTTAAATTACACAATTTTTAGATATTTACGATAAGTTACGGCTGTGATAGTTATTCTAGAATATATAATTACGTGGTGTAAATTATAATTAATATTTGTAGCTATCTTATTAATAATACTATACAAAATTAAACGTTGGAACGTGTATTAATTTAAAGTAAAGCGAGTTCCATTCAAATTAAATAGGTTTTATTTCTGATGCTAAACCTATCATCAAGTGAGAAAATACAAAACATGGATTCTCGCTATTTAGGTACAACGTAATCAGTAAAATATTTGTAATGTCGTAACATACACTCATAAAGTATTTTTAAAATCAAAAATATATTAGATTATCCATACAGTCACTCTAGTCAGATGTTTAAATTATTATGTAAGTGAAAAATAAAATTCAGTACATTTTAAAAGAAATTACTTGTAATGGTAAAAAGGCAAACATTGCGTTGAAATCAAATGATTGTTTTTAAATGTGTCAGAATGTTTTAAAGGGTTTCTTTAACAATATATTTTAGGGCGGAAAGTCTTTAAAAGCAACACCATTGATTTGGTTTTAATAAAGCTGAAGACGTGGTAAAAAAACCTCTTAAATTTATATTAATTCTATAACCATTTTAACTATTTAGTGAAATCATTTGTAATTATAATAATATCAAGATCATCACTTGACTTTTGCACTCGGTAGATGATCTCGTTTTCGGGGCAATATTTACTTAATTCATTAGCAAAAGCATTATAAAGAGAAATGAAGCTTTTTTGGGGGTCAATACTCTGTCGAGGGCGTGACTTCGTTTACAATGCAGCTTTCGTAGCAAAGTTGAATGTGGCGGAATATTTGTATACTTATGTAATGATGATGCCGCTTAGGATTTTGATACATTGTATTCAATTTTGTTTCATTTCTTTGCACGACTGTTAATGCCACGTAAGGCATAACCTTTTTTGATGAAATTATTATAGGAATTATGAAAACAGATCTCGACAAATACTCAGTAATCATTATAAGGAAATGATGAAATTCGGAACGAAAACGGATGTTGGTCTATTCATGCGGAATATAAAATAATGAATGTTTTTAATCGATAGCAAACTGCTACAAAAAAATGGTCATTCTAACATTGATGGGTCGGAGTTGGGATTATTTTTTTTTACTAATTTTAATGGTGGAATTATATAAAAAGCAATTCGTTTCCTTTATCTTCGTGTTTCTTATCTATAATACGTATGGGAAATTTTAGCAGCATCGACATTAAATATTCGCTTTCAAAAAGGGCATGTTAAAACTCAGGCCATTTACATTACGTCAACCATATATTTTTTCGAAAATTACACTAGGACTTGTGAGTATACACTGGTCGCGATACCCCCGTCTCGAACAAAATTGGTATGCGTAAATTATATCCTCGGAATTGTACACATTTTTTGTCACTCTACGAGATTTATTGTATATATTTTGCATTAATTTATACTAATATCTAAAGTGGAAAGGTTTGTTTGTTACTTGTCCAAGCTAATCTCTGGGAATACATGCCAAATTTAAAAATCCTCATTTAATTAGAAAGCCCATACTTTCAAAAGTTTTATGGTTTACATATTATTACTATAGGAATCAATAGTGACACCTTGTTGTTGTTGTAATAAGGTGAATAACTTTTAGAGTGTTTTGTTTGTTTGTTTGCACTAATATTTAAAACTAAAATTTTGGATTCAAAAATAGCTTTGTGTTCAAAATGTTAATTTTTTTTTTATATTAGTAGCTATACATTATTGTAACATAATTTATATAGGTAGAATACTGGCAAAAAAACTGAAGGTGGGGAATAGACTACAAAAAACGCAAGGTAGAGAGAGACCGGCTTAATTCCTGATCTCAGTGTTCCTCAGTGTTCCCACCGATATACTACCAACCCCAAGGACCAAACTTGTTGGCGAACAGAGCCAAGGTGTTTTGTGACACCGAAGATTAGGCAGTATTGTTAATATAATTATCCGCGGATGAAACTACTGTTTGACGTGAACGTAAATAAACATGCACAAAATAAAATTTAATTAGTTGCAAATGACAATTATAAGGATAATATATCTACATATCGTAATAAGTTTGACATTAACAATTAAGTGATTACAAAAGTAAAAACATGAGGAATGAAGCTATAGCTGTATGCAAATACGTTCATAGAAAAAATTAATATGTAATTCAAAGACTACGTTTCTAATATGTTTTTAATCAGAGAGAATAAAAGAATTGAACAAAACAATGAAGATTATAAATTAACAAATGATTAGCCTGACAACAGGGAACAGTTATGCGGTTTAATGAAGCATCTCATTAATTAAAATTGCAATAATTTTACCTTTCTTCTAATACTAAGACTTCTAAAATGCATAGTTGATAACGTTTTTGATATGATTATTTGTAACATGCACAAAGAGAAATGGTGTTCTGAGATATTACGTTTTATTTCTTGGCTTACACGATATACATATTTTCTTCTTTAAAAAAAATTACACCCAGATTGATTGCGGTACAAAATTGTAGAAACGAGAAATTGTTGGCTGAGATTCTTGGACGTTATACTTATAATTATATATTAATCGCTAGAGTGCCGACGAGCACCATCGCGTGTACTAATTAAATTTCCCACGAGCGCGATAGCGCTCGCGAAATCAGTTGCTGTTTAGCGCGCGGTAGGGGAGGTCGCTCGCACGCATCGCTAATTCTTTATCTTTCTACATATTACATAAAGTTCAAATTATAACAATATTAGTAATTACAATATAAAAAGGATCCAGAAAAAGAAAATTTTTAACCCATAATATCGGAATACGATAATAATTCCAGTGAAAATGATCGTTTTTCAAGTTGTTAATAAAGTGATAGTGGGAGTGACATTGTGGTGCGCTCACAATTTGGCGTAATGCGAATTTTGAGTGATAGGGATAATAATGACGATAACAATTATTTTGCTGATACGGAGGATGTACCGGACTGCGAAAATACGATGTGACCTTGATTAAAGTTTTTGTTATAATTTTTGTTCACAATATATATTTCCATAATTTTCTTTGTATTTTATTATCTTTGTACAAGTTTTTATTAAGAAAACACCCAAAAAATTATTAAAATTGGATAATTTTTGGAAGAGATAGAGTTTTTTTTCGAGACAAGGGTAAATAACATCGAAAACAAAAGATTTCTTTAGCATTTTTTAGTATATATTAGTAAAAAACCATGGAACTAAAACGTTTAACATTACCAAACACAGATTGATTACAAATAATACACGCAATGGGTATCGAATTAATATATTATAGTGTAATATTGGAAAAAAAAATTATTCTAAGAAATAAATAGAAAGAAATCATTTTAATCCTTCGTTTATTCAAAATTCATGGCGATCATCGTGTATAACAAAAGAAACAAAAGTATAATAGCCATAATAATAAATACAATCAATAACAACAGATACAACCCAAAAAACTACAAGATTTGGCTTGTGAAAATGAGAAGACAAACGATAAAAATTGTTTGAATTTAATTTTGACTGTAAAAATAATACCATATCATAATACTTCCAAAACCTGATATTCATATAATATCCGTATTACCGACTCAAGCAGTCGATAATACGTATGAGGATATTGAAAAAACGAGCTAGGGAATACGTTTAAATAGTAGAATGTTCTATCAGATCGTCACAGGGTGTCTGCAGTCAAAGAATGTTCACTGTGAACTATTACTGCGTAACGAAGCTACACTCCCTCCGGCAGTTTAATGTCATCCGCATATAAGTAGTACGATCAAAGTTAGGCGTTCCGCTTGACTTTAATTTGTGTAATTCAGTCATAATTGGTAACTAATTGTTATAATTCAATATAATGGTCCATTATTACGCTGTGTATGGGTGCTTTCTAAAAGCAATTAGATCAATAAAGACATAAGGTTTTTTTGTTCACCTTTCGATGAAGCAAGACAAGATAATCTGTATGTTTTTATGAAATATTTTATGTATTTATTTGTCTATGCTATCAATTTATTTAGTTAGTACTATAATTATATGTCCACGGACATGACACTGAGCAGTTTTAAATTTCAAATTATTCTTAAAACTCATCGTTTCGTTTAAACGTTTATGTGGTTATAAATTATATCCTTGTAGCGTCCCTCATTAGCTTATGATATTGTTTATTAAGAGATCTTTCAAATTAAGCAAATCTAAGCAATTCAAAATTACAACGAAAATAATATTTCAGTGTATCATATATGTAAATAAAATAAGTGTATCTTTTTTTAAGATTTGATTTCGTTTTTGAATTCTGTACTGAGTACCTTTTTTTTCAAATTCTATCTTAATATTTTTATTATAAAACCACTTTCAAACAATTATATTATGGTGAGAAATATTTATTTATATGATTACATTTTTACAATTAGCTAATAATGAAGATACACTCTCCAGTACAAAGTTATTGTACCGCGTCAGCGCGCTATTGAGACAGTAATTCATTCGACGCTATTGGTTAGAAAGAGAAACAGCCATGTTGCTAACGTATAGCGTCGACTTGGTCAATCGGCGCGCTTGCCCGCTACAATCGAGACAGATATGTAGTAACATAAATAACTGAACAGAGGTGTACAGTAAATATTCTTTTCCTGCACACTGCAGACAGCCCTATATTAATTTACGCACACACAAACGTCTACGAATAAGCGAGTAATAGTGTTGGCAATCACTTGCCTGTCCATAGGAGCAGACGTATGTAATAGTGTAGGAAACTAAATCTGTTCACTAGTATGGTGTATCGGGGTGTCCGGCAGTGGAGCGCCGGCACCTTATTAGACTTTATTATACTATCTAGTTTAACATGTGGATGCCATACATATATAATAATAGATTTAAAAGAAGATTTAAACGAAGTTTTTCAGAAGGCAAACAACTTGCGAGTTTTTTAGAGAGCAATGCTTCAGAGTGACAAAAAACAAGACAAGAAACAGAGACAAAAACGCAACTTAGATATTAGGAAAAGAATAAAATTTTAGACGTATCACACATTTTAAAATGATAATGGCGCATGCGACGTAGATAGATTAAAAGACCAGAGATAGGCTCCAGGAGCGATGAAGTGGCGATACTTGCTATAGGGCTACGATGTAGGGCGCAGGAAGGTGGGCAGACGATATAATAACTATTGCAAGAAGCGAATAGATAGAAGTGGCCTTTTTATCAAAGGACTATCTAAGAAAATATTTTTTTTGTTGGGATTTTCCTATTGTATTAATATTCTAACATTTGCTTAGAAAATGGCTTACATGATTACGAAAACGAAAACAATTAAAAAAAATTAAATTAAATTTACGAAAACAAATTATATATAGGATAATATTGAGTACAAAATAGACATGAATAAGGATATTTAAAAAGTCTCTGGAACACATGTACATATTCCGCAAGGGTAACTTGAAAATTGACCATTTTGGGATTGGCCGACGAATTTGGTCTAATTAATTATGACCAATCGGTTTTTTTGCTCAAATAAAAAATAGTTGTTGGTTGTGTGCTTTGTTATTTTCAAAATATTCATCAATAAATAAATTTTACTTTTATATTTATTCAATTGATTTACGCTGAAATAGCAATAAAATTCTTTAACGTATGGATTAGAATTATGAAAAAGTGTGACCTGTCACAATCAGAAATCTTACTGGAATATTAGGTTATTAAATTTCTCTAATGCTAATTATTTAAATGTAATTTGTTTATTTTTCATAACCTTTATTTTTAGGGTTCCGTATCTTAAAAGCAAAATAGCAGTTGAGTCATTAAGAATGAAATTCAAAATTCCCCTAAAAAATCATGTTAATTTATATTTTTCAGTACATAAAACTTCAAAATAATTATATGAGTTCAGATGAAATAAGTGTTGAGAAATTTTCTTTTATTTTCAAATATAGTACAGGACATCGTTTGAAAAAGTTAATTATAAGAAATTCAAAAATATTTCTTTCGTAATTGGTACAAGTATAAACATTAGAGGTATAACCTTGGAGATGTATAGCTAAATGTCCGAAACTACTGCACCAAAATAGAGTTAATAGGGGAAAACAGCGTTGTCAGAAACTGATTAAAAGATTATAAAAAAAAACTATAGTCTGTATTTTTACCTAGTCTTCATATTTCTTTAAAAATTTACAATATTCTCACGCCTGCAAAATGTATATCAGCTATTGTGTTAATACGCTAAAAATAATATTAACACTTTAAAGTAGTTAAATAGAACACTTTGTGAAAAAAATTAAATTTAACAAATATGCATTTAATTGTCTGGGTTATATATACTAATAATTCTTTTGAGTTTATTTTATTACTCATATCATACTAGTACACATTGAGATACATTTTTTCATCGTTGAAAGTTATAAAAAGGCTTTGTGGGCTATAAACCTTTCCAGTCGTTAAGTTAATACGAAATGGTTTTTTATTCAACTTTTAATTGGATTTCAATATGATAGTAACAGAACTGGCTCTTCCTTAGTGGGTTTCGCGTGTTTGATAAAATGATCCATAAAAACTAAAAATTCTTTCTGTGTTATCCACCCTGAAGAATTGCCAGCTTAGATGCAATCTGGAGGTAAACCTCGTATGAACATTTCAGAATATTTAAGCCTGGGAAAAATGAACATCGGCGGAATAAAATTACCTGCAGTGTTAGCGGCACAGGCAAGTGTTACAAGTGTTCTCTCTCAGCTGATGTGATGGCGCCAACTTGCCTTTGACCTCGAGCAGCAACAATTTTCTTTGGTTTTTGAACGGTTGTGACCCGGTTTCATCTATATTCCATATTCGAGAAGCGCTAAATTTGTAATTTTGGAGAAAGCGTTGATATGTTTCAAAGAAAGAATTAACGTTAGTCTCATTAAATGATATTGCTTGGCTCATTGATGTCGCTAATGGAGTCCTTAAAGACAGGTGAAGATTTTTGCGCATGAAATTTTTGGAACCAGTCCAGATCAGCATTGTTATTTTGATGCCAAGATGGGGAAATATTTTTAGCAATAAGTTGCCAAGCACATTGGTAAACTAGTTTCCTTATATCCATAGGAAGTATTATAAAATATATTTCAACGCACTTGAGGATATATGAATACATTTTATATTATTCTTCTTCTGTAAATACTTGTCTAGGCTTGATGTAACCAACTTTTGGACTTTCATTATTCTTCTTTTTCTTAATGTATCTATGAAGAGATACGTGACATAGACCGAAATTCTTACTCGCCTTCCGAATACTACTTTTGTTTTCTAAAACTTCAGATGCAGCCAACTGCTATACCTCCTGGCTTTTTGTATTGCCCGCTCTGTCTTTCCCTTATATACTCTCATCCTAAAAAGAAAAATAAGGTATATTACATTACAAATAACATACAGCAATATGGGGGTAAGTTGTAACATGTTACAACATAATCCATGATTTTGTTACAATTAACCCCTAGGTATAGTTCTTAATATTTAATACATTAACCAATAAATCAACTTAGTAATCTCAAAAACTGTTACACTACGTCATACATAGATAAATTTTAACACCAAATAAAATACAGAAAGCTCCAATTAGTCGATAATAATATAATCAACCAAAAGTTTACGAAAGTAAAATTGTACGTTACCTGGCGACAATGGAACGCATGTACACACCAACTCACTGCGCCACCTGGCGGGACACTGGCTGTGATGACGTTACAGCGCATTATAACGATAAGATTGAATCAAAGAAATACATTAATAAAGTTTAAATTCCTAGTGAACAAGCATTGTTACTATTTACCCCTGTTACAGAAAGCCCCTCTCCCCTCTACAATCATAAAATATACCGCATCGCCACGTCTGCACTCCGTGCTAGCTCGCTTATATATGCCGGTGCGGCAGGGAACCCTATGTATGATATTTTTAGCCGTTCCTACATACGAGTATCTGACTTCTCCCCTTGCGGATGGGAGGATGTCCGAAAATATTTATTAGTATATTGCGTGCACTTTTATCAGTACATTGACAACTTGTGATGTTTAAGAAGTATTCATGTAATTTGCAGGATATAGTCTAACATATAACTATAGGATAACAGAGGAATTGTTCGCAAACTGGACAATAACTTTTCAAAAATGGTGAGCTTGTTGTAGGCCCTCTGTCATAGGTCGACTTAATGCTTTTTCTGAAGGTTTTTGTTTAAAATGTCTGAACGTATTATTGAAATTTATCCGTAACTGTTTGGAGAGTATAAATAGCTAATATAATTAGATCATCTGAAACATTTCTGTGATAAACTTAATGTTATCATCATCGCGCTACGTCCATTTCCTAAAGCGTTATTATTTGACTAACTACACAGTCAGTATTTGTTTTAATCGTACAAGAGAAGATAAAAATGAGATATTTCCCAATGTTTCAAACATTTTTTCAAACATTTCAAACATTTTAGGCATACAAAGTTTTTGAAAGACTTAAAAAAAGTTAATCCTGTGTTTACTGTCCACCAGTAAAACATCGCCCGATTACCCTTTCTCTTTTCCACTCATAGATATGAAATGGCATATATTTTCATAGTTATACGCTAATGACGCAGAATCACGTATAGAACTAATTAAAAAAATCACATATTCAACACATCTTCTCACATAATGAAAAGAAAAATACAAAAAACATTACCTATCTCATCATATAAGATATGGTTGGATAAGCTTTATAAAAAGTAAAAAAATTGTTTGGGTACAGTGTAATTAAAATGCTTGGGTCTCGAAAAATTTCTTACCAAAGTCGTCGTCACTCTGTTCTTAAAATAGCCTTATAAGAATCTAAAGAAATAAGACTCTAACTGAATACATTAAATAAAAATCATAAAATAACGAAATATTGTCGAAGCGAAGAGATATCATCATCCCATAATAATAAAGTTATACTCACTTGTGAAAAATCATAGCCATCAGTCTTACGAGGACGTAAGTTAAAAAATAGAGGAATAATATATATATATATATATATATATATATATATATATATATTTATATACATATATATATATATATATATATATATATATATATATATGTATATATATATATATATATATTTATATACATATATATATATATATATATATATATATATATATATATATAATACTATTTTTAAAAGAATTTAGAAATAATTACTAACACATAAAATCAAAAATCCATGCGAACATATTATTGGATCGGTCTATGTCTACAGTGGTTTAAAAGTACAAATGGATATAAAGTTATTCTAAAATAAATGATTGTTAAGGACTTCACCACAATGTACATGGTTATTCAAACCTAAATTAATATTCCTTCAATACAGTCATGTTTTGTACACGAAGTAAATAACAAACTCATAAGTAAATAAATATACACCAGTAAATATATACATAAAGTAAATAACAAACGTGACTTACGGTTTTAATAATTATTGAGCTGAAGCAGTAAATATAAAGTTATCTGAACTATAATGTCGCCATTATCGTCCTTTGAGTATCGGTCGCCTCTCAGTTCGAGCAGCAAATCGATACCCCACTCCGGAAATGTAACGACGTTGTTGTGTGTTTTATAGGCTTATTTACGTTAAAACTACATATTTATTCAGGTTACTTTTGGATTTTATGTTTGCTAGTATTTTTTTTAGTAACAAGGCAAATATTTTCTCTCTCTACTCTATAAAATCTATAAAATTACGAGGGGTCCTTTTTGTTTTAAAGTTACCATAATATCTAAAGTTCACAATACGATTTTATCCTTCAATAGAAAAATCTAATTTTAATTATAATATATAACATTCTGACAGGTTTGTAATAGTATATTTTGTATCTACTTTTTTGAAACAAATGTAGCAAGTTAATATTCACCCATTCCCATTTGTGGTATAGATTGAAAACATTGCAAACGTATGATGACAAAATGGCACCATTGGGCCAATATGATGATGAAGGAGAATGATGGTCATTGCGGTGGTTAGTGCCCAATTGCTCCTTTGGTTATATATTGAATTGTCTCAGTTAGTTCTTTGGTTATATATTAGAACCGGAAGAATCTGACGATGAAAGGAAGAATCTGATATAGAAAGATGATACCTTCCTCTAGTTGCCTTTAAATTATTCTAGTTTAAGCTCATTTGACTTATTCTAGTTTGTCCTTTAGTTATAAACGAGTATAAGTTTTTTTTTATGTTTTTCGTAAACCATTCACTTATTCCGTTAAATACGCACAATTATGCGACTATACTCAACTAATATACTTTACTAAATAAATATTTAGAGTAATAACTAAATACTAAATAATTATTAAGGATTATTTCTATAAATAATACAGGATTATAAAAAAATGTAAGAAATATTCTGATTTAATGTTTGCATTAATAAGTTAAAATCAAATAACCTTGGCTTCGGTTTGTTTGTTATCAAAATTAGTCCCTGTAAAACTAACTTTTCAAACTCATTTAGAAACAATTCACTTGTAAGTGATATTAAACTAACAAAGAGAAAAAATGACAGCACTGACTGGTTTCTAAACTGTGACTTTTAGTTTAACAATGAGCGTTTGAAGGAATACTTGCTAAATAATATGCCACAATACAAATAACTCTTAAATCATAAGAAATGATTTGTGGGAAAAGTTATAAAGATACTGCAGAAAGCAAAACAACCTTTCTTAGTTTCAAACACGTTGAAGGAAAGGTTTCTAGTAGATATTTTAAATTTTAACTGACGAAATTAATTTGAAGGGCAATAATAATCGCATGGTTATTAAGTATGGTGACTTATCTTATTTTTTCCAAGAAGAGCGTATCGTTGCTCTTGATTTAGCATAATTTATTACATTCCTTTTAAAGATTATTATAAATTATCGACAGCTATATGACATGGTAATCTATACTTTGCAGTGAATAGATGTTCATAATAAAGTGAGGTGAGACAGATTGAAATAAACGGTTTTTCGTCAGTGTGTTAGATTAGTTATTGGCGATTTGGATTATTTATGTTTTATTTTGTAAAATGTATAATAAACACATGCTTTAGAAAGTATTTTAAAGATTTTTTTCTCAATTTGAAAGAATTATAAATCCCAAGGTAACTTAAATTTGAATTTAATATATTTATTATTTATCATGTGGTTTATACGCCAAGCGGTTCCTAAAAAGACGACTGTCATAGACAAATAAATAGACATGCGATTTAACTTGTAAGGTTTTTTTTCTTCTGAGATGCAATGCGAGTTTGAATGATTTAATATTAAAAAACTTATGAAGTCCTTTGTCACTATGAGACGTCTGAGTCACCTATCAATACCTATTAAAATTTCACAATGTAAATGTATTATCTACTATATCTTTCACAGGTGTAAAACATAATACATAGTTCAAAAATTATAAAATCTTGAATAACAGCCAATAATCTGTAAATGTAATCTTAGAGTCAAATTTTATCAATCTTGTTTTTCACTAGTTTTGGAAATAAAGGGGGAAAGATATATTTTCGCATATCTTTAAGGATATTCTTTAAATATGCAATTTAAAATTATGATTTTTTTTAATTGTTCACAAATAATGCTTTCAAATGGTAAAGCGTATGTATATATAACATTAGAAAATATTTTTAGGCTTTACTTACCTCTAATTTAAATCTTATATGAATGTTTTAAAAGTAGTTAGTGCTAAAGGTGTGCGTAAATAATATACATAATTATGCTTAAATTTTAAGTTCCTTAAATTACATACATGGTTTCTCAGATAATTGGCTTTAAATACTGGACACCATAAATATATTGCCCACTGTACCTCCCAAAGGCCTAAAACCATGATGGCTATGTAAAAAGTTACGAAATCTAACTTCACTATACTTGTCCTACCTCAGGGTGTGTTTCTAAAACCAATGTTTTTAATAATTTCGGGTAGAATAGTTTTGGAGATAAAGAGTATGGAACATATTTTTTGCATACTTTTTAGTAAATATTAAAATTATAAAAAAAAATAAGATTTAGTTCTTTGAAACTACGCCACATACTATATATTGAAATAATTTTATTTTCGGGTACTCAATTCATGAATTAATATTTTTTTAGATATGTGTGGGTTAATATTTTTCATTGCTTTGTCAAATTTCAAATTTCTGTTTATGAGAAAAACGACTCTGACGCATGGGTGGTCTTCTAAGAATACCGTTTCTTTACTTTTGAAGCATGGAACCATAAAAATGCAGTTGAAGTATGTTCCTTGCTTATTGTACATTGTTTTTTTTCTTTAATTTTATTTTTCCTCATTGTTATAAGTTCAGTTGTAGTTTGTGATATAATTGTAGTTTGTGATCGCTAAATATCATTTTAGATATGATACTTTGATAAATAGTACGATGAAATATATAATTGCTTAAAATATTGCATTATTTTGCAAGCAACTCAAGTACAAAAACCAAATATATCTAATAAATTAAAAACTGTATCGTACCGAGAAGAAAAATTTTAAAACTTTTTATTTTTTACATTTTTTACATTTCTTCCATTTATTAATTTAATAATTTTCCATTAAGTTAAAATGTGAATTGGGATTTGTAAGATATTATTTATTTACTTAAATGCACATGCCGGTGTACTTGACGAATTATTTGTTACAGAGGATTATCATATAATATTCCGAATTTAATACACTCGTATTTACAATATTACGATGAAAACAATTTATAATAATTAAATGTGATAAAGAAATTTTTGCGACAAAGAAAGAAAAAGATAATCAAATTTTGACATATAATCGCTTTGCAGGAAGATTGAGGATTAGGATAAGAAAGGAGAAAGATTATGCTACACAGATACAATAAGAAATGCAATGCAAAATGTAAAGTTAGAACAAGTATATATTTTTTTACATTTTTTAATACTTGGATGGATGATGAAAATTTTAGTATCGAAATTGAGTATATTCCACAACGTGGCATCACGAAGTGTTTTATAAGTTTAGAAATTTTCCAACAGGATTACCATGTTGAAAAGTATGAAAACTTAAGACGACATTTCTTTTTACACAATTTACGTACTCAAAAAATGCTTTAATTACCACATGATATTTTCTATCGTTGACAGTTGTTATTTCGAATTGACGAAACCCATCCCCAAATTACCATTACAAATGATTGAAAAGACGTGACATTCATTGTTCGCAACTTTGAATATACTTTCAGCTTAGTAGCTTAGTTATTGTTTATTGAGCTAATTTTATGATTTCATTAAACAATTATGCAATTAAAGAGTGTTTCTAAAGTCTAAATGTAATAATTTTATAGTTAAATATAAACTGTTTATAATATACTTTTTACTATTTTTTAAATGTGGCATCACGAAGTGTTTTATATGTTTAGAAATTTTTCGACAGGATTACCGTGATGAAAAGTTTGAAAACTTGAGGCGATATTTCTTGGTACACAATTTAAATACTCACTAAAAAATTCGTTAAACATACCTCACGATATTTCCTATTGATGACGGTTGTTATTTCGAATTGACGAAACCCATCCCCAAATTACCATTGCAAATGATTGAAAAGGCATTACATTCATTGTTCGCAACTTTGAGTATACTTTCAGCTTAGTAGCTTAGTTATTGTTTATTGAGCTAATTTTATGATTTCGTTAAACAATTATGCAATTAAACAGTGTTTCTAAAGTCTAAATGTAATAATTTTGTAGTTAAATATAAACTGTACATAATATACTTTTTACTTTTTTTTAAATGTGGCATCACGAAGTGTTTTACATGTTTAGAAATTTTTTGACAGGATTACCGTGATGAAAAGTTTGAAAACTTGAGGCGATATTTCTTGTTACACAATTTAGCTACTCACTAAAATTTTTTTTAAATATACCTCACGATATTTTCTATTGATGACGGTTGTTATTTCGAATTGACGAAACCCATCCCTAAATTATCATTAGAAATGATTGAAAAGGCATGACATTCATTGTTCGCAACTTTGAGTATATTTTCAGCATAGTAGCTTAATTATTGCTTATTGATCTAATTTTAGGATTCCCTTAAAAGTTATGCAATTAAGCATTGTTTCTAAAGTCTAATTGTAATAATTTTATAGTTAAAAGTAAATTTTTTATAATATACTTTTTGCTATTTTTAATGTGGTATTAATATTCTTATTTCAGTATTAAACTTAGAGCAATTCTTCGCCATGATTTATCAAAAAATGTATTTAATCATTTAATAAAACAAAGATAGGAAGGTTGCTTTGATATTTCTCTTTAAATTATTCTATTTATGCAACACTGTTGACACAAGTATAATTTTTCAAAATAATAATTGAACAAGTTGTATTTCATTTAACACAGCAACTGCATTGAAACAATTAGAAAAGTCACCATTGAAGTAGTAACCATAAGAAGCTGTACAAAACTCCAGTGAATTCAATTGTCTGAGACTTTATTGCGTAAAGTCCTTGCTTGTAAAGACGTTCTGAGTATCAACTTTCCTCGATTCTATCTGACTTCATTTAATATAAAATTTTCAAACAGTAATAATAAATGTAAGATAATGATTCATATGAAATTAAATATAAGAAGATCGGTTTATCTTATTTATAAACAAAATAAAACTTATTTAAAATTACACGTTCGTGTCTCAGATACGCTTGATATTTGATGAATTGAATAATAGTTCTTTTTAAATGTCTTCCGAAAAAGAAATAATGAGCTCAGTTTAAATTTAGAAGTAATGCAGTCATAAATTATTCAACACCCAGGTTTTACACTTTGACATCGAAAAACATTTTTTGTGTGCAAAAGTATTCCCCGTAAAATGAAATTAAATGTATTTCCCCTAAAAATCGAAATGAATCACTTTCATCTATTTTGTTCTCATAGAAAAACTATTGGTACTAATCTCGTGTTTGGTATTTTTTATGGTAGTTTTAACTTTTATATTATGGATATTAACTATTAACTTATAGTGATTAATAACAAACTAAAATACGATTACTTGTTGACACACGTGCTAAAATTAGTTTCTTAAACTTTTTTTATAAGTTGCTTACTTATATACTCGAAAACTGTGATTACATTGTAATTTTTAAGGATTTTTTGTTTGTAATAAAAATTTGTTTATTTCTAGGTATATGCGTTGAAATTCTCTCACGGCTATGTACATATTTGTGCTGCTAAAATTGACACTTTAATTCCACGATATTCGTAAAGGACGAGAGAGTAATGTTTACCTTCAATACTCTTTGGAGGTTTTGGTCAAAATAACTTTCCTAGAAATATTGAGGGACAAGCGTGGGTTTACGTTAGGTGGAGTTTGATAGAGTTACTGTGCGAATTTTTATATGGAAATTTACAGGTCGTTGAAAACGAATAAATTTAGATGACGCTACGTGTTTTCAATTAAAATTTAGAAACACTACCCTGGACCATTCCATTTAGATACTATGGGTGTTGCTGCATTCCATTACGGCTGTTTAAAATTACATTATTTACTATAACAAGTAATTTAAAGATAAAAAACTTTTTCTTCTGAAATACCTTCTTCCCTTTCCAGACCAAAGTCTGACCATTGCTATCTTCAAATTCGATTAGTTTGCTTCTTCGAAAATATTTACAAATTTCCTTATCTTATACGTATAAGAAGTAACAATGAAAGTTTTGAGAATATCAAAATGGAACCATCTAGCAAGTGTAATAATAAATAAACAAACATCATTTTTCAAAACTGACTCTTTGGCGTTTTGTATACAGTTTTATTCGGCGAAGCCACTGAAAGGAACCGTCGGCATACTGTTCCACAGATCTTTATTCCATGACCTTTTCGAAGTTACTCATCGATTTTCGGGCACCATATTTTTCCATTTTATATTTTATTCTTGGGATCACACAATGTTAGGTTAAAATTGTTATGTCAGGTCCAGAAATTATGTTGGATGACCCATAATTTCTGGACCTGACATAATCAAATATTTGGTCATGCATCTGGCCAATCATGCAAAGACATATTCGTGATGAAATATGATTCTATTGCAACGGGATTGCTATCGATTTTTTTCCATAACAACTCTTGACATTCTTTATCACGAGTCACAGAGAACTGATGTTATATTCAGTTGTTGCGTTGAAAGGCTCTTCCTAACGCATTTATTTTTTGAAATTTATTATATAAGCTTCAACACGTGAATCCTCTTGCTAACTGTAACATTTTATGATAGAGCCACATCATCATAAAATGCCAATCTAGTTCGATGGTAAATTTGTTGTTGTTTAAGTTCACTATCAATAGAAATCGTAAAAAATAGTCGAAAACAATTTTCTAGTATAAAATACATCTTTACCCACAATTTTCTACTACCGACCTAGCCTAGCGACCAATTTGTGAAACTAAGGCAAATTCAAGAAAAATATGTCGATGGATTACCAAAGAGTTCAATATTCTAAATTTAATATATATTTTATTGTCATTATTAAAAATGGCTACTTTTGAGAACTATAATGTTTAACATAATTTTATTTCAAATATATCCTAACTACCATTAGTTCACCAACATTTATTTTGTTATATAAAGAAATAATGTAACTTCACTGCTCAGACGTTACAAATTGCATAAGTAAACAAGAAGGTCGCAACAAATAAATAAACACGAAAGACAAACGAGTCTTAGGACGAGGGGTGCTTTCCAATTCCGATGCTGTTTATTCGGAGAACTCTTGGAAAGTAAATACGAGGAAAACGCCGTACAGATGTTTGCTCAAAATTTTCAAAAGAAACAAATTAAAGAAAGTGATGGCGGCCTTGGCTTTTAGAATAAGTTACGCTCAGCACACGAGACACGGAGCAGCTGTGTCCTCCACTAAGTAATATTAAGATTTCTTATGATAGTTTTATTTCCGATTTATTTAGGTATCCTATAGCTTAAAAACCATTATGAACTCACAAGACCAACTTTAATCACATAATTAAGTTTTAGAAATAAAAACTGCCACGTTCACAATGAACAAATGTGCTTCTTCTTTAGTTTTAAAACTGAACAATACCATGTTTTGTCACTTTAAACAAAACGCTGTTACCAAGTCGATTCTTATTGGTTTTGTTATTATTTATTTATTTATAACCCCAACTCATAAAGTTGGACATATGGAAGAACCAAAGGAAACAATTGTTACAATGTACATTACAAAAAAATACTTGATAAGGCAGAAACGAAACAGCAATAAGCACCAGTTTAACTAGAAGTCGGTCTCCATTTTTCTGGCAGTCAATGGAACAAGGAAAAATATAAATAGTAATATTTTTGTTATCATCATGAGTCGGGAAATTTCCATTGTCGAAAACAGAACTCATCGCCATACATTTTCACACCAATCCTCCCGTACCAACTAAAGTGCCTACGTGGTCATTTGTTATTGCTTGTTATACAAAATATTATAAGAGAAATTTAAAAATAAAATAAAGCTAAAACAACAGGTTGCTGACAGAAGGGGCGAGAAGATCCCCACAAAACAGATACCAAAAATAGTCGCCGTGCAAGAGAGAGGAAATTTTCATAGAAAATAAATTATGAAAATTAAACTGTTTAATAAATTATTATAAAAATCAATGTGTTTCTATTGAGATAATTGACGGACCAATAAAAGTAGCCACCAAAATCGATCGAGAATTGCAACCCGTCGAGTCTTACAAATCCATACGTACAGGTTAAAAGATGGAAATGCATGTAATTTTTTCAGGCATATTTATATGATAATACTGATGTTAAAAAGATGATGTTACCATTTTCTCCTCGTTCCAAAAAAAATGTCAGATATGATACTTCTAAAATTATCCTAGTTATAATTACTTCCAGCGTCAAACTTTGACGCTGGCCTGCTAGTCGATAATAAAGCACATACTGCGAAGTATATGCATTGCTAGTATTTGAATGGAACTTTAAATTAAATATTTCAATTGTTTTTGTTGATTTTTAACAATAATTTAAGAAATATAGACAATACTCACTGCGTATTTTCTGGCATGCTTTCCGCAATTTTTTTTGTGTTTTAATGCAAAAATAAAAATGTATTCAAGTATCACAAGCCTTAATTTTTGGCAATAAATATTTTACATTCATCTTCACCCTTATTACAAAAATATACAATACACATATTTTGGCATTTGTTTTTATGGACACGGGCTATATACCATACATAACATGTAGATAACAACAAATAATAAGATATTGAAATATGGCAAAAAATATAATTATATTTGAAGTTTATATAATTATATTTGAAATTGTATTATAAAGTTGTATATTTGAAATTTGAAGATCATTTTGCTTTCAAGTCATGTTTTAGGTTCTGTAACTTTGAGACAGGGAACCCAAAAGTTTAACGGGAAAGGCAATATGTAACCTCCATATGCTCACTCATATGTCTGTCGGTACATCCACCGCAGTTAAAAAAATATCAATATTCATATAATGTAAACATTTGGTAACGACTTTTAATTACATGAAATGTATATATAAACGGAGCAATAGGTGGTAATTTTTATTTTATACTAAATTTCATGGACTCATTGAAAGTAAATTCCTAATGTAGTTTTATTTTAACTTGAATTTAATACAGAATTATTTCATGAAAGTTATTGCTTTAAATTTGCAAATCAGCACCTCCCACATTAAAAAATGTCCTTGAGAATTACATATACTCTTAAATAAACCAAAGTATTCAGATTTACAGATCCCTTTAAGTGAAGCAAAGTATTGTTTCGTCCAGTTCTAAGTATTTTTTTCCAATTTTGAAGGATATGGCATATAGATATATCTCTAATTTTTTTATATTCTTTTCTTTCTTTCTATTTCTTTTCTTTCTTTCTATTTCTTATTTCTTTTTTTTTCTTTTCAAAAAATGTGTAGCACCGCACACGTGTCGTCCACCAAAAACATATTGGTGTGAGTGAGATGATATTGGAAGCTTTGCTGCTCCTCTCAACGAATATTCAGTATTTTTAAATTATTGCACGCTAGTGGTACGCATTGATTTTTTAATTTGTATTTACGTTCGAATTTCAACTCAACCAAGAAGAAGTACGATTACTTGATTCGGTTTTGCCATCAACTAAAAACAAGTCGATGTAAAAGAAATTCGCAATTTGTAACTAAAAAATATTTAAAATTTAAAAAAAATATATTATAAGTGATACGATTTTGGTATGAGACGAATTATTCTATGATTTTCTGAGCTGGTAACTAACCCATAAATAAATGAAAAGTTGCTAAGTGCGTGTTGGAATAAGCAGAGTAGGATTATATAGAAATCTACAAGTATTTAAAAAAATAAAATAAAATATATGTATTAGAAATTACCAACTATATACCAATAAATATTTGGGATTTTCAGAATGGCTTTGAATTTTATTCCATTTTATTGTGCTTAAATTCATCCTAATTATAATTTACACACAAAGCATCTATTTTCAAAATTTCATCCACATACATCTGAAACAATAAAAACTATCTAACCGTTACAGATGGATGGATGCATTATATGATTATAAAAGTTCCTTGTTTTACTGAGGAACTGCAAGAATTTTCAAAGCCTTTTATAACAAAAGACGTGATATATTCACGAGAATAATCTTTATACAGCCTCTTGCCCGATCTCTACCTAAGTATACTGTTGCAATTTAGAATCTTTACTAACTACATATATTGGCATGATTGATGGGATAAAAAGGCAATGCGTACGCACGTTGCTTCAACGCATCTAAAACTGACTACACTAAAAGCAATTTTACTGTTTAAATACAGCACACTACACAGTAAAGGTGATGAATTGGGAGCAACAATGTTAAGCAATGTATACCGCGATCGACACTATTGTTCAAATATTGTAAGCCAAATAAGTCTCGTGCGACCTCCAGCTCTGCACTATTTTAGCTTACCACGGCTCATACTAAAGCCGATATCTGCGCAGATTTTGTGATTATTGTGACAAACTCTCCCATTCTGTCGACATAATCCCTAGTTAATCATCTCAATATAAGATGTCCAATCATCAAACGTTTGAGAATCATAATATGTAATTAAAAGAGTCATAATATGTCGTTAATAATATTTAACTAAAAAATATCAAATTTTAATTCCTTTACTTCTTCGATAATAATTATTAATGCTATTCAGTTAGTGTTAGGATCGTTTTTAGTTCTGTTCTATTTTGATTTTTAAATTATAACTTTTATTCTGTGTACCATTATTTAAGCCAATTTTAATTTATACTCACATTATTATTTATATTTCTCGATTCCTTTTCCCCAATTTGTAAATGCAGCTAAACACTCAACGAAAAATTTTAGCTCAATGTAGGAATGTTAGAGTACGATTCTGCCAAGCACGAATTTAAAAAAAACGATTTATTTGTCATGATTGGTGTCGTAAAATAATATTATAAGAGAAAAACATTTTTAAAAATTATAAAAAGTGACTAAAGTCAACATTTGCATTTTTAATGAAATATTTATCATTTAAGCAGTAACAAGAAAATGTTTAGGAACCTAATTAAATTTAATATATAATATATTAATTATTTAGAGATTTTTCCTCTGTAAAATATTGATATATCATAATCCATTTTAGCTATGAAACTCAAGAGCAGTTCTTTGGGTATCGAAAAATAATAATTTTTTTTTTATATTTATCCCTATGCAGGTTTTGGTCAAAGGAATAAGATATATATTATAAAATATATCCAAGGCAAATGGCCCTAAATATTTTCTTTGTAACATGACATAAGATATAAAAAAGTTCTTTCTTAAAACAATGTGTTATTACGCAAGAATCGTAAAAAAATTAGCAAACCAGAGAGAAGAGTTAGAATAAAAACCGGAAGTATATATATATATATATATATATATATATATATATTTATATATCTATATATATATATATATATATATATATATATGTATATGTATATATATCAATATTTCAGCAAAGTAGAAATGGAATTGCATCATTTAGTGAAAAAAAAAAATTTATATTTCTCATTCTGTCTTTTGATTAAAAAATACTTAGAGAAATCGAGCCACAAAGTATGTTCGGCCTAATTGAAAAAAATATTAAAAACACTTATAATTATATAAATTCTGAATGCGTAGCGTATTTCTCACATGAAATCCATCCAATCCTAAGTTTGCGTGGTCTTTTATTTTTAAATCGAAACATTGTATTGATTGGCAACTTATAAATCGCCACTTTTTTTATCGATTTCTGGAATATTAAAGAAATTTCTAGAATAATTCTTGTAAAGTAAAAAGAGTGCGGAATTCGAACTTTTGTTTAGTTTGCAATTGATAATTGACGAGTAAAGAATCAATTAAAAGTGGAAGTATTTCCAAATGAAATGAGGGCACTTTTTATTCATGAATGTCGTTTTGAGCAAAAAAACAGCGAAGTAACGCGCACGTGTTGATTAAATGTTGCACAATGATGGATGAAGTTATGCCCTCTTATCACACAACCAAGCACTGGTTCCAAACATTAAAACAAAGAAATTTGAACATGTGAGGTAAACATTATCCAAAGCGATTTTAAAAACTTTATTAAAATATATTCTAGATTATATTTACGCTGTATGGCAGAGCTATTTTTATGCCCTTATCTGCAGTGAAAAGATAACTCCATGTTTTGAGAAAAAAGTGAAAATATTTCGTTTGGCTACCACATGATCTAATATCCTTACAATTTCAGAAGAGAACTAATATATTTTTGGAGCTATTGAGTCCCATCGTACCAACGACAGGCTAAAATATCTGGTTACAAGACATGTAAAGTGGGTGGTTTATGTTAATTTTTAGCATAAACGTCAGTGGCTAGGAGCTAACCAAAATATAATGGTGGATAAGAGATACTTATGAATGCATGGTGGGGTATAAATGGAGTTTTACATTGAGTTATTCATTGGTAATTCTTTCAAGCTAATGGTACAATTATAGATAAGATTTCTTGTGAACGGTTAAGCAATATCACGGCTAAACTTCTTTCAAATCAAAGCAGATTATTTTTTACATGAGAAGACTCGATCCCACGTAGCAAAAGTAACGCGTTAAAAACTACCTTCACTTGGATGGAGTCTGCTACTTCACTCACCGTACTCTCCAGATTTTTTGCGATATAATTACCATCTGCTTCGCTATCTGTGTAATAATTTACATGATAGAAAATTTAAAGACAAGTCGTATCAAAATTTAAATTCACCGATTATCCAATAAAAGGCCTAAAGATTTATGTTATCAAAAATCGTTGGAACAATTATTCCATACTCGTTTTCCTATCAAATTCCTATTCCTTCTTTTCCTATTCTATCCCTATGCAAACCCGTCTTGACTAATAATTATGATAAAAATATTGTAACAATACATAATATATAACTTAAGGTAAGGGACGGTTCGATGAGATCGACATATTGTTTATTATAATAACATGTATCGCATATTGTGATAACCATAAATAGTTCTCCAAGTTTGCAAAATGTAAGCTAAATCTTATTGTAAATTAAGCTACAATAACATATTCCGTAAATAATGTAAGCGACACAATACAGCCGATCTGATATTGTTAAGCGTTATAATGAAACTTACCGGAAAGTCATTCGAGAGATACCAAGTTAAGCAATTAAGATTCATATCTTTAATAAGACTTTGACTTGTATTAGGTGTTGGTAATGTTACTCATGAAATATTTACCAACCCATATTATTTTGTTTTTTAATTTAAATTTGTCAATTTAATCAGGTTCATTAAGATTTTACGTTATGTTTTTAAATTGGTATAACAAGCCGGCTTATTATTTAGTAAAAAGGGTCATTAAATTCAAAAACTTTTTTCTGTAGTTTATCCATTTATTATAGCATACTATTTCATCGTCAACCAACATGTTAAACGTTTCGCAGTAAACTGCACAACGGACGCCATGTAAATATTATTCTCCAGAAGGAAATTACGATTATAATAATGATTTGGTGTTTCTGTTTATGACAATAAAATATATAAGTGTAATTTTAATTGAAATAATGTTAAAATTAATAAATAGTTTTTCTGTATAAAAAACTGAAATAAAAAAAAGCCCTACAGATGGAAAATCTTCCTCTTTTATTTCGAGAGGAAGTCGAAAAAAAATTTCTTAACTAAAATTATTTGGACGGAAGTTTTTCCCTTTATAAAAAATATTAGTTCTGTTTTAAATCAATTTAAATATTAAAATAAATTCTAATAAAATTTCAAAAGTATAGGACAATTTAAAAAATTATTTTTCCTATTAAATGTAATGACAGTAATCATAATCTTCTTTTGCATATTAATGACCTTCACTCCACCGCAACTTCGTCCGTGCAAGGATTTGTATAATGGGGTATTTTAGCGTTGCGGGTTGGGCAGGCCAACACCCCATATCCTGTCCGCCTGTCCGGTGATGGGCGGATCATCAACTCATATCCTGTCCGCCCGGGCCTACTGCCGACGCCATGGCCTTGTTGGTCACGCAGCAAATTATTTACGTTTATCCGCTTTTATATCTTATGAATTAATTATTCAAATGACATGGAGTTAAAAAATTATTTGTGTATGAAATATTTTTGCTAATTTATTTTATTAAAAATACATTTTTAAATGACAAAATAGAACCTAAAACACATTAATTTTACAGTTTTTTTAATGTATACAAATTTTACAGACTACATAGAAAGTAAACATGTATTATACTGAACCGTTATAAAAATATGATTCAGGCCCATAATACGGTCATAAATTCTCGCAGTCAAATCTCTTTACAAGTGAATAAAATAAGTATCAACAACCTAAAAAATGTCCTTCTAAATAACCATATTTGTTTTACTAATTTCAGATGCTAAATAGTCAGAATGGATTAATGTTTTGGCTGAATATTATCTCATTTGCAGCTAGGGAGGACGCTGGCATTAACAAATTGGCGACCTGCAGGAATTGAATATTGTGAATTTTCAGTATAAAATTATTTACACGCAATCAGTGGTGATAAATTATCAAAATGTCACCCTTTTCTAAAACTTTCATAGTAGAATAATAAAATTATATTTTAAACATTATCAGCGAAATTGTTTGTTTTATGAATACTTATAATTTGTGCTACTAATTTACGCTTACATATAATTTTCCATATGAAGAAGAAGTGCGGTTGGAAATGCTTTTGTAACAAAGGAGTTAAATATGGTAATATAATATGATAATTATGCTAAAAATTACTGACAGGTCTTTTGCAAAATTTATAAAAGCCGCGCGCGTGTAATTTAAAAGCTGTAGGGTGGTTTTACTGTTTGATATTTGCAATACGAGTGTAAATTTTGGCAAGAGTTTATTTTCAGATAATAATAATTTTGATGTCTTTATTATTGAGTTATTAACATATTTAGGGAGCAATTATTTTTGAAATAATAATATTTTTGCTATTCATTATTTTCAAGATATTCATATTTTTGGGTAGAGTGATCATTTTTGAGATATTTATTTTCCGTAGTCCATAAATTAGCTATTGAACGAATGCATGTTGATTATTTCAATTTAGTAATAAATTATATTAGTATGTAACACACAGTGAAGAATTCGTAATTTGCCATACTAAACGCCTCTTTACCGTTCACAAAACGGCATTGGTCGTCGGAGCAGAGGGTATATCGATGGATGTGCTTTGGATGATTGGTCAATAAATAAGCTGATTTCACTTTCAACACCGTTTAAGCAATGTTTCCCGACTCCTTTACATTTCTATCACTGCTCTGTTCCTATGAACTGTAATAAATTGTATAAGCTTCGAAATGTAGGTTTGCTGACACGGAAATTTTCAAAGTAATAGGACGTGTTGCTACCGATATTAGAGCAAACAAACAGATAAATAAACAAATTTCTGCTTTATGTAATAGTGTTGAAAGATAAATTTCACTTTTAGTAACAAGATAGTGTGATAAAATCATATCACATAACATTTATAATTATTTTACATAGAGTTTATGTTGAATATATATACATATAAATAATTCACTTAGAAGAAATTTCACTTCCAACGCAAAATTGTCTATGATTGTTCCATGTTTTTTGTTATTACATTTTTCTGTTATCTTAGTCCACCAAGATATGATGGAGCAGATTGTTTGTTTGAAAATATGTTCGTATAATATATTAGTTTCTCTATACAAACAATTGTATTCTTCCAAAATTTAACCTACAATAACTGTATACATTTAGTATATTATGAAAACGAATTTTGAAAAAAACTGCAGTTCTTGTTCAATAATTGTTTTTCCGACATATTAACAAAAGGCAAAAAACCGTCAACTTTATTCTAATCAATTGTTCCATCGTACTCACAGCATGTTTAGAAAACCTCTTTCTAATTTGGTAAATATTTATTTGAAAAATGGTACATTGGATGTTATATTTTCGTTGAATAATCAATTAATTAATTTTTAAATTTTTATATTTTATAGTCTATAGGATAAACTTATTTTTGGGGCCATGATTTTATTTTAAATAGTGTTTGGTAATATTTTTTTTTTTAACTTTGACTTTATGTCTATGGAAAGATTGTAAATGTTTTATTAGTTTCGTAGTTTAATATTTTATTTGATGCCTATTTATTATTTCTAGAATATTTTAGAATTACTCATTACGAGTATTAATGGGTGTATTTTTATATTATACAATGTTCTTTTTTGTAACACTGACAAATTATACGACAAGGAGGAGAATAGATCACATTTATTGCCGAAAGATATTCGTAATATTATAGAATTGTGCATATTTGAATAAAAAAATCATTATGAAAATTTTAAAAGTAATTTAACTATCATTTGAGAGAGTATTTTTATATTTGTTTGTGTATTCATTCAAAGTGTTCAAAATTTGACCACCAATTAACATTGAATTCTACGCAATTTTTCTAAGTACGGATATTATTTTTTTTTATTTTGGAAAAAATCGTTTTACGCTATTTTATAACAGTATATAATATTCATGCCGTATTTCCAATCATAAGTAAGCAACCAGCGTATGCTGCTCCACACCCTTATGAGCATCGTCTTAAAAAACCAATATCTCTCATAATTTTTATATTGTTTACTCTCGTTTTCCCTTTCAAATCCTATTATTTTCCACCACCCTATGCTATTTATAAATCTATACACGGTTTAGTAGTTATTTTAATACAGTTTCTACCATCGTTGTGGTGTAGATTATTTATTTTGGAAAGTTTTTAATATGATAGTATGGATGTTGAAATTACGGAGCTAGGTTAGTTCTTGTGAGACATGTTCTAGAGTACTATGAATGGTGAAAGCATAGGCGACGCTGGATTACAAAAGAAGATATAATTTTATCGTTAAAATTCAACGTCACAATTTTCACGCAAGTGAAGTTGCGGGCATTATAATAAAACATACTTCCACAAAAATAAACTTTATTGCCTGTTATTGATCACAAACTTCCCACACTCGGACTATTTGGAGAACATTTTTAAAATTTCTGTTTGTTTATTACTGGCGATGTAATTACTCAATTCTTATGTAGATCAGTGACGGAACCCTTTAAAAGTACGAAATGTTTTTTGTACTTTCGTTTTTATATTGACAATAAACTGTATATATATATATATATATATATATATATATATATATATATATATATATATATATATATATGTTTACACATATATATATATATATATATATATATATACACATATATATGTATATATATATATGTATATAAATATGGGTGTGTTTGTATATCTATATGTATATGTACCTATTTTTATTGATGGCTCATAGTTACTTGCCCCATTTATTGCAGGCTTCCAGAACACAGTTAATTTATTAGTGTTTTATTTGGCTGTGGAGAATTAAGGATGTGGACGGTACGTGAAATCCGTAAGTGTACATGAGTGTTCTACTAATTGCAACCATATATTAGTTTCAATACTGACAATTAAACCAAACTACGATTTACTGAAGTAATTGGTAAATATTAATGAAAAGTTGCTTATAAACGTTATTTACAAATGTGGATACCAATGGTTTATTGCAAAGCAAAACAAAATTTTTATACACAAAGTTTTCAGTTCAGGTTTATGTTTTCACAAAGTTAAGCCTAGAATGCTGATGAAATATCCAGAGAGGTTTTAATTTAAGTTATTTACGGAATAATCTCCTATAAATGCAGAAACTTACTATCAACAATTAGATAGACTGGTTGGAAAATTGTGTTATGTTACAAGTTGTGTTACATGTATGTTGTGTTACAAGGCCGAGTTTATTTTCTCAATGGTATGCTAGACCACATAATGCAAAATATACTTATCAAACGTTACATGCGCCGAGCTTAGTTTCGCTAGCAGATTCTTCTTACACATCCGACATTGTGCCTATTGATTATGATTTTTTGGAACTCTGAGCACTTATTTATATAAAGAAATATCAGAGTATGCGAGACCTTTAAAGCAATGATATATTATTTTTGGGATCTGAGCAACTAAATTTTGCGCTGAAGGTAAATTGTCACGGTCTGTCAGATAGAGGTAAGTCATATGTAAATATGGTGTACAAATAGTTTGATTTCTTTGTTGCATTTTTCATTTTCAAATATTTGTATATTTTAAATTTGATTTAATTTTTAAAAAAAGTATTAATATTAATATTAATAACATTAATACCTTAAATAATAATGGTTAAAACTCCACATAAAAATATTAATTTTTTTACTATTTTCTATTAGAAAATAACAAAGTTGAAGCGCGATAATTTCGAAACGGTTTGGCAAATATTTTGCTCCCAACGGAATGACGGTATTTTCCATTTCTTTGCTGGCTTTCCATGGTGTATCATAGTAAAGAAGTATAACTGACGTGCGTATATAAGTTTTTTTTAAGTCCTTGTAAATTTGTTAGGTGATATACTTTATTTTTTATTATCTCTTAAGATTTTGATATGCTATCTATAGTATATAAGAAGATAAACATTTTACAAATTTATTAATACATCGATTTTTTTTAATATGTAGAACAGTACTAGGATACGAAAGTCCCTGGTCTCATTTCTAGGTAAATTTTTGTGACATTTTGGTTCCTTGAAATTTGCATGTAAAAATTTAAAAACTATCAGTCATTCGTGATAAATATTAATTAAATACTTGCACATTTATCTTAAAATGGTAGTCGTCGATTTATTTATTTCACCAAAAGTTTTCTTAAATAATTGATTACTTAAATAATTTATGCGATTCTACACTGTAATGGAATCAAATTAACAAATGTTTGAATATTTTTTTATTGGAAACTTTTTTTGTTTTAATTTCGTTGTTTGTTATTCAAAAATGTGTACTTTTTCTGAACTATTAAAATACACCAACTTGTACTCTTTTTATTATCTTATTTTTTAATAAATTTTAATTTGTTTTTTTTTAAGTTCCATGATTTTTTCGGGTAAGGGCGAACTTCCGTCTTTTTAAATAAAATATTTTTATAACTCCTACTATTATAGTGAACAGTTTTATTCTATAATATTGTATGACACTGCAGAAAGTAAAGACAATTTTTGCCGACCACTGCTTAACATTCCTAAATATTTACGCGTATCCCTTGGTTAATCATTCAATTCATACATAGATAGTAAAGCCATTTTAAAACGTACTGCGTCTTAAATCTACACAACTTTATGAGCTTGGAGCTGTAAATAAAAGAACGCATTTGTTCAAAATCTTAATGATTTGTTACTACGTATTTAATTAATTGGCTACTTTCGTCAATAAAATTCTAGATAATATTTCGTGCGATGAAATATTAATATACAGCAAATAGAAGAAAATTTTATTTTACTAAGCGTAAGACACAGTTTCTCTTTGACCTGATAAAAAAAATTACTCAGTATAACCATCATAACAGCAATCATCTTCACTTATTTACCTCTATTCATTTGCTCTTACCTACGAGAGTTCATCGAGTAAACGGCGCCAGACTCGAAAAGCACCTCTCGCCTTGCGATTCATTACAGACGATGTGTACCTTGTCTATTTACTCACTTTACAAAGTTTCGACAGTAAATTTACAGAATCCATTTATGCAATTTATGCTACTTTGATAAGTTCGGGAGACAACATTTTATTCTTATGAATATAAGTTAAAATAATCAAATACATAATAAAATGTAAATACCCATAGGAAAAGGGAAATTTAGTAACACTAGAAGAAGTTATGTTTTAAATAACGATTTACAGATCCTTCATTAGCAAGCGATAGAGAAGATTCGAAAGCAAATGTTTTAATGTTAAAAAAATATTAATTTTTATTTCTGAAACTGTATTAAATGTAGTATTTATTTAAAGTATAGAGGTAATGACATAACACATGGCGGACTTAATGCTATAACACCAATCTTTTATAGCCAACCGGGACGCCAGACCAGCCCCACTCGACAAGCGGCCAGGAATTGAACCCGGATCCTGGTCACGCCAACAAGGACAATATGCCTTGTTATTAATCCAACACATCTCATCGACGACTAGTAATGGAATATAAGCCAATTTGTATAAGATAATATTTTTAAATGCAAATTATAATTTTTGGCTTTTATTACCGGTAAATATTTAAATATTGTCGATAATAATGCTATCCAATCTACTATCTCACATACATACGCCCGCCGTTAATATTTAAAATTATTCCGACCATCCTAAAAGGGCGTTGAAGTAACATTATGCCTTCATTTCAGCGGTACAAATATAATATCACGAGATGTATTAACCATATATATGTTAGAAGAACCGAACTTTGTTCACTGCCAAAAACTGAAATCGTTTATCTTCTTTAAGGTAAGTAATTTATTGTTACTAATAAAGATTTATTTAAGTCGTATTTATGTTTCTTCAAGATTTAATATTTGTTTATTTATTGATTGCATTTAATGTGCTACATAAGGTAAGATGTGTGTCGACATAAAGTGGAATTATTGCTACAAGAGCGATCCAAGTAAAGTTCAAGTAAAACTTTTTAGGGGATGTGGTAGGTATCATGTGGTTGAGAGTGTACGTATTGTACACAGTAACAACTACTTATATTTGGTTAGTCGTTAAATAATAACATTGTTTATCTCCAGATTCATTATCAAACTATGGCCTGGTCAATGTAGTAGTTACTTTGTAAGGTAACTGCTACCAGTAGTCAATATCTTGAATCTCGGTTGATATAATACCATTATTCAAGAGGTTAAATTGTTCATCTCCAGAACTCATCATCAGATCTTGACTTAGTCAGTGGTGAAGTTATTTTCTAAAATAACCTAACCTAACTGTACCAAATGTTTTTGATCATGGTATTAAATACCATCCGTTAAGGAGTTATATTCATCTTCGGAACTCTCTTAAATCCCAGTTTTAGTCATCGTCAGAACTCTTATCAGACCCTGGCCTAATTGATGGTGAAGATACAATTCAAAGAAACAACTACCAGTATCAAATATCTTGAATCATGCTTGATTTATTCCCTCCCATACGCTTAAGAATTATATTGTTGATCTCCAGAACTCATTATCGGATCCTGATTTGGTGAATGGTGTAGTTATTTTATAAAGTAAAAAATATAATGAATTACGATTGGTTTACTACCATCCGGTAAGTGGTTACATTGTCCATCTCCAAAACTCATCTCAGACCGTGATCTGGTTGAGAGTAAAGTTATTTTGCAAAGTAATAATCAAAGAACTACCAATAACCAATATCTTATATCACGTTTGATTTACTATCAAACGTTAAGTAATTTAATGATTCATGTACAAAACTGACCTGGTCGACGGGGAAGTTATTTCGTAAAGTAACATCAGTAGTAAATATCTTGAATCACGGCTCACTTATTACCATCCGTTAAGGAGTATATATGTATTTATTTGTGTATGTGTGTAATGCATACTTTAAAGTACTTCTCTGAGCTTTCCTTCAACTATATCTTTTGAAAAATTTTCAGAAAACCCTTCCTAACATCTCATATAATTACCAATCCTCCATATTTGTAACTTATTGATATTGCTAAAAATGTATGAAATTTAAATTTTTTTAATTTTTTTTCAAAAGTAAATCTAATGAGTAAAATAAAACAGTTAACAATCAAAATATAAGCATGATTAAAAACACTGTTTTAAATTAATGATATCAAAAATTTACCCAAAAGTGTAAGTAGTAATTATTTCAAGTTAAAGAAAAATTAAACCACTCAACGAGCAATTTGAAGAGTTTGCAGAAGGAGCAAATTATCTAAATTGGCCTTTAGTATAATGCAAACGGTATAATGGATTTTAAACTTCACTTTTCCTTTCTCAAGCTTATTACTGCCGCTGCTTTGTTCTCTTCACGAAGGCTAAAATTAGATCTTGAAATTCATCTTACGCGTTGGTTAAATTTAGTTATCGTCTTTTGCATTTCAACTCAGCGGAATAATTATTTGTCGTTCAAAAACTTGATGACATAATATTTTGTAAACATAGTATGCTAATAAAACTTTACTGGGCAGACAACAATATAAGTAAATACTCAAACCATATACATTAAGTACAAGCTGTGGATAGTTACAACATTAAAATTGCAATTTTACATTTCTAAAAGGAAAACAATACCCTTACAAGATCATACGCGATCACCACTGATGCGTTATTATTAAGGGGCATTATTATCCTAATAAATATTCAATAATACTCGGAATAATTGAGTAGATTGAGGAATAATTGAAATGATATCTAAAACTACCATTACCAATTTCATAACATCTTCACAACCATTGTCTTTTCGCCATTTCGGTTTCCATAGATTCGGAAATACGGAGAGGATATATTTTTCGTATATCCAATCACCCTCTCCCACTCTAAAATTTGTTCATAAATATTTTTAAATTGAACTATTGAAATATGTGTGGGATAATTAGCGTTGCTACTGTGCTAATTGCAGTTAATAATATGAAACATTTAAAGTTTCCGCAGCAAACGGCTTCTAAAAAAGGACAAAGGAATACGTGTGCCATCTTATAAGTATTTCGTTTTGCTTTTTGCGGCACGGAAAGTTAAAAAAGATACACCAAAGGGTTATATTAAAAAGTTATGGTATATTACATGTCATCACCGTGGTACGTTGGGTTGATCACAAGGCATACTGCCTGTGACGACGCGGCGCATCGCGGACATCCGGGTTCGATTCCCGGCCGTTCGTCGAGCGGGGCTGGACGGGTGTTATGGTTAGCTATAAGAGATTGCTTTCTTAGCAATAAGTCCGCCATATATATCAATTAGATACATTAAAGTAGATAAATAAATAAATAAAATATATTATGCGTTATTAAATCGAGTTTGTAACATTTCACCTAAACCAAATTTTTCTTCAACGAAAATTCTTACAAACATTTTTGAGGTGAAAATTAGTATAGGTTTTTATCGAGTAGAAAGAAAATTTGAGACGAAAACATGGCAGTTAGAAAAGGAGTGCGCAACGTTTCAATTTGCAAATTTATTAAAGGTGTCTGCGCTTATAAATGATAGTTGATATATAAGGCATCCTCTTTTAAATATAACGTAGTGAATTTAAGAATAAGCATAAAATAGGGATCCGTAAATGTATGTAACTCGTTTATAAACGTTACTAATGCTACTAGTGGAGTTAGACATTTTTTTTTACAAATTTTCGAAATGCATGATAAAATATTAGAGAGGGTCCTGGAGCCTAAAAATGAAATATTGCAGATCTCATTTTTATTTGGAAAACTCTGGCTAACGATACGCTACGCGCTGAACTACGTTATTTAGTAACATCAATTAAAAATTAAAGGAAATAAAACACGTCACGCTTATTTATAACTGCTGGGATATTTTGGAAAAGCAACTTCAAAGAGTTAATTTATTAGAGGAGGAACAAGGCAAAATTAAAATATTTTGTGCCGTGTAGTCACAATTGCTTTATACAACAATGACAGGACCCTAAAAATATTCAAAATACCAATAATAACAAAATAATCTAATAGTATTTCAATTTATATCGGACTAAAAACCGGCAACCTTTTGAGATCGAATGTCTGTCACAGCCGATTTTCTAAGAAACTCGGGATTTGGCATAGTATTATATCTTATTAATACAAATGTCTCGTAAAGGCTAACTTTTTTTAAATTTTCGTATAAAAAATTTAAAAGGTAAAAAATACTCTAATAATCAAAATACTGATAAAAAATACTCTATAATTTTTTTTATTTCACATTTTATTTGGAATTAGTTTTTAAAGTGTTGTTAAGAAAAATACAAACACATGTTAGAAGTTTATGTTGCACGTTTCAAAATATATTTTAAACAATACGATAGAACATACCTCTTCTCATTTACGTAATTACTAAATAAAGAATAAATAAATCACGGTTTATTAAATCTGACTAGGTGTTTATAGGAAAATCAAAAGAATTATAATGGATCTAACATTTTTTTAAAAAACCACCTTGATTTATGTCTGTAAAAGATATAGTAGGAAAAATGTTTACTTTATGGGTAATAAATATCTAAATATATAAACAGAAATATTATGCGGTAAATACTATATATTTATAAATGTGTACGGAACCACAGTTGTGCACATCTAATCTTACTTGACAGGTTTCATATAAATAAAATTAATTGTATAATAATGAGTAAACAACTTTTTCATTCTACTTGTTTGATGCTGCAGAAATGTCCAGTTTCTGCAAAATATAATTTTTTTCCTAAGGTATTCAGTTAAAATTTTGCATTCGTCTGGTGACATATTACATTGCGAGCATTCGTTCGAATCATCATTATTTACTTTAATGTTACAAACAGTCCAAAAATTACTAGCTTTACTCTCTTTGCGCCTTGTTAAGTGTTGAATACTTGTAACATTACCTGTGTTATTCATCAACACTCGAAGCTAGCACGCTAGTTGTTAATGAAGCACACACCCAAGAAACTGTGGACACATAAAAAGTGATAAAAAGCGAAGTAAGTAGCCCAGTTTTGTATCTCCTTTATTAATACATATATGGGATAAAAGTATTTAAAAGGCTTAGTAAATAATTATGTTCCGTTAAGCAATTTAAAATATGACATTAGGTGCCATTAGGTGATTTGTATTTTTTAGCAGTAGAGCCTTATAAATTGATCGTCAGAAATTTTTTGATTGACGATGAACCCCGTTGTTATTTTTAAAATGTATTCCTAATTTTTTGTTTGCAAAAGACTCTTCCAACCTCTAAAGTAACCTTGATTCAGCTTTACTTTAGAAAAGGTACATTTTCATTGCATGATAAATATAACTCCATAGTTTTGTGAAAATAACACGTCTAAATTTGAATTTGAGTTTGACATTAGCTCAGACTTAAATTTCTTGGCTTTCCTAATGCGTTCTCAATTTCAAATTCAATAACAAAACTTGGATTTCTGTTTAATATTCACATAAGCATAGCTTTTTGCAAAGAGAAAAACCTTTTCTGAATAAAATTATTAAATGTTTATGTCATTAATTTTCCGCCGAATAAAATGTCGCCAGTCGTCGCTCGTGGTTTCTTGCATATAAATATATATATATATATATATATATATATATATATATATATATATATATATATATATAAATACATATATATATTTACATCGCATATATGTATGAAAAAGCAGTAAAGGTCGCGGTTCTTGACCGATTTTTGTGATCCTTCTTTCTATCGATTAAATAACTCGTTTTGGATATTGAAAATATTTATACTTATATGATTTGCTTAATTTTTATGAACAATTCCAATTTCATGAACATTCTTGCTCGGCGATTGCTTTCCATCTTCGTTTTTTGCAGATGTTCTTTCTCATTATCTACGTTCCCTGTTTTCTAACCTGTCTTTGCGCTCTTATGGTTTTAACTAAATTAATTTTGTAAAATAAACCTGAATCATTTTATAGTATGATAAGAGGATTTTATTAAATTATCAATTTACTGCCGAGCGTGGTCAATAAATATTTACTCGGTGTTGCTAGTATTTTCCTAAATGAATAATCCCAAACCGAGTCAATTTGTTGACACAGCTTAGTCACGTCGTGGACATGGACTGGGTCCGTGGTCGTGAATCAGGGAAATACTGAGAGGTGAGGCCAGGCTTATTGCAGAGAAATATTAATTAGGTCGAAGAGCGATACGCAATCAATAAAGAGAAGGTTCTTTCAATAATGTAGGTTGGTGGTATTTTTCATCTGCAGTATGAAAGTATATACAGTCTATTATTTAACCATAATACTTAAACAATTTTTTGTGATCGCATTATAATTTTTTTTAAATAAGAATGAGTTTTAAAAATTTAATTGAAGTTAAAGTTAAAATATGTTAAAGAAAAATATACATTTTTAAAAAAAATTCCTCTTATATTTTAGTTCACAAATCACTAATCGGTTCACATTACGACCAACCGTTACGAGTTAAAACCCGTTAACGGAAAAAAACAGAAAAAAACATACGACTAAACACGCATGGAGAGTGAACCAGGAAAAACCTAAAAATAAAATACAAATTTTTATCTTAATCTAAAAAATACATCCATTTTCATAAACAGGCTTATGTATATTTTTAATGCATGGACGATTATTGTACAAGTAATAAATATCAATAGCTTTTCAAATGCGTAACCGTTGCCTAAAATAATTAAAATTAAACTGTTAATTAACCTACACTAACATTAATTAACTTAAACTGACGCTGCAGTTGTCAAAAGGAATGTTATTTTTCCTCTTCACAAATTTTACGGGACCTTTTTGACGGCCATTTCTAGCCTGTGATTTTCATGGACCAGTATGTTCTCTCTGTGGAAAAAATATATAACAGGATATAATCTGCACTTCCTTTCACCGTATTGGTTGAATGAGCTCCGTAGAAAAACAATTTGGAATGTATTTTTAGACATAACCTCGCTTTTCGTTAAAAATATAATAATGAATATTATTCAGATAAAAATTATGAAGGTCTCATTTCTTTTATTTCTCTAAATAATTATGTCATTTTATAACACCGTGGTACTACATGAACTTCAGCCGGTCTCCTTTCAGCTTAATCAAAACCAATAATCTCTCGAATAAACAGACGGGTGGACAAGAACACCTTGGCAATATGATATTTCTAAAATTTCACAAATTTATTTAAATAATTCGTTGTATGCTAGCATAAAACGAATTATATAATAATACATAGACTCGTGGCAGTATACCAGCAAAAGGCTGCGCAAGAACGCGTTTTGTGTATATTCATACGACCCGTTTGAAGCCTTAATTCTTAAGCTCTAATTCTTTACTTTGTCAGGTCGGAGGCGCTAAACCTGTACAGTTTGTAATTAATACAACTATTTTATCAAACAATTTAATTACTCTTGAAAAAGAGGCGCAATGAAAAGCGTATAATAAGAAAAATGTGAATATTGTGTGGAACTTTTGCTGTGAAACGTAGTTTCCGAAAACATCAAATTTGTAAAATATATCAGTATCTGATTGAGATTTTTGGAATTGGTGTCAAATAGACACTTTCCTTCCTTTTGTATGTACATGTACACTCACACACACACAGATGTGTATTATATTTCACTTAGCACTAACCCAATTTAGAATAAAAAATGAATTGAGAAACTCTTACTTTTTTAAAGTCGATTAAAAATTTAATTAGTTAACGAACATTTATTTCATTTATTAGTATTTCATACAAATTTAGTATTTACACATTAAAAAAACCTAAAAAACTTGCTAAATGTTACTATATCAGCTGGCAAATTATATTTCTAATAAATGGGAATTAGAGCCCACCATGACTACAATATGTAATAAGTACGATTAAGATACGTACCTACTAAATTATCCGTGTATAAAATTCTGACAGAGAATATAAAAAATGGAAAGCTGAAAACATTAGAGTACAAATTGGTAGTACGTTCTGTTTAAATTTTTTTTTGTCAAAGTAATGTAATGTATTATAGAACTTTGATATTTTTGGGTGAATTTCTCGGAGAAATGCATTTATTGCGGAAACCTAACCTCTTGAGGTTCGAAAAATGTTACTATATCTTTCATAAATCCTGGTCAGCAAACATCAAATTAAGGTCACTTTGAAAGTTTATATAACAGATAAAATTAAGCTACATTCAATATTTGATCAGGATGATACCTAAAATAGGCTTGAACAAAATCTAAGTAAATAAGGCTTAAAGATTAAAATAATCTCTTTAATGATTAAGTCATTGTTTATTAAAATATTGTTATATTTTAGTCATCCTGGAAGAGAATGCCATTTCGTGAAGCAAGTTAGATTTCTGTCTGTCGGTTAACTGAAGATAATTTATTTTCCTCCTACTACTCAATAGATGCATTTCTCTGTTTTTGAATTCAAGAAGAGTTCTCTTGAGATAACAGGTTGCCAACATGATATAACAGGTTGATCTACACAAAATGATCGCTGTGGAACTTATTTGGTTACGCCAAATTATTTCTTCGTTCAACGTAAAATTTGTCTAGTAAGCTATAACTATTTATATGAAGTTTTAGAAATATTGAAAACTCTCGATATTTATATATTGCTTCCTAGCCTCAATAAGCAAATTCCCCAAAGACAACCAACAAAATTCACTTTCTCCTAAATACATTCCATAAGGTCAAGAGTTACTTAAAATATGCAGTGTTCTGTGGTTATCAGCACATTTTAGCGTAAAGGGCAATGAGAATAATAATTTTATCTGCTATAAGAATGCTCCTAAAATAACTTCCAAACTGATTTTCAAGACAATATTATGCAAACTTCCGGGGCGTTTATATCTATCTATGATACTATTTAGGTAAGAAACATCGCGACACATTACCATGATCACCAAAATGTTTAAGTACATATAAATAAATTTAGAAGGAAATAATAGATATTATATCTAAAGAATATTAAACCTAAAGGAGAAATAATATGAAGCTATATATATTTATCTATTTTACAATTTCCTGATTTAATATTGTGCTTTTGGCTATTAAATTGTCGCCAACTGGAATTTTAGAAAATATTCAATTAATTATTTTACGTATTGTATAATATAAGAAAAATACATCTACTTTGTTAAAAACCCTTTTAGATGAAAGCCCATAATATATAATATTGGCAAAGAAATTAAGACGCTAATTTACCTTCTCTGTAATTTGTATGTGAATATTTTGAAAAGAGAGATGAAACAAATTATTTGGGCAAATAAGAGGTATTATTATGCCAGTTATAAGTTTTAACGTAGCGTGACTTTACAGAATCTCGATTGTTTATACAGAAGAAGGTAAATATGTCGTCTATTATATCTTTCAGGGTTAGAATATAGTGCATATTTAAAAAATTACTACTTCTAAATTTATTGCCATAGATAAAAATATAAACATGAGTTTCTTAAAACCCATGTTTTTTATAATTTTAGATCGTGTAGTTTCATAAATACAAGAAAGGGCGTAATATTTGTTTGCATATCTTTCATTACATCTCTATAGATACAGCATTAAAAATTATAAAAAAAAATTGAGGCCTTTTTAAATAGCCCTTTTAAACAACACCAAAAATATCTTGCACTTAGTGTCAAAAATTTCCCAAGGAATATATTTGAGTTTTAGCTATTGAACTATAGTTATTTTATATAATTAAATTACTTATTGTGATTTAGTCGGTATGTTTTATTGCTGTACCAAATTTCAAGTCTCTATGTCAAACAGCTTCTGAGAAAAATGGACGGACGGATAGAAAGGTAAATGATTTTGTAAGGGTTCCCTTTTTCCTTTTGGGGTACGGTACCTAATAAATAATTTTTTTTCATTATCTAAAATAAATGCCCGTTTTATTGGTAGAGTCGAATACAAAGATCAAAATTCTGTTTGGAGTTGATGAGTTTTGTCAACATTGAAATAATGATATTTAGAAAACCCCCATTTACCCATTCAAAGTTTGCCTACAGAAGTTTTGAATAAAAATATTCAGTATCAACCACCACGCTCCACACTTAGCGCCAATGGATGGAAGTTTATCGTCTAAGTGGTTGACAGTGCAAAAATTGATGTAATGAAGAGCTTAGCGCTTTCGTAAACACTTATGGAATTGACCCTTATTTGATGCAAGTGAAGTGATATTAAACGTTATTTTCCATTAGAAATTCCTACTAAGATGCTATTTTTTAAGAAGGCTGTTAAGAAGCGTTGTATTATGTACCACTTTATATATATATACATATATATATATATATATATATATATATATATATATATATATATGTATGTATATATATATATATACATTTCCCTTTATGATTATTTACGTCAATCAAAATAGTATTCCTAATATGTTTTAATATCACTTTATATGTTTGCTCTCTTAACTTATAAACGATACTGGTTTGTACCGTATAAAAATATGATAAAAAATATTTTCTAGGTTATTATAAACTGAATTATGGTTTAATAAACACCAATATATTTCTTTATCAATTTGTATTTTATATAGTTCAAAACTATCATTAATACTAATTTTTATTAGTAGTTATTCCAATTTACATATTTCTAACGAACAAGCTGTAACAATCTTGTAAGTACTGTATTTAGTGCAAACGATGATAATGATAAATCATTCTATATTTAAATTATTAACCACGACCGAGGTTTCGTTGCATGACGACACCTTCACGTGAGCAATTTGAAGAGATGTGTTCAAACTGACCACCTGAAAATATTGTCATACAACGAAATCTGGGTTATGGCTAACAATTTAATTAAAGTAGAAATAATATATCACGTAGTTTCATTTAGTTGTGAACAGAAATGAAGTGAGAATGGATTTCTACAAAATTAACGCCAAATATATAAAAAAAAAATTAAATGCAATATTTTTCCATATTTTAATATTTCTTCAATACATTTTTTCATATAATCAGTCAATATTAGTAATACCTCCATTTTTTAGAGTTGCTTAGACGAATGGGCTTGTAATATTGGAAATAGAATCCTAGCAATTTACTAATATCGGGAACGGAGAAGATAAAGTATATATTTTACACTACATTTTCCATTTCCCCAATCTTGAACATGTCGCAATGCTTTCCTGCCATATCTTTGTGTTTTTTTTTCTACGGCGTTTCGAGGAGAATTATAATAGTGGTTTTATGCAAGTGAATATAAAATTGAATGCCGCATCCCGTATGGTTTGTGATGTATTCCAATTTATGACGCGATAACATATTATTTTACCTAGTCCTGATCGTATGAGGTGCCACTACACCTAGTACCGAATTAAAATGTGATATCAATCTGTCTGGTTCATGTCATCGTTTTTTGCGTTGAGAAACGATAATTGTTTTCTTGTAATAAGAAAGCAAATTTGTTTTAATTGTTTCGCAAGAGACTCGAGTAAAAAACAATTAATTAAAATCATATTATATACTGTGTGTTTGGTTATTTATTTATGTGCGTACTCTTTTTTTAGGAGTCTACTGAACTCTGGTTCTAAACTGATCAAGTTTACATTAACTTTATAACGAAGGAAAATTTGTATTATTGTTTGGCATTATGCTTATAGCTTGTTACAGCAAAAATCACTTATCGGGTTGGTATTTATGCTTGTGGGATATATAGTCTAGGCAATCTAATCATATCCTTAAAAGTTTATACATGCTTATGTATACGCAGAATTCTTAGTTTCACTTATACTTGACACCATAATTATTATTTATACTACGTAAGTAGTTAAATATAGATTAATTAAAATATTTATAAGTAAATCTTACCATAGGTGATCTATTACAATCTTACAGTTTGTTTTATTGCTGTTCAAATTAAGAACAGTCTCTACTAACTAGTTGTTAATCAATCTTTGTAGGAAAACAGTATCTTTATTAACTTTCAGTATCTAGGGTCGGCAGAAAATATCATGGAAAATATGTAATTGGTTATTAGTTTTGGGATATATGTAGTTTTAAAATTTAGGCGCTGTGCTCTAGACACAATAAATTTATAAAATACCTACTACATAAGCTTCGGGTTATCATGACATAACTCGAAAGAAAACTCAGAGGGAGTGAGATCAAATTCGCATTTGGCCGTGTTTTTTTATAATAATTAACATTGTTACAAAAAAATACTGCATAATATATTTTATTTTAGGGAGTAACTCTGTTTTGGAATATTTTTGAAGAAACTACTTCTCCGTAATTATCAGACAAATTTTTACCAATATTGCGAGGCCTCTCCTATAATCGTGGATTTATTACAAATAGTTTATTTATTAGCTCAAGTCACTTAACCCGCCCAATTCATGTTATCTACTTCGTGCTTGTAAATTTCAGTAATTATACTATACAATTGGAACAATTTGTGATTGCAAATTTTAATACCTTTTAATACATAATAAAAATACTTGTAAGATATAAAAAGAAAAATGTGAAGTGCACGTAATAGATAAAAAGTAAGGAGTGTAGATAGTACATTGAGAAAACGTTAATTTTCCAAAAACTATTTTACGAGTTTTAAATAATTGATAACATTATTCTAAAAAGTGATTCTTAAACTTGGTGTTCCATTTCAATCCTATAATAAACTTTAATAAATTTCTTTTAACATATTTGCAAAAATACATACAAATACATACAAAAAATATGGACGACAAGCCTCCACACTCTAACTCATAGTTTATGGATAGGCGCGCCTCCCCTAAAGTTAAGAATTGTAACCCGTAATACATCATTAAATTCCATATTCTATTATATTCTATCCAGGAAAAAAATAAAATAAGTAAGTGAAATTTTATGTTATAGCGAAAATAAGAAAGCACACAAGAAATAACAATATTTTATTTGAGGAACAACATCGATCGGTCATCATTAATTAAATCAACTCTTTGACCACTCTCGAATCGATCAATCTTGCGAGAACTTTGTGAGGCGTACATAAACTTAAGTATGTGTGTGTATATATATATATATATATATATATATATATATATATACACACATGTATTCCACACGTTCATAAAAATTCTTATCTGCAATATCCCTTTGAGCGATATGTCCACAATATACATTCGGTGTGCAAGGAAGTTTTTCTACAGAGAATTTGACTTAATATGAATGAAATCGAATTGCAAAAAACATTTTTCCAAAATGAGAAAGTTATTTTTTCGCGACATCAACGCCACAAAATTTAAATTAGACGTGGCGGATAACTGTCAGATTGCATTATTTTTAAAATTAGAATTATGCAAAGAGCAAACTCTAATTGTTTTATGAATCCATCATTTAGTAAAGCGACAAACAGCAAAAAATTTCTTGGAGCCAAGTCCAGTGCTATGATTAATATGATCTATAGATTTAAAAACCAATTACTACTTAGTCTCTAACTGACTCATTACAATAACTCCAGAAACATGATTTATGTGATTAAATATCAATAAATTAATGGTGTAAAAATTAATAAAAAAACACGTTTTTTTAAATAAATCACTAAAAAGCAAAAAATTAATTATCGAATCTGTTTTCTCTGTTAAATTTAATATAAAGAATAACTAATAAAGCAGAAAAACACACATGAATTCAAAATAAATTTTGACTAAAAAATACCAATCTTGAACCATCAAGTAACTCCATAATTTAATCCCTAAAGTGGTCTTTAAAAAAATATATGATTACAAACAATTCAAATCCGATTATGCCAATTATATATTTTTAAGGAAACAAATAAGGGTATAATTTGAAGTTCCAAGGTATATTTTTAAGTTTCCATGTCTAACGAATACAAGAGACCTTTATAGTATCACTCACGTGTTGTTAATCCATCTGTCACAGCATTTTGCTCAAAATCGCTTGAGGTAGAGTATTGAAATTTGGCTTAGTAGTAAAATTTATTAACCTGCGCTTATTTTAATAGCTAAAGCTCAAAGATAAACGATTAAAATTTTTTGGGGGATACATTACAAATTAGAATTCTTTTTTTCAAAAAGTGGAATAAAGTTTTAAAAGGCTAATTAACGAATCTCAATTTTGCTTGTGATTTTAGGTATTATATCTTCAAAGACAAATTAAAAAGTATGTTCCCACATCTTATTACCGGAATTACGTAACTTAAAATATTGAAAAATATTGGATTTTTAAAATTTGGATTTTTTTGTTTGAACAAAGGTCATAGGAAAAAGAATAGAAATGATTATACATGTCGTTAATATAAATGTGCACCGTGTTTTCGCTCCTGTGGAAAATGTCGTAAACAATAAATTTATGTTTTTTTCAGTTCATAGCTGATTATCTCAAATACCATCGATATCTATATTTTTAGATCTTTCATTTAATACCACATACGATATATTCATATTAAAATGTAATTGTATTGAATTCCACCTGCCTCCCCTCCCCCCTGTTGGCCACATAATTTTTTGTGTAACACTTTCTAGTTTAAGATACCCATATGATCAATATATATTAATGAACATCTTATTAACCGAAATATGTAATAGTTTGGTAACTAAAATAGGACAAACAAGCATACAATGATACCAAATTCATTAAACTGCTTCTTAGATCGCAATAAAGTAGTAGTCGGGCAAAAAAATAAAGAGAAAATAAATAGTATTTGAGGAAAGCAAACAACATTTAGTTATATGAAAGTTAATTAATCAATTAGCAATTGTCAGACATAAAAAGAAGGAAAAATGTCAAGGGTAGCAAACGTAAAATGAAATGGCGATTAACTCACGTAACAAATAAATTTTCAGGCTCTCTCTTCGAATAAGGGGATGATATTGAAAAGATAATTCCAAACTATTGAAATCCTTACAATACATAATTGGTATTAAAGGGGTGGAGCCTATTTAAAAATCGGTGTTTTAAATTATTTTAAAAGATTTTATTTTAATACAGAGAAAAAATTTATTATTATTATTAATATTTGGCATTAGGTGATCAATATTATTAAAGGTTATCCACTAGCTGGACAAAATACTTCTACTTTCTCCATATCATTAGTTCTTCCAAGATAAATAAATCTAAAAGATTCAATAGTATTTTGATTATGATCTATGGAGCCAAATTTATAAGTTTTAAAAATTAAACTAGTAGTGGCGTGTTGAAATGAAATGTTTCCTAGCACATATACGATTTCATTATATTGCTATTTAAAATGTATGTTTTTCCTTTTAGATAATTCATGGATGTCTTCCTTTAATAAAACGTATTTCTTTGAATTACGGAATTCAGTAAAAACACGAACGTTCTTTATCAGTGTTGTTAGAAAACTCTGATAATGGGGAGAATATAGATATTAATTATTTAGATAAAAAATTCAAATGTTTAAAAATTAAGGTGATTGGTTTAGTGCTACTGAGTGTAATGAATTTGCAACAACTAATGAGCAATATGTATTTAAATGTGATTGAGCTCAACCTAAAAAATATTCCTCTGATCGCGGTTAACCAAGGATGGATTTTACTGAACTTAGCAAAAGATCGAAAGGTAGACGGTTAACGAAATTATCTCAGGTTGACAATTCACCAATTCACCAGTAACAGTTCAGATACGTCGAGACCAATGAATTAAATGTAAGTGCGTATGATATTATATTAATTTTTTATGAAAGTTAAGCTTACGAAACACTAATATTTGCTGTTAATAAACTTTTTTAATGGTAACATTTATAATAAAGTTAAATTTAAATTATTGATGTAATTATCACGAAACAATCAATAATTACGTATTATATAATATAAAGTGCTTATTATATATATTATATAATAAACACTTAGGATTATATCAAAACTAGTAAGAAATAATGATAATAAAACGAAGAATAAGGATGAATGAACCACGTTTCAGCCGTATTAAATACACTCTGTATTTGTTATATTTATATCTCGCATTTTATGGTGCCTGTGTTGAAAAAAAAATCACAACTAGAAATTGAAAAAATTGTGTAACCTCTTACGTACAAATGTATTGTAATAATGTAATAATTTTACATTGTAATAATTTGAACTCTTTTAAAACAGGATATGTGTGCTTCCCAAGGGTATATATTGAGAATTAATCATTATATAGTAATCACAATGCTATATACTTTCCCTCAAATGGGAGTGATTTGGTGGAGACGGATATTTGCTACCTGACTAAAATGGATGTCTGTTTCGAAACGAATTAAATGAGCCCAAACATAAAAGTTTCAATACAATTAATTTAGGAGTTGTCTTTACCACTTTTCAGCTCTATTATCATATTGGCTCTATGTTAATATAATATTGTATTGTCATAGGAATAACAAAGATGTGCAAAATTTCAATCCAAATCGTTAGGGGAGAATGGATGAAAATTTGGTAACAAAATATTTTGAATAGATTATTATACAGTTGCTAAATGAAATATATTTATTTAAAAAAATTATTTCATTAAAACCAATTTATATGCTTTGAAATATAGTATTATAATAAACCGTAATGAATTGTCGGTATATTATAATACTCTGGTTGAAACACACCGGAGATACTTAGTCGTATCATAAAAATGTGATGAGGTAATTAGAAGAAAAAACGCGTCAGTATCCGAAAAAGTTTATAATTTTAGTTTTTGATTTTAAAGAAGGGTAATGTACATAAATATTTTCCATAAGAATAAAAACAACTAATGCCGAGTTTTCAATATACTTGGAAAAGTTCAGTGAATTTTAATAGCGGAAACGCGTGAAGTTCCAATCTAAAACATTACTTTATTTCTAAAATTTTAGGTACCGCCTTAGTAAAGTAGATGGCTAGAAAATATAAGATTGTGATTTTAAAACTTCTTTTCATTTGAAGAAAGGAGATTGGGTAGAAATCAGAAACGCCGTTTCATTTTATATGCAAAAGAGCATATCTAAGCTAGAAATAACTCAAACTATCTCAGAAGTTCAAGGGACGCGACACCTAAGTCTATATTTGAATGCATATTATTTAAGTCTATTTATCGATCAAAAAATAAAACATTAGAGCACTCCTGAAGTTACCAGTATAACCTGTGATACAAAACACTCAATTTGGACTGCTTGTTGCCTTTTGCTGGAATAAGAAACTGATCAATTAAGCAAATTACTATCAATATCATGAAAACAGGGTTTAAGTAATAAATCGAGATGGTTAACCTTACAAAACCTTTTTTTGGAAATCGATGTATAGATACAAAATTTACCTTTATCCTGACTATAAAAGATGGTGTATAAAAATCACACAACCAAAAATAACTTGCAGCATTAAATTGTCATACAATGAAAATAATAAATTTTACAGCGCATGCGTATTCTTTATGTACCTCTTGCCTTAACATCGTCAGTAATTTTAAGTACAAACATTTTTATCTCCGAGTGGAAATATTAACAAAATTTTAAAACTTGGGAAAACTATAAATTATTGCCTAAATATGTGTACAGAAAATATGTATATATTAGGACCAGTCGCTAACAAAAATAGTAAATTTAAATTTAAAAGACAATTCATTAAGTATATTTTTACAGTGATTATAGTATATTGTATTCGGTATCATACGTTGATTGTACGCAAATCGGCATCAGAGTTTGATTTACAGCAAGCTCAGGTCGAATACTATTGACTAGGAGGTATTTTCTGTAAGATGGAGCGAGGAGTGTATGAAGTTCTGATAAATTTTATAATTCTGTATTTTTTGTACTCTCACAGTAAAATTAGCTTTCGAAATGAGTCGTAAAATTAGTTTCGTATCTAAAAATTCTTTTGCTGTGAGGTTTTACAAGTGAAACTGTGACGTAAGAACAAAATTGTTCAATAGTATTTTATTCTTTATTTTTTAAAATCAACACAATACTTGTTTTCCGAACATTTTATAATTTCACAATTAACGAGTAATTTTATTTCATTACAGAAAAATGTAATAAAACTTTAAACTAGGTACAAATGTTACTGTCTAAAATTAATTGCAAATAGTCTCTTACTTTTGTAAAATAGTTTAACCAGACGATGATGGATTACGCCAATTTTATTACTGCTGTAAATTGCACAAATTTAATCAAGTGAATAGGTAGAGATAAGAAAAGCTCTGAATTTTTTTTATCTATTGAGTGAATTGCAGTAAGAATATTTCAGTGATGTCCTCTCTCATAAAGAAGTTAAAAGAAGGTGAGTATTATTAGAGCACTCTCTGAGAAAATTGTACAGAAATATAAAGATATAGGATATTCCGAGAGATGGGATAAATTTTTGTCATAGATTTTTTGGACAAGTCGCTTGCCTCGAAGATTTATTTTATTATATTTATGTATAAGTGCCTAATTGCTTAGCTTATATTGACATCTGTATTTGATGTTTCGTTTATAACACGTGTTCAAAAATACATAATAATTAATAGTAACTATTATGAGTAATAAAATCAAAATTATTTTTAAGACATAATTAATATTTTTATGCCTGTAAAAAATATCTGGCATATCATTTGAAAGATATTTGACAATTCATTCGTATGGTAAAAAATGATAACAAATTTGTTATATTGTTATTATTAAAGAAATACTCTGTCCCCATAGACGTCCATAAGTAGCTAAGGGTATATAAAACTCTTATTGTGCGAGTTGTAATCATAGTTTACAGATTTATTCATTATCTCTGTATGTTTTACAATAACATTCTATTTAAATATAGTATTAAACCTGTTTAATCAAAAAATACATTGAGTGCTCAACTCACTATACTAACTATAAGTTTTGCAAATAGTTTTAGTATAAAACTTTTATAATCGATGGATTTGGGAATATTATAAATTATATTAAAAATAATTGAAAATGCAATATCCTAATATTTTAAATAAGTTAATTTAAAGCATTTTGATAATTATTTTGTTTCTGTTAGAACTTGCTTCCTCCTGATTATTATTCACGTTTACGGCAATTATCTGTTAGCCGAGTACCGAAGTTCATATTTGACATAGTGTCCAGAAACAGCTGATAAATAATAACAATAAAAGCTCACTATTATATATATATATATATATATATATATATATATATATATATATATATATATATATATATATATATATATATATATATATATATATATAGTCAATTATAATGATTATAATTTATTTAAAAAAAAGCTATCGAAACGGTGGAGTGGAATTTGTATACCTACATGTCAATCAAGCTAGTTTGAAGTAATTTTTAATAAACAATCCAATGTGCGTTTATTATATTATTTATGCTTAATTAGCGTTTCGGAGTCTATTCTAATATGGAGTTTATTTAAACACAGATCGTGTTAAAGAATAATCCTAAGCAAGAAACTCACATGCGTTAATACCCTTAAAATGGTTTATCAATAAGACGAAAGTCCAAAATACAATTATTCATAAAATTGAAAAAAAAACATTCATTATTATACTAATTGCCATCATGCATGTTAAAAAGATATTGTTTCCAGATGTTAAATGGTTTAACTAGACAAACTATTTTAAATTGTTATTATTTTTATGGGGTATTTCTTCACACAACGAAAACCATTTGTTAAAAAAATGTGTTGATACGTAAATTTTTGTAATGCTTGGTGTCGGCTAATGTATTTACTTTTTCTGAACTCATTTCTACTTGTCTTTTTGAGGATATTTTATATTTATGTTGAAACTACCGGAACAAAATTTGACAAATCCTTCTGAGCACTCACATTCTAATATTTTTCGCTATACACTCTATAGACTTTTATATGTTTTGGGGTCATATATTTCATTTTACAAAATTAAACAATAGAATATACAGGAAATATACATTTTTGTCTTTAATTTTTAATTAAACACACGTCCTTTTTGAAAAAGACACACATTATTTTTAAAACAGACAAATAGATAAACTAAATAAAGCTGTTTTGGGAAATAGGAGAGTAAAGATTTCGTCAAAATTTTCTAATCACCTAAAGTATTACAATTTTTATGGCAACACTGTGGAAAGGAAGGATAATAAATATAAAACTGAGTTGTATAGATGATTTAAATCTAAACATTTTAATGCAGCTATGTAAGGTACCAATATTTGAAATGTTTAAAACACGGATTTACATGATGTAAACTTTTAGTATCTAAAAACGTAATTTAGTGTCAAAAACAAATATATTTCCAAAGAAAAATAGCTTGAAATTGAACAACCTCCAAAGCTAATAAGGTAAAACTACTAACAGTATCATTTGCAAACTTGGACCAAAGTTTAATTTACGATAAGCCTGCCGGCTAAAATCGTTACTGTTGAAACGTAGTTTGTTAATAACTTATGACGACAAACTATTTAACTATCAGCTTTGTGGTAAACTCTATAATAAATTTTAGGATAAGGACAACTTTGCAAGTCATCACGTAGAGAGCTTCCTATTTGTTGTGACAATATTCAAAAGCAACCATCAAGACATAACGAGCTATTCGCTTATATTATGTGATTTAGTATGGCATAGTTTCGTAATGTTTCAAAAACGCTAGTTCCCAGCAAGTCAAATTTTAAAATATTAACAAATTTCAACGCGAGTTTTCAAAAAAGATATTGCCCTTTAAACTTATATTTGTCGACTTAACGTTAATTTGATGTCGTCTAAATCAGAGTAACTTTTACTGAGTTAGTTTGAAATTTTTGTGTAAAATATTCGTAGGAATATGTCCGCACAAAATTCTATAACTGTCATTCTTATTAGCGGTCAATACGTGATTACTTGCTGCATTTTAACAATATTAAACAAGGATAATTTGTTCCAAACGTGGGTATGTCTAATATTTTCTTTAAGTCAAAAATAAATATCCTAGTTATGCGATATTTTTAAATGCGTACAGTTGTATTATCATGTAATTTATATTTCGCTTTTTTCTTCAAACCACTTAAATACGCGTTCGTGTTATGAAGGATATTTGAAGAAATATAAAGAAAAATTTCTCAGTAAATTTGTTTGTGTTCTCATAATTAGGTACGAGATAATAGAGCTTTTTAAAAAGATTTTTTAAAGATAACTTAATAAACATTAAATTATTTCTAATTTGAATGAATTAACTCGTATCGTATTGTTCGTGTTTCGTTGAAATATTTGCATAAATAGATTTTTTAATTTTTTAAATCATGAGAAATTAGTCCGTGTCTCTAGCAAATCGTTCATAACCTTTTATTGCTAATTCATTAACGGTTGATGTTTAATTTTTTACCATTTCTCATGAAACCAAATCATGTAATATTTATTTCTTTTTACTCCGACATTAATTGGAGGAAATAGAAGATACAATACTCACTATTTTAACGCACATGTCTTAAAAGCTGGTACTGCAAAAAAATAGACCCCACCCTGGCCAACTCTCGCTTACTCGAAAGTTAGTGGTGAAAATGGGCCAACATAGAAAATAATGCAAGATACCACTGACCATGAGTTAATAGATACTGTAGACATTGCGACAGTCAGAGCGGCAGTTCGCGTCTCTCGATTAGCCGGTGGAAATTCGGTCGCCGACCTTCTCCGACAAATTCGATAGTTATCGGCCATCGGCTGAACACCGTCAAAAGATGATCATCTTTGTTGTGCGTAATATATACTAATTATGACATGTTATGCGTTGTTATCAAATATTAACTTAAATTCAGTCATAGAAACTCTTCTCACTTATCTTATCTTAGAATTCTTTGTCAATTACATTTTTCTTTTATTATATAATCGATGTGAATTCTATTCATTCGGGAACTTTCATGATTGCCGTTAAATCGTTCCCCTAAATGGAATTTGAATTAATTAGACAAGACGGTTTGCGAAGTTAAAAAATATGAAAGATATAAACTTGATTAAAAAGGGTTTCACAAAAATAGTTTTAAATCTGACGAAATTTTTTTAAGGTTTTCTTTGGAAAAAAGGACTGTCCTAAAACCAGTGTTTTTCTTTAAATTTGTTGTGATGTACCGCTGTGTCTTCAGAATAATTCATATTAATTTTATTTAACTTACAACGAAATTTATATTGCAGTTTAAAGTTCCATAGAATCTGGAAATAAATAATATCACATACAAAATATATATCGTTTGCGGCTTTGTTCAGAGGTATCGCTCACACGTTCTGTAACTTACATGGAATGATATTTCTGACAATAGCCTGCAATATTATTAATCACAATTTGCCATTGACTTCGAACGCATGAGTAATTGCTAATACAGAAATCAACTTTGATGATGAGTACGTGTAGCGTGGTTTTGAAAAAATAATTGCAACAAATTTTTTTAATATTAGACTAAAATTTGTTAAGCATTATTAGAAAGAATTTATACATTTTTGTACCAACAAGTTTTAGAATTACCTAATTAAATATCGAACTACTGTAATTTAAAAATATCAGTATGTGTGTTAGGAAAGTAATTCGAATAGAATAACTTTTTATTTTTCTCGTAAATTGTAAAGTTTGAAACGTTTACGGGGACATGTTGCGCCTTTATGTAGTGATGTTATTTGGACACTTTCAGTTGAGCTAAGAAATTGAAACTTAACTTTTGGACAGTGTAGAAGTTGAGAATTTTAGAAAAAAAAAGAAAAACTCGTAAAATGACAAAATTCATCTACTAATTGTTTTTTATTCTGTGCGTAGGAACAAATAAACATGCAGACAATTAAAAAAAATCGATATCCTCTCAGAATTATACAGATTGCAAGAGGATACTGGAAACTCTTATAAAATTATTTCTTCAGTTTTTACGCAATGCACAAAACATAAACAAACAGACAAATATAAATATCAAGCCACATCTATTTCTTTTTTATAATTTATTTACAGTATCCTGAATTAGTTTTATATATATTTGTATATTGTGAAAGAATAGAATGGAAATATTTGATAACAGACCTTGTTCAAATAAAATTTGCACTGGGTTTTGAGTTTGACGACAGTGACAACTTCAATAATATTTAAATTGAACTATTTGAATTATTTCTCGTGTATTTTCTATTTTCTTTTTGCATAAATAATTAGACTGATAATAAAACAGATTAAGCCTGGAGATGAAATGTTTGGAAATTACAGTGACTGATGGTACCTAGAGCAGCCAAGTGGAACTATTTTTACATAGGTCATATTTGTTAGATGCGTTAAGTTATGTAAAAAATCACTTTTATTTGTTTTGTGGTAAGTATAGCTATGTCTTATTTCAATTGTAATAACTATTAAATATTGGCGGTAATTGTACGACCAGTTACAAAACTCTGTAAATATTATTGACTTAAAAGAACATTCTTGTTGAAGTCACAAGTAAGTTCTTTATCCAGCTTCAAACAATGGAATATTATGCAAAAGATTAACACGTGTTAACAATTTTTCATCTTCTGAAATAAGACACTGTAGCCAATCATTGGTATAATGATAAATATGTCTAATATATTCTCTCTCTGTCCAAAATATTCTACTCTAATATATTATGTACAAATTGATTTTCTTCTGAAATTTGACGCAATATACTTGCAACATAATATTTTCACTTCTTTCCTAAAGCATTTTTTTATTGCGTTATAAGAGCTTGAACTTGATGATTCAATGAAAGCTTTTTAATTTTTTATAATTGTAGTAAATTTAGAACAATCGATGGTTCTCTCTAGTTTCTTTCCTTATTATTTTTTTCTTTATTTCTTGTATGACGTCTTTTCTACCTTTCTCGAGCATATATTCATTTTATAATATAGAAAACAAATATAAACAATAAATTTGAAAATTGTGGTATCATAATATTTATTCAGCAAAAATATTTGTCATAAAAATTTTTTGGCAATTTAATATGTCATAAACATTAAAAATTATATTAAAAAAATATGCATTTATACAAATTTCAGAATACAGATAAATTGTGTGTGCTGTGGAATCTAAAATATTAAGAAATCGTAAGAGACGTATGTTTGTACAGCAAAGATACTTTTAAAAAAAATTGCTGGAATATATATAGTAAAAAAAATTTGTTTTATTCATTATTATAGCCTGTCTCTCTGTCTTTTTATTTGAGTTACAAAAACTACTGGACCGATTAGAATGAAACTTTAACTATAAAATCAAAACCTTTACAGGTATTTTCCGGAGACGTTTTTCCTGTCTCTTTTATGCTATTTTTATTTTTGATCAAGAGTATTTTAGATTTTATTCCTTATTTCTCCAGAAAAATTCTGTAGCAAAATAAATATTGTAACTGATCGATACCACGGGATGACTTAATATATACACAGATGTACGGACATACGTATATATCAGTATATGTAATTTAATGGAATTTTGATATTGGTTTCAATAAAATTAAATTCAAAAAAATAAATCTGTAAATAATTGATGTGTTCAGATTAATACAAAAAAATGGAAGGATATTGTATATAGTCTCGCCAAAATGAAGAAAGCATAACCTTAGCATCAGTGAAAGTAAGGAAAGAGAGTAGTTTTTAAATAAAATGTCAGTGGATAAGCACGTATCACGTGGGAGTCTACGTGTGCGTATTTATATATATATATATATATATATATATATATATATATATATATATATATATATATGTATATATTCATATATATGTATGTATCTATATATGCACGTGCACTTTTAAAGGCTTATACACTTTGAAGAAAGCACCCGATTGATTACAGATTTCTTTTATTTGGTAATTATTTTTGAAAAGATCTAAATGATAAATTTCCAAGCTGGGATATCCACTCCAACTCGGATATATTCCGCCAAAAAATTGTGACTTATATTCCATGTAAACTAAGGAAAAATAAATTATATTAGAACTGTATAAACTGAAGTCTATTTGTATTAGTCTATCAAATAAATATATCATTTAATGATAATCGAAAGAGAATTTCTGAGATAAAGACAGAAAACCATATTTTTTTATACACCAAAAAAGTTGCGGGTAGGCCGCCTGCGTACAATAAAGAAAGATGACCGCTCTGTTAGAGTCATTTTTATTGTTACGTTATTTAACAGATCAGATTTAATAGGTTATCCTTTTCTATTTTAACTCGAATAAGTCTACTGCTCCTAAATTAAAATATTTGAACTATTCATGTAACATAATACAAAGTTAATTCATTTAATAGTAAATTGTAGCAGTGTCATACATTTATGAATGTAATTCAAGCATTACCTTATTTCGTAAAAGTTCTTTAACCGGTCATTTCTTACGTACGTTACATACATAATAAATAATTAGTCGTGCACTCTTTAATTCATTTTTTACAGGCAAAATTTATAAATATGCTTCTGCAACCAGAATTTAAATTTTTTCTCGAAATTTTATTCAAATTTATAAAAATTAAATCTGTATTGTTATAATGTATATTCAGTGAGATTTACTTTGAAAAATATCTACCGAAACTATTAATTGTAATATTTCCAAACAAGCGTTAATCGTTAACATACTACAGAGGATCCTTTCTCTGTGTTATGGCCGATGGCGTGTAAGCTAGACTGATGGTTGTAATAATTATCTTCTCACCTAAATATATTGATTCTACTTGCCGCATTGCATAGAATATTTATTGAACTTTCAAGTAATATAAGACGTACTAAGTTTTCACTTTTTTAAAACCTACAAAAATATCAAATTTCTGGAAAAATCACTTTGTCCGTATGCGTTGTCTAAAGAAGGTGAGCCCCTTGGGCAAAGCGGATAAATTTAAATATCAAGATAAATTTATATAACAATGTGTAATCATATTTAATATAAATAATAAACACAATCGAATAAAACATTATATTATTTTTTTAGTTGTTATAAGATTGATACAAGTATTTAGCATTAATTTATTAAAATAGTACCCATTAAATCGATATATTGCAGGCTCACATTTTTGCAATATTTAGCAGATAATTATATAATAATTTTGTACCCGCTTTGTCCTATCCGCTTTGCCCGAAACATGTATATTTATTGAGAAAAAATAACTTCAAAGACCATGGTGACACACTTACATTCTCGAAGTTTAAAACAGAAGAGTGAAAAAATAAAGCAGCAACATAAAAACAGTACAGCAAAAAATGTTTCCGATCATTCAAACGAGACCATGTCAAAATGTTAACCAAGTCAATAAAACACTCTTATTTTACTTTGCGTTCGCGTTGGGCGACTGTAGTGCCAGAACTGGACTAATTGAAATTGGTCGACGCTTAGATAAACTCGGCGTACCTGGTGAGTACAACAATCAACATATCGATTTGTGGTAACTCACCTGCTTGGCACTATCTTCTCCTTCTTTATAGGTCTTGTCAAATGCGGGTTCTGGCGAGTTTAACGCGCGACGCAAAACCCGACAATAATTGGTTCTGTAATAATCGGAAAAATAAGAAACGTATAATATTTAATACCAATTTTTAATCGCAGGCGTAATAATATCACTGATTTCTAAGTGACTGAAATGTCTAAACCGTTGTTGTGATTTTACGTTAAACTTTATGCGATCTTCTAGTACTTTTGCTTTTTTCTATAGTTTTAACTTTTGTGGTTTCGAAAATGAAACGGAAAGAAGAAATATTTTTAGAGAATAGTTGCAAAAACATATTTACGATTACCTCACATAAAATTTCTAAAAAATAAATGCTTTATAAACCACATAACTTGTCCATTTAATCAACACCCCCACACAACCTACATCAATAATTTTTACTACTTGCTTACATCAAAATTACCAAGTAAATTTTAACTTCTATTCAATTAGTAATATACGCAGGATAAGATGCTCGGTAAGTTCCACTTTTCTAAGTCAAAAATATTCTCTAAAAAACGGCTATGAAAGACAGGTAGAAGAATTTCTTGGTGATTATATAATTAAGGTCTATTTTTGTTTTTTCTTTATGGCGCGCACAACCTCAAGAAACAAGAATTTTAATTCACTTATTACCATATCATTTTAAATTTCTGGGACATTTTTAGCATTTATGTAATTCATTCTATGGTCTTTAAAGAACTAAGCGTAAAAATGAATACTTAACAGTAAATATGACATTAGGAGAAAAGTAGTAAGAAGTGAATGCATGATTAAAATTAAGATATTAGTTTAAAACAATTCATGAAATACGTGATAAGTTTTAAATCTAATCTACACAAGTAAGTGAAGATACACTTTAATAAAATAATGTGATAAGACAACTAAGGAAACAAAATTATTGTCGTATTGCTTGATTGGCATTAATAAACCACAGAGCCACTTGTACTTAAAATTCCAGACAGTAAAGTCGAAAATTTCAAAAGTTTTCAAATTTTCTTTTGCTTGCATCGCGGAGATGCGTGCGAAATATTAGATGGACATCTTTTTAACAAATTATATCGGAAAGTTATGAGCGCTTAGTCTACTTAAATGCAATGGTACATTTTTATAAAATACAAGTTTTATTTATAATCAGGGAGTTAAAAATATTTTAAGTTGACCTATTAAGAGTTTACGAATAAAAATCTTCGACAGATTACAGGTAGACCAAATTCAACATCCAAGGCCAATTTTCTTGGCAAATCTTTAAAGGTCAACAATCATCAAATATAAAGATCACATTTCCGAAAATTATCTACCGGAAAAGTTATTGTAAATTTAAAAGACTTTCATGTTTGTCTTAACCTCTGGAATCACTTTACTTGCAAACTAAACACAGTTTTTTACTATTTTGGATACGGGATATGTCATTCGAGTCATAGACAACTAAACAGAATTAGTATTGAATATGTCAAATCGGCAGCTTAAATAGACGGAATGTTATACCACCATGCGACGTTGCATATTATAATAACTCCTGATCATCATATTTTTTCTTCTCTTTATAAAACATTTAATATTTTACATGAAAATTTATAACAATAATTTAACTCCTTTTAAATCAGGACCGAATAAGAACCCCACGGTGTATACTCATATCTTTAAGTATTAATATTCTAATTTCTTCGTGGCTTTCATATAACTGCATATGTTTACTTACCTATCTAAAAGTTTCCCAGTCGTTTCATGCCTTTATATATAATTGTACATACTTACCTACCTACCCTCTGAAAACTTATTTGCTTTATGCCATTTTATTTGTGTGTACATCCTTATTTACTTACGTACCTACCTAACTATTATTACCTTAGCCGCTTCATACCCTTGTGTGTACCTTTACATATTTATCAACCAATTTATTTTCTTATTTTTTCTTTAAATCTAGCCAAGAAAAACGAGTCTAAACTCGATAGGTTAAACCCTCCCCACTAAGGAGTTACTGTCACTATCATTTGGCTCCATAGCCAGACCTCGGTTACGATTTGCGACCAAAATTCTCAACAAGTCAAACGAGTCCAAGTACGATCCTTTGATTATCCAATTTAATAAACCAACTGTTCGTGACTAAGTAGTTCCTTTCAATATCTTTCGGTTCCAACGTTAGACCTTGACCACCATTGATGAACAAAGGACTCGTCAAGATAGGTCAAACGAGCCCAAATGCGACGGATCTGCTGTTCATCACTGAGGAGTTTTCTCGTCAATTTCAATCCAACCAGCAATCCATGCATTTAATTTTTAAAGTTTCAATAAAGTTTAATAAACAAATAAATAATAGGTTTATTGTCCTTTCAAAAATATATTTTTCGAAGTGCCACATTTATGAATTAAACGACAGTGACAGCTGATTAATCATAGTTTCATTCTAATTTTATAACTTACATGCTCTTTTCAATAAAATAACAACAATTTTGTTCCATCCTTTATAATACGAAAAGAAAAATATTTTCAAACCCAATTTTATTTATATGTTAAGTACATTGAATATAATAAAAAAATAGAGCCAATGTAAAAGCGTTTCAATTTAGTTTCTTTAATAGGGAAGCGGGATTTGATATATTCCTCCAAATATTTCTATAAAATTAATCTAAAAACAGTATAAATTAACAATATTTGATGAAGTCAAATTAAATTTGTTTGAATAAAAGCAAGTAATTTGTAATTTCAGAATTTAACATTATTTTATTAAATATCTAAAATAGCAATCTAGAATCGAATTGTGAGTCATATGGCGCTAGAGAAATGTCTATGTATTCCATATATCAATAGGTAGCAGTTATCACCAACCGCATGTAAATTTATATACATTATAAAATAGAAGAAATACAGAGGAGATACTTAGGATGTAAATGTTGATGTATGACTCTTTTTAGTATGACATACAAAGAATATGCACCTCCTCTCAAGTTTACTGTAACAAAAGTGCACTCCGTAATCAAGTATGATACATAAAGAGCACGACCTTTTCTCAAGTATGATATACAAGAAGAACAGCCCCTTCTCTTGTATATTCTACAACGAAAACGCTCACAGTGGCCTCATGTGTATTACGTAACATAATGCGATGGATTTCAAATATTTACTTATTACAGTTTGCCGCTAGAAATCATAATTGACAAGTTTTAGCAAATGTTAAAAACTATGTTTGTCAGTTGTATAAATCACCTACGTGCATTCCGCTCCGGCAAAATTTGCAATTCCTTCGTGTATTTCTTTTAAATTTTTATTCAACACAATATCATAAATTGGCAAGTGTAATATTACGGACATTTAAAGAAAAGACAGAGCATAAACTAAAAATTTAATCAGGAACTAAATGTACACACAGCCTGTGGATTATGCAAACACATGATCGTATGATGAAAAACGATGACCACATATTGGTGCGTGTCCTAAATTTCCTTTGAGTATAAATGAAGCGTAAAATAAACAGAGCGAAATAAATACCAACATATAGGAAAATTGGGAGTGAAACATGCAAATAAAGGGAGAATAATTTATGAAAGGAAAATAAGGAAACATATCGACGGATTTTATTGATGTCAGCTGGATCATATACGAATAAATATGGATATATATTACACTCGTAAGGACATGGAAAAAATAAACACCTTGGTTTCTATTTTCGTCACATTTTATTTTCTCTCTCTGCTTATAAAAAACCTTATTCAACAAAGAATCAAAACAAAATCGAGAACAACAGAGTAAATAAACGAACTTTAGTGGTGTCAGCTGTGTTCCTTACGCATGACTAAAGATGTAGGTTAAACTCACAAGGAAACGATAAGAACATGTTTTATTGCTACTATTTTACTCAGATTGTCTTTTCTTTCTCTATTCGAGGAGAATTGATTCTACCACCACCATGGGGAAAAAAATAATAACTATTAACAGCACTTCACAATAAGTTTGCATTGGATATAATACATTAATGTAAATTTATAATCCATTGTTGGTCTAAACTACACAAGAACTTGAGAAAAATAAATCCTCAGTAATCTATTCTAATATTATAAAGAGGAAAGATTTGTATTTTTGCATGTGTATGGATGTATGTAATGAATTGGCTCAAAAACTACTGAACCAATTTCAAAAATTCTTTCACCATTTGAATGGTACATTATCATTTCTCATAGGCTATATTATCCACAGGAACAAAATAAGAATCCTTACTTAAACTACAATAATGTAACCCAAGGTGTAAAAAAACTTGCCATAAAATGTTTTTCATGACATGCGCTGCGAAAACTATTGATGATAGAATAAAAAAATGTTCCACGGTATTAAATAACATATTAATATCTACAAAAAATGTGAAAATAGCATATGTCTAACTATTGTAATTATGTCACTATAACTACTTTTTAATATTTTAAAAGTAAATAGAAATTCCGACCAAAATCAGACCAAATTATCAATACCTTTGCATTGATCCTTATGCAAGTAAATTATTATCTAAGCAAGACTGTTTCAATACCTGTAATTCCATTAAAAAGATATTACGAATTTAAAATGTCACCGCCGCCGGTATATCACGGAGGGGTCGGTACCGATGTACAGGAGAGGGGCGTGCACGTCTATAAAATAGATAGCCGTGTGGCTATCTATTGAAAGACTCAATTTGTACACGAATATGAGATATTTAATTGCAAATAGCCTCCAAGGATTATTGGATAATGAATTGGCTCAAATTGTTCACAGTCTAGAAATATTGGTAGAAACAATTTATCCCGACATCGAAAACCTTATAGAAAGAAATTTCAACTGGCTCTGTTCGAGGGCAATAGTGTCACCGAGAAACGACTCAGTAAATGAAATAAACAAAATAATTATGGAAAAAGTACCCGGTGATTTTAAATGTCACAAATCGATTGACACCGTGTGCAACATCGAGGATATAGTGCACCACCCACAAGAATTTTTAAATTTTCTCAATCCTGCCTGCTTGCCACTCCAAGAACTGAAATTAAAAGAAGGTACTTCCATTATTTTATTGAGAAATTTAAGCTCTCCAATATGTGTAATGAGACAAGACTTTTGATAATGGAATTGAGAGACAATGTGGTTGTAGCTACTATCATCACCGGCCCCGCGGTCGGACAGCTCGCTCACACTCAGCGGATCCCGATGATACCGAGGGATTTGCCTATATCTTTCAAAAGGTTACAGTTTCCTGTAAATATATCGTTTGCGATAACAATAAATAAATTCCAGGGACAAACTTTTTCAATAGTTGGCATCGATCTAAGAAGGAAGGATCTAAGAAGGTATCGATCTAAGGATTGCTTTCCTCATGGCCAGTTATATTCTTTCTCGAGTAGGATCTCCTTAAAATCAATATGTTTTATTGCCATCTGCAAATACCACTGCTAACATAGTGTATAGTGAAGCATTAAGGTAAAAAATGGAAAACTAAAAATAAAAAAAAAACTTATAAAAGTAAAAAGCCTTAAAATAAAAGATGTAAATAAAGAAATGTAACACAAATAAAAATGAAATATATATACCAAAATAAATTTAAATAATTCTAAACATCTTTATCAAAAAATATTTAAATGAAATGTTTTTAAAAATATTCCGTTCATGTCTTTTGTTCTGTTTCAAAAACCTTCGTCTAGAAGACATTAACGGGTTACCAATTTTATTTCGTAAATATTTTTTTTAGTACGACTTTATTGTTAGGGTTCTGTACCTCAAAAGGAAAAACAATACCATTATAGGATCACTCTGCTGTTCTTCTGTCTGTCTGCTAGGTAATCTAGGTAACTTTACTTTTCGTTGACCTAGAATCATTTTTTTCAATCATCAAGTCCTATACCCAAAGGGAGCCAGAGAGACTCTATTACTAAATACATATTATTTAGGTATATCCTGCATTTACTCTACGTTTATCCCAAAATGTTTAAAAAATAAATCCGTCGATCCGTGCGAAGCCGGGACGGGCCGCTAGTGTTAAATAAGTAATCAATGAGTTATGTATTGGATTATGATTGAATGACCGCGAATGTATCAGCTTATAATAAACACGTCATTAAACTCGTAAGTTTGTTTCTAATTAAAAAAATATACGTTCCTCTCTATAATGGAATTAAATATCCGTGAATTGAATCGGTAATTAATTTGATAGATTTTGTGTGACGTGCGGAATTATTGACTTTTGCAGATAAATAGTTTTGGTTAAGAGTTTTATATTATATTTAAGATTTTCAATATAAGTTTCATGAAAAATGCGTGTGATATGTCCATGTTGTTAGTATCAACCTGCATTAAAATTTTTTGACGAAGTCGAGATTTTGTACTAATACGTTTTAATTGAATTAAAGATTGATTACAATATGATATGAAATTAAACAATCACGTGATGCAATCCCGAATTCGTGCTCTAATTTCAGGTTTCGTACAGATATGTCATACGATAACACAGACGTCACAAATATTTTATTAGAAGACAATATTTGAGAAAAACACACTGGCGAAAAATGCAATAGAACATGCTGTAAGTGATGGCCACGTGGTTAGATGCAATATTTGTCGATATTCTGATTCGAAAATTATATATTTTTATTAGAAACCTATCAGTACGTATATGGATCGGGCCGGTGAGAAAGAAGGAACTTGAAATTTGATCATGGTTAAATGTATGTAATCATATTTAAATTTACCGATCCATTCAAAAAAGAAATATGTGTCCTTTGTGCTTTTTATAAATTCCGCTAGTGCAAACAAATTGTATTTCCATTCGTATTGATTTATAAGTTGTGTCTCGCAGTTTAACCCGAGTACAAATATTTTAATTATACTGTAATCATCCTGCGGTCACTAAACGCCTCCGCTACATTCGCCAAACGACATCACTCTACAGAGGTCGATGGTAGATCGGGGGTTATACCCGGGATAATCATTGGCTGAATAAACCGGTCTCTCTCCACCTCGTATCGTTTAAGCAGAGTTCTCGAGTTCTGTTACATTTTTTATTATAACTTTTTTCCTGAAATAACCCGATCATTAATGGCTTGCAGTCATTTTTTGGACCTTCTAACAAGAAAAAAATTTTAAAATAAAACCATGGAAATGAAAACCTCCAGTGAAAGGGAAACAAATCCCATGAAATAAATATAGGGCGATTTTAGGCTTCAAGTTTCAATAATATAAAAATGCTCATGCCAAAATACGTTTTTGACGCATCAATTTTTGTTAAAAATAAGGTATTTTCTCTTGTTAGTAATATGGTTTAGTACTATTTAGTAAACACAAGGTCTTCGCGAAAGTTTTAATTTCACTAATTTACATTCTTCTCTGGATGTGGTATTGAGATTAAAAGGTAGCCACATGATTTAAATAGAAATATAACCCATATTTAAGCGACTAAATTACGTATTAAATGGTAACATGGAGTCACTAACAAAACTAACATTTCTCTACAAACGTTTAAATAATTTAATCAAATTTTTCAGTTTAATGCTCCCTTATTATTTAACTAATACATTTACCCAATACTCAAACTTCTTCGGCTGTTAACTTCGAAAAATTTCACAGAATTCTTACCTAATCTGAACGTTTACCGTAAATTTTTCGGTGGTTAATTCAATTCCCAATTCCAACGTCGTTTCTTCTCGTTACGTTGGAATAAAAATTTAATGAAATTTTGATAAAGGTAAACTGAGTTCGCTTTTCAACTTTTATCATCCTTTAACGGATTTCCAAGCAATTTTGTCCAATTAAATTTCCATTTTACAATTAGCAACGATAATTTTACACTAATAATAAATTGTTATAATTTAATAAACGCTGGAACATAATAAATTAATGGTAGATTTCAATATCTCTCAAACTTTTGCAAATGTTTATAGGTACTTTAGATAGTTTCAACAGTGAATGTCAAATAGTAATGTCGGGGAAATGAGGAGAATATCACTAATTTCTTATTTCCTGTTGTATTATACCCTGCTTTACGTAGATATCGCCAGTTGTAAGGTGGAGTGCCTCCTTTATGTACCTGAATAAATCATTTTGATTATGTTTTTGCGCACCCATAAAATAAATTTAAGGCTTAGGCGTTCGCGTACCTATTTGTATTTCTTGCTGTCAGTATTATACATATATATCCAAAATTAAGTGACGAGCTAATAATTAAATTAAAGTGAAGAATGCATAAATGGAGGAAACACCCGGGGTTATGGGATCATCACTAATTTCTTATTTGCCATTGCATTATACCGCGCATTACGTATACATAATGAGTTGTAGCATGAGGTGTCTTTATTATTGAAATACACAATTGTAATTATGTTTTACATACAAATAAAGAAATAACATTAAAACTTAGGCGTTCGTGTTCGCATTCATATTTGTATTTCGCGCTGTCAGTACTTCAATATTTATTTATTAGGTATCTGCATATTTCAAGGTCATTTCCAAAATTAAGTGACGAGTAAATTACTAATTGTTAAGTGGCTCATTTAAAAGTCACTTGACAAATTGTTATACATAGATCTTTAAGGTATATCTGCAACTAATGAGGTTCACTATACTTAGTATGGAGAATTTATTACCTGAACAAGATTAGATAGTGATGTAAGGAATCCGTGCTTTATACTTCAGTGTTTTAACAAAATATTATATATTCCTCGAATTCCTCTAAAACATTCAAAGCTAATATATTTAAAATTGTACTTAGCAAGGGAAGCTCGTGACAGAAAATCAAACAATCCCTCAAATTATTTGACTCTAGATTATCGTCGCCAATATGAACTTATAATATTTTATTTAACTGTGTTACTAAACGATTTCTCCAAAGAGAAAACCTCAATTGTGAAATTTACAAAGGATCATACCATTCTACTTCACAAGCACAATAACTAATTACAAACATTATAAGAAACAGAGCTTCCTTTCTTAACTTTTTCACTTTTATCGTAGACAAATCTTTTTTAGTGTCCCCCGATCATTGAACTAGTGGTATGTATTAGTCCTGGTGCCCTCAGTTTTATTGAAAATTAACCCTTTGATTGGATAAATTTTTGGGCTTCTCTATAGGTCACCTAAACATTTCAAATGATTACTGCAGATAGCTTAGGTAATTCGTAGAGCCATTTACAATTAATAAATTTTAAAAGAATATCTGGACTTGTAGTGTTCCTTATCCTAAACTGCTCAAAAATTGCAGTTGAAATTTTCCTTACCAAGATTTACCTATAGCCATAAGCGTAGATATCAACTAAAGTTATTTAAATACAACCAGCGCTCTAATAGACAGGATACTATTTCAAGTAGTCATTAAACTAGACGCTTTATACTTTTACCAAAACACGACACGCTAACCTATCGCCCTTATTTCTTATGTGTAATTATGCGACAAAGAAACTAACACACCTGCTTTACATTTTATATATAGCTTATGTTATTTACAAGAAGGAAAAAACTTCAGCATTCTAGTGGTGTTCAAATGATCAATAGACGGCTTTACAAAGCGGCTGGAACTCGTGGGTGGTGTTTGAGGTTAAAAAGTATAACGATATGTCGAGTGAATCTTAAACTTCGATTATGGGCATATCTAAATGACAGGCTACCCCATAAAATAATAAAAGGCACTCTCCATGACCTTTGTATTTGGCCAGATGCTTTAAAATGGTTTTGAAAAGTTAATTGGTCATGATAGAAAAATCAACCTAGGGGTATGTTGATTTTTCTATCAATGATCACTGTGGCGAGTTGTCGAATAATTCCTGCTTCAACCATTTTCCTATGAATAAGATTATTAATATTGTAAGTATTGAATATGATTAAGTTGTAATTATTAACTCACGAGACTGTAGGTTAATAATATAAAAATGAATCAAGAAAATTACGGAACAATTACCTCATGGAGCAAGAACAAATTAATTTCATGGAGCAAGAATATAAACGAATGTCGAAGAATACATAACAGTAAAAAGAAGAGAGTTCAGACATTTCGATATGATATTATTATTGAAAAGTATAAAACATGCTCCAAAAGTTTAAAATATATTTTTCGCTGAAATAAATATTGTACAGATTAAGGCGAGAAGTCATTTTTCATAAAAGGGTATGTAATTCCGCTTGCCTTAGAAGAGTCAGTATCGTAAAAATTTGGATACGTTTACACTTAATATCTCAGGTTTAGTTATTAGAAACTTTATTTCACAACAAACATAAATACACAAAATGCAAATTAACGGTACATATGCTTTACGCTTAAAACTCTTTATCACATTGAGAAAATATGTATGCATGTTTGAAAGATTAAAAATAAAAATTTAAATAAAAACTATGTCAAATCGCATCAAAAATTAATTTAATTTTTTTTATTAGTAATGAAATTATGATAAACTGATGGTTGAAAGCCAAACAATCAATGCTCATATTACATCATTTTCATCATGCTACGAAAAAAACTAAACCCATTAAGTATATGTAGAATTCGCATTACGAAAGTTCATATTCACTTTTGGCATAGATATGTATAACATATTTCCATTTCCATTTAATTATTTTTGACATTATTTTTAGCCATATAAACATATTACCTACTTTACCTTTCACCGCTGAGAAAGGTATCGTAAATATCGCAAAAACTCTTAAGAACAAAGAACATGGCTAGACATGGCAAATCTTCTAATGAATAGAAGCTAAGGCACTGGATTTTATTCTCGCGATAAATCGTGAAAAAACGAAAATTATTATGATAAACCGAGCAAATAACAACTATCCGTAATTAAAACCGTCGCTCACCGTAGAGTTATATGGAGCTACATACTACATAAACTATTTATTATATTACTTTAAATTCTTCAGGAATCCAAAAAAATATGTTTAAAATGATTTTTTCGAGCCTTCTGAAGTTAGGCTATTGATAGGCAAGCATATGTTCTGGTAATTATTGATAGCAGCAGTGCCAAGAAAATTATAAACTAATTTGATTATTTCGAATCCACATGAAAGATTTCTCTTCTTTATTTTTGAAATGCGTCCATATTTATCCTAGTTCCATTATTACTCAAAGGGGATATTTAACGTATAAAAGTCTTTTCCTATTATAAGATTGGAAACATAATTAAAAAGAAGAGCCTGAACAGTGCCGCCTAGTTCCCAAATGAGTCAATTTGTGTTTCAAACTTACGTCATTGCATATTTATTTGACCCTAAAACTAAAAGTCGTTTTTGAAGTACTATACAATTCCATTCTAAATAGCCACCATGCAGGTAAAATTTATATTTTGTGTTGGAAAAATAAATAAACATAATGTGAGTAACGCATCGATTTTAACAATTTGATATTAATTTGGCTTGAAAACAAAAAATGTACATGGGATGGAAGTACATAAACTATAATTCGTCCAGCTTAACTATTTTTTTAGTTTCAATGAAAACAAGCTAATATAATTTAAGGTAGCGTAAGTATATTTTTCTAAATCCGAATACTGTTAATTTATAAATTCATTAATACTCTTGCGTGATCAAATATTCCACATTCGTCATTAAACGATAATTTATACAATGTGTGTGAGACCTTTGTGATAAAACATAGAGGATGTGAAAAGGACAGGAATTTATTCACGTAAAAAGCCACATGAATGATCGCATTCGCTTATCATGCAAATGGCCCCCATTTATTCTTTTCTACAAGTCCACATTTTTGCCCGCTTTCTTCGTCGATTTTGATAATGTATAGATGCAGATGCGTTATGGATGGCGGAAAAAGTTCCACTCGAAAGATTGGAACATAAATATTTATGGCAAGCTACAACTTTTTTCTCCGTCTACTTAAAATAATTTGTGTATCGATTTATTAGTTAAATTTTAAACATATCATGTAAATACGCGGCACTGTAATAAAACAATCAAAATAAACTGTTCGTTCAATGATGGTAGTAAAACTCGAGGTAAATAAGGAAAAAAAATGTAAAACTGTGGTTTAAGGTTTCTTATTTCATACATCGTTTGTTTATCTGTTAAAGAATCAAATTGTAAAGATACAAAAACAATTTCTTAATAATTTTTAGAAATTTATTTCAAATTTCCAAAAATACTGCAATCCTTCTAAGTTTCATATTTTCTGAGAAATTTGCATTTCTACACCCGTGAAAAATAAATTGAAAAGTAAATAAATAAGTTATAGAAAAATGTAAAATTAATAAATATTTTCCTAAATAATTGAATATAATAATTAAATGTACTTAGGTGTGCTTTCAAATATTAAATATACTTCGTATACAGTCTTAAAAAAAATGTTGCTTTCTTTCCAAGAAGTGTAAATATCTTATTAGTGTATTTCAGTATTGTTAATAGCATAAACAGTCTATATTTTTGAACGTGACATTTTTGTAATGTCTGGTCTTTTGCGGATTACATAAAAAAGATATAATTTTTCAAAGCCATCAATGCATACTGAACGCAGAGTTCTCATTATATAAATCCTTTTTTTTAGTTTACCACCCTCGCAATTTGAATCACCTTTTATTGAGTCTTCACTCAACTTAGTATTATTGGGCTCAAGATTCTTGGTATTATCAAGATCAAAGGAATTAACGTTATGAACAAGTATACAGTTGATAATCTTCGTATTCAGTTTCTATTCACTTTTTTGGAAATCTATTCAGGACAAAAGTAGACAAATAAACAAACAGACACATTTGTGTTTTATAGGGTTAGAAAGTACGTAAATAAAATAAAGAGTTTACACAATTATTTTTGACTAATATGTGATCAACGCCAAAACGCACGTATATTAACAGATTGAAAATTATTTTATTAAATTCGAGAAATAATTGCAAGAGTAAATAGTTAATTAATTTTTTTAAATTCAAACCTATTTTCTGATATTAAATAGCATTTTAGTTGCTAAAATAAAATTATTTTCATCTTTTTTTATTTTTAGTTTTATGAATATAGATACATTTATTAAATATAATAACGTTTTTCGGCATTCGTGCCTCACTAAACAAATGGAACAATTAGGACATCATCCTTGTATTAGAAGATTGAGTGAGATCATCCTTTATCTAACTAAGTAAAGGATTTTTAAAAGTAAACAAGCATCTATAAACTACATGTTGTGAAATAATTTGTAAATTTCATAATTACAAATTATTTCACATGTAGTTTACTTTTATTTTTAGGTTTGTTTAAGATTAATTTGGATTTTAAGATAGTACAAATATGTCCCGATTATCACTTTTCAGGTTTCCATATATAATAGTTTTTTATCGGATAAAACATTCTATTTTAAGATAGTTTTCAAGTTTCCTTTTATGTTATCTAATTTAAAGCTTTTTGACGGTAGACTCATTCAAGTAAGTAAATTCTACAAATGTATCTGGTATATATGTAAAATCTTCGGTATGTAAGAAAAACTATGCATTTTCCTTTGTATAACGAAGCATTTTTTTGCGTAATTCCTTCGTATATTTCCTGAATAAATCGACTGTATATTCTTTAGTTATAGTTTTCCAAAAAATTAAACCTTAATGTTGATTTCGACATTAGTCCGTTTGTCCGCGTATTGTAGCATTCTTCGCGGAAACTGATGTAGAGACTTGAAATTTGACATAGTTATATACCATACTAACCCGTATATATCTCAATATTCAGCATTTTCATTATTCTTTCTACCGTTAAAATTCGGAATATATTTCGAACAATTTTATATGACATACTTTTAGAAACAGTGTCGCAATTTTTATTAAAATGTGTTGACACTCTTCTGTATCTGATACTGTTAAGTTCAAAATGATGACAAAAGGGCGTTACTAGACGTTAGTTAAACGTCTAGTAACGTTTGCCAAAAGTCTATAAGGCATAATTTCGAATTTCATAATTTTTGATATTTTAACCTAGCTTTACGCCTGTGAAAGGTAAACTAGGGAATCTATTTAAATGATGTAAATTAATATTAATAATGGTAATAATTGAATACAAACACTTCGCAAATTAAATTTTATGTTTGCTTAAATGTATAAGGAACCTTCGTAGTGCGAGTTCTACTTGTACTTGTCAAGCACCTTGTTTTCATTCAGTTTTCTTGAAGGTAGAACCATTACGTTTAAAGAATAGCCAAGTGGCCGTAACATTCAATTTTCCTCAAAACGACTGAAGCTAATTCCTAGTATTTTTGTCGATAAGAACCGAAATTAAATAGCGTGAGAATAGTCGTCAAATATAATATACAAACACTACTCTGAGGATCATCAGTTCCACTACACCTATTTTTAGGATAATTGTTGTCCCTGACACTTCTTTGTTAAATACATCCTCATCCTAAAGTAATGCAATGGTTTGTGGGGAATTTAGTACTGAGTTAAAATTAAAACAGTTGTCTAATTCAAAAGTGCAAACAACGATTTTTTATATTTTTTAAACAATAAAAAATAAAAAAAGATAAAAACCGCAGGGTACTGAGAGAAGCGGCAGGAAAGGAAAAAAAACAAAGACTGCCAATAGACGCTGAACAAAAAAATGGAAGTTCATGTAGAAGGTTGAATAGTTTTTAATTGCATAGAAAAATTAAATGACATGATGAATCGTTGTGAAATCAATAGACTCTTACTGGGATTGTTAATTAACCAACGGAAAAAGAATCACAAAAATCGGTCATCTGCAGCATGCGTACGAACGGAGCACGTATCATTTTTTGAAGAATTTGTGGAAGAAAATTTAGATGAAAATAAATATTTTAAAAAATTTTAAAAATTATATTCTTAGTGGATTGGAAAATTGATAACTTGTAAAATTATCCGAGTTATGACTACTTCTATCGCCAAAACTTGAAGCTGGCACGGTAGTTGATAATAAAGCAGACAGCACCGAGGTGGGTAACATTAGATCGTGCACTGATATATAGGTTATTTTTTCAAATTTCTTCAAGATTTTCTTGTAAAATTCATGATTTAAATGTTATAGGAGCAGAGGCATAAACTTATAATTTGTTAAAAAAAATTTACTAATATTTGTGACAGACATTGTGTACAAACTGATTAATGTCGCTAGTTCTTGTATTATTTTATTTCCCTGAAGAGTTTATAATTACATAACCACCCTACAACAAAAAATTCTTTGAACAAAAGTATTTCTCTCTTTATTTTTTACTCTAAAACTCAAAAGGCGATATTTTTCTTATCTTCGTGAATTGTTGATTAACTTTGTGTGCGGATCATTAAAACTTTTCTTTAATCTAAATTTTACTATACCTTTATTTCAAATGCTCGAAATTTTAAATGCAAAGACGGAAAAATCCATCAGTATTTTTAATGACCTCAACTTTTCATGAGGCAATATGAGGCAATATCCTAAAAAAAGACGTTTTTCTAAAAATGATTCAACCTAGATTAGGTATTTGTCTTATTATTGAGAAAATTGGTATTTTATTGAAACTAAGACGCTTGGGGTACAAGGTATATTAACTTTGGCATTCGCGTTTAAAATAGAATTCGATTTTAATCATGCATAATTATAATTTAACACTGCTGGATGCGCGAAATTTAGTCAGGAAAAAGTGTACATTTTTTTAGAAAATTGATTTTATTGAAAATGAGAATGTATTACGGGCTGTAAAAGTTAATAAATTTGGCATCTTTACTACAATTTACGAACTTAATTTAATCTGATTTATTAATGTTTTACTGCAATTCAAATGAAGCACTTTAACATCTATCTGGTTGGGTGTAAGAGATTGTTCTCGTAGCAGTAAGTCCGCCATGTGTATCAATTAGATACATTAAAGTACATAATAAATTAATAGATAAATCTCGATAAGACTGTGAAAAATAAAATAAAATAATATTACTTACACAAACAAATGATCTGATACACGAGAACGATCATTGTCTTAATATATTATGGCTATGTTAATTCAAAACCTGATTTCTCTAATCGGCTTGAATACGTGATTTGAAAAAAACAAACTAAAAATTATATTTCTAATTTATTTGTGAACAGCAGCTTCCCATTTTTGTATAAAATCATCCATGAATCAAACCTGCAATGGAGCAGAAAATTTAATTTAATCCTAAAAGAAGTTTTATAAGCTCTGAACTTATAAACTAATTATAAAAATGTACATTTCCACAAAAAAATAAAAATCATTGATTTTTAAAATTTTTCCTTTCCTTGTGCTATAAATCTTCCCTTTACACTGACTTCCAAGATTTTATGTCGATCCGAGATACACTAAGTTTTGGTGAACCGTAAGTTAGACAATTGGACAAATAAATTTTTTTTTGATCCTTGAACCAAAAAACTACAAATTTAACAGCCCTTTAAAGCTGTAATGTAAGGCTATGGGCTTCAGAAAACAATATAACTTAATATTTTATATATCAAGCAGTTTATGAGAAAAAGGGCTTCGATAGATGAATGGACAAACGGACGGATGAAAAAAAATAACCATTCCGTATTTTGCATTTTGAGGGATGGATATTTTTGAATGATTGTAATGAATATATATTTTTGAAGTTTTCGATTACAATCATCAGTGTTTGGCTGTGGCTAGTCACAAAATGTTAACGGTGCTGATGTTTTCTGTTGACTCGGGAACAACGAATAAGTTCAGATTGCATAATTAATTTCGTGACCTTGTTTTTAGTTGCTTTCAGTATTATTGAAAAGTAAATCAGGATTTCAGAAGTGCTCATATTTTACATATTAAAATGATTTTCTTCACGAGGGTTTGGTTTCCTGGATTTTTTAATTTGGTCATTCCTACAATATATATCGAAAATATAAGTTTTAATTTAAAATATGAATTTATTTATATTTCTATTTGCAAAGAAAACGATTTCGTATAAAATTTAATTTTTTTTAAATTACGTATAAAATAACAAGAATGTGCTTAGAAGCTTAACGCTTCAACTTAAATCAGATTTTAAATTTAAAAAAAAATGAGTTCGTTTCTTTGTAAATGGATTTCTGAGTATTTTAAAATGTCTTATTTATATAATATTTGCTTATGCATAAATATATATCCAAACGTCTCTGTTACACTGCGTTTCTTGTTTTCCTTAGATATTTCGAAGGTTCATCAATATTAGTTATAAATGATGTAAGAAGTATAAGATATAAAATCGCCATTGGACCCCCATGCGCACATAGCAATTCTACTATCAGCAAATGTCAACGAAAAAACATTTTTTGCTGTATAAATTCACAGAAAGATACGGAAAATTTATTTCGAAATTAATGTTTGTGTAATGATTGGCTATACTAATAGTAATTTTTGCAAAATTTAAACGCATGTTAAGAAACCATTAAGGAAAATTAGCAGATCTAGAAAAAATCGATTTCAAACGATATTCTTCATAGACACGGTCCTCTTCTTGTCCTTGTGAGAGCAAAAGAGAAAGTGGCAATACAAATTAGAAAGCAGATAGGTCAAATGAAACGCTGATATGCATCTACTACTTTTCTTGTTTTCATACAATATATTACGAGTGAGAAAGGCCATATTTTAAAGTGACTTAGTAATCTACAGTGATTAAGGAAATGAGAGGGCAATACCTAACCATCAAGTCATGATAACGCGACAGCAAGACAGCGTCCTTTCGTTTTCTCACTTGCGGGCTGATCAAATTATCTCAATGTCTTATTAGTTATTCTTATTAGTCAATGTAATTTACATACTTATTTGTAAAGCCACTCATTTAACACATGCGTTATTTGAATAAGTTTTGCTTACTCATTAGACAAGCCATAAGAATTCAAGTGTTCGTTTCGCTACATCTCAAACGTTACTTGTACGTTACAACAGATAATTAAGGTGTTATGAAAAAGTTAATTAATTATGCAATATAAACATGATGGAATGGCCAACAAATAAATAAGCTGATTTCATATTTAGATACGATTGTGAGTTTTTAATTTCTCGTAGAAGTTAAAATTACTACGTTTCTACATTAAACTCCCGAGTGTACTTTATTTTGCCAATAGTAGTGAAAAGAAATTTTAAGTTTGTTAAACTTAAACATCATTTCGGAAAAAGAAAATGACCGTCCTTTGATGAAAGATAATATCAAGCATCGAGCTCATGAAACTAATATACAAAGAAGATAAAGCAAAAAACCGTTCTCATAGAGCGAGAGTAGCAAACATTTTTTAACGATGCGTATACAAACACGCCTCGTTTAATGTCACTTATAATTAATTATCGGATACGCGCGCATTTTATCTACACCTGTCAGCTTTTTGGATTATATAATTTTTACGCAAATTTCTGACTTGACGTCGTTTTAACATAACGTTGTGTAAATAGAATTAAGGTGATTAAACGAGACGCGAGAAAATTTAAACCTGTTTACAGTGTCATCGTCTAAGTTGACAGTCTCTTACGTAATTTCAGCCAGAAGGAACCTATTTAAATTAATGAAACTATTATGTCATTGTATGTCAAACTCAAACAAGTGTCAAACAAACGGAAATACTTTTTCACGGTTTTGCCCTCATGATTTTTTAAATGCTAAAATTGATTTCTTGACTATCATGAGTAATAAAAAAATAGTCAAGTATTGTAATAAGAACTCCAAGGACTTTATTATTAAAGCGCGTGGTTTCAGACAGCCGTGGGCGCGCAGTACGATCATTTACACGAAATATTACGAGGCATTTTTAATATTTCTCTAAAAAAAAAAATGCCCGTGTACAGCACTTAACGGGTATTTGACCTTCAGGTCTTATGATTTAACCCAGTCTGGGAAAAATCCGCCACTTCAAGTCGTCAGCCAGCGAAGAGGCGGCAAAAACCCAGACCCTCGCTTGGCACAACGGGCGGCACCGAGTCCGCCCGCCCAACCACAGCCTAGTTAGGCCCGGCCTAATTCCCTAACAATATATATACCAGGTTAAATCATACGCAAGAAGTTATTATGTACGGAACTGAATATGAAATTCCATAAATATAGTGTTTACACCTTCTCAGAAAAAAAAACCTCTATCTCTATCTTAGTACAGAATGACTTAGCCATCATCGAAACTTCTATTCCAATTGTCTTAGACTTAACAATAGTGGTATGATATTAAAATGTTGTGTATATGAAAGCAACAATTCAGAAAATGGTAAAGAATGAGTTAAATATTTTGACATAGTTTATAGTTGATTAAAGAACATTTCACATGAAATTTGGGTGATCATTTTATTTAAATATTTTAGTTTTAATTATTATACACAGACTGTGTTTACGCCAGATAACGCTCGTTTTTATTTTGCACGTTGCCTGATTGAAACTAATAAATGCTTAGAAGAATAAGCATTTCACACTGTAGTTGCTTAATACGTGATGTTCCTTGTATTTTACGTCGTGGCAATATTAAGTTCTCTTAAAAATTACCTAACGCTTAAGTACATCACCGTGGGTCTTTCTTTGAATTAACGACCTTTTCTTTATCGAGTGTATATGTAATAAACAATTTTGACAACGTTGATTATTAGTTTACAAGTAATATTGATTTTTAAAGACATTTCCATATATTAGAACATATTTCGTTTTGGTATACATTAGGATTTATTTCAAAATTAATCAATTCTCAGCAAAAATAGGAGAAATCCTATCAAGAATAGAGATTTAGAAAATTGCACATGTTATCTCTAGATTGCTATATTATCTGGGAAAAACCGTTGAGATCCTGGTGTTTTTTCATGCTGAACTAGAATAAAGTAACAATTTAGAAGGCAGGTACTAACATTTTTAAATAATTAATTTAACTTTTATATCGGAACTCGGTAAGGTTTAATTTAATTTTAAAAACTTTCCGAGCTTAAATATAAAAGTTACATTAAATATTTAAAATGAGTTATGCCGGTATTTAATTTGTATTTTATCTTAAATAAACGCAAAGAAATTGTTTTATCTCGAATCTAATTAAATAATATACAAATGTAATATTTTCGTTTGGTCCACAAAAGCAAAAAAAAACAAATAATGTATCTTCGAGCTCATATTTTAATGAGATCCGTTGGACACCAGTTATGATTACGTTAAAAAAAGGTTTTTTGATTCGTCTTTTCCCTTTAAAAATTGTTGCATAAAATAAAAATTCAACATTTTATGCGCGACATTCGTAACTGATCATTGTATCTAATAAAAGTTTATAATTCCAAAGTCTCTGATAAAAAATCTTGTGACGGACAGACACCGATTATTAACATACTTTAGTATATATCAAAGTAAGTGAATTAGTATAATAAAGTAATTATAAATGTATATTAATGTAAATGTAATATTAAAGCCAATGCAATAAATGATATATAGCGGTTTTATTGCCGCAAGAGCACCCTCTTATAGTCAACCAGCACATCAGTGCAACTCCGCTCGTAGAGCGACCGGAAATAGAAACAGGGATCCCGCAGTAAGCCACTTTGTCAAAATCCATAAGCCTTTAATCAACCCAACACACTATGGCGATTGCAATACACTTATATTTCTAAAGATAATAGTGATATATTGTGTTTTTTTGTACGTGCCAACTTTTTTTATAAAACTTGACAATTTTCATTTTTTTTACACAAATTAATTTTTTTTCTTAATATTTTTTGAGTTCTAAGTACAGAAAAATAAAAAAGACATTCAAGTAAGTATTCTGTTACATAAGGTTTTTTTCTCTTCTCTAATTATTTCACAAATATTAAACGAAATATATTTCACAAGTTTTTATATCGTGCTCATTCGTGTCCATACATTTCTATTTTATTTTATTTTGTTATGATTATTATATACTATTACGGGATATTTTTCAGATGTTTGCATGGACTACTTTGAAAATGGCGGAGGGACACATTTGTGAATAGGAGGGGGTACATTTGAAATTAATTTGATGTTTTGTAGAAGGTGATAAGCAATGTGTTATGTGTTAAATGAAACGTAAGCTTAATTTTAAAGTAATTTTTTAAGGATAAATTACTTTTTAAGGAAAAAATTACACAATCGGTTAGGCAAGTTTTTAAATTTGTTCTTCAAAAAAAATTGTTGCTATTTACTGACAGCTTTTCTGAATAATATCTTGCAAAATCTCATGCAAGTAAGTATAAAACTGTAGAAGTGACGAGGGTATGATAAACGGACGGACATACATTCACGGACGTAAGGAAATTATATGGGTACGGAATGTTAGAAAAAGGAAACGTTTAACCACACGTTCATACATCTGTCTATCACAACGTTTGTCTCAGGAACCGTTTGAAGCAGGACATTAAAATTTTGCACAAATTTAATATATTTTAATCCTTGTACATTTTAGCAGTCAACACTAAAAAAGAGGGAAACGTTACATAAACGCAACAAAAAATAGACGTAGGATAATTTTGGAACGTATTCTACGTGTATTTGCTGGCATTTTGTGTCCGCAGCTTCGCCGAGAATTAGAAAAATGAAGACGGCAGCTTGGCTGTGCCGATATCATGTGGTCATTTAAGTAGTTTTCTCTCCTCTCTCTACGTCATACACATGCGTAATCCGCCAGGATTCAATGTCCGGTTCAAACACGCAGGTGGCGTGTAGACATACACAAGGATAAATTATTACCTTCGTAATTTCGTAACAATATATAATAAATACATAGTATCAAAACATTTTTGTTGGTAAATGTATTTACTTCCTAACAGTAAAACTTATATATGTATATAAGGATTCATGTTTTCACAAAAAACCTCCGTGGAAATGATATCCCGTAATAATATTCTCTTGGTCGTTAAAACGCTTATTTTTCTTATTTACGTCAGTAGGCCCATATTGCCGCGAACTAGTTTTACAGTTTCAGCAACGTATTAATTTTTTCTTTTGCGGACATATTTTTTTAGCCTTTTTGTTATTTGCCCTACATCTGTAAATGACTGTCACTATTAGATCCTACCCATTAATTGAAATTGAATATTATTTTGCCTCAAAGAAGGGTAAAGAAGCGAATACAAATACAACATTTTATTATATTTTAGTATTACTTATAAATTAAATCGTATATCTAGAAAACAAATATTTATTATATTAATTTTCATGATATTCCTACCTTTTGCAGGAGGACGAGTTTAAACTGAATTTCAATGTTGGAATTAGCTAATTATAATTATTATCATATATTGGGGATTGGGAATTTTTTTTAGAGATTTTTTGCCTATTCCTTAGAGAAAATTATTACAAATATTTTCAGTATTACATATAAGACTTATCTTTATGAGACTGATCCGTTTTTAAAAGTCGTATTTCAATTAATAAAATGTAATTAATATTTATTGTCATTTCAAAATTCGTTAAAAGGAGTTGAAAATCCCCAAGATAAAGATAGAATTTAAAAATTTTAAAAGATATTCCCGAACAATTTAAATAAACTTTCCAATATTGAAATAACAAACTGTATGTATGTCGTAACATAAACAGAAATACTTTCCTAAAAATTATAAATTTTTGGAAATAATTGATAAGAAATCAAGTCTTTTAAAATTCCTCTTTAAATGTGTACATAAATATAACCTCTTAAAGCTTTAAAATTATTAGTGATGGAAGTTATGATAAATAACGGTAATATTTAATTTTTTTCTCGTTTTAGTATCAAAAAAGCTAAAAATAAATGTATGTATATATATATATATATATATATATATATATATATATATATATATATATGTATATATATAAATATATTTATTTATATTTAAATACTTTTAGCACTAGTTCTTCATTCTTGAAAAATTTCTTCCTTTCCCCAAGAGTTAATCAAAATTATATCGAAAAGCAAAGTTTGAGTGTAGTATCAATTTGTGTATCATCAGCTTACCTCTGATGATACGAAAATACCAACATTTCAAATTTTAAAGAAATTATATAAAACATCGTTCCTTTATGTAATAAATAAGCAAAAAAATTACATTAAAACACTATTAAACATTTTGATACATTCGGAGCACGTTTTGAGTGATTTTAACATTTATAATTATGATTTATTTACTTTGTGTCATATGACACCACAAACACATTTCCAGTAACATAATAATATTAAAATTTATTAACATTTTTTTCTAAACTCCCTGTACTAGATAACATATTTTTTTATCATTTCGAATAATGAAATAATAAAGATAAATCTCCTTCATACATTTTATATTAGAGGACGATGGAAATATTGTATTGCGATTCAGCATTGAGAATGTCAGGACGTAATTTTATCCCTAGACACGTCTAACTAGAATAATAATAAATAATTTGTTTTATATAATTATTGAGTCTTACGTAATATGCACAAACTCAAAGAAAAGAATGTTCACAAGTGGTGACGTGAGCGAGACGGGAGTAAATGTAATAATTTGTTTTAAGATATAATCTATCTTTCCACAGTGTTGATCATTTTGACCATTGGTTAAAAGTTTTTTTGGAAATTTCACCCCTCGTAAGTTGAAAAACGTTTATTAATTTATCTTAAAAAAGTAATATGTATTTTTTGAAGAATTGATTAAAAAAATGTATTCTTTTTTTGTACATAAACATTTCAACAAAAATGCATGTTTTAGAAACAAATCATACATATTTGTTAAAATGTTTAGGAATTTGAATTTCTAAGAATTCCTAAGATAAAAAAAATTCTTATTTCGTCAGTTATTCTTTGAACTTCGTTATTTAATATTTTATGAGACAAAGGATGCAAATACATAAACCTTTAGATGAAATAGAACTTTTGTAATGGTGCGTGTTAGTTAAATAATAATATTACACTCCTCTCTAATTTTCACATTACACCTTACACAAAAGTAAATATACGACTAAACGTGCGAAAATCAGTTTGAACCTGCCGATTCACCGATAGATTAGCGTTTAAATAAACTCCTTGATATTCTTGACCCTCATGTCAATAGCGATCGACCGTTTCCGCCGCCTATTGTATGCTTTCGGCATTTCTCAAGCGTTACATAATATTTGACGAGAAAATGACGCAGAAATCATTAAAAATGTACACGTTCAAAATTATAAACATTGCTTAAAAATGTAGACCTAAAGAAATACGACAATTTTAGAGGCAAATTTTGGTACGTTATAGTCTTCGCCCATTCTTTGTCACACTCGGAGAACTCGTAGGAAAGAACCAGCTGAATTCTGTAATTTTAGTGTCAGATCAATAAAGTTTAAGGTTAAGTTGCGTTATAATGCAATTTATTAATCACCCAATGGCTGTAGGAGTTCTTTTCAAAGCTAAAATGAGTAAGACGGCTATTTTCTGAATGATATTTGTTTAAAAATGACCGTAACTTCTAAGTTATGCATGCAAATTTATGTTCAGAGAATCAGTTTAACAATCGTGTACTTTTTTACTCACTTTTCGTTTCCATTAAACTCCGTCGCTTGATTTTGGTATTAAATTAAATTATTAACAACTATTATGTTGGCATAGATAAGTGAGTAATATAATCACGTTTCCGTTTTTCAGTTTGAGGTACGAAACACTAAAAATGTTTACAGGTCAAACGCACAAAAATAAAATAAAAATACAATAAATATAAATATAACCTGAACATTGTGATAATAATGAGACAGCCATGAAGTGTTAAGTATGCCAAGATCTTGACTATCGCGATCGCGAATCTAATGAAGAATAATGGAGTTACCCTCATTGTTCCTCACGAGATTACGCAATCGCGTCGTAAAATTGCAAGACATTGTTTTTCCAGCGACGCCTGTAATAAAGTAAAATCGAAAGTAGTAAAAATGTTACTTTCCTTCGCAGGTGCGTATTCTCCATTGTTTTCTTTTCTTCTTTATATTGTCTTCTTACAATGAGTGAAAATAAACTACAAAATAAGTTTGTGAGGAAATTGGCTTTCAGTTTTTGCAACCTGCAACATATGTTATATTTTATGTGCTTCTCTATTTATATATATATATTCTATATAGATTGTTTTTGTAAGAAAATAACGTGTGGCTAATACTCATACGTATGGTTTACACTAATATAAATGTGTGGTGAATGAAGAGATCATAATAAACTAATGAAAATTAAATAATTAAAAAATATTAAAACCTGACAGCGTGAAGAAATTTAACTAAAAAGCAATAAAAAGGGTGGTGAAGTAGACTTGTGGTTAAAAATCAAGATACCAGACTGTTTTCCACTTTCAACTATTACATATCGTTTCCATTATTTATGAAACAATGTTTTTGTATGAAATTTACATAACAGAATATTTATTTAAAAGCCCGCTAATTGAAATCGTCATATATTTTATATCGTTTTAAAACACATAACTTTTTTATTATTTTTTAATATTTAATTATTTCATGGTATCCCCATATAATGAATATGTAGAAATTAGAACAAAATGTGTTCGGTGTCTTAAAACGAAAGCAAATATGTTAAAGAGGTCTATGAATTTCTCAAGCGTTTTAATTCCTCGAGGTATTTTTACCTTTTATCATAGGTGGTACCAACAAACACAATTAACTGTTCAGATTTACGAACACAAAGCAAAAATTTTGTTGGCACAAAGTTAGAGATTTTATATTAGTCCTAGAATTGAAACAACAATATTTATTAGTAATAAATTATAATATTTGAAATTAAGAAATGAAAATAAAAATTATGGTAATTTTAATTAAATTTCATTAGAAAACTTTCTCGAATTAAGATTTATGTCCAAAGATTTGGAAGAAAAAGAGGGCTTGGAGATATTCACTCGCAACGACCAAACGTGTGTGCTCATTCGGGTTATTCACTTCCTTACATCCCCTGCCATCTAATTGCGTACTCTACTCATCGTATTTCTGCCCTTCTTCCTAGTGGTTTTGTGCAAGACCGATGGACTGAACTGCAACTTGTGTTTACAAGTGAAACGTATTTTCTATCTGAATTCCCCCGTAGATATTCTTACCAGATTATTTCTGCCACACAATGCATACCTACATTATTACCTATTTTTTAAATCCTCTAAATGAACTTTCACAATGATAACGTATTCTATAAGTTACATATTTTTTCATATTACAAATTGTAATATTACGGGCACTAATTTGATTTTATTTAAACACAATATAATAAAAATAACACATATTTTAACGAAACCATACTTATTAAAATCAATTGAGCCGTTTCGTTGGCTAGAAGGAAGTAAATAAATTCAAATTATTGTCATACATAGATAATGTCACTCGGAGAGGTGATGCAACATTACGCATTACGCGAGAGTCCTACCCTTCACCGCTTCACCTGTCACTTCGATTCGGCAAAAATCGGTCAGTATCGTTTCTATTCGTAATATTTGCATATCATTAGATGATGCGCGACTAAAATTAGCGAGTAAGTTTTGAGCATTTACAAAATTAAACGTATGGGATAACAAGTAAAATTCATTTTTATTTTACGCGTCTCACTACTAGTATGGTGCATGTATGACACAAAACAGTTGCCTTATAGGGTCTACGTGACCCTAGGAACGAAGTAATTAGAAATTTATTTTTTGTATTCACACTTTGATGCGTCATATCTGGAGTGTTCGTGTAAAAACTAAGTGTTAACTTTATTTAATTATATTAGTTTAGTTACGTTCATTTGTTACGAATAGGCAACTGTACATAGGTATTGAAAATAAGACTTTAAATAGGTGTTTTTGGGAACTGTTTAAACATTTTTTTTTAAATTGTCAACCTATTACACCAGATTTTTTAATTCTTACTATTTATTATTACAAAAATATTATAATTTGGACTAAAAGTACTCTATAAGGTGCCCTCAGTCCTGTATCTAGTATTCCGTTCGAAATAATACATTCCACCCACGATCTTAAGTAATGTCTAAGAATTAGTAGTAGGTATTGATGTGAAGTAATATTTCGTTCAATGTGATACATATCACATAAGTTGTAGAGTAATGTTTAAGGTGACAAGTGATGTTACGGAGTGGCATTACTTTTTCAAAAATGATGAGCGACGTTGCATTACCTTTTGACGTACTGTTTTACGCATGCGTATTATTACATACACAAATAATAAAAAAATTGCACTTTTTTTGCACAGACATGAAAAACTAAAATAACCTGGCTACAAATGAAGAAAGATAGCTTGATTTAACAAATATTATTGTTTTTTTGTTTCATTCTAACATTTTATAATGGCTTGACAAATCATAGGCAACGTTCGCATTAAATGTCTTCCCAAATATTTATATTACCTATTCTTACCACGCATGGTTTATATTCACTTTATTATTCGAGATCAGTTGCAAAATGTTTACCTATGTGTGATTATCAATATTAAAATATCGGTATTTGGCTTCTCAGTATCGATGTTACGTGGATATCGATTATCATTAGTAATCTAGACAAGAATATGTTTAGCTATAGGTTCAATATAATTCTGCATGCAGGTCTGAAATGGAATTAATTTACGTGGTTGTATTCGATTCGTCACTTGTTTTTTGAGAAATATTTGTCTTTGCACTATCGTGTATTTGGTCAACATAGGTTGTTACACATAATAGGATTCTAGATGAATACGCAACAATCTTTTTTCGATTAAAACGATGAAAATTACATGCAGGTTTCCTGTTTTTAAGATGACTAACATATATAATCCTGGGCGTACTGCTGAACTCAATAAGGCCGGGGTATAACCGGTAGGCGATGATACTCGATAAAAGGGTCATCGTAATACACGACAGCGCCCTCAATAGGAGCCGGTCCAAAAAACAATGATCGCAGAGCGGGAAGAATTAACATCTTGTCATAACTTTACTAATATTATGGAGTAATAAATATCCTTTCGTTCAGAGTTGTTGCCTTTTATTTCCTTATTATTATTTTTAAATATTATTGCTTAAATATATGCATATCATGATAGGGCAAAAAACGTTTTTATCTATCGGATACTCAAGTAAAACTTTTGTAATATGAGGTAGAAATAATATTTCAATATTATTCCATATTCTATTCCTCATTCTATATTAAATGCAGTATACAAGAAAAATACAGTTTAAAACATATAACTGTATTATAATAAAATGTATAAAGACTATAAGTCTTAAATTGGAAAAAATGCTATTGGCACAAAGTTGATTCCACAAGACAGGTTTGTGGTGTTCACTTTTGATCCAAAATTAGTATCATGAATCAGACTCATCAAAGACAACAAGCGATTACTATTAATATACATGTTGGACCATCTGTGAATTTGTAGTGGGGTTAAATCATTTATATTAAAAAAGGAGCTTAGTTGACCAGAACTTATGCTATTTCCCGAACTGCAAAGAAGTCTGCGTTAATTTCAATCATTAAGTATATTCCTACCAATTTTCATGAAAATCTGTATGACCCATTTTTCCGTTACTGGGAAACAAATTTTTAAATATTTTTTTTGGTATGAAAACCATGGAAGCAAATCCAGAATATCGATGCAATAAATTATCATAATGGTACATTTTGGTATCGTTTTTTTGCTTGCTTGCAGAGTGGCAAACAAATTTAAAAAAAAGATAATGTAAATGTTGCATTTCTTACATCATTAAAAATGAATGTGAATGAACTAATTACGATCATACAATTCACAAATTACGTTAAGTTTTCGAGAGGTATTCTCGAAAACTTCACCTCCTGCGATAGACACTTCAAGAATTTTACTGTTCATGCTTTTCCCAGATGTAGATTAACCCAAATTTTTCTTTGCATTAGTCCCCTTAAACATCGATGACAATAAAATAGACAATTATTTTTATCATTTTCATTGCTCATAAAGCTGATGATCATATTCTGTACGCTTATTAAAAATATAAGATTCCAAGCAGACAATATCCGAAATAATATAAAATCCATTGCGCCTGACATGAAATTATCAAATTATCAACGTAAAATATTTTAATCGTTTGCGGTACAAAATAGAGGTCCGGCGGAGAACATAGTATTCGAACCGGAAGTAGTTTAGAATTTACGGGGAGTAGGACTATTCCTTTACTCTGACTTCACTTATTGCAAAAACTATTATGAAATAGCGTTAATAAATAATCCACGAAACGTAATTTACATTACGATATGTTTTAGTGATAGTTTTATCAGTACAAGTGCTTCCCATTGCTCAAGGATGGTCTTAGTATTTAATTTCTTATGGAACTTGTATTTTCAGAATACCAAGGAACGTGAAGAGTATTTTATTTTCATTGTGTTATGATTATGTTTAGGATCCTAAAAAATTATTTTAAATATAAAAACGTATGAAAATTCCCCAATATCAAATTAATAATAGTTTCAATAGTCATTCAGGAGACGCTTTCGATTGATTTTAATACGCTTGTGAAGTACGCATTAATGAAAATGCTTTTCAAATTTCTCAGAGTCCCAAATGAAAGTTTAGACTATCATCATCTGTCGTAGCTCAACAAAAATAATATTTATAAGTTACAAGGATCAGCGACCTCAATGACTTTGAGGCAAAGTAAGGTCTTATGAAGAGAAAGGTCACCTCTATCATAGTTTTTAAAAGCTTTATTAAACAGCGAAAAACATTGGACGTAAAGACTTTTATCTCGGAATTTTGGGAAAAATAGAGTCTCAAACTAGATTAATGCTTTCTGAACTATTTAAAGTAGTACGCTAATGACATGTTTTATTAGTCAGCGCGGTTTAAGCTGAATTAATTTGAAACTAGTGGTAAATATCACAGCCTAAATTATTTATAAAGAAATAAGTAGAAACATATTTAATAAGCTTTCTTCTAATTCAACTATTTTAGAGTAATTTGTTACGATAAAAAATTAGCATTATATTTTATTAATATAGTGATAGTGATGACATAATATGAAGGGATACCATTTTCGCACGTGACCTGTTTTATGGAATGTAGCACAAAACTAAAATATTATAATTTACATACATTTTTCACCACTCAACTTAATGTTAAATGTTTAAGCGAATTTTAGTATCCTCAATACAGATACAGTTCAAATTATGGTCATTCAAAACTGTTAAGGCCATTAAAGGGGATAAACAGAGGAAATTCCTCTCAACTGGTTACTCGTCTAAAGAACTTAACAATTTTGAAACTCAAATTTGTATTTTACTTGAAAGTGAAAGTAAATAAACTTTTTATATATTAGTCGAACACTTACAGTAAAATGTTTGTACACAGGCATATTTCGGGGTTAAATATTTAAGGGTAAAAAATCGCCAACTTTTCAAAAGCTATAACATCAGTTAGTCATCACTGTAGATTTCGTATAAACTTTTAGTAAACTTCTAGAGAGCTAAAGAAGTTTTTCATAATTTTTTATTAAGAGTCTTGGAAATTATGATTTTCTCATCTTTTTAGAAGGCCTAAATTTAGAAACAATAGACGTAGTCTTGAAAGTAATAGGATATAATTTTGTAAAAATAAAAAATATTAGTTTTAGGAAAAATTTTAAAATAAATTCTCAATATGCGAACTATCATAACATTTGTAGAATGAAATTTAAAGTTTTTTAATAAATAATAAAAGCTTAGTACCACAACAAGTCAACGGCAGGAGTAACGCGTATATTATATCTATTGCACGCGAGCCCACAACTTGCAAGTAAAAACAATCGCCGCATTAAAAAAATTACGCGAATGAAACCGCCAACAAGATCTAAATCAAATGTAAGGTAAAATCATTAATGTCATGATATATCCCAAAGTTTTAATAGCATAAACAGATCACATGCAGATGTGAATATATTTTTATGTACGACACTTTTTCAAAGGATTCAATATTTTTCAATTAACCACGGTAATAGAAATAAAAAGACTAGTCACGAGATAAATATGTCAGAAAAGATCTTACTTCCACTTTCAAACCGTCAAAAAAATCGAAAGCGAATTTTGAAGCGAAAAACGAATAAAAGAAAAATAAATTATATTTAAAGAAATGAAATAATGACTAAAATTAATTATTTTGTTTGATGTGATTTTCTTGTATATCTATAAAAAAATAACTGATGTGATTATTGAACACATTTTTTATTAAACAGGTTTCTTGCGTTGGAATCTGCCTGATCAAGAATATTTTAAAATTGTTTCTGATTTTCCGTCAATGGGTCTTAACTTTTAAATCGATTAGGAGACTAGCAGAAAAAAACTTGCACTTGCCAAATTGCAGAAAGTCCTAAAATACATTTAAAATTTTTAAAAAATCAATAAACTTATGCAGAAGAAACGGGTCGGTTAACAATAAATTTTTCTCTCTATAACCAGGCGGAGTTTGTTCTTTAACCGCCCGAAGTTTGACTTTGTGATAAAAAGCTTGATGGGTATACCGCGGTGGAATAGATAAGAGTGTAAGAAAAAGAATTTCATGCACGATCGCGAAGTATTTTCTGCGATAATTTAAGATCCTTGATGTCTTTAAAAATATAAACTATTAAAATTCGCAATTAAATGAAACTACGTGATGTAGTATTATTTCTACTTTCTTTAATTTCTTTACCACGACCTACGTTTCATTGTATTACAACATCTTCAGGTGGGATATTAGCAAAGATGCTAATATCTAATATCCCATCTCCCATCCACCACATATCCCATATTTGCTAATATAATCTTTGCTAATATCCCACCTGAAGATGTTGTAATACAAGGAAACCTAGCTTGTAGTAAAGAAATTAAAGAAAATAGAAATAATACTACATCACGTAGTTTCATTTAATTGTGAATAATGAATTTCTACAAAATTATTCGATATTCAATATTAAAATTCGTTTATGTTCATGTTCGGGATTAGGATTCGTAATGTTTGTTAACCGTCTTTAGATGGGCCCGAAGCCAATTTTAACAATAATAAGCAATGAATTAAAACTTTTAATATTTTTTTTCCAAAATAGACTAAATTAGTGGCAGATAAATCTTACGTATTTCTTCCCTCACTACTTTTTCAATATTAATAAATAGTGTTTTGAAAAGTCTTCATTACGGTCATCCCTTGTATGGTTTTCAAATTCGTATCGACACAGACACCCCTACTATTCCAACCGCCACCTCTAATATTTATTCGTACTGTCTGACTAGTTCTAATGGGTCTATTAATTAATGTTGGATTTTGCAAGTAGATAAATTACTTTGATAATAATATTGGACTTTATAAGTAGATCCATAATCATAATTATTGAGGTCCAAAGCTGCTTTCTAAAATGTCTCTCTCATTCTTATTACAACTAATGTGAAATGATACTGTGATGCTTTTTTCTTTAAAAGTCAAATGCACCGGTTTATTATTCGATTAAAATCTTAGCTAGCAACCTCGAGTAAATAATTTTAGTGGTTAACATGTAGTGAATTACGTTCTAGTCGAAACTAAAACTCACCTTTGCCAATAACTTTTATTACTCTTGGTTTATTATGGAGATCAGTAAGGCCAAGACATCTTGGCCTTACTGAAGATAAGTTAAAATAAATAGAATGCCTTCTAATATTTATAAATTTGTTATATATTTGGCTGAAAAAATATGACCATATGCCCGACGTCACGTTTTAATTGGATGCATATACATGACCAATGCAATTCACATATTCTGTAAATTTTCTTCCATAAATTGAATAATTTTTGGAGTTTGTCTTACCTCAGTGTAGGTATGAAGCCCTAGAGGTTCATAGCATTGGATTACTTTCTGCCCCTTTCCTCACTTGCACTATGCCGAAATATAAGACTACCTTTTACGAGTAAGTTTTACCAATAAACTCTATAATTAATTTCGTCCTAATATTTGGAACGCATGGTAGATTTATGTTTTTAAGAATCATATGAAAATAATTTTAGGGTCTTCATTAATACCCTATTCCTTTTTCTCCCATCCTAAACATTTTAATTTTTTTTGGGTTAATTATTATTTATATTATTAATTGTTTTATTTCAATTAATACTTAATTGTTAATCCCTCACTCACGTAAATAATTAATCTATGACAGTATGTCACAACAGAGTTTTTAAACTTTTACTATCTTGGTTGACTGAAGAAGATTGCCCACGTAGCAATTAATTTGTAGAATATCAAAAAATAAGACATAAAAAAAATCCGCAATATTAACAGAATATCCTCTTATTGCTTTGACTTTACTGGGCGAATTCAACTTTACTAGTAAATATGTACTTAAATTACGTTATATGACTATAACGTAATTTAAGATTATTATGTATTTTTTTGATATTTATTATAATCCATGAATCTTCTACTGATTTAGATAGAATCTAAAACTGAAACATATTTGACATGAACATGACGTAAAGAGGAAAAGTTTGTGAAAATAACGAAGGAAAGTTATGATATCGTTGGATATTTGCGTAAAGACGATAAATGGAGAAAATATGTGAGAAAAAGGGGCGTAGTAGTAAAATAACTATGTTTATATAAAAAGTGACGTTGTACGAATTTTTTACTTTTGAAAAAATTATTTCAGTGAAATTCGACTGTAACATCATTTAATTCTTTAACATAAATAAAAATACTCATTTGTTTAATTGTCTGCTAGGTTTCTTTGATTTATTTAACTATTCAGGAACACACAAAAAGAGTTAAAATTCAATTAGTTGCGAATGGCATTTGAAAGCTGATTTTAACACTGAAAGTAAAAGGTTCAAAATATTAGAATTAAACTATTTTATTCTATGTATCGTCGCTATTATTTACGGGTGATCAAGTTTCTGTGAATTTATAAAAATTTTGATTATATCCGTTTTGAAAGGGTATTTTTATCGACATGCCATATGAAATGAAATAGTGTAACAAGTCTTTTGTTCATTTAGTAATAGGGTTTGGAATAATGATGAAGAGGAATATACGTGATACCGTAAACAAACAGTTATTAAATAAAGTTGTTTATTTATGGCCCTAAAAAAGTAACGGTTAAATTTTTAATTTGTTTTTTTCTAAGAAAAGAGGCATTTGAGTTTTTTTTTAATATTTAAGAGCATCATTCTCAAGCACGTTGTATGTATTATCGTAAGTATCTCATAAACGTATTGTGCTTATGCTTGTCTCGCAATATTTGCGTATACTTCTAAAACAATTTTTTTTTTAAATTTTAAGTTCTATAGTTTTTGAAAAAGGAGTTTAATGTATAAAACGGTTGTGACCGACAGACCGACGGATAGGAGGTTGATCTTGCTCAGTTTTCTTTTCTATTGAGGTGCAAAATCTTTAAAATGTCGTAAATTAAATACGTTCAATTAAAAAAAAATCTGTTTAAATATAATTTAAATAAATTTAAGTAAAGAAACTTTTAAATGGATTTAATGGCCTTTTTAAATAAATTTAAGTGTTTACAAAGAAATACCCAAAAATTTCGTACTCTGAATAAGATACTTGAGAGTATGTTTCATTAAACTACATAATTATACGTCTGATATATAATTTCGATTAAAAGGGTATTAAAGGTCAATTCATCTTTCTATTTTAGATACAGAAACATCAATACTCGGTAAAATACTAATCGTTTTAAAAAATTCGAAATGGGAAATTAAGCATGGGGTACTTCACATTAAGTTGTTTGATTGTAGAATGATACATATGATAGAATTCGCTATAAATTCCGCAAAGACCAGTTTAATATTTATATTTATATCAGTACAATTTTAACGATTTTGAGCAAAACACTAGACGCGTTTGAAGTGACTAATTATATTTATAGTCATATCACAGTGACAAATAAACTATTTTTTTAATTTTTGGAATGTCGACAACCACAACCGACGTATGCATATTTAATTTACATAGAAAAATGTTGAGATTTTATTAATGTTTTTATTACAGATCATGCTATTTGAGGGTAGCGAGCGGATAATTGGCAGTATCATGTATGAATTATGGTGAAAAATGTTATCTTCATGTTCAACGATATATTATTTATTTCGGTACAAAATTATGAAAAAAATAAGTAAATCAAAGAAATAAAAACCAAACGAGTGAAAAAACCATAAATATAGCACGAAGAAAACATTGAGAAATTTTGTTAATATATTTATTAATTATTTACATTTCTCCGATTAGTTTATTTGTTAATTTCTTTTCAATTAATTTTAAAATCCATTATATTTGTCATTTTATGGAGATAAAATGTTGCCTCTTATTATGGGTTTATGTGAATGAAGTTGTCGAGAAGAGTTCATGTTTTTTTTAAATAATCAGCTCTAATTAAATTTATTCCTTTTAGATGAAAAGCCACGACAATATATTTCTCAAATAAAAATTATATTATTTTTTTGTTAAATAATTATAATAAATTTTGATTAGTCATTTAATTTTCAACTCACAAGAAAGTTTGATATTTACGAATCAAGTATATTTCCCATTAATATGTCATTATTGCAGTGAAAGGTTGCATGCACTCTTTATTTGTTTATTTTTAGACTTCAACGTATTTATATCTTTGGCAAATTTATTGCAAAATGGCGATCTCTTTCACTCAAACACATAAGTTGAGACTTAGTGTCGTGGAACATTGCAATATTCGTTCATTAAGAAAATATGTAATTAATCATTAATTACGGTATAACAATTATTAATATAAATGAAAACTAATTTAATGGGAATTTATTTACCAAATAATTTGGCAACATTACATTGAAGGAGTATTCGTAGAAGACAGTATTATATTATGGAATGAGAAGAGGAGAAATTTAGAACTTAAACTAAGACCGTTGGCATTTAGTGCTTTGAGGTGAAATAAAACTGCATTCAAGCTTCAATGTATTAAAACGGTGATATAGAATATTTATTATATATTAAATGGTGCCATATATTTTAATAAATTGCAACGGTCAAATATTTCTGTCCAGTTGAAACGTGACCTGAACTTGGATATATGAAAATATGATGTTTTGATATAAATAATGTGCGTTCCCGCCTATAGTGAAGCCAGACACAACATTTTGTTCCATAAAATCGAAGCTCTCACCGCAATGTGTTCAAAAACGAGCATCTTATGCCACTCTGTAGATCTGTTCCTTTAATACTTAAATAAAGGTACGAAACGGAACGAAAGAAATAACATATAGGTCTCCGATTATTTTGATTTCATAAAAGGCCAGTACCGTTTACTATGCGGTAATTTTTTTCTCGCGAAACGGATTTCTTTATATACATGTTTTGTAAAGTCGTAATAAAACTTATGTTATTTTATTTTAAATTTATAAAGTTCTTGTTTTGTCGAACTTACAGAGTAATGTTTATTGCAACGACCTGCATCTCGCATCTTCATTGCACGGATATGCTCAATTTAATTGAGTTTTTAGGAGAGTTATCTTAAAAATATTTTTACGGAAATATAAAAGAAATCGCTAGACCCGTTTTTTTTGGAAAATCAGGATCAGGATTGCCTTAAATTTTGCGACAAGAAATCAGAGCACCTTGATATATTTAAAATATTTCTCCAATACATTATTTGACTCAAACCACACAATGGATTTGAAAATCCAAAAAATTCACCCACAGACATTTTCTTGTTCTAAAGTATTTTTTTGCTTTCACGGTTTCCCACATAAAACATCACTCGAAAATAAAAAGAAAGAAAGAGATATTCAAATGTTTCGATCATATCGATCAACTGAAAGAAACCGAGTGAAAAATTATTTTTCATTGAAATCTCTGTGAATAGCAACAATGATGATTAAACACACATTTTGGATATTATAATAGGTTGATTTTCGGAACGAATTTGGTTTACATGCAATTTTTTAATAAGTACGAATAAAGTCTTCATAATACGCTTACTTTAAGGAAGTTTCTTAATATTTCACCTTCATCACATATATTTGTAAATCAGTTTAAAATAGTAAGAAAGTATTAAAGCTACTTTACAAATTTGTGTAACTGAGCAACAAAGGCGTGGTCTATTTACTATTTTAGAACACATTACTATTCACGAAATAAGTAGCACTTATATGGCAACAACTCGATTCGAGCATGTTTTTGATGGATGTAAAATCTGCTGTATATTAGACCATACTCAAAGTTGTTTATAATTCCACAGTACACTTAAACTTTTTTCTAATGCCATATGTTCGAAAATGTAGTGACACTTTTAAACATACTCAAGGCATTTTAAAAATGTTTCTATTAGTTGAAGTTAAAATAACTCATATTTGATGGTTATTGTTTTCATACATGGTCAGATTTATTCATTTTAATAGCCTTCGTGGTAGAGTCTTTAAATTTGCTAATAATATCTTACTATAAAACTAATATAAATAAATATAGAATTGAAATTTAAAGCGATTATTATTAAATTATATTTTAGTATCAAATATTTGTACGAACGTCTTTTGTATGGCAAAAATTGAGCTGTTAAAATATAAAATATTTTGTAATTTTAACTACGTGTTCCCTGTTCAAAGTTTAAACTTTCTTTTGGGACAGGAAATGGACTTAATTGAAAACATAAACAATATTCGGAAGCCAAATACGGGCATTGAAACGCAGCAATTTATTGAGTCGCGAGATGACAGTTTATTACAGGTATTTGTAAAGTTTTATTACGTAGTATTTGTAAAGTTTTTTTACATAGTACTACTTCAACTTCAATTAGTACGAATTTTAAAATAAAATTACATTTTTATTTTATTACATGACTAATACTTATGATATGGATAAGAATTGGCAAAAACAAACAAATAATTCAATGACATATCGTTATATTCTAAGCCAATATGGGAAAAAAGGACAACAATTTATCAAACTTATTGAGCCTCGGTATCTGGTGAACCGTTGTACTTTTAATGACTTGTTCCATATATCCGCAATTCAAACACTTTAAAATAATGATGACTACAGAAGGTGATAACGGAAATAGTATCAAGTTCAAAAAGAGGAAAAGACGCTGTACCCAAGAAAG